>OX383928.1:7068162-8318162 GCA_947532085.1 Elegia similella
AAATGCGTAAATCTTAATTTGTTCATTTGACGATCGTGGGACAAACTACTTAGGGGATTCAAGTGAGCTGATTGAACGCATTGTCGGCGCGCGTGCCACGCCCCTTGCCATTTCTAATGTATTTTTTGATCTGTGGTTTAAACCTAGTACTATCAGCAAATTCCCAGCGCGCTAAAATTTCGGTACCAGGGGGTCAATGACAATTATTTAAATTCCATACAAGTTTCCCAGCGGCTCCACGAAATTTATGATGTTACAGTGGTCAGCAGATTAAGGTCGACTTTAATTTGTATTTTTTGTTTAGTCCTCGTTTTAAAACTAGACGGATAGAGATCGATAAGGCAAAAAGGTTCTCGAACGGCGACCAATTACTTACTACTGTGAGGGTTCGACTCTCGACTATCCCGGCGCTCTAGCCGAGTTCTCACATAAATAGGAAGTTAGGGAGAACACAAGACTCGACACACAGAACACACAGAGAATAACTTTATTACAACTTCGCTTTACAACTTCAACTATGTAGATGTTGACTTCAATAATTCATAAAAGAGACTGATATGCTCCAAGAGATGGTAATAGACTGAAAGATGGTAGCAGAGTCAAAGATGTTAGTAGACTGAAAGATGGTAGCAGACTAAAGAATGAGTGATGAGAGAGAGAGAAAGTAATCTAAAAATAGAATGGAATGGAATGAAATTTGAATTAAAAATGAAATTTGAATTAGAATAAGGAATAAAAAATGGACAGGATGAGAGAAATGAGGTTGGACGAGATGCAGCATGCAGGTGGCATGCTGCAACGTTACACTACTAAGCGCTGCGTGAGACACCTCATACTAAGATTAAGGCGGCAAGGCATCAATGCAGTGGATGAAGGCCGCTTCTTACTTCTTCATGCAAGTGAAATGATGCAAAATATACACCCGAATTTATATTTCAGTCACTCAAAGATATATGTGTTCCTTAATTTTAAAAAAAATAACAAATAACAAAAAAAAAATTGAGATTTCAATGCGTCGCCGCGAGACTGGCTGCCCAGTATGCTGGCAGCATCGCCTCTCTGCACTGCAATAGAAATTCTTTGGGCGATGTAACTGCCAGCCCTTGGATCACCCATAACCTGAAATTTCAGGCACCAGGGCATGAAATTTCTCATTTCAGATGAGCATGTAATCTGGAAAATATGGAAACAGAGATTATTTTGAATAATATTCATTCTGTCTTTCAATATTGTCATAATATTTAGTCTGATAGGAACTGCAGCTGAGTAAATATCGCAAAAGGGTGCGTATAGATTGATATAATAACAAATTATATATTTTCATTTCAATAAAGTTCATAAGATATAATGGTAACTTGACATAATCATTACTGATTATATTCTTAAAAGCTATAATATTCATAAAATTTTCAATTCGAAATGCATAAACCCATTTTTTATAACGTTTATGAATACTAAATATCACCTGTTATACAACTTGTGCAGTATACATGCCAAAATGTATACCATTCAAAAAGTATAGTATTTAAAATAAATATGAATCAAATTCTATAGAAATCAAAATGTATACGTATTTAAAAATATATAACAGAGAAAATATACCATTTAATTAGTATAAACCCATGTCTATTTTGTGAATTTGAATTATTTCAGTAATACCTACGAAATAATTTCAATTCGCGCAAGCTCATAAACTTCATTTTCTTATAAAAAATTCGGAGTAAATAATAGGTAATCGATTTTATTAGTAAAGCAAACGGAAAGTAATACAAGAAGTCATTAACTTCATAGGATTACAAAAAAACTGTAACAAATAAAAGAAGTTATTACAATAATTTATTGCATGTACATATTAGGACAAAGTATGAAATAAATAAAAAAATTGTGATACATACAAAATGCGCGCGCATTTTTTATGTATCACAATTTTTTTTAAAGTAGAAAGATAATTTTTACTATATTTTATTGTATGTAAATGTTAGGACAAAGTATAAAATAAATTAAAAAATTGTGATACATACAAAATGCGCGCGCATTTTGTATGTATCACATTTTTTTTTAAAGTAGAAAGATAATTATTACTATATTTAATTGTATGTAAATATTGGGACAAAGTATAAAATAAATTAAAAAATTGTATGTATCACAATTTTTTTTAAAGTAGAAAAATAACTTTTACAATATTTTTTTGTATGTAAATATTAGGACAAAGTTAGAAATAAATTAAAAAAAATTGTGATACATAAAAAATGCGCGCGCATTTTGTATGTATCACATTTTTCTAAGTATTTTTTAGTATACCTATTTTTCTTATTCTTTTTTAACTTATACATATTAGAGCCTATAGCTCGAAGAAATTCACACTCGTAATATTCAGATTTTCGTTTTAATATATTGTAATCTTATTATATCGTTCTTCTTGTTTTATTAATATTTTTTTGCGTTTACGAGATCGTCAGGTGGCTATTAATTTTCGGCTAGGCGTTCTATAAAAAGAAATAAGATAATTTACTAATCGGCTTCAAAAAAGGAGGAGGTTATCAATTCGACTATGTTTTTTATTTTTTTATGTATGTTTGTTACACGATGTCTTCACCAATTGTGAACCGATTTTGATATTTCTTTTTTATTTAAAAGCCTTTACTACCAAGTTGGTCCCATTTTAATTTAGTGAAGATATAATAAAGAACTTTGGAGATATGGAAGAAACTCGCAAAATAAAATTAAGTTAGGTTTTTTTTTTTTAAATTTAATTCTAGGTATGTATTGAGAATCTTCTACCAAATTATTCGTATAACCAATGATTATTATCAGTACTAATATGTATATATAAAGTTTATTATACATAACAACTAATTGATGTTTTAACGTTTATAATAATAAAACGGTATAATAAAGGTTCGATATGTTGAATGATTGTTATAAGAAAAGATTTTAGTTTTTTTAAACTTATTTCTTTCGATTTTTATCTTACTTGATAATTATACTGAACAAAATTATATATTTCGTTGATATTTATCTTAAATTATATACATTTTGTGTTTATATGTTATATTACTTACCCATCGCAAAACGTACAAACGGTAGCTGACAGGAGTTTTGATAAAAATAGAGAATTGGAGAATGTTAGAACTGCGATATTGCAATGGGTTCCGTGCTTGTTATTTGATGGAAAATTATATTTTTCAGATTCGCCTGGGTCTTGGATGTTTATCTATGTATGTATTTGTTATAAAATTCATTGTGTATGTATATGTTATTAAGAGATTGACGTGCTATGCCGACCCCACATAATAGTGGGAGAGTGAGTTAGTATCCAATAACGCAAGTCTCGGACCTACTATGGACCTTTTTTTATTTATTTATAAATTTTATTTTTCTTAGGTGTGTTTTCTTTTTACATCCTGACAGGCGTTCTGTATAAATATAATGGTTTCCAAAATGTTTTGCTCCTGAATAGATCTTTTGTGTTTATTTTAGAATAAGTAGGTAATAGATATCAATCATATTATAAACTGTTGGAACCGAGCTCCAAGATCAATAAGTTGTTAATCAGCTCAAATGAATCCATTAAAATGTATTGTTAATTAACTTGATGAACATAATTACGAACAGAACAAATACAAATATAAGTATTTAACAAGTTAAATAATATTGAAGTTATATAAAAAATGCCAGACTTAAGTGGAACTGGGCGGGACATGTTTGTTATATCCGGTCAGAAAGGTAGGCTAGGTTGGCTACCTTTTGGATACCGGAGTGTCGCCGAGGTAGAGGTAGACCAAGAAGGAGGTGGAGAGATGATCTCGGCAAGTTTATGGATGCATGGAAGGTAGTTGCAATGGATAGAAATTAATGGAAAAAGGGGTAGGCGCTCAGCAGTGGGACATAACATCAGCATGGTAGAAAAAATATAATTTTTTAAATTTTACGCTTAAATCCCTCTAACTTGTAAACAGCTGGACCTATTTTGATAGAAGTTATCAAGTCGAAGAAAAACCTGCTTTCAAATGAATAACACGCATCCAAATCGATTACCCAGTTAAGAGCTACGACGCCACAGACAGACAGACAGTATTTTGTTTCTTATAACCGCTATCACGGAACAATTAATGTATTTGACAAACCTTCGCAAAGCATTATAAATAAACTAGCTGTTGCCCGCTACTTTGTCCGCGGCAATTTCTGTTATTACGATTAATTAGTATAGATGAATAATTTTCCCCCGTTTCCAAAACATTTTTTATTGATGCAGCGCGATGTTTTATAGCCTAAAGACTTCCTCAATAAATGGACTAACCAACACAAAAATCAATTTGAACCAGTATTTCCTGAAATTAGCGCGGTCAAACAAACAAACAAGCTCTTTAGCTTTATAATATTAGTAAAGATAAATATAAATGATGATTTAACTAATTTCGATGTCAATTTAGTTGCACAAAACAAAAATACTTGTAATTGGTTCAAGGATTGATTATATAACCCTAAAAGGTCTACCACTCTGCGGTTCAACAAGGCCCTGTCAACATGTCGCCAAACAAAGGACGATGGTCGCGTGGTTTTGTTCGGGAAATATAGTTTTGTGTCGCCATTGTGCGGCTTTTCTTACTGAACGAACTAATTTGACCTAAAATAAACTTTATTACACGCTTTTTATTACCTTCATCTAGTGAACTATTTTTTTAAATAACGCCGTTCGTAAACGAGTGATTTTTCCGTACAAAAATCAAATCACTTTCAAAAATAGTACCCCTGTATGTTTGGTTGTTTGTTTGTTTGAAACCGACTTCTTTGAGCTCGATTATTACCCACTTTAAACAGTCAGACAGATGTGATTAAAATTTTGTAGACTTTTCATGGACCAATGACAATGCATTAATATGATAAAAAAGTATTTTTTTGTTTTTTTTTAAGTATTTTTAAATTATTTTGACTATTGTAACTGAACTTGGTTCATTCGGTTTTTAAGTTTTTAATTGACAGAGGCGTATTTAACTTGCAAATTTGATCACTAACAATTAGATGATGAATTTAGTTTTATTAGCTTTGTGGGTCAGTATACAAATAGTGTTAAATACGCAGAAGAAATTAGAAATGATCGAGTAACCCTAGAAAGTACGAGCCAGCTTGCGGATCAACATGTCACCAAACAAAGGACAGTGGTCGCGTGGTTTTGTTCGGGAGTCCGGCTTTGTATCGCTATTGTGCGGCACTTCACACGGCACCGTATCATTTTAGCCAAAAGGCACTTTATTTTCACCTTTTATAACTGCTTTAACTATTGTCAAAAAAAATCTAGTGAACTACTAGATTTTTTTTTGACAGGCATTTTGAAAAGAAAGACAATTTATAGTAGGAAAAAACGTTATAAAATAGGTCGGCTCTAAGTTATCAAGTAACACTAAGTTATCAAATAGGCCGGCAGGCCGGAGATTGAAACCAGGACCATGCGATTCAAAACCACGGAGCCACAGAGCTCGTCTACTTGTCAGTGAAAAAAAAAAGACTCTCACATTCATTTTATTTTTTCCGAATATCAACGAATAATTAATTTCACAAATAAAAAAAATAAAACAGGAATTGTAACTGTAACTGTAAAAAAATAAAAAATATATTATCAAATAAAATACTTCAAAGATTCGCAATCCCAGAAGTATTTAGACAAAATTGTGATTCTAATGATATGCAATTCAATAGGAAATTCTCAATGGCTCCAAATCATTCGTATTTTCCCTAAATCCAAAAAAAATTACGCGCAAAAACACGAATTCCAAGATTCTGTCATTTATAAAAAGATTAGACATAACATCAAAGGATTTTATTTCCTCAAGAAAAGTAAAGCTGCATTTCCACTAGAGAAGACTGTGTAGCGGATTAAGGCTGAAAAAATGCGAGGCGGCAAGACTGTGTCAGAGTTTCCATCTTACGCATAGAGCTACTTGCTTTTCCCCATCATCCAATTGAGTAGTATTCCAATACCTCCATTCCCTCCCCAAATTTAACAGATTCCTATCCTTTCTCAGCTTAAAATGCTTTTGATTAGCAGCAGCATTGGAAGCACAAGAAGCTAAAGAAACTGCGCCAACCCCTCGCCAACCCGCCTGCCAAGCGTGGCGTCGGGCAGATGGGATTTTAATTTTTGAAATTAAAACAAATAGTTACATGTTACATACAATGTATTAAGCGATACAGAATTATTATGCGAAACATATGACTACTTCTCAAAAATATTGGATACGTATTTTTCTATTGTCGATTAAACAAAAAAATATAATGATATATTTAAATTCCTTTGAAATTCCATGTGACGTTATAGTCTGCTAAACTTTTTGCAACTTTGATGTCACAAACTCATGAACTTTTACACTTTTACGCGCTTTATCTTTATCATTTATAGTTTATTTGACAAAGGAAAAAATACAAGTCCAATATTTTTTTATTATCTAACTGACAGGCTCATTTTAATGTTATTATTTTGGCCGCTTCCACCAGGAAGGTGAGCGCGATAGAGCTACCACCACCAAATACTTTCGATCTTAATTCGCAGATGGTGGAAACGTAGCCTTATCGTGTCGTGACTTACAAAAACTGTCGCCAAGTGGAAGCCAGTGGCAATCGGGTTCGCAACATCTTGACTTTGATCTTAATCCTTTGCTGGAGAAATTAAGTGATGCCAGATATTGCGATGAATGTTATTCATATTTTGATAGAGATATAAATTTCTATATTTCTTTTGTAGAAGCTTTTAATTAACTTACTACTTAATACTTTACAGACTTGTAAGTCTATCTGTGTGCTTCAATTGAAATTTTGCATACCTACTCACATGACTGTACAGTCACGAGCGTTGATATGTATACGCATCGATTCTAAAGTCAATGTGATAAGATCTAAAATGGAATAAAAGCAATCTGTACATTAGATGATTCAATATAATGGAGTATAATGGAGCAAAATAATGATCTTGAATATTGAGAAAGAAAGTTGCTTTGATTTTTCTGACAAGCACTTTGCAGTCTGAATTCGTTGAGGATAAGATTTTGTACCATTTTATTAAATGCATGTAACGGCACGTACTCTTAAGGGCCCGTTCTACCTCACACTGCTTTGCATGATTGACTGTTATATCAATAATAATTAAATACTCAAGTTGAAATAGAAATGCAGCAAAGTTCAGGACTAACTCTGGTAACTATGTGACTCAAAAACACGATTGCGTTAAATTTTCTCGATAGAAAAAAATTGCAAAGTTGCCTCCAAATCACGTCAAATTTACTCGGTATATAGCATTATTCACCAAATACATTAAAATTAACCTTGAAACTTTTAATTATTATAGCATTACAGATAAGGCAGCCATCATATGTTTTTCTTTTTCGAATAACCCTTGAATATTCCTAAAAAACGACAATATCCAAAGTAGCCAACGCGTTTAGACCATCCGCGTTTGTACCGCCACGCCGCCTGGCATATGTCGGGCTCTTAAGATTTTAAGTCCTTTATGACTTTGAGTACGTGGGTTTAGAAGTTTATTTGACCTGATAACGTCATAAATCGATAAACGCCGGCCGCGGGAAAGTGTCACGTTGCATGTGCGAGAGCGTGAAAAAACTCTCTCTTCCATCGTTATGACGTGAAATTATCCTTATCCTTACTAATATTATAAATGCGAAAGTGAGTTTATTTGTTTGTTTGTTTGTTTGTTTGTTTGTTTGTTTGTTACGCTTTCACGCCGTAACTACTGAACCGATCATCATGAAATTGTGCAAACAAGTTCTCTGGAGTACGGAGAAGGACATAGGCTACCTTTCATCCCGGGAAAAAGTACTATTCCCGAGGGATCGACATTGACGCGGGCGGAGCCGCGGGCGAAAGCTAGTCGTCTATAAACGGAATTTACAGAGAACATTTTTTTTACAGCTTCTGCTGGTATGTCTAGTTAAAATTTATATCATATATTGAGATGTACTCATCATAATTATCATTTCTGCCATATAAGTTTTCTGCTGGACAAAGGCATTTCCTAAGGATCCTATTCTTCGTTCCAGGTGAGGATATTGCCATACTCATCACGCTTAGCAGGCAGGTTAGCGAGCGTAGTTTCTTTAGTTTCTTATGCTAGTGAATATCTTTATATGTAATTAATTGACCGTCATAGGATGAAATATGGTAAATTTGGTGAGATTTTAAATTAATTTATGAAAAAAATGGTAAAAGAGCTGGGTAAGAGGCTCGCTGAAACTACAGTGGACCAAAGAGCTGGCAGTTTCCTCGCACAGCGATTCAGCGAGGAAATGCTGCCAGCATCCTCGGGACACTGCCGGATTACCCAATATTTTTAGATTTTTTAAGTTAGTTTAGTTAGTTTTAATTTTATAATAAATTTTTAGATTAAGTTTTAGTATTTAAGTTTTTCTATCTTGTGTACATTAGCTAATTAAATTAAAGATAGTCCACGAAATGTATGAATGTTTATGCATACATTCAGCGTTGCACCATCTTAATATTTGAATGATATCTCACTTAGCCGTGAGGTTTCCGGCAGAGTAGAATAGCACCACTCCTAGTCTTCCCATGGAGGTCGTAAGAGGCGACTTAGGAAATACAAGCTAAACAAAGCTCATAAACATCAATGAGACCTCTCTAACCCGTCTGGCCAGCGAAGAGAGTGTAGGCCAAATCCTCTGTCTGCTCCGGTCAAGTATGGCTCCGGTAGTACAGAGAGGGTCATGCTCCTGCAGTGGAGGCAAAAAGACCTGATGATGATGATGAAGATATAGAAATTAATATATACAATTATTATTTTGATAAGGCCTTGCCTTATATCAGAAAGGAAAAGTCCAAATCTATAAATTTTTGTTAGATCTAAAAATATATTTTTTGTACAGAATCTTCGGTGCTCGAGTTCGACTCGCCAGTTTTTTATATTCGTTTCAGTAGCAATATGTGGCATTTTCGGCTTTTTCACTGGCAATAAATTCTCTAGAAGAAAATAAAGTTAGAAATTATAATCAACTAGCTGTTGCCCGCGACTTCGTCCGCGGCAATTTCTGTTATTATGATTAATTAGTATAGATGAATAATTTTTCCCCGTTTTCAAAACATTTTTTATTGATGCTTCGCTCCTATTGGTCACAGCGTGATGTTTTATAGCCTAAAGTCTTCCTCAATAAATGGACTAGCCAACACAAAAAGATTTTTTCAATTTGAACCAGTAGTTACTGAAATTAGCGCGTTCAAACAAACAAACAAACTCTTCAGCTTTATAATATAGTATAGATTTATTTCATTGTCTTCAATATTTTATTAATATGTCAAATATGTACACCCAAATTGTGCGCGCAATATAAGAAAAAATGATTGTGTCTCACTAAATTCCCTGGTGTCTCATTCTTTTACTCATGGGCTCAGTAAGAATTCTTTTCCAATAATGAAATTGTACTGTTGAACTTTCAACTTTGCAATTTCCGATCAAAAGTTATGAGGAAATCTTATTTTTCCCTTTTATGATACTCTCTCCGATATCTTTTGTCTTATACAGGGCTGATGGCGCTTTACAAAAATTCTGTTGAATAAATCAAAAGTCTGAAGTGCTTTCGGTTATTGCCAGATTGATTTTGTAAAATGAAATTTTAGATGTGAATTTTTATTAGCTTTATAGTGAGTTCGGGATATGCGATACTTTTTTCACAAAAGTATTCTTGTTTATGTAAAATTTCAAAGTTTGAAGATGAAAAAAGAAGAATAGTGTTTTATTTTATTTTATTTTACAAAATATCTTAAGTATATGTACATAAGTAACAAGGACTTACAATTATTAAGTTTCCGCATTAAGTTTTTAAATTACTATCTCTTTTAGCTGATGTATCTACCATTTTCCATTATTAGATTGTATTTTTTTATATGTAACTGCTGTGTAAAGGAAGATAAGAATTATTATAAAGGTGATGACAAAATGGCGAAAAAATTTTTAAGGGGCATGTTCAGTCTATGATATTGATCAACTGAATTTACTTTAAACAGATTTCTTCAGACTTTAAAGATAAGCAGCTGGTACTATCTACGTTTTTATTTTCTTCTAGACCAGCATTGAAGTATGAGCTTAAGATATATAAGGTATCTTTATCGCAAGATATCTTTTAAAAAGATACCATCAATAAAGCCTGGGATACAATCGATCAATAACAGCGCAGCTGTGGAGCAGAGGCTTTGTGCGTAAGCTTTGTACTTACAGGCTTGTCTTTTTAAAATATCAAAAGGGAAAACTTATCTTATACAACAAAAGTTCTCACATTTTCAATTTCATGTCAGGAACATGATAAATAAATGTTAGTTTGTATAGCTTTGAGAAAAGCGTTTCTCAACAAACTTTTTAGTTTAACGTTGGATTTTTATGCATCATATCAAAACGTTTATTGTAGGTAATTTGAACACCATCATTAATAGTCCATTAGTAGCCGTGTGGCTTCCGGCAAAATAGAATAGGATCACTTCTAGTCTTTCCATGGAGGTCGTAAGAGGCGACTTAGGAAATACAAGCTAAACAAAGCTCATAAACATCAACGAGACCTCTCCAACCCGTCTGGCCAGCGAGGAGAGTGTAGGCCAAATCCTCTGTCTGCTCTGGCCAAGTATGGTATATCCGGTAGTACAGTAAGGGTCTTGCTCCTGCAGTGGAGACTAAAAAGACCTGATGATGATGATGATGAATAGTCCATTGAAATGTAAATTTTTTTTGGGTTTAGCGTGCGTTTCTCAGAGGACGCAATTTATTTTTTTAGATATGAAGGGGAGTTAAGTGTAACGTTAAATCCTAGTTCGTGGGGTTGCAACCATTGTCCCATGACCGCCTTCTTGGAAACCTTAACTAATTAATAAATTAAAAAAAATCTATTGAATAAAAATTGTTCCTTTCAACACCATCTATAAAAATGGTGTGATATAATTTTTTTGTTTATTGATTAGAAAAAAAGTTATATCGACAAATATAAATTTTGAGCAGTAGTAGCTAGTATTATATTAAAAACGCGAAAGTTTGTGAGTATGTAAGGCCCAAAACGGCTGAACGGATTTGAACGATATTTTGGACACAGGTAGGTTATAACCTGGATTAACACATAGGAACTTTTAACCTGGAAATAAATTGTGTTCCTGCGGGATCGACATCAACGTCAGCAGAGTCGCGAGCGACAGCTAGTATTGACATAATTATTATTTCAGAGAAGCGAAAATATATTGAGGCATCTGCAATAAACACCGGTTGTGTAAAATGCTCGTTAAGACTGACATTTCGTACCAAAGCTCTACAGTATTTCCGATTTCCTATTCTTACTTTATAACCAGATATCGGATATTCCAGTGCATATTTACCTAAAGTTGATTTTTTGCTCACATATTATGGCAACGGCTTCTTTAAATATTTTTTTTCATAAATAAAATCCTAGTAATTAGGTATATATAATTTGCCGTTTCATGCGCGCACTTACAAAGTACTTATATTCCCTGAGTTTTATCAGTTTTATCAGAAGGGTGTTTTAGTTTCGTCAAAAATCCCTGATAGTAAAACCAACGAAAACCAACCCCATTACTTTGGAGCAAGGCAATAAGTATATGGAGTGAGGTGTACTCACTTCTTACAATTAAATTTGTTAATCATAAAACAGGATTGTTTCAATAAAAAAAGTGCTTTCTATAATTGCCAACTTTTGAACTTAAGGTAAATATGCACTAGAATATCCGATCTTTGTTATAACACAAGAAAAATTAACCTACGTACGTTTTCTTTGTAAAGTTTTCAATTTATTAGCTTCTGAGAGCGGCCCATTTATTTGTTTGTGTACTTTGATAAATCAAAATTACTTTGGCTCTCCTAGGGACTTAACAAGTTTGAGTAGCTCTTTGTTTTTGTTCTAGAAAAACTTTTATACATATTTGGATGTTCTTGGTGAAGAAGAAAATTAAATATCTTTGGAAACTCTTCATTTCATATTTATTCTACCAGCCCTCTTGTCACACATATATCCTTTTGTCTCGCGATCCAATGTCTGATTTTTCAGCAAATGATTATCATCTAATGTGAAGTAGAGTAGCTTCTACAAACTACATTTATTCTTTCCTCTAAGACCAGCTTGGAAGATAAGCGTCAAGAAGCTATGTCAGATGCCTTTAGGCAGCTTGATTATCTGACTTTAGTCACTTACTCACACAAAAAAAAACAAACGAACAATGGAAGACAAAGTTATTTGAAATAGTGCAGTTAATAAAGGTTTTCACTCATCATCATCATGTCTTTTTAGTCTCTATTGCAGGAGCATGATACTCCGTGTACTACCGGAGCCATACTTGGCCAGACCAGACAGAGGATTTGGCCTACACTCTTCTCGCTGGCCAGACGGGTTGGAGAGTTCTCATTGATATTTATGAGCTTTGTTTAGCTTGTATTTCCTGAGTCGCCTCTTACGACCTCCATGGGAAGACTTGCAGTGGTCTAATTCTACTCTGGCGGAAACCACACGGTAAGGCTAGAGGTTTTCTCTATTAAACCTAATCCGCATAAAAAAAACAAAACTAGCTTTTACCCGTGCCTCGCTCGCGTAAACCAACCCTTCATGTACGGTTTTTTTGTCAGGGTAAAAGATACCTTTTGTCTTTTCCGGGCCTCAAATTAATTCCACAATAAAAAAAAAATTAGGAGATGTCGCTCTTCCGTGATACTTTATATTTGCCGTTACATAATTCTTAATTGATATTATTATGATCAACAACTTTATTATACTTTATATAAAAAAACGATAAAGACTCAAAAGGAAGTAAATAAACGCATCCTTACTAACATTATAAATGCGAAAATTACTTTGTTTTTTTATATATTTTTTTCGTGGTTACGCGTTTATGTCTAAACTACTAAACCAAAATTCATAATTTTTTTCATACACATTAGCTTAGGTACAGAAAAGGACATACGGTATCTTTTATCACGGACAAAATGCTGGCTAGCATTTTCACCGTCGATGGGTCCAAGACATCCTCTCTTTTACGACGGAAACAGTCGTAGAAAATAAAAGAGGTTTTAGTTATATAACCATAATCTTCAAGAACAATACAATTTCAGTTGTTTTGAATAGATATTCATAAAAATCATTTACGATTCAGTCACAAAGCTGGAAAGGCAAGGAACATTTCAACTCAACGCGCTAAATTGCTACAGCAACGAGCAACGATGACAAAACCGTAGACACTACGTCGTAGACCTTCGTAGCGTAAACATAGCGTAGCACATAGAAGGATGAAGCGCAATTTTTTTTTAAATCTATGGCGTAGCACATAGTCTACGCACGCCCTTTTAAATTCTACGACTTTAACACGGTAAATACAAATGTATTATTATCAGTAATTTTTAACCGACTTCAAAAAAGGAGGAGGTTATCAATTCGGTTGTATGCTTTTCTTTTTTTAATGTTTGTTACCGCAGAACTCCGTCATTTATAAACTGATTTGAAAAATTATTTTTTATTTAACCTCTTGCGCGCCAGCGCATTATTACGTTAATTCCCGCCCGACACAGGCTGTACAAATTGTAATAACTTTAGTTGTCAATGGCGTCTCAGTCACGCGACCGTTTTGCAACTGCAAGTGGTCAATGGCGCCCAATAGGTTAAAAGGGTATGCCTTAAAGTTTGTCCCATTTAAATTTCATCAAAATAGGTTCAGTAGTTTGATAAAGTCGGATTTTTTATATGAAAGATTATTATTTAAGTGGAATGACATATGAAAATAATATCTTTAGCCTGCGACATTTTTTTATTGATAATGTAGCAACTCGAGATATCACGCAGCAAAACCAATCATTGGCAAATCGCTGCCTCCGACAGATATAAGGGATCTTCTGGCTTGTGTATATATAATCAACTATGGCAACTTTAGATCAATGTAATTCATTAGTGCTTGTCCGGTGGTCGCAGATATGGCGTCCCGAGCTGATACTTTTTCCCCATTCATTCAAGTGATCCCAATGCCTTAAGTCCCTTCACAAATCCAACAAATTCCTATCCGTCCTCAGCCTAAAACAGGCAGCAGCATCGGAAGCACAAGAAGCCAAAGAAACTGCGCTCGCCAACCCGCCTGTCAAGTGTCATTGGCAATATCCTCCCATGGAACCAAGAATCCTTGGCAGCGGTCCCTGTTCAGTACTTTGAACGGAAAAGTGGACTTCTTTCGGCTGTAATGATGATGAAGTGATGGCAACTTCGTAGAGCAATACCAATTGACCACAACATTGTGCTAATGGATGTGTATCACCCACATTCCGAGACAGGTACTAGAGGGAACCCCAAAAGAAAAGAGGAAGCGTCGGCCCAAGCAAACATAGCGATGCTTGTTATTGGATACTTTCTCTTGGTCGTTTTGTCTGGCTGGCACTGTGTGTGTAGCGGTTTAAAAATCATTATGCTCATAATACCTAGATATACTATTGACTGACTTTTTCCTTTAGGACTAAAATAATTCTTTTAATATTGATAATCACTTCAAAATATCTATGCTCTTTCTTCTATAAATTTCACTATTTTTATAAATGTGTACACGTATTTAAGGGTCCATACTACCTCACACTGCTTTGCAAGATTGACTGTTATATCAATAATAATTAAATACTCAAGTTGAAATAAAAATGCAGCAAAGTTCAGGACTAACTCTGGTAACTATATGACTCAAAAACACGATTGCGTTAAATTTTCTCGATAGAAAAAAATTGCAAAGTTGCCTCCAAATCACGTCTAATTTACTCGGTATATAGCATTATTCACCAAATACATTGAAATTAACCTTGAAACTTTTGATTATTATTGCATTACAGATAAGGCAGCCATCATATGTTTTGCTTTTTCGAATAACCCTTGAATATTCCTAAAAAACGAAAATATCCAAAGTAGCCAACGCGTTTAGACCATCCGCATTTGTATCGCCACGCCGCCTGGCATATGTCGGGCTCTTAATGTAATTATTTATTTACTTTTTGCGCCCGCACCTACGTTGACGGCGATAACTGAAAATCAGTGTTTTGTACCTCGGTGCAAAAAATCGCTGAGTTATGGCATTTTTGCCTTGCTGCAGCACACAAAGACCATACTTGATCGTGTTTAGATATTAGATTGTTGCATTTTAATACTTTGTGTGTTTGTGACAACCAAATAAAAAAGTTATCTATCTATCTAGTATCGAAAATGAAAACAATCGGGCTAACCTAGACTGAGTTGAAGCTTGTTGCCCAGGATAGAGCGGATTGTAGAAGCACTGTGAAAACAATCTGTCCCACCCGGGGGACATAGGACAATATGTCAAGTATGTAAGCCATAGGTCGTGTTTGCAAACAAGCAAAACTTGGGGTCTTGTTAAATTGGCCATGCTAATACAGGTCATAGCGAAGTTATTTTGGCGCGCGTCCCGACTCCCGAGCTGGCCTACATCACATGTTACAAGTCAGTTTTCCATTGAATATTGCGTGAATAGCCTTGATGAATATTCGAAGTCAATGAGCTTAACTTTGGAATAACAAAAGTCTCTTCAGTCGATTGTTCCAAATTTAAAACTAGTTTTATATAAATAAATAGACTAAAAAGCTTCTATCAAGTTTTGGTATTTGTAAGTTTACTTTTGTATTATTTTTAATATTTTTGGTGCTAAATATAAAATACTGGCTTTCGAGGTTTCGTTCAGGAATAGTACTTTTTCGGGATGAAAGGTAGCCTAAATCCTTATCCGTATCGATATACATCACGTACGTAAAATTTCTTCATAATCGACTTAGTAGTAAAACGTTACAATTTTGTTTTTCCCGGTATTTGTATTTAAATACGCGAATATTATTACAATCTAGCCTAAACGTTGGCTAATGAGTAATTTTACATTGACCTAGTTTATAAAGTAAAGAATAAGAATGTGTCCATCGGCACTTTTCTTACTGTCTCTATTAAGGGGAAGCGGGGCTTGTTACCGGTACCAAATCCCATTATAAGTACCGGTAAGTACCGGTACTTCTATTCTGTTAAATTTAAACGGTAATCATCTAGAAAAATAACGGTAATAATAGTGTTAAAAATTCCGTTAAATTTACCGATACCTACGCATTGATGCCGTCCCCCTCATGGGACTCGCTCGACTGGAAAAGTTCCGTCCCATTGTCGGCCTCCGCCTCACGCACGCCGCACATACACAACACGACAACGACACACATTAACAAAATGATAATTCCCGATACTGTTTACCGGTATTTAGTACAGATACTTCTGTTATTACCGTTATTTAACTTATTGATACCAATTCAATTACCGGTACCATCGTTTTATTGAGGTACCGGTACCAATCCAATTACCGGTACCGTTGTATTATAGAGGTACCGGTACTTGATTTTTACCGTTACCAAATGTACCGGTAACCGGTGTAAACGCTAGTAGTTTTTCGATTTAACAAACATAAAAGAAAGAAAAATAAACAACAGAAACATATGACGTTCAAAAAGCGATACATGTATCCTACTTTGAATAAAAATTATTCATTTTCATTTTCATTTTTCCGGTACCAATCCAATTACCGGTACTGTCGTTTCATAGAGGTACCGGTAATGAATTTTACCGGTATTCCAACCCCTGAGGGGAAGGCACTTTGTTCATGTGTCTTTATTCGCACTTACACTGCACTACTTTGTTATTACTTATTACTACACTAATTCAAATGGTTTAGTTCTTTTAAGTCTTCGCACTATGTCCGTGTTGTCGAGGAGCTGGATCGCCTCGACGTTCACATGATGAAGCAATCTATGCTCATGTGCTTCAGCAAGCGTTACAAATGAACAAACTTACTTTCGCATTTATACGCTTTATATGTGTGAAAGACATTCTGTCATTTGATAAGCAGCATGTTGTATGTATGGTTGGTGCCATAAACATCGAATGAATTCTTCGTGTACATATTTGCTACCTATTAGTTTTATTATGTAGTGGAGTAATTTTATTAATTAAATCTTAATATATATAAATCTCGTGTCACAATGTTTGTCCTCAATGGACTCCTAAACCACTTAACCGATTATAATAAAATCGCACACCATGTGCAGTTCGATCCAACTTGAGAGATAGGATAGTTTTTAACTTATGGCGAAACGAAGTTCGCCGGGGCAGCTAGTAGCTTTATATATTATAAAAATTTTAACGCATAACCCACTTATCTTAATTTTTGCATGTATATGTTATACGTATTATTATTTTTTTATCTCTGACGGGGTAAAGAGAGCCTATGTCCATAAGTCCAGGTCACGTTAAGCATGTTGGCGAATAGATGGAAATCAGAATCAAAATAGTAATGGGCTACAAGCCGCATCGCCTATTGATCTGATCCTTAGATTTTTGACCAATCCTTCAACTGGCGGGAAGATAAGCAGCTGGTACATTCTATGTTTTTTCTTTCCTCCCAGACCACCACTAAAAATAAAACGGAAATGCATATTTATTTTTTATGGGTATTAAAGGCGAATAATCCATGCCATTTGTACAAAAATTTCAAAACGATGATAAAGCAAAATTATCTGTTGTTTTTGCAACCTTTCTCACCATGACAAGCTCTTTGATACACATTGTTAATCAAATCAAGTGCTATTTATCATGGGTGTCCCATGGGACACATTGGCTACGCCTCATCACCTTTGTGTGATACATTATATTAATGTATCACACAAAGGTTCCTAATCCTAAATCTTTCTCCCTTGCGGGCTAGGCGTAGCCAATTGTTGCAAGACCATAGTCTTTGTTTAGCAAGCTAAGACTTCTAAACTCAGACTTAAAAAAAGGTAATATGCCAGTTTTCTAGGTCAAAATAATTATATTAAAATTAGTCCATCAGTTAGATAATCAAAAAATATGAGACGTATATATATGAGTATTTTTTTCTTTTCACAATTTAACAAAAAAAATTAAGATATTGCGCGTCAAAGTTCATAAGTGGGGGCTTAGGACGTCAAAGTTTGCTTAAAAATGTTGCAAACTGTCGTCATATGGAACTTCAAAAGGCTATATCTTTATATTTTTTTGTTTGATTTGACAAAATGAAAAAACGTGTCCAATATTCTATGAAAATCTAACTGATGAATTAATTTTAATATTATTTTTTTGACCCAGGAGACTAGCCCATTGTCGCAAAACGTAGACCATAGTCTGTGTTTAGCAACCTAAGACTTAAATATTGGAAAAGGAATAGTAAATAATGACAGACACATTTTACACAGAACACGGGCGGATTGCGCCTATTCCCTTAATCAACTTTTACGATATGCACGGAAGGAAAAGCAAACTCTGTTTGAGCCGGTGTCTGCCTCATATGAGGGGTGTATTCAGTAAGCAAGGATTTTCTATGTTTAATACTTTTACCGTTAACAATTCCAATATTGATGATTCCTAAAATTTCATTCATTCAAGTCAATTTTTTGATAACCATTTGTTCAATAAATGTACCCCCTCTGTTCTTCGTTTATCTTTTATCAAATATCAATCCCACAAAACATATACCTAAAACAGATTTCTCTATATCCAAAATGGATTTAAATTGAACAATTAAAACTCGTCAACACCTGCAAACGTTTCAAACTTGGGAATGGTTTATAATTGAAATGAAATCGATTCGTATTGTAGCTAATAGGAGTACTCCGCTCTGATTAATGGCCTATTTTCACCTGACTGCCATAATTGGTTATGTTTTTCGTCATGTGGTTTGGCCCAATGAAAATCGGCGCCATTTGGAATTATTCACAACTATGTATCCTTCAAATTATGAGAAAATAAAATCAATATTCACGAAAAATTTCTTTTATTTCTTTTATTTATTTCTTAATATTAGAAAATTAATTTTAGGCTAACGCCATCTAGTGACAGGTTGAAAAGACTGTCATTGTTTTACTGCAGCGCCCTTGCCGCTGCTCATAGTGGCAGTTAGTGGAATTAACTGCCACAGCAAGATTTTTTTTTTTAATCTATGCTGCCAGATACCTTGTTTGTGCATTTAGCAGGCCTTAAGGGCCCATACTACCTCACACTGCTTTGTGTGATTGTCTGTAATATCAATAATAATGAAATATTTAAGTTGAAATAAAAATGCAGCAAAGTTTAGGACTAACTCTAGTAACTATCTGACTCAAAAACACGATTGCGTTAAATTTTCTCGATGGAAAAAAAATGCTAAAGTTGCCTCCAAATCACATCTAATTTACTCGGTATACAGCAGTATTCACCAAATACATTAAAATTACACTTGAAACTTTTGATTATAATTGCATTACAGATAAGGCAGCCATCATGATTTTTTTTTGAAAACCCCTTGAGTATTCTTTAAAAACGAAAATATCAAAGTAGCTAACGCGTTTAGACCATCCGCTTTTGTACCGCCACGCCGCCTGGCCTATGGCGGGCCCTTAAGGGCCCGTACTACCTCACACTGCTTTGCTTCATTGACTGTTATATCAATAATAATTAAATACTCAAGTTGAAATAAAAATGCAGCAAAGTTCAGGACTAACTCTGGTAACTATATGACTCAAAAACACGATGGCGTTAAATTTACTCGATAGAAAAAAATTGCAAAGTTGCCTCCAACACACGTCTAATTTACTCGGTATATAGCATTATTCACCAAATAAATTAAAATTAACCTTGAAACTTTTATTATTATTGCATTACAGATAAGGCAGCCATCATATGTTTTTCTTTTTCGAACAACCCTTGAATATTCCTAAAAAACGAAAATATCCAAAGTAGCCAACGCGTTTAGACCATCCGCGTTTGTATCGCCACGCCGCCTGGCATATGGCGGGCTCTTAAGTTGAGCTATTACGTTTGTAAGAGGTTGGCTATACGTCAGTATTATATTGTCTTTGGTCTCGCGCGTATCATGTATGTTTGTTTTATTACCTCGTATCCTAAGAACGGCTGGATGGATTTAGACACTGTTAAGACATCGTCAGGTTCGGACCAAAACCTATGTGATCTTATGGTACTTATTGTAAAAGAGAGGAGTCGGATATTTTTAAATTCTTAAATAATACTATTTGTTTTAGCGTGTTATATCCCGAATAGCTCTGATGTGTCTGTATCTCGTGAACCGTGATATTTAGATAGGTAAAATTTTCACAGATGATGTATTTCTGTTGCCGCTACAACAACAAATACTGAAAGAACAGAATAAAATAAATATTTAAGAGGCTCGCATTCAACAAGCCTGTTTTTTTTTTGCTCGATATTGATAAAAGCAACATCTTGAAATATTCACAGAATATTCATTCGAATATGATTTTTTGCCATTTTTATAGTTAACGGTACGGAACCCTTAGTGCGCGGAACCGACTCGCAGTTGGCCGGTTTTTTATCTCTTGCAAAGCTCAATCATGATTTAAGTCAATGTTTTTTTTTTATATAAAGATGATATAGGTACCTACTGACCGTTGGCATCAGGCTGAAGGTCGACCGTAAAAAATAATGAACACAGTAAACAAAATTTGTAATTTCTAAAATTTTTAAATAAATTACAATCTTGAATATCGTCGCGTATCTTCCCTGGACTATCAGCACAGACTTACTGTCCTTTGTTCGTTATAATTAAACGAAATTCACTTTAAAGTCAACAAAGAAAGTTGATCATTATATTTATATTAAGAGCTGATCTTTAGGTACTTTTGAATACAATAGCTTATCGCACTGTTTTATTTTTGTTGTTGTGCGTTCTTTTACAGAACAATAGTTTATAGATAGATAATAGAATTTCGTTTTAAGGATTTTTTTTCTCACAATACATTTTCTCTGAAAGTACAATAAGTATCATTCTCATATTTTTAAGTTCTAACCCAACCTAACCTTCTTTTCTGGCTGTGTAGGTGACGTAAGCCTTAATACGTATAAGGGGAAATGGGATATAGTGGAGAATTTCAGCGCCGAGATTGGATTGTGCGTTAGCTCAGATGGCAGAGCATAGGTCGTACATAGACCTAGGTCACTGGTTCAAGTCCCGCCCGCATTAAATTTTTTCACCATATTTTTTTTCTTTATTTTATTAAGAGTAATTCAAAAATTGACATCTTCGTTTCCGTGCTAACGAAACCTTAATAAATAGTACTGTATCAAACCTACTAAAATGCAATTACGTTGGAATGAAAAGGATATTAACGACGTAACTTATTACCGCTAAGCAGATTTCCTCATTATCACTGCTTCGCTGGTTCATTGAATTATGTTAGCAAATCAATTAACAATATTAATTAGTATATTGACGATCTTAAATATTTTGTGTCTTTCTTTCCATTCTATTGAATTTTTTTTAAAGTTTTCGATATTGTTCATTTAAGGAGTTTCGTTTTGGCCGTCGTCCGGAATGGTCGCGTAGCCGCTTTGTTTAATTTTTTGTGCGGGCGCCTTTTTTTTTTGGCAATTGATGTTTCTATTCAGTGAATTAAGATGTGTGCGGGACTATAGATTGTGTTATATAATTTTCACCAAGTGTGCTGTTGGCGACCTAGACCAGGATGGGAATCCGGTGAAATTAATCCATTATATAAATATATATGCATGCCTAATGATTTATCATATCTTGAGCCTACACAGGGGGCTCAGAAAATTAAATTGATGGCTTCATACTTTAGCGTATTGTAATATTTTGTGTTTTTATTTTTTAAATTGTAATATAAAGTGTCAATAATGTTTTTGTTGTGAGGGCAAATACTAGAGTAAAATACATTATTCGTATATCTGCGTCACTATCTTTTAGTTAATCTTTTGTGTTTGAAATGTGAAAGCATACGACATGAGATTCAGTAAAAAATTTCAACCATATATGATAGTATAAACATTATCACCAGTTTGTACTGGAATGCATAGGTAATGTGTGCTGTTGTAGATTGTTGATTTTGTGTATTTGTGATTATGTTGCGGTGCATTGAGGATGAACAAGGGAGAAAGAAGGCATTGCATTTATATAAATATTATAAATAAAAGATAAGTGGCTTGATAAGAGCGAAACCTTGTTGTAGGGTTCTGTAGGCATAAAGATATTGATTTCTGTGCTATTTAGCGCAGAATAAGCATTGATTTTCTGTTAACACAATGGTACTGTTAGAGAATTATTTATGCAGTAAAAAGGAGGTAAAAAGCTAACATTTTGCGCAACGATCCGTAGCAGGTAGCAGTTAGAACCCCGATGACCAGGGAGACCCTTTTTTTCTAAATGGACAGCCCAGCCTTCTAACCACCGGTGTACGCCAGATGTGGACATCGTCACGTCAGCATTGTCTTTTTGTCGCTCGAAGGGACGAAGCGAGGTAAAATAGGCACGAGTATGAGCATAGAAATGATATTCGGTCTAACTGCAGTTTGCTTTGCTTGAGAAAAGTATTGGTTGAAAGACCGAAAGATGCCTCGAAGGACCTGCGTTCTATTTGTGGATTCGACCTCGCTCGGAAAGGAATACTCTACACTATTTAAAGTTTCCTTACTTAGATTTCTTATTTTCAAACTAGTAAAATCTGGTATACACTTGGAAAAACATCATATTGCATCAAAATTAAATTTGGCAAGTCTGTGACATCAGCTCCCTTCAACTTATCACACTGTCAATATTAACAGTAGAAGGTCATAAAACTATAACGATGAGCTCCTATAAAGAAAAGACACGGTCATGGGTCAGAACACCCTAAGAGAAAAAAAATAATTAGCTCAATACACCAACTTAATTCAAATAGCAAATCCACTAATGGCTCATTGGAATAATGGGACAATTTAAATAAAACTCTGAAGGATTCTGCATACTAGGTATATCAAATACCTATTGCGCAATCAAAATAAAGCCAAAGCCTTATTTATTTATCTCTTTGCTTACATTATTACAAGATTCAAAAAAACCTCCAAAATCTTTAACAAAACGACACCAAAGCGCGATCTAACGTGAAAGGAGCGTGAGTAAACAGGAAAAAAAAAAGCATGAAACAATGTTGTCTTCCAGGGACTCGGCATAGTAGATATAATACAAATCACTTATGAGGAAAATAATATATACATTTCTTCTTAATCACCAAAGGAAATGCACTCGAGCGCAGACGAAACATTTATATATCTAATTGGATTCCAATTGGATTGTATGGAAAACGGCATTGTTCCTGGGACTGTCAACGCTGTGGCCATGGATCATTATAAATCCGCTCCAAGGGATTTTTTCTACAAGAACTATCAAAAACTACGAATAAGATATGGAGCAATAACCAGCGACGCGACGCGTAACTGAACATAACAAGTCCAAATACTTAAACAAAGCCCTCTTAAAAGAGAAGCAGAATGGATTCACGATGAGACAAAACTGACACAGAAACCAACCTGAATTCTGAAGAGTCTGAAGAACCCATATCGACCCCGAAACAATTTAATTTATCATCGGTTGGCAACGAGATGTACGCTCGGGCCCTCTACATATGTATATCGGACCTGTTTCACTCACCGTGTAGATGTAGAAGGCGTACCTGCGCGCGGCGGCGCCTTCGAGGGTAAAATCCGGTGGGAGCGACGCGCGCTTAGTCATGGGTGTTCGCCGACTTCGGCGAACTATGAACCGTATGGTCAAAGCTAAAGGTGTGGAATTGGCTTGCTGTAGGTATCTGATGTAAGGGGTGCTGCGTTCTGGTGCGAGCTAAGCTGCACCGTGTCGCTAGCTGCACTGAGTTGATGTTTCTTTGAATGCCTCTGCAGAGTGCGACTTCTGAACATAGGTACTTATTCTGTGCCTAAGACTTGAATTTTCTCGGAAATAATATTGAGATGAGGGTATATATTCCGAAAGACTTTAACGAAGACCTTCTGAATATACTCATGTTAGTGTTGTTTAGGTCCTGGCCACATGTTTCGGTATCTGACTGTGCCTTAGGGTTATTTAAATTATGCGTGATCTATGGTCTAAACGTAACTACTGAGAAGTGATCAATCAAGAGTTAGAAAATACGAGCTGCAACTACTACTAGGAATGTAAAACGCGGGAAAACAGTCACCAAATCGGAAAATTAATGATATTCTAGGCGGAAAATCCTTAACAAAAAAAGTATGAAGAATGATATTTACACATTGGAAGACTTCTTAGACCACATTATCACCAACAATACGAGTGAAATCAATGAATAATGGGGAAATTTAGCGAATAATAAAACCTTTCCTCATGAAAAATGAAGAAGAAAAAAAAAAAAAAAAAATATATTTGAAGTTGAAGACAAACACGGAAACAAACTTGGGATTAGAAAATACAATATCAAATTAAACAGGTGGAGCCCGTGGCCCAGTGATCGTGAGTATTAAAAACGCTCACACATGTTAAGCAGCACTGGGCGCAGTCCCTACATGGGTGAGCGCAAGTGGCATGAAACGATCTCGGGTTCCTCCGTGCTTCAAAAGCACGTTTAGCCGTTGGTCCCGGCTGTCATCTTTCATGGCAGTCGTAAACTATATCAGATGCCTATTGGGCAGTTAAAAAAAATCTGACATAGGTGTTGGCCACTTAAACACACGAAAAACAACAAAAAATAAGACACCCACCCAATCCTGAGCAGTCATTCGGAGTCGGTGCAAAAGATCCATATCTACGCCTTCAAGATCACATCAATCGCGCAGAAGAAGAGCTTACATGACAACAATACTACAACAGTGAACCTCCGAGAAAAAGAGCATCTCCCCTTCATGAGATTATTCAGTCATCAAGAACTGACGAGGAGCAGCGCAGTAGAACAAGAGGTTGCAGACGACAAATCGAATGAGGAAGTCAACGCAGCAACAAAGCAGTCCGATTTTCCTTCCTTTTATATATTACCCACCAAGTATAGTATCTATCTTCCCCATACTGATTTGATGCAAGTATTCGGTCGGTTCTAACTTCCTTTCTCTCCCCATCCTGACTGCGCCGCCCCACACTCCCAATCCTATCTACGTGCCCAACCGGTTTCTCGAGCCTGGATTCGAAATCCAACGCGGAGGGGGTAGCTGTGCAAGGAGCAAACACATCAACTTGTGTTCACAAGCGCCGTTACTAACTCTCCCTGGTGGACTTCTTTCCTACGCTCTTGCAGTTTAACCACTGGCTGGGCGGGCACAGAACAGAACAGAACAGAACAGAACAGAAGTTTTCGATATTGTTCATTTAAAAAAAAACCAGATGTTTGTTTTTAATTATATACAGATTCGTTTATGTTTGGCCTTTTTTAATAAATATTACAATTACCCCCAAACTTTCGGGCCCACCTGTATTATACTGCCTTTTTTTTAAGTTAAGTAACCGTTATAAAAAACCTCATTGCTAACTATCGTTTCTGTGCTAACGGAACCTTAATAAGTAGTACTGTATCAAGGCGAACCTACGAAAATTCAATTACGTAGGAATTAAAAGGAAATAATATTAACGACGTAACTTGTTCCTGCTAAGCAGATTTCTTCATTATCACTGCTTCGCTGGTTCATTGAATTATGTCCGTTAGCAAATCAATTAACTACATTAATTCGTTTGTCGACGATCTCAATTTTTTTGTGTCTTTTTTTCCATTCTCTTGAATATTTTTGAGTGATAACGGCTTATAAATCAATGAATGCGTTGCACGTACGGAAATGTGTCAAGTTCCATGTGCAAGCGAGAGCGCGGAATGAGCGATAGAGAAGCACAATCGGCCTAAGCGTTTGGTTTGTGACGCATTCATCGCTCTTTCACCATTATGATGTAAAATGATCGTCTGTAAACCGACTTTACAGACAACCAATAAGTATTTTTTTTACTTTCGTGCTTCATACACATTGAACTGATTTTTATAATCTTTGATTTGTTGGTTTTGTTCGAGTGGCAGAATAACCATTAAAATATAAAAAGAATATTTGCGACAAAAAATGATAGCGAAACGAAGTCTTAATTTAAGCTTAATTTAAGAAAAAAAAAAAGAAATTTTGATATATAATAATTGTTAAATATTATTTAATGAGCTTTTAGATTTTTTGAACATAGCAACACTAACAATGTATGGTCGTACGAATCTTAAAATATGTGTTTGGTGTTAGAGCAAATTAACTAAATATTGTGAAAATTGCAATTAATTAAGGATACGTTGTGTAATATTGACTATTTTACGTTATAATTAAATAATTGATATAAAATATGAGTTTAATCCAGAGGATCATTAATATAAATAAAACAAAGTCGAGTTAGATACATAATTAATAACTATAGAACGACTTGACAGATTTTGATGAATTTTGATACGGAGGTAGCTTGTCAGCTACCTCCGTATCAGGGTGTCCCCTGGAAGGATAGTTTTTCTCTACTACCCAAAAAAAGGCGGTATAAAGTACCCCGGGTCAGCTAGTTATCTATGTATATTAAAGGTTTATGTAACTCTACTAAAACGTTAATAGAAAAAAGTTCGTGAAGAATGAGGAGGACAATTTTCACACGAATTACTGAAGTTTACCTGAATCCCTTACAAAAGCATTAAAGTATCCTGTACACTTAAGTTAACAACTAAACAAACGGACAAGCAATTAAAAGGTACTTAGGAGTTTGCCGCAAACTTAAGATTTATCCGCAATTAGGAGTTGCAAACTACGACATTTACTTACTTCTCGGAGTTCGGGATAAAAGATTTAGTTTAGTTTGCTTCGTGCCTGGCGATCTTGATTGTTTTTTACCCGATTGCTGTAGCGTTAAAAAAGAGTGAAGTTTTTGTATCGTAAAAATAATTAACTAATACTATTTTATTGCATGAATTCAAAGAAGAAGAAGGTTTTCAATATATCGAAACCTCTTTTTTATGTATGCTACTTTATAGTACTTCATGTTATGGCATACAAATGCAAATTGCTCGAAGCGTGCAATCTGGCGTATGAACGCAAACAAATAGGTAATCTCAATGTCAATACGAAAGCGAATTCGTATTTGCAGCAATATTATTATTTGCATTATTAGATACATTAAGACTAGCTCCGTGGCGCAGCGGTCAACACGTCAGCCTGCGACACGGAGTGACCGGGTTCGATCCCCGGCCAAGTCAAGATGGAAAATGATCTTTTTCAGATTGGCCTGGGTCTTGGATGTGTATCTATATATGTATTTGTTATAAAATATAGTATCGTTGAGTTAGTATCCCATAATACAAGTCTCGAACTTACTTTGGGGCTAGCTCAATCTGTGTGATTTGTCCGTATATATTTATATTTATTTATTTATATTTATTAATATTTTTATTTTATTTATATTAAGACGATTCTCAGATTTTCACCTTTTTCCTCGATTGTATTTTGCGATTTTAACTCAATTTGTATTCATTCAAGTAAATTTTTTCAGTATAACCTTTATATTTTAATGGAAATTTATCAAGTAAATGCCGCATTTGAGAGATTCGCATTCGTTTGCCTTTTGGAGCGAGCAAACAGGCGTATGAATGCAAACAAAAATGTCAATCAATACGAAAGCGAATTCGTATTTGGAGCAGTATTTTTATTTGAATTGGACGATGTAGGGTTTCCGTTTTAATGGCTTTTTGTTACTGTGCATGATATTAATGTATCTTATACGAGGCAGACAGAACGAAAAGGCCTAGATATATGAGGTCACTTGTTGGTGGTCTAGTAGTTGGAAAATAGAACGAAAATATCATGGGTTGCTGGCAGCATCATCTATTAACATGATTTCTACCAATTTTCTTGATTTAAAGTTTAAGTTTATTTGAAAATTTTGTATAAATTCCAATTAATTCTATAAGTGTAATAAATATTTCAATTGAAAACTTAAAATGTAAAGGCCGCATTCGAGTAATTCGTTTCATTAAAAGTTTCCGTTTTAATGGCTTTTTGTAACTTAGCACGAAATTCACATACTATATTATTAGTCAAGTCTTTATTATCTTACGGAGCAGATATGACCTACGGCCATAAGCCACGTTTAGCATATTGGTGGTCTAGTAAATGGAAATAAGAAAGAAAATATGATGGGTTGCTAGCAGCATCGCTTATTAATATGATGTCTTAGATTTTCCCCCATTTCCTCTATTATATTTTACAATTTTATTTCGACATTTTGTACAAATTCCAGTTATATCTACAGTGTAGTGAATATTTCAATTGAAAAATAAAAATGTAAATGCTCCATTCGAGCAATTCGCATTCGTTTGCCATTTGAAGGGAACGCGCAATTCGGCGTATGAACGCAAACAAACAAATTCGATGTCAATACGAAAGCGAATTCGTGTTTGGAGCAGTATTTTTATTTGCATTGGCTGATGTAGGGTTTTTGTTTTAATGGCTTTTTGGTTGAAAATAAGAAGATATTTTAGATAAAGATATTTTCAATGAATTCTATTAATAAAAATATCTTTTAAAATGAAGCCTTATACAAGGACTATTTAGGAAGTCGAGGTACGAGTATATATGAAATTTGCATATAAATTTTGCTATTCGAAAATATTACAATTATATTTAATAAACTGTTCCGGTGTTCGAATATGAGATTATTTTCCTCTACATTTAGTTCGGTTAATACACAAAATAACTCTTAGAATAATATCAATTTCGCCATTTGTTTACTAAACACTGGCTAAATAAAGCTTCTGGATGAAGTTTAAAGGCCACATAGAAAAAATAAAAAAAAGAAGATAAAAAATAAAATATTTTAAAATAGGATATAGAACTTAATTCCAAATTATCAATCCTTCTCCTAATCCTAATTCTAACTATTCTAACTAATATTATAAATACGAAAGTGAGTTTGTTTGTTTTTTGTATGTTTGTTTGTTACGCTTTCACGCCGTAACTACTGAACCGATCATCATAAAATTTTGCATACAAAGTCTCTGGAGTATGGAGAAGGACATAGGCTACCTTTTATCCCGGGAAAAAGTACTATTCCCGAGGGATCGACATTGACGCGGGCGGAGCCGCGGGCGAAAGCTAGTTGTAATATAATTTAGTTCACTGATTTGCTAACGGAATTTTGGCATAATTCAATAAACCAGCAAAGCAGCGGTAGTGATAAATCTACTCAGTGAAAAATATCATTAAAATTATTTTCCTTTTGGCGCCATTTTGTAAGATCTCGGATTTTATTATATTATTTATATTTGTATGTTTTTCATGTGTGTAAGTTTATCGCTGATCTAACTATAGGATAAGCATAAAACAATTTCAAATGTAAACCTACCCTCTAAATGTATCTCCAACGTAATCCTGAATATAAAACACACGCAGCCCCTAATCCCTTGTATTATTTACCGCCACCATAAGTCACCCCTAGCAAAACACTTCCCTACGTTCGTATTGCCTGTTTTATGTCAAAACTTTTTGGTAATCGCTTGATATTATTTCATACTAGCTTTCGCCCACGGCTCCGCCCGCGTCAATGTCGATCCCTCGGGAATAGTACTTTTTCCCGGGATAAAAGGTAGCCTATGTCCTTCTCCGTACTCCAGAGAACTTGTATGCAAAATTTCATGATGATCGGTTCAGTAGTTACGGCGTGAAAGCGTAACAAACAAATAAACAAACAAACTCACTTTCGCATTTATAATATTAGTAAGGATAAGGATTCCTTGTTATTGTAAGTAACGTAGTAAAAGTACTTGCTTTCACCCGTGGCTGCGTTCGCGTCAATGTCGATCGCTCGGGAACAGTACTTTTTCTCGGGACGGGAGATACTCTATATCCTTCTCCATACCCCAGATAACGGGTATGCAACATTTCATTCTAGCCGTGTGGTATCCGGCAGAGTAGAATAGGACCACTCCAAGTCTTCTCGTGGATGTCGTAGAAAGCGACTTAGGAAATACAAGCTAAACAAAGCTTATAAACATCTAAGACACCTCTCCAACCCGTCTGGCCAGCGTGGAGAGTGTAGGCCAAGTCCTCTGGCTGCTCTGGCCAAGTATGGCCCTAGTAGTACAGAGAGGGTCGTGCTCCTGTAGTGGAGACTAAAAAGGACCTGATGATGATGATGATGATGATGAACATTTCATGATAATTGGTATAGTAATTAAGCGTGAAAGTTTTTAAACAGTTGTTAAACAAACACAAAAAACATACTCGATTTACTTCCAATTAATGTTTTAAATTACATGTATGTGTATATTACCTTAGGGTAATAAAAGGGGTCACACAGTCTGAACACTTAAATACATTGGCTCGCCAGTCACGTGCCTGGATCTAGAGTTGTGTCTCAAGACCTGGCTGATTGCGAGCTCTTAATTAAATTACCCGATGCACTTCCAATGAATAGATTCTAAGGCGTCTTAGATGTATTGTTAGGCTGTATGTAAGGCTAGATACCGCATGGGGTAAAATTGTGAGCTATCGCAGGTCGGTTGGGAGATGCGAAACATCGAAATTATTTTGTACATACGAGTACATACATACTATCATATAGACTGGTGATGCGTTGCTAAGCCAACAGTCGGTCTTACCCGCCGCTAAAGATTTTTCACATCAAACTCCAATTGTATTACATTCGCCTTGTAATTAAATAACGTATTTACACAGTATTTTCTCTCTTTTACGTAGATTTATGTGTTATTTGATGCAAAAAATATATAAAGGTGCGTAGTTTCCGTAGATGTCATAAGTTAAAAGTATTTTATTTTTTAAACAAGTATTTATGTATATCACTTTATGTTTCGACTTCCCTTCAGCGAGCCCTTTAATTTGATATCTATATTGTCGAAGTGCATCAAAAATAGGTAGTCCGCCATCTTGGGTGTTCCGCCATGTTGGATTTAGAATCACCTCACACACTTCCATGCATTGTCAATGTCATCCAAACTAAACGAGTGTAAAAAATTTCAGCTCACTCAGTGGAATATATCTGCTACAAAATTGAGTTTCAAGATTCCACCCGAACAAAATTGCAAAATAATACAAAAAGGTTGTAAAAATTAACTGAAGTGAGATAACAACTCAAACTCTTTGCGAGCTTGACAAGCGTATCTAGCCTTTTATATATAACCCATCTGTGTGCTGCGTAGGTACAATACTATTACGCTTCTACCACTTCCAGGCTTGAGTATTGTTACACGAGGCTCTATATAAAACCTAGTTTAAGGCGCTGTTCATCAGAAGAATATTGTAAAACTTCTTTTAGTCGCGCAGTTAGCCTTATTTGTCATGGAACACTAGCATGAAAAAATATAAAGTACAGTTCAAAGATCAAAATAAATGATAACATTAAAATATTTTCAAAAAAGTATTTAAAACCTAGCAAAATAAAATACAAAAAAAGCTATACCCAGAAAAAGCTTCGCGAATTACTTGATATTTTCAGCGACATCTACCAACTTTTCTACGTCCATAAAAAGTATAACTAAATGAGCATGATACAATTGGTTACAATATTGAATTATTAAATTAAAAGTGAAAATTAACACGGAAATGGCAGACGCGGGTTTGAAACGAGACTGTTGACAGGCCAACCGGTATCGCCACTTTCAACTTTATTTCATTACGAGTATGTAATATATCGCACGATGTCCGCTACAAACGGTTATGGGATACAGCGCCTTAAGGCGCTGTGCATCAGAAGAATACCGTAAAACGTGTATTTTTTCGTCGCGCAGTTAGCCTTATTGTTCAAAGAATACTAGCATGAAAAAAATATGAAGTACAGTTTAAAGATCAAAATAAATGGTTACATTAAAATATGTTCAAAAAAATATTTAAAACTTAACTAAATAAAATAGCAAAAACGCTATATCCAGAAAACATGTCGTCGCGAATTACTTGATATTTTCAGCCACATCTACCAAATTTTATACGTTTATAAAAAGTATAACTAAATGAGCAAGATGAATACCTACAAAAAATACAATATTTGGTTATAATTATTGGATTAAAAGTGAAAATTAACACGAAAATGGCAGACACGGATTTGAACTGAGACTGACGACAGGTATGACACAAATATATAACATATCGCGCGATGTCCGCTACAAACGGTTAAGGGATACAGCGCCTTAATGATAATATTCGTAGTTCGATTCTTTATTCGTAGACTGTATTTAGAGATTTAACATTTTCAAATACCTACATTATATGACTTTCTAGGGCCAATGGCTCAGTGATCTAAGAGCGCGATTTCTTAGCGAAAGGTCCCAAGTTCAAACTCTATCGTCCCGAACTGAACCTCTAAGTCTACGAAAAAAATTCTCTTTTCACTTCCGGTGAAGAAAAACATCGTAAGGTAACTTGCACATTGGTGGCTTTTTCACCAGTGTGTAAAATGGAGGAGGCAATGGTAATCCACTACATTATTACGGCCATAAAAAGGCTTTCTGTTATGACTCTTATGTCTTATGTCTCGTTGCGACCACGATGGATGTAACTCCATTGAAACGTCAACGGAAACAAATAATAAAAAGGTTCGTGTTAAGTCCCGTTTATATACATAATTATATGACTCTTATGTGTTTATGAGCTTTGTTTAGCGTGTATTTCCTAAGACGCCTCTTTCGACATCCATGGGAAGACTTGGAGTGGTCCTATTCTACTCTGCCGGAAACCACACGGCTAAGTGAGATATCATTCAGGACAAAGTACGGTTGCCGCACAATCATTCGACGCTGGTTCATTTAAATCATACAGTTTTTAAACGAAAAATATTTTATACACCGCACAATCGATTTGGCGGGTTCTAAAAGGGGACATTTTCAGTGTCGCGTGTCGCAAATCTGAACTGGGAGACAATGCAAAAAGCATTAAATCGATATTTTTGTTTCAATCTTTGATTGTGATCAATAAATGAAAATAAATAAATAAAAGTTACCATAAGTATGTATGTATATATGTAACCGTATTGCCACCCACAGAATAAGTTACTAGTCAGTACACAAAAGATCACTGTGGTGTGGACGCACCTTAAACAACACATTTCTCTTAAAAACCACGACTCGTCTTCGTTGCAAGCTTTAGGAATTTAATATAAGGCGAGCACCCTTTGTGGCTGACATCCGATTTGATTCGAAAGACTTGTATGTTTATGTCATATGATCGGAAAACAATATTATAAGAAAATTTCAATATGTTTATGTCAAGTGATCGGGAAAAACAATATTAGATAATAAAAAAAGTCAATATGATATGCATGATTTATATAATGCTAAAGTTGTTGCTTCTAATATGGTTTTCTGTTCAACTCAATGGTTAGGTAATATAAGTGACACTGGGTGGGACATATTTTTTTCAATATTTGCAATAAAAGGGTTTACTGACGACTTTGAACAACTTCCTAAGGAACATAAGGAAAAAAACGAAAAAAGAAAAGATGACTAATAGGAATCAAATTTTAGCATTTACTTATTATAGAAGAAGAAGAAAGAAGTCTGCTTGCCTGTTACCTCTTCACGCTTCAATCACTGAGCCGATTTGGATGAAATCTGATACGCAGGTAGTTTGAGGCTCGGGAAAGGAAAAACCTTTCATTCCGGAAAAAGATAGTACTATTCCCGAGAGACCGACTGCGACTGCGATTTACGTGAACGGAGCCGCAGACAAAAGCTAGTTTTGATATATGTTCCAAATGGATGGTTCATTTTCATCTATTTACCACTTTGTATACATATTACAACTAAAGAAATCATCACAAAACTTCGATGATTTACTTCCAATTAATGTTTTAAATTACATGTATGTGTATATTACCTTAGGGTAATAAAAGGGGTCACACAGTCTGAACACTTAAATACATTGGCTCGCCAGTCACGTGCCTGGATCTAGAGTTGTGTCTCAAGACCTGGCTGATTGCGAGCTCTTAATCATCATCATCATTTCGAGTAGGTGTCACAGTCAATCGACCATGCACACCCTGGTGTCAGAGTTCTTCGGAACCGCCTCTCGGCCTCTGACGTGGTTACTTTAATGACTACCAGATGACAGCCGGGACCACCGGCTTAACGTGCCTTCTGAAGCACGGAATCATCTTTATTATCAGACAATCAGGTGATTCAAGCCTGCAATGTCCTAACCAAACTGGAAACAACTAAACAAAGTATGCTTCCGGTGGGAATCGAACCCACGACCCCCGGGTCAACAGGCAAACACCTTAACCACTGGACCACGAAGGCTGTTAAATATAAGCTCTTAATTGTATTACCCGATGCACTTCCAATGAATAGATTCTAAGGCGTCTTAGATGTATTGTTAGGCTGTATGTAAGGCTAGATACCGCATGGGGTTAAATTGTGAGCTATCGCAGGTCGGTTGAGAGATGCGAAACATCGAAATTATTTTAGAAAGAAATCATCTCAAAACTCTGTAATCGCTTACGCTTGTTGAGCAACCCCACGGGCCTACTAGGACGGGTGACCAAGTGGAATAAAAATATCTCTACCTCTTTCGTGCTTTGGTAGTCACGTTAAGTTCTTTGTTGGTGATTGGTGATGATGGTTGTGTACATGAAAGATCTAAAACAGAATTCAACCAAATGGACCGATTTAAATGAAATTTAGATGGGAACAATTGGAAAGTAACTTTCATTAACGAACATATATTTAAAAAAATAACAGGTGGCACTCCGGATGTGCGGACAGAAGTGAAAACTCGCCTTTGCGGCGGTCTCAAGTCACGTGTGCGTTTTACGAATTTTCGATCAGGTCACGTGTCCTCACGCGTATTTACATTTTTTACTCATCAAAAAAAGTGCCCAACGTCGCTGAAGAAGTTCACTTCAAAAACTTTTGACGAACCGAGAACCTTCTTTTTAAGTCGGTTATAAATGGTTATTCGTGAGACGTAAAGTGGTTTCGAAGTTTTAGGCACGTTAATGTTGGTTTTAGCTGTCATCCCTAAGAAGCAATCTTTGAAATTAGTCAGATGTCCTAAAATAAGTATAAATCAGCACTATATTTTACCTCCTCTTTGAGTATAATTATACTAAAATAATAATTATTAACTTATAATACTAATAATAACTAAAACTACTTACAAAATATAAATATTTCTAAATTATATAGTCTCTGCAAACCGTCATTCTGCGGCAACGTGCCCAAAAGGCTGGCAGCATTGACACGTTGATGGCATTGCAATGCTTTTTTGAGCCAGGTAATTGCCAGCCTTTTGATCGCGCGACACCTCAATCAGTCTCCTTGATAGAAAGTCAAAGAGACGATGGGCTAATGGACCCCACGGACCCATTGTTTCTACCCCAAAAGGCTCAAAAATGTATCTGTCGATACCACATACTTGCGCCTTTTGAGGCTTTCCGCTGCGGCTGCTGCTGTACCGGCCTTTGACTTAGTGACCTGAAGATGAGACGGCGCTAGGGTATCAAGGCATGAGCATCCAATACATGTAGTACTTTTGAAGTCCTGACCTGACCGTTAAATTACCGTACTAGCATGAAAAAAATATGAAGTACAGTTTAAAGATCAAAATAAATGGTTACATTAAAATATGTTCAAAAAAATATTTAAAACTTAACTAAATAAAATAGCAAAAACGCTATATCCAGAAAACATGTCGTCGCGAATTACTTGATATTTTCAGCCACATCTACCAAATTTTATACGTTTATAAAAAGTATAACTAAATGAGCAAGATGAATACCTACAAAAAATACAATATTTGGTTATAATTATTGGATTAAAAGTGAAAATTAACACGAAAATGGCAGACACGGATTTGAACTGAGACTGACGACAGGTATGACACAAATATATAACATATCGCGCGATGTCCGCTACAAACGGTTAAGGGATACAGCGCCTTAATGATAATATTCGTAGTTCGATTCTTTATTCGTAGACTGTATTTAGAGATTTAACATTTTCAAATACCTACATTATATGACTTTCTAGGACCAATGGCTCAGTGATCTAAGAGCGCGATTTCTTAGCGAAAGGTCCCAAGTTCAAACTCTATCGTCCCGAACTGAACCTCTAAGTCTACGAAAAAAATTCTCTTTTCACTTCCGGTGAAGAAAAACATCGTAAGGTAACTTGCACATTGGTGGCTTTTTCACCAGTGTGTAAAATGGAGGAGGCAATGGTAATCCACTACATTATTACGGCCATAAAAAGGCTTTCTGTTATGACTCTTATGTCTTATGTCTCGTTGCGACCACGATGGATGTAACTCCATTGAAACGTCAACGGAAACAAATAATAAAAAGGTTCGTGTTAAGTCCCGTTTATATACATAATTATATGACTCTTATGTGTTTATGAGCTTTGTTTAGCGTGTATTTCCTAAGACGCCTCTTTCGACATCCATGGGAAGACTTGGAGTGGTCCTATTCTACTCTGCCGGAAACCACACGGCTAAGTGAGATATCATTCAGGACAAAGTACGGTTGCCGCACAATCATTCGACGCTGGTTCATTTAAATCATACAGTTTTTAAACGAAAAATATTTTATACACCGCACAATCGATTTGGCGGGTTCTAAAAGGGGACATTTTCAGTGTCGCGTGTCGCAAATCTGAACTGGGAGACAATGCAAAAAGCATTAAATCGATATTTTTGTTTCAATCTTTGATTGTGATCAATAAATGAAAATAAATAAATAAAAGTTACCATAAGTATGTATGTATATATGTAACCGTATTGCCACCCACAGAATAAGTTACTAGTCAGTACACAAAAGATCACTGTGGTGTGGACGCACCTTAAACAACACATTTCTCTTAAAAACCACGACTCGTCTTCGTTGCAAGCTTTAGGAATTTAATATAAGGCGAGCACCCTTTGTGGCTGACATCCGATTTGATTCGAAAGACTTGTATGTTTATGTCATATGATCGGAAAACAATATTATAAGAAAATTTCAATATGTTTATGTCAAGTGATCGGGAAAAACAATATTAGATAATAAAAAAAGTCAATATGATATGCATGATTTATATAATGCTAAAGTTGTTGCTTCTAATATGGTTTTCTGTTCAACTCAATGGTTAGGTAATATAAGTGACACTGGGTGGGACATATTTTTTTCAATATTTGCAATAAAAGGGTTTACTGACGACTTTGAACAACTTCCTAAGGAACATAAGGAAAAAAACGAAAAAAGAAAAGATGACTAATAGGAATCAAATTTTAGCATTTACTTATTATAGAAGAAGAAGAAAGAAGTCTGCTTGCCTGTTACCTCTTCACGCTTCAATCACTGAGCCGATTTGGATGAAATCTGATACGCAGGTAGTTTGAGGCTCGGGAAAGGAAAAACCTTTCATTCCGGAAAAAGATAGTACTATTCCCGAGAGACCGACTGCGACTGCGATTTACGTGAACGGAGCCGCAGACAAAAGCTAGTTTTGATATATGTTCCAAATGGATGGTTCATTTTCATCTATTTACCACTTTGTATACATATTACAACTAAAGAAATCATCACAAAACTTCGATGATTTACTTCCAATTAATGTTTTAAATTACATGTATGTGTATATTACCTTAGGGTAATAAAAGGGGTCACACAGTCTGAACACTTAAATACATTGGCTCGCCAGTCACGTGCCTGGATCTAGAGTTGTGTCTCAAGACCTGGCTGATTGCGAGCTCTTAATCATCATCATCATTTCGAGTAGGTGTCACAGTCAATCGACCATGCACACCCTGGTGTCAGAGTTCTTCGGAACCGCCTCTCGGCCTCTGACGTGGTTACTTTAATGACTACCAGATGACAGCCGGGACCACCGGCTTAACGTGCCTTCTGAAGCACGGAATCATCTTTATTATCAGACAATCAGGTGATTCAAGCCTGCAATGTCCTAACCAAACTGGAAACAACTAAACAAAGTATGCTTCCGGTGGGAATCGAACCCACGACCCCCGGGTCAACAGGCAAACACCTTAACCACTGGACCACGAAGGCTGTTAAATATAAGCTCTTAATTATATTACCCGATGCACTTCCAATGAATAGATTCTAAGGCGTCTTAGATGTATTGTTAGGCTGTATGTAAGGCTAGATACCGCATGGGGTTAAATTGTGAGCTATCGCAGGTCGGTTGAGAGATGCGAAACATCGAAATTATTTTAGAAAGAAATCATCTCAAAACTCTGTAATCGCTTACGCTTGTTGAGCAACCCCACGGGCCTACTAGGACGGGTGACCAAGTGGAATAAAAATATCTCTACCTCTTTCGTGCTTTGGTAGTCACGTTAAGTTCTTTGTTGGTGATTGGTGATGATGGTTGTGTACATGAAAGATCTAAAACAGAATTCAACCAAATGGACCGATTTAAATGAAATTTAGATGGGAACAATTGGAAAGTAACTTTCATTAACGAACATATATTTAAAAAAATAACAGGTGGCACTCCGGATGTGCGGACAGAAGTGAAAACTCGCCTTTGCGGCGGTCTCAAGTCACGTGTGCGTTTTACGAATTTTCGATCAGGTCACGTGTCCTCACGCGTATTTACATTTTTTACTCATCAAAAAAAGTGCCCAACGTCGCTGAAGAAGTTCACTTCAAAAACTTTTGACGAACCGAGAACCTTCTTTTTAAGTCGGTTATAAATGGTTATTCGTGAGACGTAAAGTGGTTTCGAAGTTTTAGGCACGTTAATGTTGGTTTTAGCTGTCATCCCTAAGAAGCAATCTTTGAAATTAGTCAGATGTCCTAAAATAAGTATAAATCAGCACTATATTTTACCTCCTCTTTGAGTATAATTATACTAAAATAATAATTATTAACTTATAATACTAATAATAACTAAAACTACTTACAAAATATAAATATTTCTAAATTATATAGTCTCTGCAAACCGTCATTCTGCGGCAACGTGCCCAAAAGGCTGGCAGCATTGACACGTTGATGGCATTGCAATGCTTTTTTGAGCCAGGTAATTGCCAGCCTTTTGATCGCGCGACACCTCAATCAGTCTCCTTGATAGAAAGTCAAAGAGACGATGGGCTAATGGACCCCACGGACCCATTGTTTCTACCCCAAAAGGCTCAAAAATGTATCTGTCGATACCACATACTTGCGCCTTTTGAGGCTTTCCGCTGCGGCTGCTGCTGTACCGGCCTTTGACTTAGTGACCTGAAGATGAGACGGCGCTAGGGTATCAAGGCATGAGCATCCAATACATGTAGTACTTTTGAAGTCCTGACCTGACCGTTAAATTACCGTACCACGGGCACCACAGACATGGAAGAGGTAAGAAAGAAAGAGTAGTTAAAAACATCTGAAAATATTTCGAATCACTTAACATTTATGAAAGCAAATAAAAAACCTTTCCATTCCGTTTGATCCAAAATGCCTAAGCTAAGATCAGAAAACAAACATTCCATAGAAAAATAGTCTCTTTGTCATGAAATTCTCTGAAATCCAAGAGATAAAATCTATCCATTAGGATTATAACATCAAAAGAAGCCTATTTTTCTCTCAATCCTCAAAACCGAGATAAAAATATTCTAAATTTATTCGTAGAAATAGTTTTTCACGACATCCCAAAAGAGGAATGTTATGTTTTCAGATAATGTTTCTTTATTCTGCCTTATTTTCTACCTGAGCCAAATTGGATTTGTATAAAAGTATTGTTAGATTCCTTGCCTCATCCCGAATAACATAAGCTAAATTTTTTTTGGCAGCTAATTCATGATTGACTGAGCTAGCGCGAAGAGCGAGCGAGGGGTCAAAACGGTGATCAAAACAGTGCTAGAGCATTGTTTCGATAGTCATCCTTACTAATATTATAAATGCGAAAGTGAGTTTGTTTGTTTGTTTTTGTTACGCTTTCACGCCGTAACTACGAACCGATCATCATAAAATTTTGCATACTAGTTCTCTAGAGTACGGAGAAGGACATAGGCTACCTTTTATCCCGGGGAAAAGTACTATTCCCGAGGGATCGACATTGACGCGGGCGGAGCCGCGAGCGAAAGCTAGTTACAGTATAAAATTCATAAGTTGAAATTTGGAAGGTAACAAAAGCAATGTGTAACCCATGGTGTACTTAGATTATTATGGCCTTACTTTCACCACACCAATTACCATACAAGTGTTACAAAGAAAAAAAAAAGCACAAAAAGCTCGAAGAATTACGTGCTTTGTGGTCCATTGTGTAAATGTATTCAGAATTTCACAGCAAATTCTTAAGAAAAATCTCTTGAATACTCTTTCGATGCTCTTGAAGACAACCTAGCATCTTTTCTTTTATCATTCTTATAATAGAAGAAAAAAACTGGCCAAGTGCGAGTCGGACGAAGGGTTCCGTACTATTATTTATGAAAACTGAAAAAAAATCATGTCTGTCGTATGGAAGCTCCCCATACGACTTACATATTATTTTTTATTTAAACTTAATTATTTATTGAAAGTGAATAAACAGCGTTATTTTGAACCTCCTAGCTATATTGAAATCTGGGAATCAGAGAGTGTGTAATTTAGGTGCGAAAGACGAAGGTGCGAAATGCTGAGGTGCGAGCGAACTCAGGTGCGAACAGCTAAGGCGCGAATGAACTGAGGGGCGAAGAGCTGGAGGAGCGAATGAACTGAGGTGCGAAGAGCTAAGGCGCGAATGAACCCAGGTGCGAACAGCTCAGGTGCGAATGAACTGAGGAGCGAAGAGATGAGGTGCGAATGAATTGAGGTGTGAAGAACTTAGCTGCGAATGAACGAAGAGCTGACGCACGAATGGACCCACGTGCGAACGAACACCTCAGGTGCGAATGAACCCAGCCACATCTCAGCCGCAAGACCTCCAGCTTATCGGCGACTTTGTATGGGAAACCTATTTTTTTTTCAGCTTTTTTTCTTGCAATTCTACATTTGATTAGGCATTCTGATTTCGAGATTCCAATATAGCTAGGAGGTTCAAAATCACGTTGTATCTATACTAATATTATAAAGCTGATCTATACTAATATTATAAAGCTGAAGAGTTTGTTTGTTTGTTTGAACGCGCTAATCTCAGGAACTACTGTTACAAATTGGAAAATTCTTTTTGTGTTGGATAGTCCATTTATTGAGGAAGGCTTTAGGCTATACAACATCACGCTGCGACCAATAGGAGCGAAGCATCAATAAAAAAATGTTTTGAAATCGGGGAAAAATTATTCATCTATACTAATAAATCATAACAACAGAAATTGCCGCGGACGAAGTTGCGGGCAACAGCTAGTAAATAAATATTTTGTGAATATTTCAAGCGTCTACCTGTTGCCGTTATCAATATCTAGCAAAAAGTAACAAAAAAATCATTCTTGTATGGGAAAATTTCAACTGTCTTACTATCACTGTTCATGAGATACAGCCTGGTGACAGTCGGACGGACAGACAAACAGACAGACAACGGACAGCGAAGCCATATGAATAGGGTCCCGTTTATAGCCTTTAGGTACGGAACCCTAACAATGCTAGATTGTCTGGAACCGCTTATTAATGTTGCAAGAGTCTAACTGACGCTGATTTATAATCTGTCTTGTCTTGTCCATTGTATTAATCTTTTGTGTGATGGATTTTTATTTGTAGATATAATGAATTGAATTTATTTATTAAGGCGCTGTGCATCAGAAGAATACCGTAAAACGTTTATTTTTTTCATGGAATACTAGCATGAAAAAGATATGAAGTACAGTTCAAAGATCAAAATAAATGATTACATCAAAATATTTTCATAAAATATTTTAAACCTAGCAAAATAAAATAGAAAAAAAAAAGATATTTCCAGCGCTAACTCCCAACTTTTTTACGCCTAAAGAAAGTATAACTAAATGAGCAAGATGGATACCTAAAAAAAAAACAATATTTGGTTATAATTAATAAATTAAAATTACTAATAAAATTACCTATACTATATACTATAATATTATAAAGCTGAAGAGTTTGTTTGTTTAACCGCTCTAATATCAAGAACTATTGGTTCGAATTGGAAAATTCTTTTTGTGTTGGATAGTTCATTTATTGAGGAAGGTTTAGGCTATCAAACATCACGCTGCGACCAGTAGGAGCGAAGCATCGATAAAAAACGTTTTGAAAACGGGGAAAAATTATTCATCTATACTTAGAAAAAAACTAATTAATCATAACAACAGAAATTGCCGCGGATGAAGTCGCGGGCAACAGCTAGTTTATAATATTCAGTATGGATTATAAGTTATAATCCACTACTGGGCAAAGACTCTCGATCCCTATGGTGTTAGTGTACCAAACTTTCAAACTTTCTTTCGATCAATTTCGGAATCCCTTACCTTATTCTTGTGTGTGTGAGCATTTTCTCAGCTGTAGTCGGAACTTTGGAGCCCGGGGTCTATTATGAAAGCATTCCTGTTGTAATATATTTTTATGAATAGTTTCCGGCCCCTGGATACGAATCCTTTAGAGCCCTACACTTCCACCCCTGGAGCAACAGCTCTCACGACCCCTCTCTGGACGGCCAACTAGGCAAGCCAGAGCCGAGAGTTCTGCGAGCCCTCTTGGGTTTCCACCCCGACCGATGAAAACACGTCAGATGCGAGGGCTCTGGCCGACTCTCTGGAGCACTCGGGTCCGTGGTGTCGTTACTTACCAACAGCTGGCAACAAGCTGCCCTGCAGCCTAATTATTTTTATTATTATAAGATAATTTTCGTGGATACTCATTTTATATCCACACTAGCTGTTGCCCGCGACTTCGTTCGCGGCAATCTCAGTTATTATGATTAATTCGTTTTTTTATTCATATGGATGAATAATTTTCCCCCGTTTTCAAATCATTTTTTTATTGACGCTTCGCTCCTATTGGTTGCAGCGTGATGTTTTATAGCCTAAAGCCTTCCTCAATAAATGGGCTATCCAACACAAAAATATTTTTTTAATTAAATCAGTAGTTCCTGAGATTAAGGCGTTTAAACAAACAAACAAACTCTTCAGCTTTATAATATTAGTATAGATTACTGGATAAATAGTTGTGAATAAAAGCTATAGCGCCATCTATGTCATGAGCTTAATACATATAGTACGTGTTACGCGTTGGAAGCACATGGTATAAATAGATTAATTAAACAGAACAGGTAATGGAATTGAGATTATTCAAAGAGCTTAATGTTAGATCTGATTGATTCGTCAATTAGATTTAGCATTAGCGTATATCCCTGTCTTTGATTTACCTATTCAATTCTAAGTAATGAACATGGATTTATAATTACAACTAGCTATTGCCCGCGACTTGTTCCGCGGCAATTTCTGTTATTATGATTAATTAGTGTTTTTATTAGTATAGACGAATATTTTTTTCCCGTTTTCAAAATATTTTTTATTGATGCTTCGCTCCTATTGGTTGCAGCGTGATGTTTTATAGCCTAAAGCCTTCCTCAATGGACTATCCAACACAAAAATAATTTTCCAATTTGAACCAGTAGTTCCTGAGATTAACGCGTTCAAACAAACAAACAAACTCTTCAGGTTTATAATATTAGTATCGATTAGTATACTCGTAGATTACTACTAAGTACATTTACATTAATACTGAGGATTTGGTGCTAACCTGTCTAATCTATACTTAGACTGAATTCCAAATTAGTTTTTCTTCAGAAAGTCTTTCAAATAAAATGAAGCGTTGTCTGAAAGGATTGATTCAATTCAATTCAATAAGATAAGGTTTAAAAAATGAAACCCGACTTCTAATAATCTTGGCATATCTTGAAGTTTCTCGGGTGAATGGTATTATTTATCATTAGATTAATATATTTTTGTTATATATACATAGAATTTCTTTTATTTGAAACCAAACAATATGTTCCAAAAACTTTTCTTAAGATCGCGACTTTTTGTATTCGAGAAGGCGCTTTTTTGAATTTGGTGTGAGACACGTAGCAAAAGTAACTAAAGTATGTGTATCGTATTTGAATTTACTTTGGTAAGTATAGGACATACGAGGAGCAAACGAACATACATATACACACGTATGTATATGTATGAACGATACGTACAAACATACATTGTTCGTTATTAAGGAGGGCTTCGTAAAAGGAGGTTCTCCTCTTGGTTTGACTTAATTTCCTTTTAGATTAAAATAAACCTTATCCGCGCACGTCTCTTTGCGTCGCGCCGCATAATGGCGCCGGGCGCACTACAAAAATCGACTTTATGCTATATACTATTAAGGTAAATATTCTGTTGTTTTGACTCTGCGTCTCTTGTGGCGCGCCTCCGCCGCACTGCATCTGTTAGTTTCTTGCTTAAGGCCACTGCAGCGAGTTAAAAAAAAAAGGCCCGTGTCCTGGACATAAAACAATTGAAGACTTTTATATTTTTTATCAACCTTATCTTCTTTAATACAAGTGGTACAATAAGTCGGAACTACCTACAATAAACATGATTTAAATTTGCTTTCAGTAACTGAACCCTCATCAAAACTATCGGATTACACTCGTCTGCCCCCGGTCACAAAATACAAAGAATACAGAAATGGTCCTATTTTCTGAGTTACGGAACATTAATGGTTTATCCCATTATTATACCTTATTATACTCATTATTCCATCAGCCCATCGTCTCTTTGACTTTCTGTCAAAGAGACTGATCGAGGTATCCTGCGACCAAAAGGCTGGCAATTACCTGGCTCAAAGGATAAGCATTGCCATCCAACGTGGCAATGCTGCCAGCTTTTTGGGCACGTTGCGGCAGAATGTGGTTTGCAGGGACTATATACTCGTAATTTGTAAATATTTGTATTTTTAGTAGTTTTAATTATTATTAGTATTATTTGTAATCTACAGTGCAATCTGAAATCTAAAACCTTATATAGTTTATTTTTTTAGTTTTAGGAGCTAGTAGAACATTTTTAGCACTTACGTATGTGAAGCAACCCAAGCGTGAATGTGTGATTAGTGATCATTAATGGCATGAAAAATATCTTGCACTCCTTTGTACTTAGGAAGGCACGTTAAGCCGTTGGTCCCGGCTGACATAATTGATGGCAGGTGTAAGCATTAACCTTAAAAACCCAAATAAAATTCCTATCTGTGTCCTGCTTCCGTTCCCCCCTCCATACTTCCTAATTCGCCATGACGGCCTGTGATTGGTCGCCGAGACAGTCGTAATAATATGGCGATCGAGTCTTGTTGAACAGCGCTGTGTGCTGATATAATTTCCAAAAATAACGACATCTAAGGACTTTCGCTGGCCGAAAACAACCCGTGCGTGTGTGTTGGTGTACCACTAGTGTCAGCAGTAAGAAAAGGAATACAGTTCAAGCCCGGGAAATTGCCAGCCAGCCGCCACGAGGCCTGCCGCAGGCGATTTCTTCCCAGAGCCCTGTCCACCTGGATCCAAGGTCAGTGCTTACTGTTTCTCTTGCTGTGATTCTGGGGTTGATCGGAGAATGCAGTGACCCTTCTAGAAAATCTCAACATTAATTTATGGTGCCTCCTGTGAGGAACTTCCTCACGTACTTATTTCAAATTTACCCACTTAATTTCAATATTTCCAATTAAAGTTATTTCCAAATATGGATAACTAATTACTATTCATAAATAGACTTATTATAGATTCAAATTAACTAGGTACTTACCCACCTAGCATTTGTCTATTTGTCTAACAATCTCGGATCAAACAGGAAATTCCATACCTGTGCCATACCATAGTAAATACCTATTGCTTACGAGTACATACTTCTTATCTCGTTAATTCCCTTGTAATAATCCCTTAATCGTTCGATTTGTATGCCATAAGGTACTATCTTGTTACTCAGGCTTTCGAACTATTTTGGATAGCCTAGATACCTACCTAAGGTTAATTAATAGCAGCGAGGTGTGTATTTATGATTATAAGTAATAGTCCGTAGTTTTAAAACCTACGTGTTGTGTGAATATCTGTTCCATTACTCAGTTTTTTCAACTCAGTTAAACTTTTGCTACCTACCTACCTTACTCGTACTTTCACAATTAGTGCTTAGCGAAAACATGGCAGAAGGAGAATTAATGTCAACCATTAAAAAACGTGAATATGAGTTTAAAAATATGCAAATACTTTATGACTTAGCAAAAATTACGAAAGAAAATAAAACTAAATTGGCATCCTTTCGAGCTAGGTATAAAAGAATTGATAAAATGCGTGATAATTTCTTGGAATGCAACGATCGTGTAAACCAGTTGCAACTCAAACTAAATCCTCAATTTGTTATCGATAATAATGCTTTGTTGTCATTTGACGAGTTATACTATTATGTCATTGAGTTTGCTGACTCTCTCGACGTAAGTTCGCGCTCGGAACTATGTCAAAGTCATGCGCATTCCAACTCGCAAGTGAAATTACCTAAATTGCAAATAGCTAAGTTTGATGGTAATATAGAGAACTGGCAGATGTTTAAAGACAGTTATACGTCGCTTGTGCATAATAATGTTTCGTTGTCGGACACAGAGAAATTTTACTATTTGTTGTCATGTCTGTCTGGGTATGCCCTGACACTAGCTAAGGGTGTTCCTATAACATCAGCTAATTATTCTGTTGTTTATGCAGCGTTGCTAGACAGGTATGATAATAAACGTATTTTAGCCACCGCTTATTTAGAAAAAATAATAAAATTAAATCCGATCCAACGGCCATCATTATCAAACTTATCACAATTAACCAACACACTTTATGAATGTGTTAGTGCCTTGCGCGGGTTAAATATTGATGATTTAAGTGAATTTCTTTTATTTTACATAGCATCTCGGCCGCTTGATACAGAAACTAGAAAAAGGTTTGAATTACAAAATACCGAAGAAATTCCTAAATTTAATAATTTGATTGTTTATTTACAGAATTATATAAAGGTATTAGAGGTTAGTCAACCTAGTAATTTACAGTCATTCAATTCTACAAATAAACAAAACCACAATAATACAAAGAAAGATAATTTTTCTCGGCAACCAAATTCTTCCTTAATTACATCTTCGAACTCAAATAATAATAAACCTAATCAGGCTGTCTGTGCGTATTGTCATGAAAATCATTAAATATATCGCTGTGGTAAAGTACATTCTATGAATATAGGACAGCGACAAAAAATAGTTAAAGAGTTACAATTATGTCAAAACTGCTTAAGGCCCGGTCACACTAGTGCAGACCGCAAGTCTAAGTCCATGTGTTTCATTTGTAACTCAAAACATAACACATTATTACATGAAGAACATAAAAGTTTATTATCTAATACCATTGACCTAAAGACTTCTGAGAATTCCAATATGAGCACTTCCCTAACTTGTACAATTCAGCCAAAGATGTCAAAGTCACCTATGAGTACCAAAATTATTGGTTCAGCAGTGGTTCGGTTGAGAAGAGTGGATGGTTCATTGCAGTATGCTCGTGTAATCATAGATAGTGGCTCGATGGACTCTTTCATTACAAGTAGCTGTGCGCGACAGTTAGGTTTACATATAAAAAAGTGTAATTTAAATGTAACCGGTCTCGGGCAAAATTATGTTTGTAATATTAAAGGTTATACTTTTGGCTCTATTGTGCCTAGGTCAAATGACTCGCCCCAATTCGATATACCATTAGTGGTTTTGCCTAAAATCACTTCAATGATTCCTTCAACTTCGTTACCGTCGGTTGTCAAGGAAAAGTTTAAACATCTGGATCTCGCCGACCAAGATTTTGATAAATCGGGTCCGATCGATCTGTTGTTAGGAGTAGACTGTTTTGACCAGATATATACTGGTTCACGTTATAGCCCAGGCCCTGGCTTTCCATGTGCACTGTCTAGTGTATTCGGCTGGGTGATAAGTGGTCAGTTTCTTCAAAACGTGGTGGCTCAAACTCCAGCCACACCCATTACGTCACTCATCGCGTCTTCTAGTGCGCTCGATGAGAGCGTTCAACGTTTTTGGGAATCCGAAGAACCGCCGAAATGTAAAATTTCCGGTCCTGAGGATGAAATATGTGAACAAAAATATAAAAATGGCACATATCGTACCTCCGACGGTCGTTATGTTGTACCAATTATGCTTAAAGATGATACTCCAGCCTTAGGAGAATCATATCATCAGGCTCTTAACCGTTTTCTCAACTTGGAAAAGCGTCTTGCCAGCCAGACTGAGTTGAAAACGGAATATAAGGAATTTATGCAGCAGTACGAAGATCTGGGACATATGCAGCCTGCTGAATCTTTGTCTACTGACCGTTGTATTATTCCTCACCATTGTGTAATACGACCCGATAGTACAACGACACGTTTACGAGTAGTCTTCGATGCCAGTAGTCGGACCTCGAATAATCTGTCACTCAATAATATTGTTCATGTGGGTCCTAAGCTGCAAGTGGATATTGTCGATTTAGTGACAAAATTTAGACTTCACAAAATAGTTTTTACTGTCGACATCCGTCGTATGTATCGGCAAATATTGATAAGACCCGAGGAAAGGCATTATCAACACGTGCTTTGGCGTAATGATCCAACTGAGATCTTAACGGAGTACGAACTTAAGACAGTCACGTACGGAGTTAGTAGTTCACCTTATTTAGCCATTCGAACACTTCATCAACTTGTTGAAGATCATGGTTCTGAGTCTCAAGTCGTGTAGCCCAGGTTATCACCCAGGAGACATTTATGGACGATATCACAACTGGCGGCTCTTCCCTTGAAGAGGCGATCAAGCTGAAGGCCGACATCACATCTTTGTTGGCCAAGGCTCACTTTGAACTACGTAAATGGACTACCAACGATCCTCGTCTTCTTAAGGATGTTCCTCCTGAATTTTTTCAAAGTTCCAAATCCTTCGATGAATCGGGAAATGAGTTTGTCAAAATATTAGGGATACGATGGAATCCCATTAATGATTCTTTTTCATATGCCTTTTCAGACTCGTTCGAAGTCAAATTTACTAAAAGATCCATACTCTCTTTAGTAGCCCGCATTTTCGATCCACTCGGTTGGATATGCCCAGTAGTCTTTGCAGCAAAATCGCTGTTGCAAGAAATATGGCGGTTAAATTTGTCGTGGGATGAGACTATTCCAAAACATTTAACCAAACAATGGCATTTAATAGCGGCCAATTTGTCTGATTTACAAAAAATTTCTCTTCCGCGGCTAGTTATACTTTCCAATCCGATGGAAGTACACTTGGTAGGTTTCTGTGATGGTTCTCTGAAAGGCTATGGTTGTTGTGTGTATATTTGTGTGGTTACTAATGAGCCCAGAATTTCTACTGCGACTAGTTTACTGATTGGAAAATCTAGAGTAGCTCCGTTAAAACCTACCACGGTAAATAGACTCGAGCTAAGCGCAGCGGTGCTTCTGGCAAAAGTTCTATCACACATGTATAATTTGCTTAAAGACCATATAACTATTAATTCTATTCGAGCTTATTTAGACAGCAGCACTACCTTGTCATGGCTTAATACAGCCCCTCATTTGTTAAAAATGTATGTAGCCAATCGTGTCATTCAAGCAACTGATTTGATTAGTACCGATCATTGGTATCATGTTTCTTCTAAGGATAACCCGGCCGACTGTTGTAGTCGCGGAGTGTCCTGTCCAGAGCTTATAGACCACCCTCTGTGGTGGAAAGGTCCTTCTTGGCTACAGGATTTGCCTAGTCAATGGCCTAACAAACGGGTTCTACTTCCAAAAGAAGACTTACCCGAGCTCAAACCACTAGAAACTAAAAGTCTTCATGTGATTGATGTGAGAAACCCACTTCTGGACTTAATTGCCAGACATTCCTCTTTTACAAAAATTCTAAGAATTGTAGCATGGTGTATTCGATTTATTTCAAATTCGAGGGTTGCAAGGCAAGATCGAATTCTTTCATTTCTCAGTAGTACTGAACTCGAGAAGTCAACCAAAGTGTTAGTTAAATTGAGTCAGTATCATTATATGTCTTCCGAAGTCAATCGAGTGCGAGATAATGAACCATGTGTAAAATCCATTCAAAAACTTTCACCTTTCCTGGATGATGATGGGATCGTGCGGGTGGGGGAACGCATCGATGAGGCTAATCTGTCACCATCTGCGTTGCACCCTTTTTTGTTACCTAAACAATGTCCAATATCTAAAATTATAATAGAACACTTTCATATAAAATATTTGCATTGTGGACCTAGAACCTTACAATCTCTTATTCAACGCCAGTTTTGGATAATTGGATTGAGACTTCTGATACGTACCGTGCTGTCGAAGTGTGTTAGATGTTTTAATTCGTGTCCGCGCTCTCGTTGGGTGATGCTTAAGAAAATTACCCAGAGCTTTTGGCGCGTATGGCAGCGTGATTATCTTCATACATTACAACAAAAGAACAAATGGTTCGTACATGAACAAAATATTAAAATAAATGACTTAGTCATAGTAAACGAACCTAATCTTCCGCTGACCGATGTTCTGGAAGTTGGCACGTATTGTGCAAGTGCATGCTGGTTCGGACCAAGTAGTCAGAGTAGTTACTCTCCGAACTGCTAACGGAAAGACCTTTCGTAGGCCGGTAGTAAAGGTTTGTCCCTTACCAATTAATTAAGATATTTTCTCATAAATTACTAAAACATAAATACACACTATCCTTAGGCTAGTTAAAACTTATTTATTACTCTATCTTTCGAAAATAATATTTCTAGATATTCTTGTAATAGTGCGTAGCTATTGCTTTTATTTTTTTATCTTTCAATTTGCATTCTCTGTGAAACCCTTGTGGATTTCAGGTGGGGGAAAATGTGTAAGCATTAACCTTAAAAACCCAAATAAAATTCCTATCTGTGTCCTGCTTCCGTTCCCCCCTCCATACTTCCTAATTCGCCATGACGGCCTGTGATTGGTCGCCGAGACAGTCGTAAAAATATGGTGATCGAGTCTTGTTGAACAGCGCTGTGTGCTGATATAATTTCCAAAAATAACGACATCTAAGGACTTTCGCTGGCCGAAAACAACCCGTGCGTGTGTGTTGGTGTACCTACCACTAGTGTCAGCAGTAAGAAAAGGAATACAGTTCAAGCCCGGGAAATTGCCAGCCAGCCGCCACGAGGCCTGCCGCAGGCGATTTCTTCCCAGAGCCCTGTCCACCTGGATCCAAGGTCAGTGCTTACTGTTTCTCTTGCTGTGATTCTGGGGTTGATCGGAGAATGCAGTGACCCTTCTAGAAAGTCTCAACAGCAGGCGTTAAGCAATGAGGAATACATGTAGGTAGCCTGAAAGAATAATTTTGCCAAGTATTATTTGAAAAAAAAAAAAGTTTATTAATATTTGTAAAACTTGAAGACAATCTGATCTTTTACCTTCCTTACCTTCCTTTGGCGACACCTCTGTTACAACAAATGGCCATATGCAGCAATATAGTAGTAGCACAGAATTATTACTAGTACTTATGTAGTAATAGAATTTGTCCATCTATTTTCGTAGCCTATTGGTGTTGCGTCCCACTGCTGGGCAAAGGCCTCTCCCTGGTTTCTCCACTCATCCTTCTCCTTCGCTATAAATTAGCACAGCAAAAAAAGACTATATCAATGTGTCTTTCTGTATTTTTATTATTTTGCTCTGTTCCCGGACTAGACAAAAGTGATTGAAAACGAACGTTTTCAATATAACTTCGACTGAAAGCTTGTAAGAATAGCGCTATCTCAAACCTTGGTATTATTTCTTACTTAAATAGTATTACTCGTCTTCTTTTATTGTCGGAGAAAAACTTTTTATACAAGCTTTTATTTAACTTGTAATGTATATACTTAACTATATTTGTTTGTATATTCAGAAATCGGTATAAGTGTGTTTGTTGTAGAGGTTTATGACCAAATGAAGTAAAAAGGTTTAGAATCTATACCTTTTCACTTCATTTACAACAAGTGAAAAAGTGTAGAATATATACCTTTTCACTTCATTTGCAGTCATTTACAGACGTGTTCTAGACTTATAGTACTCGGGCTCTAGACTTATTTGACGAAATGCTCGACCTGCTAACATAAAACTTGATAATCGATCAAATACAGAATCAAAATCAGGGTACATTTTATTCCAAATTTACAAGAGGTTCCTGAAATGTTCCCTTGTGAACAATTTTATTGAATTTTTTCAATAAAATATTTATGCAAATTTTTATGAATACGTGATGATTTCATTATAATCCAACCGGACCTTTGACATCATTACATTGCATTTTTATCTAACCAAAATGTGTACGTTTTTGCATAACAACGGGAACCCAGTAAATTTGAATTTGATATGATTATACAAATATCTGTAGGTGTATGGTTATGCCTTAGTTTTAGAAAAAAAATATATGTCATGCATGAACTAATAAATAAAAAAGTGTCAGTATGAAAATAAAATATACTTTATGTCGCAACCCGATCTTTGTATTTACTTTTGCATGGCGCAGCTCGGTAATTTAAATTAAATAAACATTGTATAAGTATGTAGTTAGTTTTGTTACTATGGAAATATGTAATAAGTTATTTTTTTTTATTTATGTTTGTTATCGTTTTAGTTTTTGACATATACCTAACATTAATTTTTTTATTCAAAAGGAAAATGTAGCGATTTACCCTATATTTTTATTTTGATATTTCAAAAAAAGGGGATTTTTATCTTGATATTTGATCTTTGTTTATATTTTTACAATATACACTTGTACCAACAGAATACAAAATACAAATACAAAATTTCTTTATTATAGTTTTTTAAAATTATTTATTGGAAGATTTGTAAAACTACCACCATTCTCTTTCTCAAGTAAATTTTGTATTTATAAGACCTATATACATTCTAAATTTCATCTTAATTGGAGCATTGATTCTAAAGTTATCATGGAACAAATAAATAAACATACATACAAAAAATGTCTTTTCGCCCCAACTTAACGTTAATAATGTTTTGGTGTAAAATAAATGTTAACATTTACCGAATGATAATGTGAAGTATCATTATGATGACGAATAAATGATATATGATTTGAAAGATTTAATTTCTCAAGAGTATAATAGTATATGTACAGAACGAACGCCTCGTTATATTTATGTACATATTTTAAGCTTTCCAAAAGTTCCATAAGTGTAGAATTTTTGGGCAAAGCTTATTTTTGCCAACATTGTGTTTCTCAACATCGTTGGTTGCACCAGTGAGCTTAATTAGAGTAAGCTCATACTTGATTATATTACTATATCATATTCTACTCTGTTAGAATTTTCGGAGAGCATAATAAAATACACTGTTATACTTTTTTAGAGTTCCGTACCTCAAAACGAAACCCTAACACTTTCTAGTCCGTCTGTCTGTTAAGAGTTTTCTCAAGAACAAGTTGGCACGGAATCAAGCTGAAATGTATATCAATGAATGTCACTTTGGATAAAAAACAGTCAAAAGTATCTGTCAACGTAGCGAATATAATAGTTATATTCGCATATAGATATTATATGCGAATATATCTAAAAAAAATTGAGTCCGCGCATCATTTTCATCATGAACGAAAAACATACAAAAGAATTTACACATAAATTTTAAGCAAACAGGGTTAATTGAAAACAATTGTTTGGTAATTGAATAAATTGTTACTGTGATTCCGTATGAAAGTACAAATTCGCGGTGAAAATATAATACGGCCGATTTGGAAAGAGGCTGGATTTCTATGTGCATTTTACTCTTACTTTAGTGTAATATGGGTTGCGGGAAAGAGAAGCAAAGTTCTAGTGTTCAATACGGCGTTTACCTTTACAATGGTTATAATATTACAGGCTGACCGTGAAAACTTAAGATAGAGCATGACGCCGAATTACGAGGAGGCCCAACCACCAAATAAGCTAGGAAGAGGGCAGGAGAAAGAAAAAGATGAATATTTTTTTTATTGACCTCTCAACCACCAAGCGGTCCAATGAGGACGCATAACAATAGAAAATCAATTGTGTCGGCGTTTCTCGCGCTTGAAATTACACTTTATTAATATCGGTGAATCTTTGCCAGAACCAGGTCAAAAAAGCTGTATTCTTTTCTTTAAACTTAACTAGCGATCCGGACCCCGTCTTAGCACGGGTGCAATATAAATATAAATCTTCCTTTTATATCTCTCTATCTATTAAAAAAAACCGCAACAAAATCCGTTGCGTAGTTTTAAAGATCTAAGCATACATTGGGACAGACAGATACTATGTAGTGATGATAATACTGAATGTTATGATACCAGCTGAATGATTACACAATTAGCCGTGTGGTTTCCGGCAGAGTAGAATAGGACCACTCCAGGTCTTCCCATGGATGTTGTAAGAGGCGACTTAGAAAATACAAGCTCATAAACATCAATGAGACCTCTCCAACCCGTCTGGTCAGCGAGGAGAGTGTAGGCCAAATCCTCTGTCTGCTCTGGCCAAGTATGGCTCCGGTAGTACAGAGAGGATCATGCTCCTGCAGTGGAGACTAAAAAGACCTAATGATGATTACACAAAGAAAGCGCTCTTGTGCTGTCAACTAAAATATTTCATCAGTATAACTACACGCTTAGAATAATATGTTGCAGTTTCATTACTTGCATTGTTGCGTTTGGAGATATGCTGAGCTGGTATTTGGATATTGCTCTTGTTTTTAGTATTACAGCACTCTAACTAGTGCTAAATGTTAATAACATTCAATATAACCATCAAAATGATCAATTTTTCCTATGGGACCAATGGGAACTCGTTTTTTTTTTTTACATTTTCATGCTAATAACCGGGCCGGCGACCGAACACTCAGTTTATAACCGTGTCTGCCATTTCCGTGTTAATTTTCACTTTTAATTTAATAATTATAACCAAGTATTGTATTTGTTTAGGTATCCATCTTGCTCATTTAGTTATACTTTTTTATAGACGTATAAAAGTTGGTAGTTGTCGCTGAAAATATCAAGTATGTCGCGATGATCATTTTTCTGGATATAGCTGTTTTGCTATTTTATTTATGTAGGTTTTTTTTTTAATATTTTGATGTACCCATTTAGATAGATGACTTGAACTTCCTACTTCATATTTATTCTTCATATTTATTAACCTTCATATTTTTTTCATGCTAGTATTCCATGAAAAATAAGGTTACCTGCCGGCGAAAAAATACACGTTTTACGGTATTCTTCTGAAGCACATCGCCTTAACGCGGGCGGAGCCGCTAGTAATATCCAGTCAATAATAAACCAAACAAACTGGTATAATGTAAAAATCTCTAACTTAAAATGGATTAAAAAGCAATCTATATCTAGATTGCTTCTGGAAAAATAATGTTTCATCGACTGGCATTGTCTTCTGATTCGATTAAATATCGTCGGGTCCCGTATCACACATTGTTTCGAGGTCTTTGTTTAGTGTGCCATGTCGGCCGTAATTTACTGTCTATTCAGGTCGTCATGTCTCTATCACATTTACAAAATTAATTTACTGACAGAGTCAAACTTAAAGTAAGATTCTTGATTCAAAACGTTTAATTAATAAAGGTTTTATTCCGCCCTCGTTTATGTCGATCCCTTATGGGGAACAGACGATTTTTCCGGGTTGAAAGGTGTGAATGTCCTTCTCCGAGCCTTCTCATGTCTTTTTCTAAGCCTTAAACTATCTACTATAACTAACCTTCATATAAAATTTCATCGCGATTGACTCAATAGTTAAAGCGTGAAGTTATAACTAATAGTCAGACAAACATAGATATTTTAGTATTTAGGGTTCCGTACCTCAAAAGGAAAAATACGGAACCCTTATAGGATCACTTGGTTGTCCGTCTGTCTGTCTGTCTGTCAAGACCCTTTTTTTCAAGAACGCGTAGAGATATCAAGCTGAAATTGATATCAAATACCAAGGTCTACTGTCTCTTGGAGCTGTGAAACTAAAAATCACACTTCTTAGACAACACAATAAAAAATCAAACTTCTAAGCCAACGCAATCAAAAGATACAGCTGATTATGCCGCAAATTTTCGTATTGTTTCGACATTCGCAAGGAAATCAAAACCTATAGGGTCCCACTCAGAATCTTGGAATTTGGTACGAAGCAACGTCTTATAGCACAGATAAAGGAAAAATTAAAGCATACATTCTTAGTTATATCATTATAAAAATATTTTAAATAATTCAGACTTATTATATATAATGTACGAGATTATTTTTAAATATTAGATTCAAAAACTACAGGACAGTGACAGACGGACGGACGGACATCGGTGGCTTGGTAATACCGTGGTCCGTTGGCACCCTCTTGGCCAAAAACAAAACTTAGGCTGATTTCAGAGTGACGCTGGCGAGCGGCGCCGTTAACCAGCGCGTTTCAACAGCGCGCGCTTGACCAGCGTGCACTGTTAAACAAGTTGTATCGTGTATTTCATTGCTATGAACAGCTGTGTATATTCATCATGATTGGAACAAATATATTTTCTATGAAAAAGAGTGCAACAGCGACGTTTTAAAACATTGCAAATTGATTATTTAGCGTGTGTTTCGGCAGCGTTTGCCACCGGCGTGCGTCTCACGAACGGCGCGTTTGAACTGCGTGACTGTGAAACGCAACTACTATCTAGTGTAATTGCAAGCGTGCGCTTGTGACGGCGCTGGTCAAACGCGTGACTTTGAAATCAGCCTTATAGTTCTCCAATGTGGTGGTTACATAAATACACAGTATCACGTCTTCTTCCCTTACGGGGTAGACAGAAGCCCAGGTATTTAAGAAGGGTTAGTTCCGCTATGCACTAGTTCACCTAAAAGTCACGTATAGCATCTTGGTGGGCGTTAGGCGGGAAACGGAATCAGTGATGGGTTGCTAGCTGCATCGGCTACTAATTCGTCACATTTCACCCCATCCCTGGATCGGCTTTTACGATCTGCGAGGGACGAAAGGCAGCTGTTACATTCTACATTTTTTCTTTTCTCCCATACGTCTTTATTCTCTTCAAGGCAAAGAACCCAACGCCGTCTTAAGGCCACGTTAAGATGGACACATACACACACACAGTATCACGTCTTTTTCCCTTGTGAGGTAGACAGAGCCTGGGTCTATAAGACCTTTTGGCCACATTTAGCATGTTAAGAGCGTGTAGATGGAAAAAGAAATCAAGTAGTGATGGGTTGCTAGCCGCATCGCCAATTGACATGATTCCGCAGATTTCAGAGCCCAATCCCTCGATCGGCTTTGACGATCTGCGCGGAAAGAGAAGCAGCGGGCACATTCTACGTTTTTTCTTTTCTCCCAGACCAGCATATTACGGTGGGTATGTTAGTGGAAAAGAGATCTGGTGATATTTTGACCTCTCAACTACCAAGTGGGCTAGCTCCGTGGCGCATATATGTATTTGTTATAAAATATTGTATCGTTGAGTTAGTATCCCATAACACAAGTCTCGAACTTACTTTGGGGCTAGCTCAATCTGTGTGATTTGTCCGTATATATTTATTTATTTATTTAAGTGGGCCAATCCATTCGCATAACAATAGAAAATCCATTATGTCTGCGTTTCTCGCGCTTCACGGATAATAATATATCATCATCAGGTCCTTTTTAGTCAGTCTCCACTATACTATGCTTGGCCAGAGCAGCCAGAGGCCTTGGCCTACGCTCTCCACGCTGGCCAGACGGGTTGGAGAGGTCTCTTAGATGTTTATAAGCTTTGTTTAGCTTGTATTTCCTAAGTCGCCTTCTACGACATCCACGGGAAGACTTGGAGTGGTCCTATTCTACTCTGCCGGATACCACACGGCTAATTATAACAATTAATAAGAGCTAATTGAATGGTTGATATAGAAAAAAATCTTTAACTTTGTTACTAATATATGTTTGTTAGTAATATATATAATAGAATAATCTATATCAGTCCACAAATGTCAAAACTCGTAGGTAATAAAGGTACGATCCCAATTATCGTCACATGCCAATATTCTCAACAAATTACGACTGATGACGTCATACGTGGATTACATGTTTTGTTTCCACCTGTATGAGAGGGTTTAGAGAGGATAGGAACATTGGATAGTAATTACTCTCTATTCAGAGCCGTGTATGTTACGTTGTAGGTTTTCATCCATCAAGGATGTGAGAAGGAAGTTTTTTTTTTTTTTCTTAACGTACCTAATAAATTACATTTAAATACGCTAATATCATTACAATCTAGCCTTAAGTCAGGCTAATAAGTAATATTACATTAACCTAGTTGTATAAATTATTTTAGAAGAACGTGTCCATCGGCACTTTTCTTACTGTCTCTATTAAGGGGAAGGCACTTTGTTCGTGTGTCTTTGTTAGCACTATCACTACACTTTTATTTTGTTGTTTTGCACTACACTACACTAATTCAAAAGGTTTAGTTCTTTTAAGACGTCGTACTAGGTCCGTGTTGTCAAGGAGCTGGATAGCCTCGACGTTCACATGGTGAAGCAATCTATACTCGTGAGCTTCGGCATATTTCTTAACGACTATATCGACGAACTGTATATTGAGGTCCCGGTGGCGTATTGCCAAACTGTATACTGACCCAGACCGAGGTTGCTCTGAGTTCGATCGCAGTTTGCCTTTGTAGTTGAAGAGCAAACTGTATACTTAATCAGAGAGTGTCTAAATCAAAATACATTTTGCTTTAAAATACTATACTAAAATACATACGAGTCCAGACGTCCATACTTTCCAGCGTCTGGTGTAGTATGTAATGGCATGATAATTTAAAACAAAATGTATGAATGCAGACATGTTTTATTCCTCTGCCTCGTCTTCTAAAACTTGCGTCGCTTGCGACCTTGACTCCTTTTTTTCGCCAGTGGTCGTGACGTGACTTCATTAGCAATTACGGAAGTGTTTATTAAATAAAGTGTAAAAGTTTAAAATTGTTTTTTTATAGATTTTTTTTTATTTTTTTATTTTTTTTGGACAAATCACACAGATTGAGCTAGCCCCAAAGTAAGTTCGAAACTTGTGTTATGGGATACTAACTCAACGATACTATATTTTATAACAAATACATATATAGATACACATCCAAGACCCAGGCCAATCTGAAAAAGATCATTTTCCATCTTGACTTGGCCGGGGATCGAACCCGGTCACTCCGTGTCGCAGGCTGGCGTGTTGACCGCTGCGCCACGGAGCTAGTAGATCGGTGTAAGTCTTGATAATATGAATAAAATTGACACTTGGCTAGTTTGCGTTACGAGTACGCTAGTAGAAAAACTTATTTATTACTTATTTTTTACTTATTTATTGATATTTTTAACATATAATTTTTATTTCGCATTTTCCGGTTATTAACCAACAAAATTTACAGTTTTGAAGTCGGTTTAAATTACTTATTAAGTTCTTTTAATTCCCTTTTTACTAATCCGTTTTTTGTATTTGATGCTAATGATTATTTTTGATAGGGAAATAAAACACAAAAGGCGTGGTGTGATTTCATCACCTGATATTTGAGTTTTTGTTTTTGGCGTTTAATGAAAATTTCCCATTTTTTGTTCTTGATTCATTAATTTACTTTGTTATCAATCACTTATCATATCGACTTAATTGAGTTAATATTACCTAGACCGAAATAACAAATAGTTACAATTTGTTGTGTCAGTGCATCTTTCTTATTAAAAATTAATAAATACTGAATTGGAAAATCTTATAGTATTTTTAACACCCTCTATAGTTGTTACAGTATAAATAAATTAACAACACAAATTAACACATAATAAATGCGTCCTCACTTTTTATTTTTATTTGATAATAATAATCTGGTAATAATTTGGTACCTATTGTTTGTGATTTACGAGTAGTACTACGTATTGACTTGCATTATGTAATTTGTTCTTTAAATTTTTCTTTTTAGTTGTATAATCTTAGCCCTCATATGTCTCCCGCATAACATCTCAGGGAGAGGGGGTGCCTGAAAATCAGCGCTACCTAAGACGCCTGTCTCTGGCAGCACAAGCTGAGGCATTCCTTTGCCAACATTAAATTAGGTACTTAAGCTGTCAAATATGTTTAAAAGCAATTTTATAAACTGTAAATAATATGTAACTAGCATGTGTATGGCAATAAATGGCTTATTATTATTATTATTTTTTTTTTTTGGGGAGTTCAGTTTCACGGATAGGATACCTAAAAATCGCAACAGCATAGAAAAAAACAGTATATGTAAAAAAACTGTCACAGTTTGGTTTGCATACAAGCGAGCAAAGTGCATACCTTCTCAGACTGCTCTGAGCTCGTATGTACTTTGCTCCGATTTGTTTGTGATTTTAATGAGCACGACGTTGTTCAGTACAGACTATGGGTGTCTGGGTGAGTATACAGTTTGGCAATACGCGTCCCGGTGCAGGTCATCGTTTCTTACGTACCAGGGAGCATTTACAATAGCCCTCAGTACTTTGTTTTGAAATCGTTGAATTATTTCAATGTTAGTCTTTTTGGTACAGCCCCACAGCTGTATTCCATAAGTCCATACTGGCATAAGGACTTGCTTATAGATAACTAATTTGTTGTTTATGGATAAGGGGGAATGTCTCCCAAGCAACCAGTATAATTTTTGAAATTTAATTTCAAGCTCTTCTCTTTTCTTTTTAACGTGGGCTTTCCAGCGAAGCCTCGCGTCTAAAGTCATGCCTAAGTATTTAGCTGTATTTACATATGGAATTCGCTTTTCATTTATATATACGGGGTAGTAATTGTCGTGTTTATTAGTAAAGTTTAGATGAACCGATTTTGATTCATTAAGTTTGATTTTCCATGTCTTTGTCCACGTAACGACATTATTAACAGCTACTTGGACTTTTTCAGCTGCTTCTGCGTATGTGCTTCCAACAGCCATTATAGCGGTATCGTCAGCAAAGGTCGCTATAGATGAAATCTCTAAATTAGGAATATCGCAGGTGTAAAGTAGGTACAGGACCGGACCCAATACACTTCCCTGGGGCACTCCAGCATTAATTGCCTTAAGTTCAGAGTATGCATCCTCTTGACGTACTCTGAAGGCTCTATTCGTAATATAAGATGTTAGAATATCTACATACTCTTTGGGTAACAATTTTTTAAGTTTTACAATGAGCCCTTCGTGCCACACCTTATCGAAGGCTTGAGCTACGTCTAAAAATACAGTAGAACATACTTCTTTATTTTCGAGAGCCTTTTCAATTGTGCTAGTAATCCTATGTACTTGATCTATGGTTGAATGCTTTTCTCTGAAGCCAAACTGATGAGCTGGAATGAGGTTTTTAGCTTCAATAATAGGTTTCAATCTTTTGAGTAATATTTTTTCGAATAACTTTGACAACAGGCAATAGCGAAATTGGTCTATATGAGGCAGCCTCAGATGGCGTTTTACCTGGTTTTGCTATCATGATCACCTCTGCAATTTTCCATAAATCTGGAACGTATTTTAATCTCAACGCAGCGTTAATGATTGTAGTCAGCTTTACTAAGGCTTTTCGCGGGAGATTATGTAGCAGTTCTCCAGATATCAAATCAAAGCCAGGTGATTTTCTTAAGTTGATTTGTTTTATTTCTCGTAAGACTTCTTTAGGTGTAACAAGCTGAATATTCAAGGATTGGACTGTGAGAACGAAGTGATTTATTTTTATAATAAGTAGTAGTAGTTAACCTTGCACCTATTTTGAACTAGAAAAATGTAGGTAAGAATTGGGGAAATGTTTTCATTATATAAGGAATAAAATATGGTCATCATTCATTTCGAGTTGGTGTCACGGTCAATTGACCATGCACACCCTGGTGTCAGAGTTCTTCGTACCGCCTCTCGGCCTCTGACGTGGTTCCTTTAAAGACTACCAGATTGCAGCCGGGACCAACGGCTTTAGATTTTACAAATACCTATTTTTCAATTATCTCGAGCTTAGTGTTTCCTCTAAATGAGATGTCTTTAGGTACATATAAAGGACATTTAAACGATAAAAATGATTATACGAACTGGTACTTGCTTTTCTACCATTCATCCAAGTAAGTAGTATATACCTTTTTACCCTTCCCAGATCCAACAAATTCCTACCTTTCCCCCTTAAAAATGCTTCCGATAGGCAGCAGCGCCGGAAACATAAGAAGCCTAAAAACTGCGCTCGATAAACCGTCTGCTAAGCGTAATGAGTATTACACTTTCCTCTAATTGAACGAAGAATCCCTGGAAGTGGCCTTTGTCCAGCAGTGGACTTCTTACAGCTGAATGATAACTATAAGGATCGGGCCATAAATTAAAAAAAATACCAACGGGTAGCACTTCGAGAGTGCCGGCAGAAGTGACAACTTGAACATAAACGTTGTGCATTTTTGAATATTTTGGAATGTCACCCATTTTCGATCAGGTCACGTGCCCTGAAGCGAGATAATTTTTTTTAAAAGTGCACAACGCTGCTTAAGACTTTTCCACTTCAAAAAACAACGGTTTGCCCTCCGGGAGTACCGGCAGAAATGAAAACTCCGCGCGGCAGAAAGAGAGGGGATATTACTTCCTCCTAAGCCACGCCCGCGGTCTCAGCTCACGTGTCCGTCTTACGAATTTTCGATGAGGTCACGAGTCCCGACGTGAGTTTAACATTTTAACATTTTTTACCCATCCTAAATAGTGCACAACGCCGCTTAAGAGCGCACCAATGCGACCCGGCTGAAGCCATTTCGCACCCCGCGCCCCGCGCGAAAGCAGGATAGATCTAATGACCGTAACGCGTAAAAAATTAGAAGAAGATAGTGGGTAGGCACAAGCGGGTATCCTAGAATTAACGGGCGTAAGCGCCAAATCACTTAATTGTTATTTAAAATAAAAGTACGAGGTTAATGAGTAAAAAAACTTTGGCCAGATTTTAGAACTAGTTATTGCTAAGCTAGTAAACTAAAAATCATTTCTAAAGACCTTAGGGTTTCGCCGTTCTGACCACAAACATCAAATAAAGGGGCTATGTTTGCAAAATAAAAGTATCGAGGCTTTTGTTATTAATCGTGTTTTCAGGTTGGACAGTTTTAAGAAAATATGTTGAAGTTTTATATATAATAAATAACAGGCATGTAGTCGTTATAGATATAGACATCTAGACGAATGTTCATTGACAAGTTTCGCATTCGTGCCCTCTTAAGAAGTTTTCTCATGAAATATTGTGTGGTAGACCTATGGATCGTGCAAACTCCATTTAGTTCCATGGTTCTTGGCATCGCTAGTACGAAGGTATTCCAATATCTATTGACGTTATCCTATTTGCGTGTCGTCAAAAGACAAATAGTTTTGGCTGAAATTGCGATTGCTATCTGTTTATACGAGCGTTACGGAGTTATTCGTATCCATTTTCAAAAAGCCATCCTTATTGTGCAATATGTTTTCCTAACTTAATATTATAAATGCGAAAGTGAGTTTTTTTTATTGTTTGTTTGTTTGTTTGTTATGCTTTCCTGTTGTAACTACTGAACCGATCATCATTAAATTTTGCATACAAGTTCTCTGGATTACAGAGAAGGACATAGGCTATCTTTTATCCCGGGAAAAAGTACTATTCCCGAGCGATTGACATTGACGCGGGCGAAGCCGCGGGCGAAAGCTAGTTATTTTATATATCTTTTATTTTCTTTATTCTAACACACACACTTTATCACGTCTTTTTCCCCTACGGGGTGGACAGAGCTTAGGTTTATGAGACGTAACTCTCGCTTGCACACGTAACTTGACACTGTCATCGGCGTTCATCGATTTATACGACGTTATCACGTCTAAAAACTGCCTCCGTGGTCCAGTGGTTAAGGCGTTTGCCTGTAGACCCGGGGGTCGTGGGTTCGATTCTAACAGGGAGCATACTTCGTTTAGTCGTTTTCAGTTTGGTAAAGACATTGTAGGCTTGAATCACCTGATTGTCTGATAATAAAGATGATTCCGTGATTCGAAAGGCACGTTTAGCCGTTGGTCCCGGCTGCCATCTGCTGGTTGTTAAGGAAACGACTTAAAGAGTCCGAGAGGCGGTTCTGTAGAACTCTGGCACCAGGGTGTTCGTGGTCGATTGATCGTGTCACCTACTCGAAATGATGATGATGATCACGTCAAAAACTGTTATTTAAAATTAATATTGTTACGATTAAATCTCCTTTCATTTCATTTCATAGTCACTGAAAATATTGTACCGAAGTATTAGGTACTCATGCTGCAATGAAGTTATAAGCCGATTAACAAATATAACTAGTAGAACACCAGAACAATAGCAGGATACGATGATTTTATTAAAATAATTAGGCTCCGGGGACAAAATTAATAAATATCACGTTACATACCACTAAAATCCGATATTTCGGAAGCGGACGTGTTGAAATGAATATTAATTAAAACGTATTGAAGGGTGACATGTGATGTGATCATGTGACGGCACCCGATCACGTTCCAGGAATCATGGCGAATAATAAACAATATGTGGTAAAACATAGACAGATGAACGACTGATATTTAAATAAATTAAAAGTAAGAAAAACTTAAAAAATATATATATTTATATTCTTTTTTTATACTTTTAAGCATAGATTTAAATAATAATGGCGTCTCTATGCTTTTAAGTATTAATTATATTTTATGTACATCACTTTGGTGTTCCGTAATGTTGGTTTTAGAATGACTTTACACAGCTAACTATGGCTCAATCGGTGGAAAATTGATTTGCAAGATGTGGAATCTTCCGAACGAACATATAGTTACATACATATATTACAAGTTAAATAAACGCTTGTTTTTTTATGATATAGGACAGCAAACGAAAAAGCGGGTCACCTGATGGTAAGTGATCACCGCTGCCCATGGACAACTGCAACACCAGGGTGTGACAGGTGCGTCGTCGGCCTTTCAAGAAGTTGAGGGAAGGAAATGGGGATGGGAGGGGGAAAGATGGGCCCCCGGCTTTATCACTCACTGAACGAAGCATAAAAGCGGTTAAACTTCTACTCAGACGTCGATTTTCTGTGAGAGTGTGGTACTTCCCCGAACAAGCCGGCCCATTCATGCTACTAATAGGAAATATGTCCTTTGGATGCGTGCAATTTTTGGGCTATTGCAGTTAATTATCACGCAACTAGTTATATTAGTTTTGCAGCCTTTTTATTATATTAGGCTGCAACAACAGACGCAGACTGTCAATAGCTGCCTACCTCGACGCTTGGTCGGGGTTCAGACACGTAAAGTAGGAGCAATGTAGGTACAGTTATATCTGTGGCAATAGCCCTATATAGATTTTTTAAGTTTATATTCTTTAATATAGTTAACTAGAAATAAAATCTATATCTCAATTTCTCTCATCTTCTGCTTTTCTTCAACTGACATGTTTAATAGGCGAGGTTCCCCTTGGAAAGTTGGATGGAATAAAGATCCATTATGTTCTTTTTAACAATCCGCCTCTTTCCCATGGGGGTAGGCAGAGACTATCCATGCTATGGATCTCCACTTACTACGATCCTTACAAGATTCTATCTCTTCATCTACATCCATCACGCCTTTCATGCATGCTCGTCAATTTCGGGTAGGTAGGTACTTACTTCTCCCTTTACAAGAACGTTTGCAATTTGGTCACGATACGTTCATCGAGGCCGGCTATGACCGACTGTCCCAACCACATGGGCTGTATTTATCTCTCTTTTTATCCATCCTCTTAACCTTTGTTTCTATCTCTTTTTTTATCCATCCTCTCTACATGTCCTAACCCTCTCAATATTATATGATTAAGCTACATAAACTTAATGTTAACGTTTTTGAAGACAAAAACACGTAACTTTTTAATTACAAACTGGTACAATACCATTCCAGGTGGCAATGGGAATGACAATAATTTCGATTTCCAGTCACTCCCACTGGGGGATTACGATAGAGCTCACACCAACCGGAATTCAATTTACTAATGTATTCAGGTATTTGATCAAAGGAAATTTATCTACGGGAATGTGAGTCCGTTTTAATAGTTTATACGATAATACGGTTCTCTTCCATGCTGGTCTGGGAGAACAGAAAAAACGTAGGATGTGTCAGCTGCTTCTCTTCCCGCGCCGATCGTAAAAGCCGATCGAGGGATTCGGCAAAAATCAGCGGAACCATGTCAATAGGCGATGCGGCTACCAAACCAACCCATAACTATTTTGATTTCAATTTACATCTACACCCCCCCAACATAAGTTCTTATAGACCTTATAGGCTATGTCTACCCCGCAAAGGAAAAAGTCGTTATACTATGTATGTATGTGTATGTATATTTATATGGACATAGTCTGGCCATGTCCAAGGTGTTATTAAATAAAGAACTTTTTTAAAATACGAGACACTCATAATGACTAAGCTGCCATTTAAATTTAATTTAATTCTAATAAACAATAAATTTCTGCTTCTTCATGCAAATTGATATAGATAGTCTAGAAAATTGGCTAATGTCTGGAGATTGTTATTATTCGATAAAGCTAGCCTGACGCAATTCTGGTAGCTGTCTGACAATATTTCTTATTCACTTGTATTAATAATCATAAGATAAATAAATATCCAAACTTGACACTGAGTTACTACTCGTACTAAATAATTAATTTTCAAATATCATTATAATTTTTATTCAATACCAACTCATTAAGTTATTGATTCGGTTGCTATACCCGTATTCACAGAATATAAATATTACATACAATAAAAACTATACAGCATGTATATTTACTCTCGTTTGTCCCATAAAAGAGTGACTAATGCTGGGAACTCAAAAAAATTATCGATATTCACTCAGCTCGTCAATATGCTTTTTCTATGGGACTTATGCTGGGAACTCAAAAAAAAATATCGATATTGGCTGAACGATTGTGTATGAAATTGCCGGAATTAGTTTTTAGGTCCTAGAAAAAGTTGCTAATATTGACAGCCTAAGTCGGGGTGACTTAGGCTGTCAATATTAGCAGCTGTAATTTTTTATTAAACTTTAAGGGACTGTGGAGATTAAATTTCCACGCTGTATAAATTACGGCATAAAATATCTGTTACCAATATTATAAATAATACACGAAAAACAAATAGACAAACTGTAAAAATAAAAAATACTTATATAATAATAAATGAATAAATATATATACGGACAAATCACACAGATTGAGCTAACCCCAAGGTAAGTTTGAGACTTGTGTTATGGGATACTAACTCAACGATACTATATTTTATAACAAATACATATCTTTTATAACAAATCATCATACGGTGACCACTTTCCATCAGGTGGCTCGTCTGCTCGTTTGCCGTAGGATATAAATAAAATAAAAAAAATCTATATATGTATTTGTTATAAAATGGTCCTTTTTAGTCTCCACCTATGTGAAGACTAAAAAGGACCTGATGATGATAATGATGATAAACATAGAAGACCCAGGCCAATAGGAAACAGATCATTTTCCATCTTGACCTGACCGGGGATGGAACCCGGGGCCCTCGTGTCGCAGGCTGGCGTGTTAACCACTGCGCCACGGAGCTCGCCAAAAATATAATACTAACTAAACTAAATAAAACTTATCATCATCATCAGGTCCTTTTAGTCTCCAGTGCAGGAGCTCCCTCTCTGTACTACCGGAGCCATATTTTGCCAGAGCAGGCAGAGAATTTGGGAGAGGCTACACTCTCCTCGCTGGCCAGACGGGTTGGAGAGCTCTCATTGATGTTTATGAGCTTTGTTTAGCTTGTATTTCCTAAGTCGCCTCTTACGACCTCCATGGGAAGACTAGGAGTGGTCCTCTTCTACTCTGCCGGAAACCACACTGCTAAATAAAACTTATATATTTTGTTTTATATAAGTAATAAAACTTATGTATGAACTTATTTATTTAGATATATAAACTGATATATTATATATAAATTAACCGTGTTATTTGGAAATCAGCGCAAATGTGTTTGAATACCAAATAACACGGTTAATTTATTTCCACTACCCACTAATATGATAGAATATGATGGATATCAAAGCAAGTTTTAACAAAGGCTCGACGATACACACACTGTGCTTTGTAAGCTCTAATAAGCGCAGCTTTTGATCAGGTTTATTAATCGCATATTAATCAAATATGTCTATTGTCTAAGTGTGTTCGTTAGGCAAGAATAATACGGCAATTTGAGTAGGCATTTCTTATTTTATTATATATAGTAATAAATGAATATATAAGACAAATCACACAGATTGAGCTAGCCCCAAAGTAAGTTCGAGACTTGTGTTATGGGATACTAACTTAACGATACTATATTTTATAACAAATACATATATAGATACACATCCAAGACCCAGGCCAATCCGAAAAAGATCATTTTCCATCTTGACCTGGCCGGGGATCGAACCCGGGCACTCTCGTGTCGCAGGCTGGCGTGTTGACCGCTGCGCCACGGAGCTAGCCTAAAGGCCTAATATAGGACGGCAAACGAGCAAGCTAATCACCTGACGGCGAGTATTCAGCAATGCCCATGGACTATTGCAACACCAGGGTGTGATAAGAGCGTTGCCAGCATTTCAAGGAGTTAGGGGAGAATAAAAAAATGAATTTTGCCGGTAGCTGGCTCTACTACGACTTAAAAAACCTTAGCAATAGCTGCGCTTATTGAAAGGCAATGATATACTTTATAAATGTCTTAAACCTTTTTTTAAACTTCTTTTTTTAATTTTTGCGTTATCCATTTAAAGCGCAAACACATGCTAGCGGAACCACAATTTACTCTTTCAGCATCCTTCACTACACCCCATTCCCATTCTCGCGTACAGACAAACAACATACACATTATCACGTCTTTATCTGTTACGGGGTAGACAGAGACTAAAGTCATAAGATCGAAAGGCCACGTTTAGCGTGCTGGTGGGCTGTAAAGATGGAAAACGGAATCAAAATAGTGATGGGTTGCTAGCCGCATTGCCTACTGTCATGATTCTTTAGATTTTAGACCATTCCCTTGACCGGCTTCTACGGTCTGCGCGGGAAGAGAAGCAGCTGGCACATTCTACGTTTTTTCATTTCTCCCAGACCAGCATGGAAGAAACAAACAACTTTCAGACAATCGCCCGCAACAAGTGTTATTGGAAAGTTCGTCCTGAAAATAATGCCGTGGTTTCCGGCTTATGGCTTAAGTCAAGCGGAGTATTACGACAGTAAACATATTTAAAATTAAAGATTTCGACGCTACTACTAAAAAGAGGAAATATTTGATTGTCTGTTTGTTTGCAATAGGCTTTGAAAATACTGGACCAATTTCAAAAATGATTTCACTATTAGAATCCTACGTTATCTCTGATGAACATAGGCTATCGAATTAAATAGGTATATCTACCCGAGCGAAGCCGGGGCGGAGTAAAGGAAACGAAAACAAACATACAGTCATAAACTATGGTGATAAAAGTCATATTTTGCGACGAACTCAGTGGTTAACACGCCAGCCTGCGACACGAGGGTGCCCGGGTTCGATCCCCGGTTAGGTCATGATGGAAACCGATCTTTTCCAAGCTGAACTGGGTCTTGGATGTTTATCTTATATATCTTTTTTAAAATATAGTAACGTTGAGTTAGTATCCTACGACACAAGTTCACAACTTACGGTGGGGCTAGCTCAATTTGTGTGATATGTACTCTATATATAATAAATAATATAAACATCATATTTATTTTTACATGGTGTGTCAGATAATCAGTTTAGTTTCAAATATCCAGACATTAACTTCCTTACATTACAATGACACCTAAATTAATTGTTTTATTTTTAACGTAAAAATATATTCCTCGACAACCAAGGAAGATCAAAATCTAGGAGCTTTCAGCCTTCCAGTCCATTTTCAAACGTGACCTCCTAGGTAGGTACTTATTAACTTTCCCAATATGCTTCATGCAAGAGAATGTTGACGTCGCGATCAAAAATATAGGTACTTGCAATCTGTATATAAAATATTAAATAGTTATTATATCGTTTTAATGCTTTATCTTTTGGTAAAATTAATTTTCATAATTCCTGCAGCAATAAGAACGTAATGAGCCGTATAAACTCCAATAAACTTTCATTCAATTTTGTTTATTATTTGCAATTTAATCGACTATTTATTACTAGCTGTTGCCCGCGGCTCCGCCCGCGTTAATGTCGTTCCCTTGGGAACAATAGAAATGATACAAATTCCATACAAACCCCTGCCCCTTTGCTTTTCCCCTTATGGGGGAATTTAATACATTTCACCTGCATAGATCTTTAGCCCTTAAGGAGGGGATTTTGCCCATTTCACCTACACAGATATTTTTTTATTGTAATGGAGAACTTCTTATTGTCATATTTCTAAGTAAATAAAAAAAATCCATACAAACTTTACCCCACCTATTTTACCCCTTCAAGGGGAAATTTCGACCATTTTAACTACACAGATCTTTTTAAATTGTAATGTAAACATATATACTTATTTTTATACTTCTAAGTCTAGAAATGGTAAAATTCCATGCAAACTTTACCCCCTATTTACCCCTTCAAGGGAGAATGTTGTCTGGTTCACCTAAACAGATCTTTTTTAATTTTAATTGAGAACTTGCGTACCTACTTTCAAACTTCTAAGTCCAGAAATGAGAAAATTCCATAAAACTTCAACCCCTTTGATTTTCTAAAAATCTTTTCTTAGTGCTCATTTACATCATAAAAAGAATCCCTGTGCCAAATTTCAAGTTTTTGTGCACAGTAGTTTCGGCTGTGCGTTGATATATAAGTCAGGTTTGCCGATTTCTCGCGTAAGTGTCGATTTCTCAGGAACAGTAGAATTTCCCGAAATACATTAGTTTATGACTTTCAGTGAAACACCTTAATATTGAATTTTAATTGAATAACTTCAAAAACGGAAAGTTTCATACTAACTTTGCATCCCCGTTATATCCCCTTAAGGGATGATTTTTGAGAAAAATATTTTACTCGTGTTTCATACCTTTCAGTAAAGAACCTTCATGCTGAATTTCATTCGAATAACTTCAAAAACAACAAAGTTTCATACTAATTTTGCAACCCGTTTTTCCCCCTAAGGAGATGAATTTCCAAAAATCCTTTCTTAGTGTTCCCCTACGTTATAAAAGGAACCCTTGTGCAAAATTTCAAGTTCCTAACCCTTATAGTTTAGGCCCTGCGTTGATATGTCAGTCAGTCAGTCAGCTTCTCCTTTTTTTTTAGTATGGATTACTATGGATAGTATGGATAGGTATAATGCTGTCGTATAATGATGATGAATTGACTTTGGATTTAAATTTTCTATTGTCACTTATTATTTTATTTTATTTTTGCTATATGTTTGCAGGCAAACTCATGCCTTGAGTTCATTCAAATGACGATAACTTTTTTTTTAATGAACCGATTTTGATGAAACAAACTTTAAATGTTAAACTGAGTTAAAACAAAGCAATTGTTGAAAGTTTAAAGTAAATCGGTTCAGTATTTTCGGAGATAATCGTGATCATACATACAGACAGACAGACAGACAGACAAGAAATTCAAAAAAATTTTTTTTGCTTTCTATTGTTCTTTTTAAGTGTCCCTCTATCCATTTCAGTCAAAAATTCGAAATGTACAGACAAAATAATTTTACTGTTTTATTATATGTATAGATCACCTGATTGCTTTCGCTGCATTACTGTTTCTACATATATGTAAAAGACTAAATATATTTGTATGTTATTATTTCATGTATTTGTCACATAACTAGTTCGTACTGCGTAATTTAAAAACAAGGGTTTTCAGCGATATTGTTTTAATCTCATTTGCCCAGCAATCGCCATTTATGGCAATGTTACAAAGAAGCGAGTCGTATCCGTGCTAAGGTCCTTTGTGCCGATTCCGCGGCTTTGAGAAATGTATAAAAACTGAACCGATAAAAATACTTTTTGTAATTTTTTATAGTAAATTATTAAACCATGTCACAAAATGTTACGATAGTCAAAACTCAAAGATCGGTTGAAAAATGCCTGTAGAGGAGAACAAATGGACAGCAGGACGGTGGGGGAAAGCTGAAACATCACCATTTATAGCAATTTCATATTTCAATAGATGACATAAATGCATCTACTACGCGTGTCCGAACCCTGAATAAGCGATACGGTTGGCTGCGGCTACTGACAGTCCGCGGGCGTCTGTTATTGCAGCCGGGAGGCTGCGAAAACTAAGCAAATGTCTCGTTGCGTTATTATTATCTGCAATAGCCCGAAAATTGCTAGCACTCAATAGCAGAGACATATTTCCTATCAAACTTTTAACAGTTTTCCGGCCTCGACGTTACGCCAGAAGCGTGGAACGGATCGCCGATGGGGCAGAAAGGTTGGCAACTACGTCCAGCAAGTGTAATGCCCGCCGGACACCCATGGACTGCGACCTTAGTCAGGTCAGATGACCTTTATTACTAAGGTCGCAAAAAGACACTGGATGCAGGCCGCTTCCGACAAGTCGTGTTGCAGGTCCTTGGGGGAGGCCTATGTCTAGCAGTGGACTTCTTGCGGCATGATATGATTTTATCCAGTAGGTGTTAAAAGTCGGCGTGCTTGGTTTCCATACAAATCGTGATACTTGCTGTGCACTTAAGCGCCATTGGGATATATAATCCTAATCCTACCATTGTGAGTTCGCTGTGATACGAGTAAGTCTCTTGAGGCCACGAGTCATAGCATAGATTATAAATTATGCCATGTTAGCTACAAACAAAGGAATATACCTTCACATTAACAATTTCAAACTTTATAGCGAGACGTTAACAACACTGTTTAATTGTTACAGAGGTCACCGGAACTTAATAGAGAAATGTCCTACATAAGTATTATTGCCCATTAAGGCCCTGGACAGGGTCGTTCGCATTTTATAGCGGCTCTCAAAATATCTCCACGTTTCTCGTTGGGGAGAAATATGTAGGGTCTACTGACTTATAAGAAGTAGCTCAGGTTAGCCCAATTATAGGCTTCAAATGGCAGCCTACCAATTCTTAAGGGGTTTAAAAGCATTTACAATGCTATTATATTATAGTAAATAAATAAATAGTCTTATTACCATTAGATACATGGACATCGTTATCGTCGGTCTTATATGTAAGAGTGCAGTGGTTAAGGCGTTTTCCTGAAGACCCGGGGGTCGTTGGATTCGTTTCCCACGGGAAGCATACTTTTTTTTGTTGTCTTCAGTTTGCTGGTTAGGACATTGCAGGCTTGAATCACCTGATTGTCTGATAATAAAGACTATTCCGTGCTTCGGAAGGCACGTTAAGCCGGTGGTCCCGGCTGCCATCTGGTAGTCGTTAAAGGAAACACGTCAGAGGCCGAGAGGCGGTTCCGAAGAACTCTGACACCAGGGTGTGCATAGTCGATTGACTGTGTAACCTACACGAAATGATGATAATGACCGACATGTTATCTCATAGACAAACTTTCAACGACCCGAATCCACAAACCGTCCTACAGAACCCTCTTTTTCCTCAAACCCTAAGAAAATCTGCTTCCTCTACCAACAATAGCCCATAAACATGTTCAAAGCGGAGCGATATCTATCTCAATGACTACGCGTCGCCATTGAGATTTTATATCGATGTGTGTGCTGTATAAAACGTTAAACGTACCTAGCTGATAGGGAAGTAACGTTTCGGAATATTATCGGAACGACAACATCGAATGTCTCTTTATGCATTGAACGATTTCAAGCATATTCAAAAAGACAAGGCGGCTTCCGAGGCGTAATGTTCAACACGCTAATCTGCGACATAATGGGGCACCGAATTTGATGAGCGCGGGCTACTTGAACTAAATTTTCAGTGGTTTTTTGTGTGCTTCTGAAGCTACCAACATTGGTGGGTTTTAACAGATACTGTCTAAAATACCTCTCGTCACAGTGCCGCCACCTGGGGTAAAGGATCGATTCTGAAACCCTTTTTAGAGATTGACGTCTTTTTAAGGTTAATAATAATAATCATTAAATTTTAGGCAAAGTTTTTTTTACAAAAATATGACCTATATAATATATACCTTAAAGACTAACATACATATAATATAAAAACTTATTTCACTACGTCGTACGTACTGTCTGTGACGCACTACACAGTGATGGGGTGTCGGGTAGCCTCACGCGAAAACGCCGAAAGACGACAACCCTTCGGCCAAAAATCTTCTTTAGTAAAGATCGCCATCTGAGCAGTTGGAACTCGCACCACATATGAGTTGACATTCACGTTGCTACGCGATTCCAACTTTATGACCCTCAAGGTTAACTTCGTCTTCACTCTAATGTATTCCACCAGATCTTCACTCTTTGTAGAGTAATGGAGGATTTTAAGGTTAAGTGTATCTTCCTTAACTGCATAGCATCGGGTACAGGCGTCCGGCCTTGCTTGGGGGAAAAGCAAGTTGCTACTTGCTTTTCCCCCATTTATCTGAGTGAGTAGTATTCCAATACCTTCATAGTCTTCCCAAGTCAAGAAAATTATATCCTTCCCTAGTCAAAAAATTCCTAAGCCTTTTTCATAATTTAACCAAAACTGAATCGAAAAAATGTTTGTAAATATCGAACCTGCTCACAAAATTTCACAAGAATCAGTTGAGAAATGCGACTAAGAAATGTACTGCGTTTCGTATGTCTGTCTGGCTGGACAGAAATACGAAATAATTTTGGCCCAGGCTGAAGCAGAGACGCTTAACTCTCGCTTTGCGCTCGCTCGATCAAAAAGGCAACAATAAGTATTTTGAACTTTATTAAACGCTAGTTCCTAAATAGTAAAACATAGTTCCGCCATGAGACGAAGCTCAAAGCCTCAATCTAGAATCCAATAGACGTCCCGACAAACTAACTGGGATTTGCATCAAAAGGCGCGAGGCCATTTCTAAGAGACCTGGGATTACTCTCCATTGACGGGTTGGTACAAACACTGTTACTTCAGCAACAATAGTTCATTACTGCAGCTGGAAAAAAAGGTAACGCACGAATGTGAGAATGTGGGCCAAGGCAAACCCCAGGCACACATACGTGAATCCATCAATGACAACCTGATAGCAGCCAAGGCTTGTATTATATTTTCTCTAATAATGCGTGGCAATCCAAATGGTATTATTTTTTTTTTAAATATAGTGTTACTGCAGCGGTCGGCAAAATAGATGGGCGAACGTAAGAATGTACTCAGAGGCAAAGCCGAGGCACAAATACGTCAGTCTATCAACGCCTAATTGCAGCCAAGGTTCGTATAGTGTTTTTCTCAAATAATGCGCGAATTTGAAAAAATAAAGCTATTTAAAAAAATAACTTTATTTCTTCTTTATTTAAATTTTCAACGATTATAAATAAAACCTTTGTTAAGTAACTTGCGTGGATGTATTATTTCGAAGCAAACCAGTTGTTCCACTTTTAAGTTACCCAAAAGGGGTGATTATTTATAGTAATTTATTTAACTGCAAAAACTTGAATTAATTTTTTTTAAATGTTATTTTATTAACAAATATTTACTTATTGCCGGGCCAGCCAAACACTTTTGTATGAAAATGTCAATATATATATTTTTTAATTCCAGCACCAGACTCATTGAAAAATAAATATTTTAACGGGCTGAGTCACCTCTTCACGGGAACGTCGTTGGTCATGTTACACACTGTATATAGAGTTCTAAATTACTAGTAACCTAATAAGATTCCATGTTTATAGAAAAATGTTTAGACCAGCCAACAATTGGAACTCAAAAGACTCAATCTCCCTCTAGAATGTTTTACCAAACTTGCAGCGATTTGCATCACAAGGCGCGAGATCATTTCCGTGCGACCTGGAAATGCACTGCAATAACGGACACAAAGACTGAGCAACTTCGAAAACAAATACATTTTTATACAATAGGCTAGTTTCCTGAAAAAATATAATTAGTCCGTTAGTTAGATATTCAAAAAATATTGGACACGTATTTTTTCTTTTGTCGATTATACAAAAAATTATAAAGATGCGTCACACGGAACTTCAAAGGGCTATCCCTTTGAAGTTCCGTGTGACGCTGACGTCATAGTTTGCTACATTTTTTAGCAAACTTTGACGTCACGAGCCCCCGAGCTTTATCTTTATTATTTATTGTTTATTTGACATAAGAAAAAATACGTGTCCAATATTTTTTGATTATCTAACTGACGGACTAATTGTTATGTTATTATTACGACCCAGGAAACTAGCCTATTCTAATTGGATGACATTTTTTTCTAATCTATACAATTCTCGTGTCACAGTGTTAGTAAGAAAACTCCTCCGGAACGGCTTGACCGATTCTTATTAAATTTTGTGTGTATATTCAGTAGGTCTCAGAATGGGATGTAAACTATTACAACTATACTATTTTTCATACCCCTCATTGATAAAAGTGATCCTACCTATTATTTTTTATTTATATGGCAAAATGAGGTTTTTGTCGGGTCAGCTAACCAACCAAGCATCAGCACCTCCTCTGGTGTTGCAGATGTCCATGGGCGACGGTGACCACTTTCCATCAGGTGACACGTATGCTCGTTTGCCGTCAAATATAAATAAAAAAAATGATACCGTCACTTTAAAAAATATATATTTTCATATTTTGTATGATAACTAGTAAGTATTGTACGATTTTGTGATTGTAAAGAAACAAACTAAACATTTAATAATTGAAAATTATTGTAACACCACTTGTTTCTATCATGGAATTTTAGGTTAAAGTTAGAACTTCTTTTTCTACTGCGCTTTTTATATTTTAGTACGTTTTCGTGAAATAAGACATCTTACGTGCAAAGTAAGTATTTTTACTTATTCTAAAATAATCCCGCTTATAGATTAAAACTTAAACATAATACTACTCCATAGTTTTCTGTCCATCACTAGCGATGAAATACGACACCTACCGCCCGCCGCCACTCAAGTACTTGATAAAAACATGAACTTGAACTTTTTGTTCGAAACCGCGTAACTTGACAAAATTTTATTTATAAGCTTGCTTATTCTTCTAGCGAATGTAAACATGATAAGCAATAACAACTGACAGTTTATTTATGTTAACCACTCAAAATGTGCTGGCGCAAAATCTGCAGATGGCAGATATAAAACATATACAAAATTATTTTGTACATACTTAGACCTATCTAAGTATGTACAAAATAATTTCAATGTACTACTACTACACAGATACATACATAGTATGTATCTAATAGACAGCTCCGTGGCGCAGTGGTTAACACACCAATCTGCGACACACGGAATGCCCGGGTTCGATCCCCGGCCAGGTCAAGATGGAAAATGATCTTTTTCAGATTGGCCTGGGTCTTGGATGTTTATCTATATATGTATTTGTTATAAAATATAGTATCGTTGAGTTAGTATCCCATAACACAAGTCTCGAACTTACCTTGGGGCTAGCTCAATCTGTGTGATTTGTCCGTACCTATATAGCGTGATTTTGAACCCCCTAGCTATATTGAAATCTTGGAATCAGAATCCCTAATGGAATACAGAATTCCAAGAAAAAAAGGTAAATACCGAAAAAAAAATGACTTTCCATAGAAATTCGTCCAGCTGATCGGCGTCTTTGTATGGGAAACCCTAATTTTTTCTTTGATTTTCAGCTTTTTTTCTTGCTGTTCTATATTTCATTAGGAATTCTGATGCTGAGATTTCAATAAAGCTAGGGGGTTCAAAATCACGTTGTATATTTATTTATTTATTATCTATGTATGTATTGTACTACGTAGATACTAATGTATGTATAGTGTGCCCACACACCACCACGGCATGCGCCAACAGCCAGTCTAACCCGTCGCTATATATATTTCACATCAATAAAGCTCTTTGGTTATAGATCAATTTCTAGTCCAGCCAACAATTTTAACTCAAAAGACTTAATATAGAATGTTCCGCCAAACTCGCAGCTATTTGCATCACAAGGCGCGAAGTCATTTCCATGCGCCTAGGATTAAACTGCATTGAAGGCCACAACGAGCCTGTAATTCCACTTAAAATACATTTCACTGAGTTACATTTAGATACGGATAACATAGATTAAGCTAGCCCCACACTAAGATCTAATTTAAAGTCACTACACACTAAGATCTAAGAGCTAATAAAAAGCATATAAAATCTTAATTTCAAAATCGACCTAAACTTATAAAATGTAAGAGTTTTGCTCTTGTCCGTGAAACTTTTCTCTAAGCTCTTTCTCCTTTGCCAATCTGTGTCTTTTTTGTGTAGTCGTATCACAATTAATTTAATAATTATTAATGTAGCAAAGTATTATAAACCTAGTAAATACTAAAACCCTAGTTTTGCCAACAATCGAAACTCAAAAGTCCCAGCCTGGGATGTTCCAACTCGCAGTGGGGATTTGCATCACAAGAAGCGAGGTCATTTCCGGGATTACCTGCTCTCCAATGGCTGACACAAAGCTCGGGTAACTTCGAGAACAAATGCAGTTTTCATATTGAAATTGGCAGAAATTTTCGTGAAAATGGAAACTATAGATATTCTAAGGTGAATATGGAATTTAATTTAATTGGTTTCCTCCTTCGATCAAATATAATGGTATATACACAGTCTCATACAAAATGAAGCCTTAATATAATGTCCCCAAGTCAAAACATCATGCATATTTATAAACAACTACAAAAACGGGTACTAGAAAGTATAACTCCATCTTTTTTCACTTTTGATGCTTAGTTTTTGCATCTTTTCACTGTACCTTCGTCATCACAAAACATCTCCGAAACTCGATTAATTCGCTGTTTTGCCGGTGCCACTTTTCCATAACATAACCGACAAGGAATTAAGATTCTCGGGGACACTCAAACGATGGAATGTTCGAAAAAATGTTAGTAAGTAATCACAAAATGTAATCATTTCGTACGAGTATACAAGTTTAATAAAATATAAAATGAAATCTTTTATCAGTCCGCGATATTTTAACTCTCGCCGCCGGCGGTACCTCGCCGTTCGTTTGTACCGAAAAAAGCTTCAAAGAACACCTTAAAACTTTTATTTCGTTGCTTCGATTTATTTTTTACATAATCGCTTTGGAAATATTTCTTGCGTTTTATTCTAAATAAAATGTGTACTAATTTCACACAATGGCTACTTTTACACTCCGAAAAGAAGGAGTGTTTTATACGTGTAACAAAATGGGGATAACAATACTTTTTATTTAATTTATTTATTAGAAAAACAAACAGGCGCAGAATAATACACGTTAACTTAATTATATATAAGATAGAACATAGCCCAATAGTTTTTACTACTTAGTAACACATAAATACGTTGTAGGACAAGTGAAGTTATTTCAAATATGTACCTATAGGTAATTAACAACATGGTAATACTAAAATAAAACCTAAATGCAAAAACAAAACAATTTTTTTTTCATATACCACTTAACATTTTACGGAATTTACCCAATCGTTCATAAAATATATCGACGTGATTATAAGTTTTATCATATCTGTCACAGGCTCTTACAATAAATCGATTTTGTGCATAATTAGTATTACAAAGTGGAGGAGAAAAGGTATTTCTATTACGTGTGCGATGTCTTAAGCATTTAAAGTTAATTTGGCTCAACAGATATGGAGAGTCAACGAGGTTGTTGATGATTTTATATAATAAAATTTGATCCCTATGTTCTCTTCTATTTTCTAGTGATGTGATTTGGCCTGCGTTAAAATTTTTAAATTTGTAATGAAGACGATTCATAAATTTGTTGTGGATGTTTTCCGGTAAGTTTATATACTGTAAATACATGGGGTTCCAAACGGTAAAAGCGTATTCTAAATTAGATCTAACAAAGGCATTGTAAAGTAATATTAGGGTTTTAGGATTTTTGAAATCTAAGCTTTGACGGAAAATAAATCCTTAAAGTTTATAGGCCTTAGCTGTTATTTTATGTATATGTGATTCAAAGTATAGCCACTGTCAAGAAGTACTTTTTTAAGTTTATTATTTAAAAGGTTATATTCAAAATTAATTGGTGCCTTTTTCCTTGAAAAAGTAATAGCATGACATTTTTCGACGTTCAAATATAGGTTGTTATTAGTACAATATTGGCACAGCTGATTAAGGTCTGACTGTAGATTTTCACAGTCAGTTTGAGACTTTATGACAAAAAATATATTAGAATCATCAGCGTAAAGTAGTACTTGAGAATATTGCAAACATTCTATAACGTCATTAATAAATACATTGAAAAATAAGGGACCAAGGTGAGAGCCCTGGGGTACTCCAGACGTGATAGGGACAAAACTGGACGTGAAGCCCTTTACTGTGACGGCTTGGGAGCGATTTTTTTAATAAGATATGATCCACCGAAGCAGATCACCATGTACACCGACTGCGTTTAGCTTAGAAATCAGCATAAAATGATTAATTTTATCAAAAGCTTTTTTGTAATCGGTGTACACGGCATCCACCTGATAACCATCATTCATAGCCCCGAGAACGACATCCAGAAATTCACATAGATTCGTTTCAGTTGAATGTTTAGTTCTGAATCCGTGTTGCTGATATGGTAAGTAAAGGGTTCAATACTGGATACAATGAATCATAAACAATTTTCTCCAACAATTTAGGAAGAATAGAAAGCTTGGAAATACCACGATAGTTACGAATAATATGTTTATCTCCGCTCTTATGAATGGGCATAATAAAAGACCTCTTCCACAATTCAGGCATTGTACCAGACTTAAGAGATAAATTAAAAAGATGGGCCACAGGTGGAGCTAACTGCTTACTACAACGTTTTAGAAATATTGGATGAAGTCCATCTGGACCACACCTTTAGAAGGATCTATGTTAGAAAGATACTTTTCGACAATAAAGGGGGTCACACTGATCGAACTTATACTAGAGTTATTATTATTATGAGGCATAATCGGCCCATGATATTAAACAACTTCTCCCAGGGGACCAAAACGGACCAACCAATAAATACGAAAAAAAAACCTTTCCATTAGAGTCAATTAGCTGATAGCTTATGTATGGGAGGTAGATCTTTTTATGAAAAAAATCGACGCGAATAGAGTTTGAACCAGCGACCTTATGTCGTACATAGACCTAAGGTTGGTACCCTTAGTTTGCGTCAGTAGATGCAAAATTTTATGATGATCAGTTCAGTAGTTACGGCGTGAAAGCATAACAAACAAACAAACTCACTTTCGCATTTATAATAGTAAGGATAATATTACTTAATAATAATACAATAATGGTCAACAAGGCTGCAAGACACCACCTGCCAATTTTAATTAGTTCGACAGGTGTCCGACCCTTTGCAATAACCAAGCACAAGTCCAGCGACATTTCAATCCCATAACCCACTGATTTCTTTTTATTACAATACCTAGTTTTCTCTCCGGCCAAGATCTGTACAAGGGCATATCTTACATTGGTATTTCTAGGAACGGGTACAGGTAGGAGCCTACATGACATTAATTTCTCCAAAGGCTCTCTACGTGTTGGAACTATATCCCCACGCAGGTCTTACAAAGGAACGGGACATAAAAATAACGTAATTATAAAGCTGCTAGCTAATCTGAATTCACGTGGCTCACAACTTTGCACGTAGGATCGATAGTATTGACTTAAGTAGTATTTCTTACCACGGAACCAGAAACAAGTCTTCTAGTCCAGCCAGCCAGACGTACTTGTATAGTTGCTTGCTTGCATGCTGCGTATTTGCTTGCAACCTACTAGTATGCATGCTGCTTATTTACTTGTATTCCGCATGTTTGCTGCATGCTGCTTACGTGCATGCTGCTTGCTTGCATGTTACTTATATACTTGCATGCCACTTGCTTGCTGCCTGCATGCTTGTTTGCTTACATACTGCTTGTTTTCATGCTGCTTGTTTGCTTTCATACTGCTTGTTTCCTTGTATGCCACTTGCATGCTGCGTGCATGCTCGTTTGCTTACATACTGCTTGTTTGCATGTTGTTTGCTAGCATCATACTGCTTGTTTACTTGCATACCACTTGCTTGCTGCCTGCATGCTTGTTTGCTTACATACTGCTTGTTTGCATGCTGCTTGCTAGCATCATACTGCTTGTTTACTTGCATGCCGCTTGCTTGCATGCTGCATGCTTACATACATACTTGCCTGTATTTTTAATGCAACGAACGAAGCCACAAGTAAAATTGGATTCAAATATACGCACCTGTCAAAATAACATCTATAAATTTCAAAACGAAATGGTACTTTTTTACTTTATCTGAAGAATAAAGTATGATTTCATTTATATGCCACTGAAATTGTCAAACTTAGAATAATCTTAATAAGTGTAATTCCAAAATATAAAAATTTCGAATAAAATATAAATCAAAAATCGGAATTTCAGAAATCTGTCAGTTGTATTTTCGGTGGAATAAAAATCTAGAAAACAAAAAAGATGAAACATTTTTGGTCAAATAATAATCATACAAAACCAATTTACAATCCAATCGTGAGTGACACTGGCTATAATTCTTTCGGCAGGACAGTCGCGTATATGTTTAAATTCTCATTGAAAAATTCTTGTAGTCTTTTTAGCTTGGTATTTATTTTTTGTCGAATTATACAAGTGTTTTTAAGATGCAAGCTTCGGTCAACTATAATGGTAGATGCACAGTCTCATACAAAATGAAGCCTTAATAATGTCCCTAATTTAAATCTGCAATGCTGCCAGCTTACTGGGCACCCTGCCTCGTGGCGACGCGTTGGAATCTCTATTTTATTTGTAATCTTTATTTTATTTTTAATTAAGGAATATTTGTATGTTTCAGTTAATGAAATAAAGTTATTAGTCAAATCATCATGTCATCATGCATACTTACAAACAACGACAAAAAAGGTACATACTGAAAGTATAACTCCATTTTTTTTTACTTTTGGTGCGTAGCTTTTGCAATTTTTCACTGTACCTTCGTCATAGCGAGACGTGTTAATGCTAGTTAGTGCTTTATTGAAACTGTGGACAAAACAGCTCCGAAACTCGATTAGTACGCTGTTTTGCCGGTGCGGTCGATTCGCGCTCGAAAACGAGCGCGAATCGTGTATCTACCATATTTGATCGAAAGATGCAAGTGTTACGGGGTACAAATTTGTTCGCTTATGTCTTATGTGTTTGTGCATTTTTGCTAAACTTCTATATTTTTGCCATTTCGAAAACCTGCCAGAAGTGGAATCTCCAAAAAATTATTTCTTTATTTTCAAATCTGTAAATATTGAAATATTATTCATACTTTTACATGACATATAAAACGTACGTAACGGACGTAGTAAATATTGCACATCCATTTCTCCTTTGTATTCGCTCCGTGGTTTGGACAAACACAACTGAATAAATACTAACTAAATCTAATTGTTCACGGACCTTTCAATATTGCGGTCGTCGGCCAACCCCGCGCAAACAAATCTATCAAACTATATTTCAATATTGTTGTTTCGAATGTTGATGTTGATTGGAAGATTTTCGGTACAATTAGGTACATACAATTAGGTATCTCGTCTTTTTTCCTACCGCGGTAGACAAAGCCTAGAGCCATAAAACCCAAAAGCCACGCTGGCTGGAAATGAGTTGTTAGATGCATCGCTAATAGACATGATTTCTGAAATTGCCCATTTTTTGAATTTTTTACCTGATAACGTCTTATGAATCAAAGAACGCAGGCTGCATGCACGAAAAAGTTTCGCGTTCCGCGTGCACGCGAGAGGCCGGAACAAGCGATCGAGGGGCACGATCGGCCTTAGCGTTCAGCTTGTTTTTTTTTTACTAAATGTTGAAATATGCATTTGTCTCCCATCTCACCTAATGGTAAGTGACTATGAAGACGAGGATGTTAAATGCCTATCAAGAGATACCCATTTATTCTACTTTTGAATGTCCCGGGACTGTACTTGTCTGGGAATATACACGCAGGGATAGCTACTCCAACCAAAAAGGAACTGTCAAAGCGTTCAGTTCGACTCTTTCGTATTTCAACGACATAAGGGTGAAATTTCAGTCTGCGTCTCATAGTCCGATGGAGGAATGAAGAGGGTTCAACTAGCTCAAACAGTGCTTTCGCACACTCTCCAAAATGGAGAGTGACGCATCTATCGGAAGAGTTCGGCGTGCATCTATCTCTCCTCCACCGTTACCACGTAAAATTATTGTCCGTAAACTTTACAGATAGCCAATAATTATTGCTTTATTGCCTGTCGTATCTTATCACTTACAAGCGACCCGGACCCCGGCTTGTACAGTCAGCCAAGGAGATATCTGACCCCCCTACAACAGCGCCATTTTTCGCAAACTAAAGAACCATCCGTGGTTTAAACCCAAAGATAAAAATATACAAGTGTAATATCCTTTGCGACTAGTGCCATCTATTGAATTGTGAATGAACAAATAAGGTTAATAAGCAGAAATCTGATACCCTTGATGACTAATGCCATCTATTCGATTTTTGATAAATAAAACAAGCCCTAGCATACGATACGCTTATTTCAAAGATACTTCAATAGTTAGATGTGGCGCAAGTGGTAGGCACTACGGTTTAATAGTTAGTGTGTTTATGAGATTTCAAATCCTCCAAAGCTTTTTATTTTTTAACAATTTTCACCAGCATCGTATTGTGATGTTTGTGTAATTTTGGTTGTTTTAACATAATGTTACCGAGCTAATTACTGTTAATAAAAAGCATTTTAAATTTTTAATTACTTTATTACATCAAAAAAATTTTACAGTGAAATAAATACCTGCCTACTTAATTCAAACTATGATTAATCTTCTGTAGAGAGAACCAACATGTTACTTTAATAAGTAACAATTTACATCTCTCAACTTTTTTTTAATCATAGTATTATATTTTTTTAAATGTGTAGGGTCAAATAGTGCTATGTGAATAACTTTGCTTCGATAATAGTATAAGAATGAATATGTAAACCTATGGCATTAAATGAATTTTAATATGGGAGAGGGTGACCCCCATTTTGAAGCTTTTGTTCAAGTCTATTTGCCATTTCACTTACCATGTTAGATCAGATCACATATCACTTATGCGCATATTTATTAATTTAGTATAACCTCTTTGTCTAAATTGATTTAAGTTCAAACTTTTGATTAGTTGGTATCAGGTATAAATAAATCTGATAGATTACCCTCAATTTATTTGTTAAAGCAATGCGTTTGCAGTTGGTGACAATTATGTCATAGCAGTAGAAATAGATAGCCAATTTCGCCCGAGACGCATATCGTCGGTTGGCGTATTGAGATGAGCGCTAGCTTCTCAAGTCGTAGGTCCATGGTTCGAATCGATCTTTACGTAGGATTGATTTGGATTCTTTCTTGTTCTTACCATTGATGATTACTTGAATTATTAGCTGAGATTATTAGAAATACAAAATTTGCAACTGAGCAGGTTATCAGAAACAAGTTTATACTAGCAGTTGTCTGTCTACTTGCCAAAAATCACGGTAGGTGGCGCTTCACAGCAAAGTGTGAATTTACGTTTTAAAAGTCAGGGGGTCAGGTATCTGCTTGGCCGACTGTACAATGTACATATAAACCTTCCTCTTGAATCACCCAATCTATTAAAAAAAAACCGCATTAAAATCCGTTGCATAGTTTTAAAGATCTAAGCATACATAGGGACGGACAGATAGCGAGAAGCGACTTTGTTTTATATTACGAGTATGTAATGATTATTGCATTTATATTATTATGTATGATGCAGCAATATTGCTCTCATAATATTGGATTTATCCGTTTTGCACAACAGGAAAAAACGTTGAGATTAGGGAGAGACTTGGCACTGTATAAGTAGGCAAGCTAATCTACCAATTTTATTCAAAAATTTTGTTGACATGCTACAAAAAATAAATAATATTGTAATGATTCTAATCTCATAATTAATTAAATTCAATTCCAGCAACTCCTTATTATATTTTATTAGTAAATCCTTTTGAGTGCATACCTACGCTCATTTCCTAGGAGACAGCCCGTAGGCGTCTTACCGTAAGAGGCTCAATGAAATTTATTTTAGACGGATAATACCTCGGTACATATCGTTACAACATACGTGACCCCATTTGGGGAGGAACGTTTTTAATTTGGCTGGGTTTTATCTGGATATTCCCTTTTGCTTGTTCCTTCAAACGATGAGTTACAAAAAGAAATATCTTGGTATCTTATGATAATACCTCGGTACATATCGTTACAACATACGTGACCCCATTTGGGGAGGAACGTTTTTAATTTGGCTGGGTTTTATCTGGATATTCCCTTTTGCTTGTTCCTTCAAACGATGAGTTACAAAAAGAAATATCTTGGTATCTTATGATAATACCTCGGTACATATCGTTACAACATACGTGACCCCATTTGGGGAGGAACGTTTTTAATTTGGCTGGGTTTTATCTGGATATTCCCTTTTGCTTGTTCCTTCAAACGATGAGTTACAAAAAGAAATATCTTGGTATCTTATGATAATACCTCGGTACATATCGTTACAACATACGTGACCCCATTTGGGGAGGAACGTTTTTAATTTGGCTGGGTTTTGTCTGGATATTCCCTTTTGCTTGTTCCTTCAAACGATGAGTTACAAAAAGAAATATCTTGGTATCTTATGATAAGAGGTAAAAGCATAGAAACATTAGCCTTGAATGCTTAGTCTCCGGCAAGCCATTGGCCGTAAAAAAACAAGTAATTTTACAGTATTAGGACTTATTACAGCAGATAATACTACGCCCAGATAACAGAAAAGTAGTTACCCCTCTCTACTAGAATAGCATTGAAAATAATCCTAATCCTAATCCTAACTATCCTAATCCTAATATTATAAATGCGTAAGTGAGTTTGTTTGTTTGTTTATTTGTTTGTTTGTTTGTTTGTTTGTTACGCTTTCACGCTGTAACTACTGAACCGATCATCATGAAATTTTGCATACACGTTATCTGGGGTACGGAGAAGGACATAGGGTACATTTTACCCCGGAAAAAAGAACTGTTCCCGAGGGATCGACATTGACGCGGGCGGAGCCGCGGGCGAAAGCTAGTATGAGATAATGACATTATGTACAAAAACGGGACATTGGCGTGATATTACGTCGGGATGGCCGGCTATAGTTTCTGACTCGTTTTCAAGGTGATCGCGGGACGTGCTGCAGAGAGTCCCGAACTGTACTGAATACTACATACAAGCTTTAGTATATGTAAATTGTATTTAATTTTAACCGATATTTGCCATGTCACAATGTCAATGTCCCGACGCTTCCCTCTTTCCCTTTAAATTATTATCTCAAAATTAATATTATGATGTTTAATTCCAAGCAACTCGGTTTTGTATATTCTATTAGCATTATATTTTATTAGTAAATCCTTCTGAGTACATCCGCTCATTTCCTAGGAGACAGCCCGTAGGCGTCTTACCGTAAGAGCCTCGATGAAATTTAATGTGGTCGGATAATACCTCGGTGCATATCGTTACAACGTACATGACTCAATTTATAGAGTAACGACTTCAATTTGGCTCGGGTTTGTCTGGTTAAAACCTTTTGCTTGCTCCCTAAAAGGTAGGTTGAAAAGGGAAACTCTTAACATTTAATGATTGAGTACCTGGGCGACCGAGCTTTGCTCGGTTATTATTATTTATTGTAATATGGTGGTGTTTATGTGATAATCTACATAAACTTAAAAAGTAAAATCAAACATTAACAAAAAATTTTAAACTTGTCTAAAATCAATAAAAATTTAAAAAATATGTATACTTGAACTTTAAAAAAGACAAAGAAAAGTCGCCGAGCGGGATTCGTACGGCAAGAAACGAGTGTTACGGGTGTAACTCTCGTTTCTTGCCGTCCGCGTCTTAACCCGCTGGACCAGACGAAAGAAAAACGCATGAAATCTCTAAAATACGCGTTTACTCAAACATAAGACTAATCTAGATCGATTGTTTACCCCCGTATACCAAATTTTTGCAAAATCGTTAAAGCCGTTTCCGAGATCATAGAAATAAATGTATATATAAATATACAAGAATTGCTCGTTTATAGGTATAATATATAATTCTCAAATGCATTGGATTGGCAGAAAGACTAATTCAAACTTACATTATGCGGACCTCGAGCTATAATAAAGTTTTTTTTTTAATGACTATGTAGCTAGCTCCAAGTGAGCTTTCGCAACTTCACCGGGCGTTTGAGGCGAGGGCAGAGTGCCCTCAACCTTTTTAGACAACATCACCAAAGGGCCCCCGGGACGGACCTCGGCTTTGGGCGTTGCCTGTGTGCGCAAGGCTTGGAGAAACAGCAAACTCTCATATTGCCTGATGGGCCGCGTATACGTGCATACAAGCCTGAAGGGCCAATCTGAGAATCAATGGCAAAAGCCTTTGGAGAGCAGCAACTCTCATCTTTTGCCTTATGGGCCGAAAGCTACGTTGCCAGAAGGGCCTATCCTGGTTGCAAGTCACCCGGGACCGCCGGGCGGTCACCAGTAACCGGAGCTAATTTGATAAAGAGTTTGTAAGGACCGGTTGTAAAAATTGTGAAAAATTATATGGCAGAAAGAATTGCTAAATAACATGCTGTTATTTAGCAATTCTTACATACTGCATGTATGTAAGAATCTACATACATGCAGTATGCAATGTATGTAAATTCTTACATACATGAAGAATGTATGTAAGAATTTACATACATTACATGTAAATTCTTACATACATTCTTCATGTATGTAAGAAACATTACCCTGACCTCATGTCAGGGTCTTGTTACATGACCCTGACATGAGGTCAGGGAGGACATCCCTGACCTCATGTAACATGAGGTCAGGGATATCATTACCAACTGCCTGTCAGGGGATTGAACGTTTGACATCGGGTACATGTGCCTGGCGTCCCGAGCTGATACTGGCTTTTTTCATCCGAGTGAGAAGTTAATTCTCTTTGCTTGTATCCCAATTTAATTGCTTTCCAAAATCCAATAAATGTATATCCTACCTAAGCTTTAAAATGCTTCCGATGGGCAGCAGCGTCAGAAGCCCGAGAAGCCGAAGAAGCTGCGCTCAACCCGCTTGCCAAGCGTGGTGATTAAGGCAATATCCTCCCAAGGAACTAACAATCTTTGGGAGAGGCCTCTATTCAGCAGTGAACCAGTGGCTGAAATGATGATAATGGTGAAAATGTGAGTGCAACTGTGGAAAAGATGTGACACAGATGTGCGTTGTACCAACTAATAACTCATCTGAGTTATTAATTAAATCGTGTTATGTTATACGTCCAACCCGTCTGGCCAGCGTGGAGAGTGTAGGCCAAGTCCTCTGGCTGCTCTGGCCAAGTATGGCCCTAGTAGTACAGAGAGGGTCGTGCTCCAGTAGTGGAGACTAAAAAGGACCTGATGATGATGTTATACGTAATTGTGCGACTAAAGATAAACTTTGAAGATCGGCGGCAGCGACTGGCGACAGCGACCGGCGACTGGCGACAGCGACCGGCGGCACCGGCTTGAGTTGATATTTGAATATCATTGCAGAGTGCGACTTCTGTACATAAGTACTAGGGCTTATTCTGTGACAGCGTATCTCAACTTCAAAGTCAACCTTTACAGAAATTTTGATTCTTTTTTTTTATGTACATTTGACGGCAAACGAGCAGACGAGCCACCTGATGGAAAGTGGTCACCGTCGCCCTGGACATCTGCAACACCAGAGGAGGTGCTGATGCGTTGCCGACTCTTAAGATACCTGTAAACACGCCTTATTTATTCTAAATTATAAAGACTCTGATTAGCCTATAGTTTTAATGTAAGCGTCATTTCAAGATTTAACTCGCAAAGTTACCAAAAGAGGATCTTAAACTTGGCAACAAAGGAAACACACCTAAAACAATCCCCGAATTGAGAAAAAGTTAATAGCTACGAATGTCGACGTTTTAAATGTCGCTTTATGATTCGCCTTGACATGGGCTTTATGTAGCGTTATTAACTCTCTGTAAGGACTTATGATTTATTTTAACTAGCTTTCGCCCGCAGATCTACTCGCGTGTGTGAAGCAGGTAGCATACATCGTGTAGAACCTTCTACATGCCCTAAAAGGGACAACTTAGCCTTTATCAATATAAAACCTTTTTGTAAGGGACCAAGGCTAGGAACTCCAAAAATTGTTCGACTTTCCCATACAAACAGAGGCGGCGTAAGGCATGAGCGATGTGTGGACCATTGCCCACGGCCTCGCGCCCAAACGGACCTCGCACGTAATGTAGACTAGCTTTTGTTGGGACGCCTACGATTTGCGATAAAGAGCTACAAGGCCTCGTGGGATGTATCTTGAGAAGCCTACGATTTCCAAATAATACAGGCCAAGTGCGAGTTGGACTCCCGCACGAAAGGTTCCGTACCATTATCTATACAAACGGCAAAAAAATCATGTCTGTTGCTTGGGAGCCCCCTTAAATATTTATTTTATTCTGTTTTTTAGTTATTGTTGTTATAGCGGCAACAGAAATACATCGTCTTATAAGGGGCGTACCAAATAAAACACGTTATTGTGGTTCGACGTTCGGTTTTATTACTCTTATTAGATCAAATCATACATGTTTATATAGGTGAGAGGTAAGTGAGGCGCGCTACACACTACACCTCCCCCCTTGTTGTAACAAAATATATATATTACCTAAATAGTATTTTTTTTAACATTGTTATCTTATTATAATTTATATTGATACAATACATATGTTCATAATGCTTTACATGTGCACACAAATGCGATTTGAAAAGAACACAATTTCTTTTTTTTTTTATTAGAACCTTTTATACCCATTACAAATAAACACATTGAATAATTAAAATGATTAAGCAAGCCTTAAAAAAATGAAGTTAATAAAAAAATATCATAACAGCATACATAATTATGTATTTGAAACACACATTAAACATATGAGTTGCTTTGTATTATAATTAGTCACATTTGGGAGAATAAAATCGTATCCCATTGTAATAGAAAGTCTACCCAAGACATTTGACATAATTCATCACACATTTGCGTGTGGGGGTGTGTGTGTGTGTGGTACCACTTTTCTCATACTCATTAATGTTCATTTTACATTTACATGTACTTTTCTTAGGCCTTTTTATAATACGTACTTATATTCATTCACGTACTTTCATTACATTCGTCTTTTACTAAGGTACACATAAAATACATATAAAACTTTGCCTATGCAAATACTTCGTTACAAAATAGCAGGATACAAGATACATGTACTTATTTTGCATATGCATACGTCTTATCTTCATAATAATAAAAAAATTAAACAGGCAGTTCTTTTAACACATTCTTCCAGCTTTCTAACAAAAAAAGTCATCACTCCATTGTGTCCAAGCATCCTCATGAATGGTAACTCGACCGCGACATGATTGGAAAACAAGGATTGCATGCCTGCTCTTGTATCCTGGTGTACCTTATTTATTTGTCTACGCTCAAATTAAGTATCTAGTTGTCCTGCGCTGCAACGTCTGCAGGGCGTGCAACATACTGGAAACGAGTATCAACTGAAGTAAATAAACTCATCCAAAACAAAATAATGCAGCCATAATCTATTCCGCCAACAATTAACTGAGCAGGCTCCTTGCCGACTGAAAAGTTTAATAGCTTTATTATCTATGTATACTCACAAAAAATATCTTTCAATATCACTCGTTATGACAAACTTCAATAAAAAAAATCATTATCAAATCTTACAAACTTGCAAACTATCCTTTGTTATCCAAATTCAGTATATAACCAACATCCTATCTTATAAAACATCACGACCTTTATTGTTTGAAAATATATTTGTCACATCCAGTGAATAAATCATATTCATGCTAGTAAAAATAAACTAAGTCGGTACATATTGCAATAACATAGCCAATTTAAACATTTCATTACTTTAAAATAAATCATACCTAATGTCTACTTAAGATGATGCACTACGGCATCGATTCGTCTTGAAATATGAAACGTAATAACAGACGCCGCATGCCATTCCTTATAAATTCGATTGTCCAATGCAACTAAAGATTGCATCACTATATAGAAACTTATCTAAAAATAGATTGTCATCATACTATAAGTAGGTATTTATCTTATAAAAAGTTCATATTTATTATTTTACTTAACACTTATCTTAATCGTCAACAGGCATTTTACGAAAATTAAATAAACTTTCTTATTTAGAATATTATACTTATACATATTAGTACATGCTTAAGATATTTAAAACCAAGAAATAATATAGGTAAGCATTTAACAAAAATATAACTAACATAATCATACCTTTAAAAGCAATATTGATTATATCTTGAATAATAGTATTTAAATTATATTATCCACTAGCTGTTGCCCGCGGCTCCGCCCGCGTTAATGTCGTTCTCTTGGGAACAGTAGAAATGATAAAAATTCCATACAAACCCCTGCCCCTTTGCTTTTTCCCCTAAAGGGGGAATTTAATACATTTCACGTGCATAGATCTTTAGCCCTTAAGGAGGGGATTTTACCCATTTCACCTACACAGATATTTTTTTATTGTAATGGAGAACTTCTTATTGTCATATTTCTAAGTAAATAAAAAAAAACCATACTAACTTTACCCCACCTATTCTACCCCTTCAAGGGGAAATTTCGACCATTTTAACTACACAGATCTTTTTAATTGTAATGTAAACATATATACTTATTTTTATACTTCTATGTCCAGAAATGAGAAAATTTCCATAAAATCACCCCCCCCCCCCCTTATCCCTTAAGGGGGAAATTTTGTACATTTCACCTACACAGATCTTTTTTAATTGTAACCTAGAACGTATATACTTATTTTCATACCTCTAAGTCTAGAAATGGAAAAATTACATACAAACTTTACCCCCTATTTACCCCTTCAAGGGAGAATGTTGTCTGGTTCACCTAAACAGATCTTTTTTAATTTTAATTGAGAACTTGCGTACCTACTTTCAAACTTCTAAGTCCAGAAATGAGAAAATTCCATAAAACTTCAACCCCTTTGATTTTCTAAAAATCCTTTCTTAGGGCTCATTTACATCATAAAAAGAATCCCTGTGCCAAATTTCAAGTTTCTGCGCACAGTAGTTTCGGCTGTGCGTTGATATATAAGTCAGGTTTGCCTTTGGCCCGCAGCTCCGCCCGCATAAGTGTCGATTTCTCAGGAACAGTAGAATTATTAGTTAAACCCGGAATACATTAGTTAATGACTTTCAATGAAACACCTTAATATTGAATTTCAATTGAATAACTTCAAAAACGGAAAGTTTCATACTAACTTTGCATCCCCGTTATATCCCGTTAAGGGATGATTTTTGAGAAAAATATTTTACTCGTGTTTCATGCCTTTTAGTAAAGAACCTTCATGCTGAATTTCATTCGACTAACTTCAAAAATGGCAAAGTTTCATGCTTACTTTGCACCCCTATTTTACCCCCTTATGGGATGATTTTTGAGTAAAATATTTTACTCGTGTTTCATACCTTTCAGTAAAGAACCTTCATGCTGAATTTCATTCGAATAACTTCAATAACAACAAAGTTTCATACTAACTTTGCAACCCGTTTTTCCCCCTAAGGAGATGAATTTCCAAAAATCCTTTCTTAGTGCTCCCCTACGTTATAAAAGGAACCCCTGTGCAAAATTTCAAGTTCCTAACCCTTATAGTTTAGGCCCTGCGTTGATATGTCAGTCAGTCAGTCAGCTTCTCCTTTTTTTTTAGTATGGATTACTATGGATAGTATGGATAGCTATAATGCTGTCGTATAATGATGATGAATTGACTTTGGATTTTAATTTTCGTCACTTATTATTTTATTTTATTTTTGCTGTATGTTTGCTGGCAAACTCATGCCTTGAGTTCATTCAAATGACGATAACTTTTTTTTTAATGAACCGATTTTGATGAAACAAACTTTAAATGTTAAACTGAGTTAAAACAAAGCAATTGGTGAAAGTTTGAAGATAATCGGTTCAGTATTTTCAGAGATAATCGTGATCATACATACAGACAGACAGACAGACAGACAGACAGACAGACAAGAAATTCCAAAAAATTTTTTTTGCTTTCTATTATTCTTTTTAAGTGTCCCTCTATCCATTTCAGTCAAAAATTCGAAATGTACAGACAAAATAATTTTACTGTTTTATTATATGTATAGATAGATAAAACATATCGTTATGTTATGTCGGAAATGCACAAAAACTTCACAAAAACAAAGCTTAAAATTTTCTAATTAAACTAGTTACATATTTAATTCACTAAAATTGTCCGCAGTACGTACTGTCGCTTACTTTATTAATTAAACTTCTTTCTTCCTAATACGCGTAATCTAACTACGAGTCACACTTTGCCGAAATTTTCACCATAATAACATGCAGACATTATGAAAAAAAAAAATTGCGAAATCACTTCCTACATTAAACGAGTCACTTTTCACGCAATTTAGGTATCCATTAATAAGGGCCGTGTTAATCACTTCACTTAACGCAATCTTCTTTCTCCATCGCCACATACGACACCAAGGACTCCCGGCTGCAACCAAACCTCATGACTCCGGGCAGGAGCTCAACTCAATTTTCATCTCGGCATTTCACCATTATCTTTATATCTATTTCAACCTTAGTGCCATTTAAAATATATTTATTTTCTTCACTGATATTGCACCGTTTTATATTTTGTGAGTGAGCCTTTGATGATGAGCCAACAATTTCTTCTTGGTATTTCTAGTACATCGTTGTATAAATATAATTCTTCAAAACTTTCTTCATAACACGAAGCAATAGTTTAGTTCAGTTTACACACTTTTAAGTTTCACGCCAATTTTTAGTTTATAATAAAATGATACATTTTACTTGCACCATATACTATTTTGTCATTTTGCCATGTATATTTTGTCGCCATATAAGGGGCGTACCAAATAAAATACGTTATTGTGGTTCGACGTTCGGTTTTATTACTCTTATTAGATCAAATCATACATGTTTATATAGGTGAGAGGTAAGTGAGGCGCGCTACACACTACAGTCTGAGAACATTTAAAGTGTCTAACTATCACGGTTCATGAGATACAGCCTGGTGACTGACGGATAGAGACAGATAGCCAGTTTTTGCTTGATATTGATAACGGCAACAGGTAGACCCATAAATATTCACAGAATATTTAGTTAATATTCACTTTAAAAATAAATAATGAAATAAAAATGAAACAAATATTTAGGGGCACCCATACAACAAACGTGTTTTTTTCCACGATATTGATAACGGCAACAGATAGAGGATTAACATATTCAAGAATGTTCTGTTGAGAGAATGTTGAGGTTTATTATTCACTTAAAATAAATAATGAAATAAAAATAAAATAAAATTATTGTTTAAGGGTAATTTCCCATACAACAGACATAATATTTTTCCATTTTTATAGAAATGGTACGGAACCCATCGTGCGCGAGTCCGACTAGCACATTGGCCGGTTTTTTTTTTCATTCAAATTTTACGTCCCACTAAGCAAAACCCGTTTTTGTCCTATTTCGGCTTGTGACTGACTCTCTTCCACCGTTATGTACCACTGGACTGAGTTTCTTTCGGCGTAGGTATTCTTCTCAGCAGTGGTCGATCCGAAACGCTACTAGTTTATCGATTTTGCAAATATTAAAAATAATAATATGACGTTCAAAAAGAGATGACATGATATCCAAATTTGAATAAAATTCTATTTTATTTCATTTCGTTTCGTTTCATTTCATTTAATTATTTAATTATCACGTAAAATTATCGTCCGAAAACCGACTTTATTGACAACCAATTTTTTTTTATTTAGTCTCGATGTCTTTTTATTAAAGAAGTACAATGTGTTTTTACACAGCCTATAACGCTTGAAACGGCTAAGTAATAGAAAGTTCTTATCATAACCAGTTCAAATGTCATAGAATGTGCGATAACACACGGATAACGGAAACGCGGTTCATGAGATAAAGCCCACTGACACTCAAAGGATTAACACAGGTCGCCTCAGGATACGGTATCTGAATAAGTAACATTTAGTTCCAATATAAAACGGCAACATGTACCTATATAGTTTTTAAGTAAAAACTTTTTAGCGGCGGTGTGCACTTTTTAGGATGGGTAAAAAATGTTTTGCTTGCGTCAGGACACGTGACCTGAGACCGCCGGCGCGGCGTCCCCTCTCTCTACTGCACGGAGTTTTCACTTCTGCCGGCACTCCCGTAGTACAACCCTTTTTTTTAATGGTTGTTTGTCTCACTGCTGGGAATAGCCTCCCCTCCTTCCTTCCATTTTTCTCGATTCTTCGTAATATCCTCCCAGTTCGAAATACTCTTATTTCAGCTGTCCACCTGTTTTTGGTGTCCCTCTTTTTTCTTTATCCATCGTATGTCTTTTTAATTATTACAAACACTTAGATGAACAACACTTAGATGACACTAAACTAACACAAAAAAATAACAATAGGAAGAAAATAAAAATAACAAACTACATTATTACGTCTACAGGCGGAAGTGTCCGTCAAAGTGTTACCGTATAGGAACAAAGCCGGGAACTCAAAAAAAGATAGTTGATAATGATTTCCATACAAAGGTTTGAGTTCCAAGCATAGGTTCCATAGGAAAAGTTGATCATTTTGACAGACTGAGTCTCCCCTTAAAGTGTTTACTAAAAAAAGAGTAATAGTGTAAACGTATTTTTCTGTTTCTGCACCACATTGTAAATTCCCATATTGATTGCCCCCAGCTTCTTGAGCTTCTCAGCTTCTATGCTCCGCAAAGAGGGTTCAGAGCCTCCCCCACTTTCATTACGCCGGTTGCTGCTACTAATTATAGGCAAAATTCTTTCCTGCTCAGATCATATGAATATTTTAATAAGCTCTCGACTGAAAGCAATGTTGATATCCTCGGTATAAAATTTTCGGTGTTGAAGAAAGCTATTAACGGCAGATTTATTTCTGAACAACTTTAGTGCACTTTATTAATTTCATTTGGCGAGCTCCGTGGCGCAGTGGTTAACACGCCAGCCCCCCGACACGAGGACACGAGGGCCCCTACTTCGATCCCGGTCAGGTCAAGATGGAAAATGATCTTTTTCAGATTGGCCTGAGTCTTGGATGTTTATCTATATATATATATATTAGTATCGTTGTGTTAGTATCCCATAGCAGAAGTCTCGAACTTAGTTTGGGGCTAGCTCAATCTATGTGATTTGTCCGTATTTTAGTAATTTCGATATAATGCGTATTTTCTCAGCTTCACTCTCTCTTCTTGGTAACAAAGTTATTGAAAAAATAATCAACATTTAGTTTTTAAGGACAATGTATCTAGCGTGTTTATAGTTTAGTTGTCTATTGTTGCAAAGTTATCGGTGCTAATATTTGCTTATTATGATAGGAACTATAATTGAAAATTTGTATTTGACTTCTTTGTTTTATAAACTTATCTATATCTACATAAATCGTGAACCCGTCTGGCCAGCGAGGAGAGTGTAGGCCAAATCTTCTGTCTGCTCTGGCCAAGTATGGCTCCGGTAGTACAGAGAGGGTCATGCTTCTGCAGCGAAGACTGTAAAAAGAACTTAAGATGATGATGATCAATTTGTTAATTTCGATAATCTTCCAAAATAAAATAAATAAATAAATGTATAATATCCTAATCCTAATCGAAACTAATATTATAAATGCGAAAGTGAGTTTGTTTGTTTGTTACGCTTTCACGCCGTAACTACTGAACCGATCATCATGAAATTTTGCATACAAGTTCTCTGGAGTACCGAGAAGGACATAGGCTACTTTTTATCCCGGGAAAAAGTACTATTCCCGAGGGATCGACATTAACGCGGTTGGAGCCGCGGGCGAAAGCAAGTCTATGCTATAAATTCCGAGCTCATTATAATATGTGCATACAATGAAACTCATACGCGAATATAATTTGCGAGTTTTAGTACGAGACGAATAAGTTGTTAATTACTGAAATCTTAATTGGATCGTGCACGGAAGTTTAGCGCTAAAGCCCGTAATAATAAAGTTTATGTTTGCGAAACTTAGTTGGGTTATTAAATTGTAAGAATTGAATAATGAATATTTACTTTGGGAAACATTAAATATTTTGTTTTGGTATTGTAATCAATTTATTTCTATAGTAAATTAGTAAATGGGTATCTCTTGGTTAGGCATGTAACATCCTCGTCTTCATCGTCGTTACCATCAGGTGACATGGGAGACAAATGCAAAGTCTAACATTTAGAAAAAAAAAGTAGGATATATTTTTCTTCTTCTTCATCTTTTTTAGCAGCCTAATTTACCCTGCAGGATATAGGCCTCATTAAATGTACGCCATTCGTTGCAGTTTTGTGTTTACCTTTTCTATAATGTGCCTGCTTGGCAATCGAGCTACTGGCTTACCATGGCTTCCGTAGCCCAGCTATGGTCTCCAGTCTAGCATTTTCTAGCTCCCTCTTCAATCTCTACTATGGTTTATGTAACCTGATAGATAGATAGATAAAACGTTTATTTGATTTGCAACAAACACACTGTAGACGACGCGAAGCACCGCTGCATCCCCCGGCTGCACCTGTGAACATACTAAGTAAATAAATAAAAGTGTCTAGGTTTAGTTATAATTAATAAATAAATAAGATAGGTACTTACCGTTGTATGTGGCAATATTTGTGTTGAATAAACGCACGCCGTAAGGTGTACGCATGTGTGTGTTTGTGTCACACTAAGATCACTTAGATCTGTATGCAAAAAGGCAGTTGACCGCTACAAACGGACGCAACCACACGCATGCGTACAGCCCGAAAGCGCTTCAAATTTTTCGTCTGTCGTTCTTATTTCTCAAATCCTGGACGCACCTACACCCGTCACCTACAATCTGGTCCTCGAGCCGCATCATCAAGGATTTTGAACCGGAGGAGCAGACGAACAAGGCATGTTCTCAACACCGCCACGCACAATGATTAAAACGCGTGGAGCTCTCATGCGAGAAAAGTTGGGGCATCCCGCAGAAGACAATAAAAGTGAAGTGCTTTCACGTAAAGTGCAATCGGAAATTTTGGTTCCAAAGAACGAGCTAAAAGAAATCGCCCAACAGATACCAAAACATGTAGGTAGTCTCAATATTAAATTGGGTGGTCCCGCATCAGTTGTGTCTAAGGCTAAAGGTTCCAGTAGATCTTCTTTATCAGCACAACGGAAGCAGTTAGAGCTGGAAGCAGCTGAAGCTAAAGCTGAAATTGAAAAGAACCTAATCGAAAAACGGTTGGCGGCCCAACTCGCTGCACTCGAAGATAAATCATCGCGGAAGTCCGAGGCCAGCTGCATCGATTCCGTTGCCGAAGCTTCTAATAGAGTAGAAGAATGGTTAAATAAAAGCCAGCAGGAGCCACAGCAGCAGCGCGCGGCCACTCCGCCGCCGGCGCCACCCGCTGTATCCTGCACATCGGATCTTCAGCACCTAGCTCGAGCAATGGAACAGATGGCTACAGCTACCCACAGTGCACATTCAAAATTGCTGTCCAGGCTATCAACACCTAAAGATTTACCATTATTTTTCGGCGATCCGTTGGAGTGGTTGCAGTATAAAAATAGCTACGAAGAGTCCAGTAAATTATGCAACTACAACGATAGTGAAAATGTCACAAGATTATGTAAAAGTCTCCGTGGTGAAGCGAAAGAAGCTGTGTCATCCCTACTTATCTGCAATACAAAACCAAGTTGTATCATGGAAGCGCTTGAACTACGTTTTGGACGACCCGAGCTTATCATATATAAAATCGCCACTCAGTTTAAAAAGTTGCAACCCTTGCCGCAGACTTATCACACTGACTTAGTGCCATTTGCTATTAAAGTAAAAAATTACGTCGCAGCCGCCGAAACAATCAAGCAAAGTGATTACCTGAGAAGTCCAGAGTTACTAAACACAGTCGTATCAAAGTGCCCTAGCGTGCTGATAAACAAATGGGTGGATTATTTGTACGATCACCAAGATGACAGTAAAGCTAAACTACAAATATTTGCAGAGTTTTTGCACAGAGAAGCGACAAAAGTAGCATCCGCAGGAATAAGTTACATACACAGCCAAGCAGATCACAGAATGCCCAAAAAGAACGACGAACGCAAGACTCAAGTTCACTCTGTATTGCAAAGCAGTGAACAAAGTACAAAGTGCAAAGTTTGCCATAATGCTACCCACCCGCTCTCAATTTGTACGAAGTTCAAGCGAGCCTTGCGAAAGGACAAGTGGCGCATCGTAAAAATAAACAGACTTTGTCACAAGTGCCTGCTGCCCGGTCACAGCAAGGACGCCTGCCCTGCCGCGCCGTGTGATGTCGATGAATGTGGAATGGCTCATCACCGCCTACTTCATTGGCCTGCAAAGAAAACGGTATCATCCTGTGACGTCACGAGTAACGAAGACGCATCCCCTACTTCAAGCTTGTCGTTGAGTGAAAGTGCGAACAATAAAGACCTTACAGTCACAAACACTACTGTCTTGTGCCCAAATGCAAGTGTAATGTTAAAAATAGTGCCTGTGAACATTCATGGACCAAAAAGTGTTATGAACACGTATGCCCTATTGGATGACGGGGCGACCGTGTCCCTGGTGTCAGCTGATCTCGCGAACTGTATTAACTTAGAAGGTCAGTCCGAGACGATCCGTATCCGTGGTGCGTGGAACTCTGATATCGTGTGTCAAAGTGAGATAGTGAACTTTAAACTCTCAAATAAAAACAACGAAGTGTTCGAGGTGCGCGCACGAAAGATAAACGAACTGGACTTACCTGTACAGTGCCTATCGAAAGTTAATGTCGACGCGTATGAACATTTACGGAACTTAAAAGACTATTTGTGTAACAGTGACGTAAAACCTAAGTTATTAATTGGGCAGGACAATTATCAATTACTCGTTTCCCTAAAGACTATCTACCGTGGCAAAAATGAACCGTGCGCTACCCTTACTCCGCTCGGATGGTGTTTGCACGGGATCGTACCCGCGACCGCTGTAGCATGCCCTCGTCGCCACCGAACTCACGGATCATTGTTTACCGAGCATGCGCACACTACGATAATGAATAGACTGCAAGCCGTAGTCCCCACTCGCGCCGCTGCCCCTCCGCTCTCCGCCGCCTCCGCGGCCATCCATACCGCACAGCGGGAGACGCACACATGCGCCGGCGCACCAACGCCTGCAACGATGCAACAATGGGAGACCCCTGCACACAGAGAAACAACTGATAACGATGAATGTCTGCATGAACTGGTTCGACGATCATTCGCATTTGAAGCAATCGGAATCAACTCTAAGCCACGAGTAAATAAAGATGAACTTCGCGCGATAGACTGCATCGATAAATCTGCCAAGCTAATTAATGGCCAATGGGAAGTTTGTCTGCCATGGAAAAATGATTCTAATGATATGCCTAATAACTATCAAAATGCTTACAAACGATACATGGGAGTTGAAAGAAAAATGCAATCAGATTCCAGTTATGCTACGAGATATAAACAAAGAATGAATCATTTATTTGAAAACGATTATGCTCGGAAGTTAACAGAGGAAGAAATTTCGATGCCTAGACAACATATATGGTACTTACCACACTTCGGTGTAGATAATCCGAACAAAAACAAATTAAGATTGGTCTTCGACGCTGCTGCCTCCACCGCAGGTCGATGCCTAAACGACTACCTACTACAAGGACCTGACTTATTACAATCATTGCTGGGAATAATGCTGCGATTTCGAGAAAAGCCAGTCGCCTTTGTAGGAGATATAAGAGACATGTTTCTTCGAGTGAAGATAAGAGAGGAAGACCAGCATGCTTTACGATTCCTTTGGCGAGAAAGTAAAGAATGTAAAATCGATACTTATATCATGACGTCATTATTATTCGGCGCTAAGTGCTCACCATTTATAGCGCAGCATATAAAAAACAAAAATGCCATGAGATTCCAAGACGAGATGCCTGAAGCCACTCAAGCTATCCTGAAATCCCATTACGCAGATGATTATATCGAGTCAATGGACGACGAACAGACAGCTTCGAAATTAATAAGAGAAGTGTCCGAAATTCACAGAAGGGGTGGATTTCACATAAGAAACTGGACATGCAATAAACCAGAAGTTTTAGAGTGCACGCCAAAAGAGACCTTAAGTGACAAGGCGATAAGGATGAAAACCGGGTGCGATGACTCACCAGAACGCACTCTCGGTTTGTTATGGTTCCCGCTGAGTGATACCTTCGGATTTGACCTGACACTAAAGCGGATCCCAGCTGAGATACTTAACTCGCAAAGAATACCTACGAAGAGAGAACTACTACGCATAGTTATGTCAATATTCGATTGCTTTGGTTTTCTCGCGCCGTTTACCATTAAAGCAAAGATTGCACTACAAAATACTTGGAGGTCTGATATTAAATGGGACGAGAAAATACGTGAAAAGGAAAACAAAATTATACAAAGCTGGATGACCGAGTTACAAAAATTACAACATTTACGTATACCAAGATGCCATTTTCGCACTATTGTCCATAAGAAGGAGCGAGATAACGCAAACCTGCCGTGCGCTAGCGATGTAACTAGCCAGAAAAAGACAACAATAGAACTGCATGTTTTCTGCGATGCATCGCCTTCCGGATACGCCGCCGTAGCCTACTACCGAGAGATAACGAAATCAAACGAAGTACGCGTTTCATTCATCGCATGCAAGTATCGAGTCTCGCCTATACATAAGTATACCACAGTACCCAAGCTAGAATTACAAGCCGCAGTTATCGCTTGCCGGCTCGCTGAGACAATAATGCGTGAGAACCGGTTAGTTATAGATAAAAGATACTTCTGGACGGACTCATTAATCGTGTTGCATCAAATTAAAAACGATACGCGCAATTATAAAGTATTCGTCGCCAATAGACTGGGCGAAATTGACGAGTTATCTCAGTGCAGTGAATGGAATTATGTACCTACGGACATGAATATAGCAGATAAAGCTACAAAAGTGAATACTTACGAGTTGACGAACAGCTGTGAATGGTTTCAAGGGCCGCGGTTCCTGTACTCGACGCCTGAAGACTGGCCGAAATATAAACCTGAAAAAGAGGTAATCATTAGTGAAGATTTATTACAAGTAAACACATTATGTAATACAGAAGACATAGACTTACCTGTTCCGGACCCCACTAAGTTTTCTTCGTGGCTTCGCTTGCTGAGATGTACGGCGAAAGTATTGTTGTTCATAGATAAATGTAGACTGGCTGGAAAAGCTGAAAACAGTACAGAAATAAAACAACGTGCTGAAAATTTGATATTACGTCATGCTCAGATACAATCATTCGCTGAAGACATTTATCTGCTGAAAAACAAGAAACCTTTGTGCTCAAATAGCCGACTACGTACCTTGACGCCATATATCGATGAATTTGGGCTGCTGAGGGTCGGCGGACGAATTGGAGCAGTATCTGAAGTCACTCCTGAGCTGAAAAATCCTGTAATTTTGGACGGTCGTCATCCGACTGCACAATTGATAGTGAAATTTTATCACGAACAAGCCGCACATGGAAATAACGAGATGGTAGTGAATGAGATCCGCCAAAGATACTGGCTGCTGCACTTACGCCCTACTGTTCGTTCTGTAGCCACCCGCTGTTTGGCTTGCAGAATAAGAAAGGCCAAGCCTACTAATCCAAGACTAGGAGATCTCCCAGAAGCGAGACTAGCACACCACCAACGAGCATTTACCTTTGTGGTGTCGATCTGTTCGGCGCTATGGAAGTCGTCATCGGCCGCCGTCGTGAGAAGAGATACGGAGTACTTTTTACTTGTTTGACCGTGAGAGCAATACACATTGAGCTGGTGCCATCCCTGTCAACCGATTCATTTATTATGGCCTTACGAAGAATGGCCGCGCGCCGTGGATGGCCATCCAAAATATACTCTGACAACGGCACAAATTTTAGAGGCGCCGCCACCGAAATCAGAAAGTCTATGCAAGAGTTGAGTCAGTCAGATGTCAAAGAGCAACTTATTGATAAGGGCGTAGATTGGCAATTCATATGCCCGGGAACGCCTCACATGGGGGGGGCATGGGAGCGTTTGATAAGAAGCGTAAAGACAGCGCTCAAGATAGTGCTGAAAGAAAGAGCCCCTAGAGAAGAAGTTTTGATTACTTTATTGGCAGAGATCGAAAACATGGTGAACAGTCGCCCGTTATGTCACGTTTCTACTGAACATGAGTACCCAGAAGCTCTGACGCCCAACCATTTCCTTATTGGGTCTTCATCGATATTACCAGTTCCTGGAGTATTCACCGACTGTGACATGTACCGTAGAAAGCAATGGAGAATTACACAGCGATTGACAGAAATGTTTTGGAAACGCTGGATGCGTGAAATCTTGCCTACTCTCTTACCTCGCCAGAAATGGTACCAAGAAGGTCATAACCTGAAACCAGGTGATGTGGTTATTATTGTCGATCATAACCTGCCTCGAAATACATGGCTGAAAGGTTTAATAGAAAAGATATACCCAGGTCCCGACGGCCGAGTGCGCGTTGCCGATGTAAAAACCAAGACCGGTGTACTTACCAGACCCGTTACTCGCCTAGCCGTACTGCCCACTGCTGGTGATGATTGTCCTTGACGGACAATGGGGCGGAGAGTGTAGACGACGCGAAGCACCGCTGCATCCCCCGGCTGCACCTGTGAACATACTAAGTAAATAAATAAAAGTGTCTAGGTTTAGTTATAATTAATAAATAAATAAGATAGGTACTTACCGTTGTATGTGGCAATATTTGTGTTGAATAAACGCACGCCGTAAGGTGTACGCATGTGTGTGTTTGTGTCACACTAAGATCACTTAGATCTGTATGCAAAAAGGCAGTTGACCGCTACAAACGGACGCAACCACACGCATGCGTACAGCCCGAAAGCGCTTCAAATTTTTCGTCTGTCGTTCTTATTTCTCAAATCCTGGACGCACCTACACCCGTCACCTACACACACAAATTGCCGTTAAGCACATAATCTTATATCTAACTATCTTTCGCCCGCGGCTCCGCCCGCGTCAATGTCGATCCCTCGGGAATAGTACTTTTTCCCGGGATAAAAGGTAGCCTATGTCCTTTTCCGTACTCCAGAGAACTTGTATGCTAAATTTCATGACAATCGGTTCAGTAGTTACAGCGTGAAACCGTAACAAACAAACAAACTCACTTTCGCATTTATAATATTAGTAAGGATACATGAGCAAAAATGTCATTTGTGTGCTGCAGCAAGGCAAAAAGGCTATAACTCAGCGATTATTTTGCACCGATATACAAAAACACTGATTTTCAGTTATCACCTTATAAGTAGGTGCGGGCACACCTGCTCATCTCTACTTCGTGTAGCTGCTATGGCCAGGGGTAAGGTGGGTCTATCACTCTTTTGGCTATATCGGTAACTTTCGTCCGTCGTCTTATTTCTGTGCGGAGCGCACGATCTCCATAAAAACACCTGCCAAGGGACTCGCGCACGAAAGGTTCCGTAGTTTATATTAAATAATAAGTTTGAAATTATTAAACATATTTTTATTGAATTATTAACCTCAAAATTAATGTTTTTTACAATTTTTCCTTTATCTGTTCTATAAGACGTTGCTTCGTACCAAATTTCAAGATTTTGAGTTCACGGGAAGTACCCTGTAGGTTATGATTCCCTAGCGAATGTCGAAAAACACGTAGATTTGCGGCATAACTAGCTGTATCTTTTGATTGCGTTAGCTTAGAAGTTTGACAGCTTCAAGGGACAGTAGACCTGAGTATGTGATATAAATTTCAGCTTGATACCTCTACGCGTTCCTGACATAAAGGGTCTTGACAGACCGACAGACAGACAACCGAGTGATTCTTTAAGGGTTCCGTTTTTTCCTTTTGAGGTACGGAACCCTAAAAACGAACAATGCCTAGTCGTAGCTCTTTCCATAGCGCGTTGTACCACTGAGAGTTTATGGGCTATTTTATGTATGAGTTAGATATACTGTTAAACAAGTAAATGTAAAATCCAATGTTAGTATTTTGTTGTTAATATTTCACTATTTTGATAATCCATGTTAAAAGTTGTTTATTTTGACGTAATAATAATGCCCTGCCAGAAATGTCGCAACATTGTCTATCCGTGTTCTCCTCAAATGCTAACTAATTCATAAACTAAGTAAGTCTGAATCCTTTGTGGTGTTCTGTTGAAATACGCCTAGTTTAAATATTTAATGTAAGTGAGAACACGCAAGTTTAACGCGTTCATTATGTTCTTGCGTTGTTTTGACGTGGTTTTGGTATTTTGACAAGGTAAGTTTGGTTTAACATCTATCTTTATCTCATCCGAAGTAGACAGAGCTCTTTCTACTTCGTAATATGGCTTTAAAGCTCTGTCTACTTCGCAATATTGCCCGAATTGGCCAATATGACGGCATAAATACATTATACATTGTTAAGTCGCTCAATTGATATCAAGAAATAACGGTGAACGATTATTTGTAGTGGAGCAATTCATTCTGGTTTGACATAGTAAAATAAGACTAGAATAGTTTCAGTTCTAAGTTTGGGGAACCCGCAAAATATATTGTTTTTTTTCTATTTTTGTTTGAAAATCTTAAGTTAATAAATAAATTAAATTAAATTTATTTCAGGTAATTTAAGACCTATATACATTCCAAATTATTAATACGCATAAAAACAAAAATACATTAATAATATCTAATAAATAATAAAAATCAATAAACAATACAGTTCCTGCGGTTCACAGAATACATCTATTTACTCAGTTTCAACAGTATAGTTCTTATAGTTTCGGAAAAAAGTGGCTGTAACATACGGACCCGTGATACGGACGGACAGAGAGACATGACGAATCCATAAGGGTACCGTTTTTTGGCATTTGGCTACGGAACCCTAAAAAGGAAGTTATCAATTCGGTTGTATTTTTTTATTGTTTTTTACCGCATTTAGGAAACAATTTTAAAAATATTTTGTGTTAGAAAGTCGGTTTTTTATACAAATATCATTGTTTGTAAACTTTTATTGAAATAGATAAACTAAACACGTATGAAAAGTACTTACGAACTTCTGCTATTTCGTGGAGTTATCTAAGTTAAAACGCGATATTATATTCAAAGTTAAATTAAAATATTATAACGAGTAAACTTGCGTCGAATATTGAATAACGGATCTAAGCGTCGATACGATACCTTTTCTGAATTAGGTACTACCCACGCGAATGCCCAATTTTGCAATCACTCGTATGACTTCCAGCACTCAGACCTTACAAATATTCACTTCTTAGCGTAAGATGGAACAGAGTTGGAATTTGAATCAACCGTTCTAAATCATATTCCATTAGTAATGACAGGTTTATTTAATTGTTTGTTTATTTATCGTACTAAATCCCAAAAAAATAAATTGAAACACAGTTTTACAATGTGAAAGAACAATTGCACAACGACGGACTTATCCCTTGAATGGATCTCTTTAAGTCAACCAAGTTAGGTATCCCAAGCGTTCGAATGATTCACAAATAGAGCCCTTCTGTTCTGTTCCATTCAGGAATCCACTGTTCTAAAACATATTCTACTTATAATAGTAGGTATCCTAGGCATTCGAATGATTCACAAATCAAACCCTACTTATTATTTATTTATGAAGCTTATCTACGAATTCTGAATATCTGTTTATTATCCAATCATTACACCGCCACCCACGGGTGGACCCCAAAATAACATCCATTACGTACCAAGGAAGGAAAACTTTTAAGCGGATTTATTAGACTAGCTTTCGCCCGCGGCTTCGCCCGTGTCAATGTCGATCCCTCGGGAATAGTACTTTTTCCCGGGATAAAAGGTAGCCTTCGTCCGTACTCTAGAGTACTTGTACGCAAAATTTCATGAAGATCGGTTCAGTAGTTACGGCGTAAAAGCGTAACAAACAAACAAACTCACTTTCGCATTTATAATATTATATTAGTAAGGATTATGCTTTAAAAAAGCGGATTTATTAAAGATTATGCTTTGTAAATAATGTTATGTTATAGGACTTTATATAATAATAATGGAGTTTAGCAAGATAGAAAAACATTAGCTGTCTGTAAAGTAAAAAGTAAATTAAGTCGGTTTACAGGCGAAAATTGTATGTGACAACGGTGGATGAGAGATTTATGCGTCACAAGGATGAAAAGGTGTTTGTTAATTCTTCACGCCAAAACGACTCAACGGGTTTTAATGAAACTTAACGATATTAATTGTTGCTACTTGTCAAATATTATCCACTAACAGAGCCTCATCTAAAGGGCTCATCGGATCTTCCGATTCAAAGCTTTCATCTGGTGATTATTATTTTCATCATCACCACAGCCGTAAGACGTCCATTGTTGGATATAGGCCTCTTCCAATGTTTTTCTTCCCATGGGAGGATTTTGCCATACTTACCACGCTTGGCAGGCGTGTTGGCGAGCGTATTAAGTGTGACAACCCAACCAATATTAGGTTCGTCAGCACCAATCAGGCATAAGATTAAGTAAGCATTTATTTTAGTATATATATTAGTTTATAAGTTAGAATAATCGATAATTGTAACTCCTGGTTCGGACAATAAACTCTGTTGATTTATTAATTCCTTTTTTAACCAATACCGGAGCAATAATCACTTAATTGACGCAGCTTGGGTTGGATCTCCATCGGTGGATTGATGACTCGTCACGACACCCTTGGTACAGATGCCTAAGCTACATCAAGATATCAAGATAGACACAAAGTAAGTTGATCTGCGAGGAATTGAGCTGGACAACTTCGAAGTTATCAGAGACACTTTGAGACTTCTTGACAGTGATAGCAGTGCAGTGTAGGCCTAATTCATTTCAATATCCGCATATGGACCCTACTAATATATATTATTATTGTTATAGGATTACTAATAATAGGATATTGGTTTTTCTATAGATTAAATTCTCCGAAGTCTCCTGTGGAGACTCCTTAGAATAATTTCTCTCTTGAGGAGGTGTTAAATGTGACGTCCCTACAGTTTCTTTGGTTTTTGTGCTTCCGACACGGCTGCCCATTGCAAGCAACTTAAAGCTGGGGAAAGATAGGAATTTGTTGGATTTGGGAACGGAATGAATGTATAGGGATACCATTCACTCGGATGATCGGTGGGAAAAGCGAGTAGTATCTCGCGAAGCGACGGGCGTGAGTACCTGATGTCATACCTGCATCTACTGAATAGGCAATTGGTGATGGATTGGTGGTTTAGAAAACCCTTATTACGCGGTCGCAATTGCGAGAAACAGCAGCTAGTTTCACAGTATATGAACTTTTGGCTCTTTACTTTATTATTTAGGATCATCATCAGGTCTTTTTAGTCTCCACTGCAGGAACATGACCCTCTCAGTACTACCGGATATACCATACTTGGCCAGAGCAGACAGAGGATTTGGCCTTCACTCTCCTCGCTGGCCAGACGGGTTGGAGAGGTCTCATTGATGTTTTTGAGCTTTGTTTAGCTTGCCTAAGTCGCCTCTTACGACCTCCATGGGAAGACTAGGAGTGGTCTACTCTGCCGGCTTATTGTTGCATGTTTAGGATACTAAAATGTAAATCATGGCTTAAGATACTCATTAAACAATAAATAATATTAATAAGTAATATAAATAAATATAAACGGACAAATCACACAGATTGAGCTAGCCCCAAAGTAAGTTCGAGACTTGTGTTATGGGATACTAACTGAACGATACTATATTTTTATAACAAATCATATATAGATAAACATCCAAGACCCAGGCCAATCTGAAAAAGATCATTTTCCATCTTGACCTGGCCAGGGATCGAACCCGGGCACCCTCGTGTCGCAGGCTGGCGTGTTAACCACTGCGCCACGGAGCTCGCCAACAAGAAACATTTTTAAATATACCGAAACTTGTTGAATGCAGCTTAAAACCAACTCGTGAAATTCCATCCTCACAATATATCACAAAAGCTCGTTATAACGTGATCTTTCATATTATTTTAGAAGCTATTCAGCAACTTCCGTTTCCTCTCTTTAGTTTGAACATTATCTATCCGAAACTTTCATAAGTTCGGATACCGATACTTATACGGATAAGCACACTTGGACTTGTTGCGATTTATAGTTTGCGAGATACGATGTAAGCTTCGATGAGTTACTACTGGCTTCTACATGTGACACATGTATTGATAAGGGGATTTTAGCACCATGATTAAAATCTCTTTTTTATGATATTGGACGGCTAACGAGCAAGCCAGTCACCTGATGGGAAGCGATCAACGCCAGGGTGTGATAGGAGCGTTGCCGACCTTTCAAAGAGTTAAAGGGAAAACATTGGGAGGTAGAAATGGGTGGGAGGAAATGGGGAGGACATGGAGGGGGCCATAAGAATAGGCCTTCAACTCTCTCACTCACCGAACGAGCCGGTCCATTCATGCTTCTAGCAAAAATAAATTTCGCCGGTAGCGCAGCTCTACCACAGCTAAAATGCCGAAAAGGATGAATAGAATCGGTTTGACACAACGAAAAAGCAATATGAAGAGGTGCTGGAAATTACTAATTAATGAAGACTGATGAAATGAATAAAGGAGAGAAAAGACTGATGAACGAAATTGAAAAGAGGTGAGGTAGAATGATCGGTCACTTGATGGGACGTGAAGAATGCAAGATGCATTCTTGAGGGGCATGCATTCTTTAAATACATACTTGAGGGGAAGGTAAAAGGAAAAAGTTGCCCAAGGAGACTAAGAAGAGTTTTGTTGACCAACTTAGGGAGAAAGCTAAGATCATGTCATATCAAGACCTAAAAAATAAAGCAGAGGATCGAAAACTTGACGCATACTCCATCGACAAGAGCTACAAAGCTCTTAAATCAGAAGAAAAAGATCGATTAAGGATGGATAACATAAGTGGTTTTTAGAGTTCCGTACTCAAAGGGTAAAAACAGGACCCTATTAATATCGCTCCGCTGTCTGTCTGTCACCAGGCTGTATCTCATGAACCGTGATAGTTAGACAGTTGACATTTTCACAGATGATGTACTTCTGCTGCCGCTATAACAACAAATACGCTATAATAATAAATATTTAAGGGGGCTCCCATACAACAAATGTGATTCTTTTGCTTGTTTTTGCTCGATATTGATAACGGAAACAGGTAGACGTTTGAAATATTCACAGAATATTTAATTTATACAGTGAGTATATAATTTTTTAATTTTTTTTAAGATAAATATTTTAATCAAAATAAAATTAATATCAAAGGGGAGCTCCTAACAGACATGATATTTTTGCCGTTTTTATAGATAACGGTACCGAACCCTTCGTGCGCGAGTCCGACTCGCACTTGGCCGGTTTTTAATATTTCAACTACACCTTTTGAAGCTCATTATGAACAGTAAACCATCCTAACGTCTCTTAGTGTTATAAAACAGCTTCATCAATTCTGTGATAACGACTTAAAAATAAAGCATGATACCATATTTTCTTACTCTATCGCCTAGATTATAAAACAAGGACTAATAACCACCATTATTCACCCAAAAATAATTGACAGTGACAACTGAGAAATCGTCAAAAGACAGAAGTATTGCGTTCAAGTCAAAAAAGTCAAAAAGTCAAAGATTTTTATTCAAAATTGGATACATGTATCTCTTTTTGAACGTCATATTTTTATTTCTTATATATTTTTTTATATATGCAAAATTGAAATACTACTAGCGTTTCGGAACGACCACTGGTGAGAAGAATACGCCGAAAGAAACTCAATCCAGCCTTGGTCCCTACGTGCCTGAAGGGCTCTGAATACATTGTTAACATTAAATACAATTTTTCATACTATAGATTAATTTTAACATTTAATAATTGTTAACATTAAATAAATTTATATAAATTTCCACGCATTTTTATCAGTAATATAATCATCAATGCAGTAATAAGCCTTTTTTATTAACTGGTTTTTTACAATCGTTTTGAACTTAAGTAAAGGCAGACCTAATATTTCTGCAGGAATTTTATTATAGAAGCGTACTCCTAAACCCAAAAATGAATTCATAGTTTTCTGCAATCGCAATACTGGTGTAGCTAATTTATTTTTATTTCTCGTGTTTCGGTCATGGATATCACTATTTTTCTTATATAAATCAAGATTATAGCGCACAAACATAATATTCGCAAATATGTACTGAGAAGGTAAAGTTAAAATATTTATATCTTTAAACAATTCTCTAAGAGATTCTCTAGCACCAAGTTTATATATAGATCTAATAGCGCGCTTCTGCAGGACAAATATGGTGTTTACTTCTGCAGCGTTACCCCATAGTAAAATCGCATAAGACATAACACTATGAAAGTAACTGAAATATACCAAACGCGCAGTATCAACATCAGTCAGTTGTCTAATTCTCCTGACAGCATAAGCTGCAGAACTAAGTTTACCCGCTAACGTAGTAATATGGGCACCCCATTGAAGCCCGGCATCAAGAGTTATTCCAAGAAATGTTGTTTTATCAGTTAAATCTAGTGGTTCATTATCCATTACTATTTGTGTTGGAATTTTTGTAACATTTGGTAAGCAAAATTTAATACATTTCGTTTTCTTAGCGTTCAACAATAGATTGTTCGCTGTGAACCAATCCAACACTTGAGCTAAAGTACTATTAACCACGTCAAAAGAATTAGTTTGTCTATCAATTTTGAAGACAAGAGAAGTGTCATCGGCAAATAGTACAGCCTTACATGTATTGACACAGTAAGGTAGGTCATTGATGTAAATGAGGAATAACAGAGGCCCTAGGATAGAGCCCTGGGGTACGCCCATCTTAACCGATGATCCGGAGGATTGTACCCTATCTAAACTAACTTTTTGAGTTCGGCCACTTAAATAAGATTCAAGTAAATCAAGTTCATTTGGTTAATTTACTAAAAATATTCAAAATTTTCTGGTTCGTTCTTCATTAAGATTTTTAAAGACGGCAGTAAAACAAAACCTATTAAAAGCCCATCATGATTAAAAACGGGTTACCAACGTGCTATTTCGTCGGGATTGCCGACTATAGATCGGACTCGTTAGTCGCCTTTTCTCAAACTTCCTGCGCTTGAATCCGGAAATTATAGTCGGCAATCCCGACGAAATAACGTTCTTATTCATAATGTCTATATCTTACGTTAGTTTCAACGATATTAAAAGCTCATTTCTCATTGAAATGGAATTAGGATATAAATAAAAAACGAAATAAAGATAAAGTGCTTTTATTCGTTACATAATTATACAGACTCCGCGAAATACATATAAAACATTAACAATTCCGAGATAAACCAATCGACATTGATACCTATAGATGCCAATCTCCTATTGCCGAACTATAAGCTACAGCAGGATGAAACCATCGGCGAATCGCCCATTTACCCTCAAAAATATTGTATTCCACCAAAGATATGAAAGGAAAAGCCGGTGCGGCTGGACAGTGGACCGGTCGGAAGCGACCTGCATCGAGCGTTAGCAGGTACCAAGATATCAGGTACTATCTTGGTCAGGTCACCCGACCACCTAGTCGGTGGATGCCCGACGCTGCGTTTGCCGGTACGTGGTCGCCATTCCAGAACCTTTCAGCCCCATCGGCCATCAGTTCTACACGCCCCGCCCACTGCCACTCAAAGTAAGTAAAAGTAAGAACTATACTTTTTCATGAAGATTAATAGTATAAGTAGTATTTTTCCTGCAATTCTATCTTCTATTTCCGCATTTCTTTGGAAGAAAATAGCGATATACATACAGTGAATATCATGTTTAAGCTACTTACTGTAGCTATTATACAATATGTAAAGAAAATTCTGTCCGATTCTCGAAGGGTTGATTCAGCCCATCGATATGAACAACTTTTTCTATGGGACAACATACAAATTGACATTTTTGTTTGAGAAGTCCATTTATTGTGGGTTCCCAGCTTTGATCCTTTACGAAAAGTCCCACCTCTTCAAGACAAAATCAAAATTATTAGTACTCCAGTCTCGTTGTGACCACGATGGATGTAACTCCATTGAAACGTCAACGGAAACAAATAATTAAAGGTTCGTGCTAAGTCCCGTTTATACGTAATTATACGTTATTTATCACTACTGCTGAAAACAATTCCTTAATATTAATCTTCATGTTTCAATTTCTACCGTTGATGATAACAATATTTTGCGAAACTACTTCCTCAAGATAATTAAGGCGCATGTCAAACGGCCATTTTCTATCGCCACCCTTGTTAAACGACGGTGATGGGGAAACGGGAAAATAGCCGGCTGACATGCGGCTTAATCATGGCGTTGTTGTGCCTTTTACTGTGCCATAATTAGGTATTATTTTTAGAAAATAGCAAAAACACCGCATTTAATCTTGTCCATCGATTAAGCGAAATGAATTACACCATCATTTTGTCGATAACTCGAAGATTAACTAGACACTAACTAAATTAAGCTTCTGAATGAAGTTTGAGGGCCAAATAGAAGAAAAGAAAAATCTTGTCCATTTAACTTTTCATTGTTGGTTTCTTTTTTCCTAGTTATCATATGATCACGCGTCCAAAAGAACCTGTATTTTAGGAATACTTTCCAAAACTTTCATGGCATGCTATCACTGCATTAGTGAGTTGCATACATATCGTACAGCTTTCAAGATTACAGATGTACTATTCTTGAACGGGTGATTTCGCTAACGAGTGATTTTCATATGGAAAAATCATACATTTTCAAACAATCACCACTTCACATAGGCCCCAGAATTAACGGTCAATTCGTCGATAGACATAATTGACTACAGTGACAAATAAAGGCAGTGACAGATGTGCGACAGAAAAACGTCTACTTTAAACGAGTATTATATTAATATCAGTCCTTACTTAATTCCTAAGGTCACCTAAGAGAATTGAAATGTCACTGGACTATTATTCATGTCTAAGGGTATCTAATTAACAAATAAATAGGGTAACTTAAGGCCTAAGGCCGTCGACAGACTGGCGGCACGGTGGCGCGTATTCAGTCCGTCGAGGCCCAATTTAAATTTCAAAACAAATGGAGAACATTACACACCAAAGGGACGTCTTACATTTTTTGTTTTAACAATACTCGATATTTTGAATATCAAACCATTATTCCACTCAAGTTAACATTGTATTTCTTGCAAAATTCTAACCTACCTTTAAAATCATCGCATAACTCACTTATGTTTTACACTCGACGACTTTTTTAATATATTTACCACACAGTCCAGGAGAGATTTTCTTTAAAGAGACGTTAGAACAAAACGTTAGAATTTTTCATTAAAACTACCACTCCACTCCCCCATTCAAAAATAGTACTCTAACGTTCTGAGTTCGTTTTTAATAATGAAAAATTTTAGTAAATATGAAAGTAAAAATCTTTGGTGTGTAATAATAATCCTAGGTTTAATATTGAACGACTAAACCGCGTTCCCCGCGCTGTGGACGTTGCCGTTGACGCTCAGTGGAATGGTGTTGAACTCTTCATCCAGGTCCTCGTTTTTCCTGTGAACAATAAAAATAATAATATAAGAATAGTAATAAAATGGTCATAATATAGACCCTTGAAGGTGATCACGGGAAACAGGGTTGGCTTAGGAAGCGTTGGTCCGCTGATATCAAGAGCTATGAAGGTAAATGGATGGCAGTGGCAAAAATAGGGAAGTTTGGGAAGAAATAGGGGAAACCTTTGCCCAGCAGTAGGACAATGTAGATTAGGGGTAGACCTAAGCAATACTAGCTTAGCTTAGACAACAATGATTTACAAAGTCAAGGTTTTCTGTTCTAAACCAAGATATTGTATAATAGTTTACCTAAATTTTAAGCGAACAACATGTTTTAAAATACATGATTGTCTAGAGTGACATGTTTTTTTGAAACATTATTAAAATTTGACTTTCAAGTCTGATTGCACGACACTATACTGTATTTTAAGTCAATCAACTGTTTTAAGTAGTAATTTGTTATATTTAGAACGGCAAATGAGCAAGCACTCCTGATAGTATGTGATCACCGCCAGGCTAGGAGTGTGATAAGAGCGTTGCCAGCCTTTCAATAAAACATAGACTCGTTTTTTGAAGGTTCCAATGTCGTATCGATTCGGGAAGTACCGTCGTAGGAAGTTAATTCCCCAGTTCAGTCGTACGTGGCAGGATGTTTCTATTTAAACGTACTGTAGTCGATTGCCTGTTATTCAGGTTTATCTTTTCTAACAATAATAGCTTTAGGCTTTGCGCTACTTCCCCCTCAGAAGATAGAGCTAAGTAAGATAAATATCAACTGATGTTATTTCTATGATGTAAGAGATACAACGGGAACATTGTATCTCTTATCACGGTTGCGCACACCCGTGACGTCAACATGGGTTCCAACGGAAGATCAGCGCTGACTTATCGCCAGCATATGCTGAGATGGGACCTATTTGTGAACGGACACATTGCTGCATAGCTTTAGGTAGCCCGCGGCTCCGCCCGCGTCAATGTCGATCCCTCGGGAATAGTACTTTTTCCCGGGATAAAAGGTAGCCTATGTCCTTCTCCGTACTCCAGAGAACTTGTATCAAAAAAATCATGATGATCGGTTCAGTAGTTACGGCGTGAAAGCAAACAAACAAACTCACTTATGCATTTATAATATTATAAGGAAGGATAAGGATTAAGTACAATTCCTTTTTTTTATTACTTGTACTGTGTATGAATCTCAAATAAATAATTCATTCGTTCAACATTTCAATCTGACCTAATTTCATAATGACTATTTAACACCCTTTCATTTCATAACAGATCTTAATTACGATAAACCGGAACAATTTCGCTCAACTTCAAGTTTTCTCACCTTAAAGTTATTAGCACAATCCTTAACAAGTTTAATTCTAATTCCTTCATATTCTTTGAAAATTGTCTGTATTGAGATGAAAATTCCATTAGGTAATTAGGAGGCTGTTGCCCTAATGAAATGGATTTTAAGTCGCTTGATGGAAGTGAAGGGCTTTTCAGGGAGTTAACCTACAAATAACAACTAATACAGAAGTTATTCTAAAGACAAATTCAAATTAAAACCTCCAAATTTTCTTCTATAATAACTCAATATTGAGAGAATAGAAATAACAGCTACCTAAATGTGCCATTAAGGAAGTTCTATACTTTTATTTAGATCGCCTTATTATGAAGCTTTCGCCTGCGGCTCCGCCCGCGTCAATGTCGATCCCTCGGGAATAAAACGGGATAAAAAGTAGCCTATGTCCTTCTCCGAACTCCAGAGAACTTGTATGCAACATTTCAGGATGATCAGTTCAGTAGTTACGGCGTGAAAGCGTAACAAACAAACATAATCACTTTCGCATTTATAACATTAATAGGGATTGTACGTCAGAGACCGAGACGCGGTACCGAAGAACTTTGACACCAGGGTGTCCTTGGTCGATTGAGCGTGTCACCTACACGAAATGATGATAATGATTATGCATTGTAAATGATGATGCTTTTATGACCGGCGTCCATCAAACATAAATGTGGAATTTCATCATCATCAGGTCTTTTTAGTCTCCACTGCAGGAGCATGACCCTCTCTGTACTACCGGAGTCATACTTGGCCAGAGCAGACAGAGGATTTGGCCTACACTCTCCTCGCTGGCCAGACGGGTTGGAGGTTGGAGAAGTCTCATTGATGTTTATGAGCTTTGTTTAGCTTGTATTTCCTAAATTTCAAGATCCTAATCCTAATTTATCAATTACAAGATTATTGTGTTTTCTAACAGTCTATTGAGAAATCGAAAGATTGTCATAAACAATATAACATAAATTGGTCCTATACTTTTTTTCAATTTAGAAACGTTTATTTTACATAGGTTTCTTTAAAGCTTTTTTTAATTTAAATGAATTGTCTAATGTTACAAGGTATAGATGCAGGGTGCAACCAACAGGTCATTATATAATTAACACATCTTTATCCCTTATGAGATAGCCCCCGGCAATTTTAATTCTGTTCCCCGGGCCAATAGATGTGTAGATAGAAAAGAATACTGAAATAGTGTTTAGATTTACGCTTTGTTATTTGAAAATTATACAATGTACAATAAGTATAATAATAAAGTCGCAGGACAGCTTGTTGGAATCTGTTGGTGAGTAACTTCAACATGAAGTCGAATGGTCCAGAGAGTGTCTTCAGGATACGGTCGTATTATCGCTCGGAGTGAAAAACAAAGAGGGCTGGTAGGACTCGCGGCTCTGGCATGCCTTAGTTGGCAGTTCAGAGAGGAGTCGTGAGATCTGTTGCTCCAGGAGTGGAAGTGTTAAAGGGCGTAACGTCCCGAGTAACTTCATAGAAAGCGCAGTACACCTCTCCACACCCCTGAGTCAAGCGATTCAGGGGTGTTGTCCCTGGCTATTCTGAGGGGACCATCAAAAAGTGTGTATACTAATAAACTAAAGTATACGTATGTATACTTCTATAATTTCTTTATTTTATCGTTAAGCTGCATCTTAGATCGGACGGCAGTACTTATTAAGTAATTAAATTATGGTCATTACCCAAGTTCGTACAGACGAAGTTGTGTTGTTTCGCCTAATTAGTTATACCATTGTTGTTATCTTCAATTATGTTGTTAATGTCTGTTTATTGCATCCTAACTAATATTATAAATGCGAAAGTGAGTTTGTTTGTTTGTTTGTTACGCTTTCACGTTGTAACTACTGAACCGAGCATCATGAAATTTTGCATACACGTTATCTGGGGTACGGAGAAGGACATAGGATACCTTTTATCCCGGGAAAAAGTACTGTTCCCGAGGGATCGACATTGACGCGGGCGGAGCCGCGGGCGAAAGCTAGTTAGTTATATTTGTTCCTATTAACTTTACATCAACTTTAGCGAGCTACGTGGCGCAGTGGTTAACACGCCAGCCTGCGACAGGAGAATGGGTTCGATCCCCGGCCAGGTCAAGATGGAAAATGACCTTTTTAGATTGGCCCAGGCTAAACAAAAAAGGTCATTTTCAAAAAAGTTAATCATTGCAATGGAAAATGATTTTTTTCAGATTGGTCTGGGTCTTGGATGTTTATCTATATATGTAAGTATTTGTTATAAAATATAGTATCGTTGAGATAGTATCCCATAACACAAGTCTCGAACTTACTTTGGGGCTAGTTCAATCTGTGTGTTTTGTCCGTAGATACTACGGACATAGATACTTCTGCCAAGTTGAAATTCTATATGACTTATATTTATGTCACGCATTTTTTTTCACTTTTTGGTATGGGTAAAATTGTTAAACTCGCGTCAGAACACGTGAAATGATCAAAAATTAGTAAGTCAGACATGTGACCTGAGACCGCCGGCGTGGCGTAGGAGAGGAAGTATATATCCCCCTCTCTTTCTATCGCGCGGAGTTTTCACTTCTGCCGGCACTCCCGGCGTGAAACCCGTTGTTTTTTTTTATTCGAAAGGCCTATTTATGTCATTATTTATGGAATACTAGCTTTCTCCCGCGGCTCCGCCCGCGTCAATGTCGATCCCTCTGGAACAGTACTTTTTCCCGGGATAAAATTTACCCTTTGTCGTTCTCTGTACCCCAGATAATGTGAATGCAAAAGTTCATGATTATCTGTTCAGTAGTTACAACGTGAAAGCATAACAAATAAACAAACTCACTTTCGAAATTTATCATATTAGGATTAGGATGACATTGTTTATTCATCATTAGCCGTGTGGTTTCCGGCAGAGTAGAATAGGACCACTCCAAGTCTTCCCATGGATGTCGTAGAAGGCGACTTAGGAAATACAAGCTAAACAAAGCTTATAAACATCTAAGACACCTCTCCAACCCGTCTGGCCAGCGTGGAGAGTGTAGGCCAAGTCCTCTGGCTGCTCTGGCCAAGTATGGCCCTAGTAGTACAGAGAGGGTCGTGCTCCTGTAGTGGAGACTAAAAAGGACCTGATGATGATGATCATGATGATGACATTGTTTAAATGTTTGCCGCAGCTTCAAACAGTGGCACGGATCCAAGGGGTCCAATTTTCAATGACTCTGCTATAAGTCCAGCTGAATCTGAGCGATGGCCTGTGTTATGTTATCTTTTAGAGCATCAGTCGATTGCGGTTTATTGGCATAGACTTGGTCGTCGTTGTTGAACGAATCTTTATTGTTTATTATTAACTTTCTACACTCATAGCTCCTTTCAAAATGTCTCTTTTCAGGTTATGTATCACAACCATTACGTCCATGATCACAACATAAGCCCGAAGTTCCACTCACGTTAATGTAAACCCCTCGGGAACATACCACGACCGCAATAAACTACATTCATTCATACACTACAAAAATATACCCCCATACACCTTATTCTACGACTGCACGACAAAAACATATATGCCATTCAGTGTTTTATTTCCATTTCACGTGCCGGCCATGCATCAGAAATTCTCATTCAATATCGCTGGCGTTTCGTGGTGAGGGTTATACGATCGGTACACGTCCCATCCTTGAATAAATTTAGGTTGTTGCTGTCTGTCAAGCTGAAGTACCAAAAGCATACGTTTTATGATAGTAAACGATAGATCAGTAAACGAGCAAGCGGGTCACCAGTGATCGGCATTAAAAAAATGGCTGTTATATCATTGCTTTTATGACATGAACGAATTTTGGAAGAGATAATTATTACCATACTAGCTTTCGCCCGCGGCTCCGCCCGCGTCAATGTCGATCCTTCGGGAACTGTACTTTTTCCCGGGATAAAAGGTAGCCTATGTCCTTCTCCGTACTCCAGAGAACTTGTATGCAAAATTTCATGATGAACGGTTCAGTAGTTAGGGCGTGAAAGCGTAACAAACAAACAAACAAACAAACTCACTTTCGCATTTATAATATTAGTATGGATTATATTTGTCTAATTTTATAATGACAATTTACCATAATTTACTATAATTAATTTATATAACTTAATTTTGGATTCTTGACATCTTTATAGATTAATTAAATGTAATCAAATTTAATGCTCATGTAGTAATTTCAAATAAATATGTGGTAGTATGTTTATTTTTAATTTAAACTACTTATCAATAACCCTAACTATACTAATAGAAAAAAAAAAATACTTAAAAATAAAAGAATTTAAATCTAAAAATCTAAACTAAGATGTTGCCCGTGTGGCATAGTGCCAAGAAAACTAGCTGCATTCCCCCGCTGAATAGCAATTGAAATTCTTTGCGCGAGGAAAGAGCCAGCCCTCTTGTCACCAGCGGCGTCGACAAGCCTGGGTGCTAACCCCTTAAAGAATTTCTTTGTGCTAGGACCCCATGGACCCAATGTTTCGACACCAAGTGGAACAAATATGTACTCATCAATAAGAGAAGCATATTTGCGCCGCTTGGCGTCCTCTGCAGCCTCCGCCGCAGCTCCAGCCCTCAGGACAGTTCCCCCGAGGCGAGAAGGGGCCACCGTGTCGACGCATGTAGCGTCCCACACGAGAGCCCTTCCCCGCTCCCAGGGGACCAAGGTCAAGCCGTCTGGGCGCTTGCCATCGTCGCGCGAATTCCACATAATATTTACATGCCATATCTCTGGCGAAACATGTTAAGTTACCTACCTATATTTAACACCTATTTGTACCATGTTTCATGTGAATAAATATATTTGTATTTGATCATCGCTGCCCCATGGTCAACTGCAACACCCTGGGTGTGACAAGAGCGTTGCCGGCCTTTCAAGAAAACATAGACTCGTTTGTCATAATATCGATTCGGGAATACCGCCGCAGGAAGTTCAATCCACAGTTCGGTCGACCGTGGCAGGACGTTTCTATTAAAACGCAGCAGTTTAAACATGCGGTTTGAGAGACGTGGGCCATAGGCCAGCGCTGCCGAAGCGCGCGTTCAATAATCAATTTGCAATGTTTTACGACTTCGCTGTTATAGAAAATAAACAGTTAATCCTGTTATTATAGTTGTCCCAATGAAGACGATTACCCAGCTGTGCAGTGCAATAAAATGCGATATCAATACCAAAATACGTTTCACAGTGCACGCCGGCCGGTCAATCGCGCGCTGGTAACCGCGCGTCTCGGCGGCGTCTCTCATAGATCAGCCTAATCGAGCCATCAATACATATAATCAAAAAAAGAAACAAGTACGGTGGCATACGCGCTATTTGTATGAGATGACACGTCCGCTCTGTGGCACCCATTAATAACATACTATCCTTAATAAACAAGGCGGACGCCAGATTCTAAAGTTTAGAAATTTGACAAGACTATCTATATATGCTTTTTTTTATTTCAAGTGATTTCCATTCAATATAGCCGCATCCGTGCTGCGGTTTCAAGGGTTATTTATGCGTGCACGACGTCGTCCCTGAATAAATTCAAATTTCTTCGGACACCATTTGGTGCCATCATAAAACCACACAATAAATTACTATTGGACATTTTCATTTTGAAAGGATACCATTTTACCTTATTTTCGACCTCGAAAGGAATACACGAAATTCTTTGTGATAATTTCCATTGTCTACCTATGAGGATGGGTATTAAGTCTACGTGCGAATGAAATAGAGGTTTTGTTTAATAAGTAGTCTAGCATTAATGCCAATGATAGTGGCAAATAAATAGCCACGCTGCCTATTTGTGTTAGCATCATAATTTAAATTTTAATCAGATGTGTTCGTTCCTGAATTTCTATCAAGTGGAAATTTGCCAAGGTCGTTAAATTTATTTTCTATATACAATATGTAAAGAAAACCCTTCCGATCCTTGAAGAAGAGATTCAGCCTGTCAATATGAAGAACTTTTCCTCGGATCAAAGCTGGGACCTCAAAAAAATGGACATTTCCAAATAAAACTGTTCGGACTCCGATTTTTATAGGAACGTTTCCATAGGATAACTTGTTCATATCGACGGGCTTAATCACCCCTTCAAGGATCGGATAGGGTTTTATTTACATGAGCTTCGAGTGTATTGTCAACCTTTGACTAGCTCCGTGGCGCAGCGGTCAACACGCCTGCCTGCGACACGGAGTGACCGGGTTCGATCCCCGGCCAGGTCAAGATGGAAAATGATCTTTTTCAGATTGGCCTGGGTAGGATGTGAATCTATATATGTATTTGTTATAAAATATAGTATCGTTGAGTTAGTATCCCATAACACAAGTCTCGAACTTACTTTGGGGCTAGCTCAATCTGTGTGATTTGTCCGTATATATATATTTATTTATTTAACCTTGATTCTTTTCATGCCTTTTTCATTGCCCCTTTTTAATCTATCTACTCTTTTGGTGACTACGACGCCACAGGACAACTAACACACAGACAGACGATCTCATTTTAATCGAGGATTTAAATAACTTGGAACATTATCTATAAACTTTCATGATCCTTCCTTATGAAGTGCTACCGATTATAGTTACAGTCAAGAACTCAATAACTTACTGCAGCGCAGCCAACACTTTGTCAAAAGGCCCCGAGATAATTGACTTGCCGTCCAGAGAGCAATTTAACTGAGCTTAACTTAAACCCGGCTTAAGAACTAAACGTCTAGCTTTAAATTATTTTATCTGTAGAAGGATTAGTCTAGTTCCGGAGATAAGTTTTCTAGTACTAAAATTGAATGTTTGTGTCTAGTACTCGAAGAAATAATTATTTAAATTTTGAAAAAGCAAAGCTTTTCAGATTGGACGTCGATACTTTTTACCGCCGTTTTCTCAATATTAACATTTCTTCATTGTATGCTCATGACTGTCATTATTGTATGCCTTTACGGATAGATTAAGCATTACAAACAATAAAGAAAATTGGATTTTAACTTCAGCATAGTAGTATAAGTAAAACAGTCGAAGCTTCTATTTTCCATCACTCTCATCCGAGCGTTTTCCCAGTTGCATTCTCACCCATGATACCTTGGACCTCATGGTTCGCTATTGATATGACAGCATGTTTACATGCGTAGAGTCATTGTGCTTCTATTTTGCATACATACCGGTACCGATTGATTTATGTAATAAGTGTAATTCCAGAAAATGACAAGTACTGAACGGACCTAAATTAAATTTTACACATAGGCAGACTATGCCTTACAGCTTCAAATTTTTATGATGATTAATATTTCAAATACAGCGTGATTTTGAACCTCGGAGTGTCGCAGCAAAAGCTAGTATTTTCACATAAAATAATATAAACATGACACCAAATAGGTCACATTTAACACACGAACCGGTAGCATCACTACACTAATTGCAATTTGCTAAAATAACCTCGGGCGTGTATGAATTCCCGCCAGGCTGCGGATTTTAATTAGAGTTTACTGCAATAACATTTAAATATAGAGTATTTCTCATAGGGAATGTGTAAATACTATAAAAGTTGGCTTGTATGTATCAAGTCCTAATCGACTTTTAACTACTGCGGTGTACACCATTTTGATGGTTTTCATTTCACCATCCATTACGGTTTATGAATTTCAAATAAAAATAGTAAACCATACGAAAGTCGTAACATATTTCGAAGTGACAATCAAAACGTCTTACGAGTAGGCCTCTTGTATGAGTTTAACTAGACTCTTTTTAGGTACACATTGTTCTTAATTCTTGGTTCCCTTAAATTTATTATTTTATTTTGTTTTTATTATTAGTTGTTATAGTGGCAAAAAAATACACATTCTGTTAAAACTTCAAGTGTATATCTCAATATCAATTTAAAAAATACAGGTAGATGGACCAACATACGGATAGATGAGCGGACATCGGAGGCTTAGTAATAAAGTCGCGTTTCTATACATTGGATAAAGAACCCTAAAAACGAACAGTCTCTCTCATCTCAGGGATTTTTCGGGTGCACGCACAGTAGTAGTGTGGTAAGTCCTAATATCAAACGGTTATATTGATGACTACTTCGACGGTCACGGTACACAATAGTAGAAAGTTTAATAAATTACAAACAAAATACTATATCAGTTCCTAGATTTATTTACAAACAACGTTTAATAAAAATAACATTACAATGATTCATTTTATCACAAAATTTAATTCAAATACTTTTTATTGCACAAAAGTTCTGCTACTTGTTACGTGAACTAACAGGGGTGGGAGGAGGGTCGGGAAAATTATCGTCCTGGAATCTCGCCCTGAAGCAAAAAAAGCTGATGTAAGGGATAAAGTATAGAGCATTATCCTAGAGTAGGAAAGAATGGCAGACAATATAAATTGCGTAAGATAAGGAACAAAAAAATTGAGCAAAATAGATAACATATAACCTCCCAACACTAATTACTTATCAAGTAGTGTTGTTAGGTACATACACTTCATACACGTCTCATCAGTTGAAAAAAAGGCTCTATGTCTATGCTATATGTTTAAAGCAAAGTTATCGTTGAATTTATTTTATTTAGAAGCGAACTGTGTATTAATTATTTTTATTTTATAATATAACTATTACTTTTAGGTACTGTGATTTTATTTTCTGTGTGTAATCGAACGATGTTTACAACTGGCATGCTGTGTATGCACGTTTTTGGGTCTCAAATCTAGCTCAGAAATAGGATGTATTTTTAGAATACGCTTTAACTGATTGTTACCTGTGTATGTGTTAAGTTAGCAAAAAAATAATAAATAAATAAATTTAACTAAACGAGAAACAATTCTGGTTTGTACGTAAATAAACAAGATTGTTTTTAGGGTTACGTAACCAAAGGGTGCCTAAGGGAACTTTATTACTAAGCTTCCGACGTCCGTCGGTATGTAACAGGCCTATATCTTTTGAACCGTAATAGGTACACACTAAAATTTTTCACAAAATGAGTATAAATATTTAGCCGCTTTAACAACAATAAATAAAAACCAAATAATAATAAAAAATTAAGAGAAGTCCCGGGTAACGAATAACTAAGTCTTTTTTTCTCGATTCGTGAGTGAGACGCATCTATATAGTATGTGGTTTCCTTAGTACCCTGATAGAACTGTTTCAGATTTTGATATTAACCCTTAACGCTTAAAGAATAGAGAGCATAATGCTGTGCAAAAATTTCTAGGGTAAAGTGAGACGGAAATACCTCGGCATTTTTTCCCTCTCGCACCCTTGCCATTGCATAAAAATGTAAATAATGGAAGAAAATGGTAGTAAAGCAAAACAGAAATATTTAATTAATAATGAAATAATTCCTGTTTTATTTTACATGGAATAATTATTTTATTAACTAAACTGTATGTTTACAGTTAATTTTTTCTTATCGATAATAAAAGAGCAATCTTAATATAGTATTAAATTTAAATTTAGTCTAGCAACCCTAGTATGATCTCAACATTGCCGCCATATTATTAAGAAATCCCGCAGCCTTCGAATTTTTTAAGCAGACTGAAAGAGTAAAATAGTATAACTTGTTGTTTCAAGAGATCGAAGCGACAGTGCACTGCATTGTGCATTATCCTTTCACAGGTAAATAACATAACCGTTTTCAGTTAGTAAATGTTGTGCCTTGGCTAGGGTGTCCATCTTATCTGCCGAGTTTGTTGAATCAGATTTATCAGTAATGTGTACTTGTAGGTACTTCGTACATAAAATCCATACTTCCATACTAATATTATAAATGCGAAAGTAACTCTGTCTGTCTGTCTGTCCCCTTTTCACGCATCAACCATTGAACCTATTTGGAAGAATTTTGGTATGGAGGTAGGTGCAGGCCCGGGTAAGATACTCTACTGTTCCCGAGGGATCGTGACTAAACTCCCTTGTAAGGGTAAAATAGGGGGGGGGGGGGGGGGGTAAAGCTTGTATGGAATTTTTCTCATTTCTGTACTAATAACTATGAAAATACGTATATAAGTTCTTGTATACATTTAAAAAAGATCTGTGTAGGTGAACTCTGTCTGTCTTTCTTTCGAATGTTCACGCTTCAAGCATAGAACGGATTTGGATGAAATTTGATATGGAGGTAGTTTGGGGCCCGAGAAAGAACACAGGTTATCTTTCATTCCGGGAAATTCTATTGTTCCCGAGGGATCGACATTAACACTGGTGGACCACGGGTAACAGCTAGTTATAGAATAAAGCTTCGATCCATCAGGCTTACTATGAACATGTAACTATGTTGCTATTCCCTTCTACAGTTGCTATTTGTCAAAAGTGATCAGCATAAATGATCATAGCATGGGTCTTATCAATGACACCGACATAGGTACCTACCATAGAAATATATCAGCATAGAATGGCTACGCGTGGACTTTGCAAAGGGAACGCGTTTGTCAGTTTTTGCATAAGCCACGCCACCACCATTACTAGCGAAGTTTATAGTAACTGCCCCCGTGGTCCAGTGGTTAAGGCGTTTGCCTGTAGACCCGGAGGTCATGGGTTCGATTCCTACGGGAAGCATACTTTGTTTAGTTATTTGCAATTTGGTTAGGACATTGCAGGCTTGAATCACCGGATTGTCTGATAATAAAGATGATTCCGTGCTTCGGAAGGCACGTTAAGTCGTTGGTTCCAGCTGCCATCTGGTAGTCGTTAAAGGAACCACGTCAGAGGCTGAGAGGCGGTTTCGAAGAACTCTGACACCAGGGTGTGCATGGTCGATTGACCTGGACACCTACTCGAAATGATGATGATGATGAGCAAAATAGTAATGTTATATTCACAGAAATAAATCGCGTTATTTCGATAGACAGTCATTTGTATTTCTCGATTGGCTTGCCTTTCATTCATGTATATCAAAACGCGACTTTTGATGTATTATAACTTTTTGTATGCCAAAGTTCGAATTATTTTCGTAACATGCATTCCATAATAGTTACTGATAAATATTTTAATCAACACACGGGAGCAACCTAAAAAATGTGAGATAATTATATTAACTATTAAATATTATCGATAATATCAGTTCGAGTGCAACGCAGCTTTCGTGTTGCTATCACGCGATTGAATTTACATTGCGCGTTCTCCTTGAAACGAGCTTTGGAACCCCTTTGGATGTGAATTAGTTGTATTGTCGTTTTATATTGAAAATCGTGACAGGTCTTTTATTTTTTTGTTGTTGTTAAATCACGATTTTAGTTAAAACAAAGTAATGATCCATGGAAAAAATACCTTGTTTCGACCTTTACTTTCATACTTTTGTTTTTATAATTAAATACCGCTTAATAAAGCATATGTTCAAGTTGGGATGTGCGCGCTGACTGAATGAACGTTTAACGAATCTCGTACGATCGTACAAGATTGAGAAACGCGTGTACCACCCACTTGGCTTTACCTAAGTACTTCATGTCCGAGAAATCTATTCTATAGTTGGTCACCCTACTTTAGAGCGAGATAGAATTCCGAAGTTTGTCTTCGCTTTCTGCTCCAATTATTACTATGAGAGCTCAGTCCTTCTACTATAACGTCCTTGGTGAGACGTCATACCACAGACAATAAAAAAATTGACAGTGCATGAAAGACATTGGTTAACCTCGCAACATGTAAAAGAGGTTTCATGCGTCACTTTAATACACCAGTCGTCATAGGTACAAGAAACGTGATTTTTTGAGTCAAAAATATTGTACGTTGTTACGGAACCTTAACGTCTGTAAATGCGACTTGAACTTGCTCAGTTTTTATTATTCTTCTGAGGTTTTTATTCTCGAACCACAGATAACTAAAAACAATAGTGTTTTCCCTCGAAAGAGTTTGGCTAACCCCATAAGAGAGGTCGCTTTGTTTTAAGCGTACCTACTTAAATATCAGAGCAGAGTCCTCATACATTATTTGTAGAATATGTATGAATGCGACTGGTACTTAATTAGTTTTATATAAGCTAAATTGATAAGTGACAAAATATTAATAAGATAAGGGATAATTGAAAGGGCACGAAAAGAATCAAGGTTGGCAATGCACACGTAGCTTCCTTGAAGGGGTGATTTAGCCCATCGATATCAACAACTTTTCTTATGAGACCAATAACAACCTCCGTGGTCCAGTGGTTAAGGCGTTTGCCTGTTGACCCGGGGGTCGTGGGTTCGAGTCCCACTGGAAGCATACTTTGTTTTGTTGTTTTCAGTTTGGTTAGGACATTGCAGGCGTGAATCGCCTGATTGTCTGATAATAAAGATGATTCCGTGTTTCGGAAGGCACGTTAAGCCGGTGGTCCCGGCTGCCATCTGGTAGTCGTTAAAGGAACCACGTCAGAGGCCGAGAGGCGGTTCCGAAGAACTCTGACACCAGGGTGTGCAAGGTCGATTGACCGTGACACCTACTCGAAATGATGATGATGATGAGACCAATGCTTAGAAACTCATTTTTTTTTACCTTCCCATACAAATTGACCTCGCGGCTGAACATTTCTGTTTGTAAATTTGTATTTTTTTTAGTTCCTAGCTTTGAACCCTTATGAAAAGTCGTCATGCAAGTTCTCCATTTACTTTTCAAAATGCCAATCAAAAGTGTTGTTTTCTTTTCGAGCTAGATGCGCACATAATTAGGAATATTTTTCAATAGCTCCTCTTCATGCAAGTCCCCAATCAGTTTCCAAAATTAGACCCACTTAAACATAAAATAAAAACCCACGATTTGAAAAATCAATATCCACACCTTGTCCGCTATCACTGGCACTCCACCTCGGAATAATATTTAACAAATCAACGCTAATGGCTCCACTTCCTTTGGCTGTGTCGATGGCACAAAGCGTCAAAGCATACCTTTGGGACTTTAGTCCGACGTCTGTGCTTAATTGGAAATTGGTTTGTGCTTCGAGCCTTAAAGTTTTGGATAATAATGTGTCCCGGCGAACTTCGTATCGCATTTTGTGTTTTATCAATTTTTTTTTTCTCCCGTGAATCTTTCTTTATATTTTTTTTTATAAGACCTTTCCCTGAGGAAAACAACCACAACAAAAAAAGAATTTGCCATATCGGACCAAGGGAAAATGGGATTAACTTTTATGTATATAGATTTATTTTAATAGTTATTTATACTGACGACTGTAGCTTAGTGGTAGCCCAAGTGCCTTTGAATCGCAAGGTCCCGAGTTCGATCTCCTGTCAGGTCATGGTGGAAAACGATATTTTTCAGATTGGCCTGGCTCTTGGATGTTCATCTACATTATGTATCTATTATTAAATATAGTACCATTGACTTATCATCCAACGACACAAGCTTACAACAAACAGTAGTATCTCAACCTGTGTGATTTTTTTTATATATTTATTTATTTTTATTATTAAAGAAGAATTTTCCTTTGGAACATATAACAAATATGAAAAAATTGCCTTCTCATCCATTTGCTATATAAATTTATGGAAAGGCAATTTTTTCTAATTTCTCTTTTCAATCAAATTACTGAAGGAGGTCTGAAACTATTTCGTCAATGCTATAATAAATTCTTATGGAAAAGTTGGAGCCCTCCGTGGCGCAATGGTTAAAACCCCAGCCTGCTACAATAGGGGTCACCAGGTCAGATTATGTGAATATATGTTCAATATTCTTCATATATAGGAACAACACAGATTGAGCTAGCCCCCATACTACGTTATCAAAGTGTACAATGTATACTTACTTAACATACCAATATTTTATAATTGGGTACATGACACTGTATTCAGTTTGCAAGTGGACGTATAAAATATTTTATGAGAAATAAAATAGATCTTACGTAAAGTTCTATTTAATCTTTCATTTAATATATAATAGTGGTCGCCCAGTGGTCCAAATTCAACCATTTGTTATTTCAATTGTAAGTTGTATGTCAAATACATGGTAGTGTGTGTAATATATTTTTATTAATTAAATGTACTTTTATGCATAATTAAAAAATATATTAGCATTCTGCACTCCTTCTATATATAAACTATAAGTCCGCGCAATTTTCGTAAAAAAGGGTACAAAGATTTTGCTTCACGTATTAATAAATGGATTTTCATGAATCATAAAAATAACATCATTTTATATTTGTCACTTAATATTGTAAAAGCCATTTCGGTAGATTCTTTTTATATAAAGTATCTTCTAATTCTTCTATAACGTTAGGTAATTTGCTATATTTCAATATTCATATTATAAGTATTTCTTGGTACATCATTTTATGACTAATTAGTTTATGTGCTTCCTATATTTTACTCCTGTTGGTCATTTCATAAAATACACGTAATAATATACACAAACATTGTTATTTCTTTTCTTTTGTTATTTGCTCTAGTTTAAGTTGCTGTCAAAGAAGCTCCACCCTGAAATCACTTGGTGCAGTCGAATCATCGCTAATGGACCGCCTTCCTGTGTCGAAGCGATGTCGAAAGCAAACTCGAGGGAAATCGTATGCTATAATAACGTAAGAATAGTCAGGATATTTGGGATGTATAGAGTACGGGCTCGGGATTCTTCGGCGTCGCACATCGCCTTGAAAATGGACTCCTGACGAGTCCGAAATTATAGTCAGCAATCCCGACAAAATAGCACGTGAGTGACCCGTTTTCAAAATATAATATTCGGGATACCTACGTCATCTCCACGTTTCTAAAATAGTAGCGTTGTCATTGCGTAAACAAAGGCCTAGCTGAAGTTCTGGGACAACCCTAGTTTTGTAGATCTGACTCAATTCTATCGACCAGTACCTGCTTCTGGTGAAGGAAAACATCGTGAGGCAACCTACACACAAGTGGATTTTTTACTACTTAGAGTATGAAATGGACAAACCCCTTTGATAGGACATTTGGGATTTCTAGTTGTCTTTTCTAATATAAACCTTTGACAGTCTCCATACGAGACACAATAGTAAAACAATTTAAACGACGCCCGCTCCGGGTGTCTGACTGATAAATAAATATATACGGACAAATCACACAGATTGAGCTAGCCCCAAAGTAAGTTCGAGACTTGTGTTATGGGATACTAACTCAACGATAATATATTTTATAACAAATACATATATAGATACACATCCAAGACCCAGGCCAATCTGAAAATTATCATTGCCATCTTGACCTGGCCGGGGATCGAACCCGGGCACTCTCGTGTCGCAGGCTGGCGTGTTGACCGCTGCGCCACGGAGCTAGACTTAGTTATGCCTATGGATAAAACGATATGTAATCCCTTTAAAGCCGCAGCAGCCTTTTACAGGAGCAGTAACAGTGTCGCGGGTTCACGTTTCAATGGTTACCATCACATAAAAAGACCCTTGTGGATGAGACGATGATGATGATGATTCTATAGACTCACCGTTTTCTGTATTTGTATATGATGAGCACGATGAACGCGTTTCCGATGAACAGTGCTGCTATGAGCAACGACGGGATCACTATATCTGTGGACAAGCATTAAAAATTGTATGAGTTATGAAGTTACTCTTTCCCAGTGATGGGATAATGTAAGTACATAAAATTGAGAATCGGGTTGTACTAAGACACACTAATAGCTTTTTTTGCAATTAAATATTGTACAAGTGTGAACATGTATAAAATTTATTTGCAAAAACATGACGCTGATGTATAAAGTAGGCATGAAACCTCTCCCATGCGACCTCTCTTGTGAGGTGAACCAAATTCTTTCTTGCACGGGAACTATTGTTCTTAATTATCTATGTAAAAAAAAGAAACACGTGCAAAAAAGACGTTCTTGTTTGGTATTAGGCTTAGTTATAGGGAATTCAAACTTGAAGAAGAGCTGAATACTCAACACAACTTACAAAATAAACTTTAAATATTTTAACGTAGTTCAGTCAAATATAGCACAAGTGAAATTTAGGATGGGTCCATGGCTCTGTCACTCACCAAACGTAGTATAGAAGCGGTGAAGCTTCTACTCAAACGTCGATTTTCAGTGACAGTGCGGTACTTCCCCGAACGAGCCGACCCATTCATGCTACTAGCATAAATGAGTTTTGCTGGTAGCGTGGCTCTACCACAACTATAAACAGAGCCCTTCCTCGAGAAAAAGGTATACAGTATAATGGTCTACTGCTCTGAATCAGAGTTCAAATATTTTATTTTTCATTTTGTTTGACTTTCAGAGGTATTCTGCACTAGTGTAAATAAGCTTGCAAGCAAAAGTTGCAAACTCCGGCTTCAAAGTTGTGCGGATGAAGTTGCGACTCTGATTGGAGTGTAGCATCGTCACTGAATTGTATCCAGAATCAATTTTATTCAAAGTTAGTTTCAAACTGACGATGTTTTGTCTAAAGTTAATGAAAGTTTCAATTTTTACAGATTTACTTATATCATACCTATTATACCTACTTAGCGTGGTAATTTATTATTATTTATGTTCAACAACTGTCTTCTTTTTGGCAATAACAACCATTGCGACGATAATCTTTCTTATAAAAAACCCGACCTCAATTAAAATTGTAAACCGATATTGAAGAAAATTAAATGGGACCAATTTGATACCATATCTATTCAAACAAAAAAATACAGCCAAATTAATATACTCTTACTTTTCGAAGACGGTTAAAAATCTCCATTTCTCGTATAAACAGAAACCTTCCTCGAGAGAAAGATATTCAGTATAATGGTCTGCTCTGAATCACAGTTCAAATACACTATTATTCATTTTGTTTGACTTTGTATAGAGGTATACTGCACAAGTGTAAGTAAGTAAAGTAATAACGAAGCAAATGTTGCAAACTCCGGCTTCAAAGTTGCGCGGATGAAGTTTCGACTCTGATTGGAGTGAGCATCGTCACTGAATTGTATTCAGAATCAATACTATTTAAAGTTAACTTAAAACTAATGGTGTTTTGTCTAAAGTTAATGAAAGTTTCAGTTTTTACAGATTTATTTATATCATACCTATTATAGCTACTTAGAGTGTTCAAATATTCAAAGATTTATTCAGAAAATAGGCCTTTCACGTCAAATAACATTTTAAGGGATCTAATTTACTAATATTTATATATTAATTAATGTACAAAACTTGCAGACTATCCTAGCGTTTCGGAACCGACCATTGCAGAGAAGAAACGCCAAAAGAAACTCTTTTCAACAGCATTGGTCGCCTACTCGCCTTAAGGGCCTTTTTTAATTTTATGACTATTTTTCTTTTCTATTTTAATTTCTAGTAATGATTACAATTTTTATTATATACATGATTTTCGAGATCCCCGCTCCGCCCGACCTCTAAGTTTGTAGTCCAATATGTAGCTTCAATTACTGGTGATCTTTGGCGGCCCCAGGTGACTTGCACCTAGAATAGGCCCTTCTGGCAACGTAACTTTCTCAGATTTTGGATCATGAGTTGCGCTCTTTAGAAGGATCAGTCCTGCCTGCTTCGTTGCTCAATGTATCTAGTAAGAGTAATGTAGAATTTCGTTCCGTAGCAGATAAATACCTTCATTTTCTGAATCCATTATAAACAACAAGTAGATGCCAATATTCCTTGATTGTAATAGGTCAAATACCTATTACGCCGTAATCACTTTGTAAATTAATAATAAATTAGTATGTTTATAAATTTTTATTTCACTTTGACAGAAAATGACGCAATGACATAATGACATACTAATAGAGGCAAAGGGAACAATACATTCAGATTAATAATTGTATTGTGTTCTTACAATCTACTTAATCAACTAGCAAGCTATGTTTTTTCTTCCATTCTAGTCATACCGCTCATATAATCGACTTCAAGAATTTAGCATGAATATTCCTTTATGTCAAAAGCCTTAACAGCTTGAGTGGTTGCATTACGGCGGGGCAATTTGAATTATGTCACTAATTGCTCGGGGCCACAAAGTAACGAGCGTAGAGAAGCATCAGTCATACATGTTGTCTTATTGTAGTCGTGTGATTTCTTGACACCTCGAGCTGTCGCTGTCGCCACATAAAAAGTAGTTGATAGGGTTGCCTACTGAAATATTCATGATATCAGCAATGGTGTTGCATAGTAGTCCGAAAGGCATGCTATGTTATACGCCTTATTAACCGACTTCAAAAAAGGAGAAGGTTCTCAATCCAGTTGTATGTTTCTTTTTCACGCTTGTTACCTCATATCTCCGTCAACTATAAACCGATTTAGAATTTTTTTTTAGTTGATTGGGCATTATTTTCAATTGGTCCCTTTTAATTTTCATCAAAATTGTTTCAGTAGTTAAATTTATTTTTATATGAACATTTTGTTACCTTTTTCCCATAGAAGTATGAAGTCTCTAGAAGCAGCGTATTACTTGATACGTCTTGTTACTGATACCCTTAAAAGGAGCGTATACTATCAGTCCTCTGACGCCTGTCGAGGGGTATGTAACAGAGTGGAATTTAATTTTTAAACTTATAAACATCCCAATTTCTGAAGTTCTGTCCTTCTAAAATACTAAAATGAATATTACAGTAAACTATCGCGCTGGCACTTTTCACATTTAAGTAATGCAAGTTCATGTTATTTACAATATTATAAACATATTTATCCTCCATTAAAAACGTCAAATTCCATTGTCAGTGAAAGGCGGAAAGACGCATAGTGATGCACTTTGTTATTTTTTGCCAATCATCGATAATTTACATGAATACAGATGAGTGTAATAATTTAAGTAATAAAGTTAATGCCAAGAAATAAATAATAATAAATTCACTCTCCACGTCTGTCCCGAAAATTTATTATTTTTAGTGTTTCGTTCCCTAAGAGTAAAAACGGAAAGGTAATACTAAGCCTTCGACGTCCATCCGTCCATTAATCTGCCACATGACTGTATCTATTGAACCGAAATAGATAATATTTCAAAAGGACAATGTCGGTTATTGGCGTCTTTTTGTTTTCGCGCGGCCACTAACCATACCTTGTTTTCCCGAGAGTCAATAACAAAATAAAGTTATAAGGGCATATATACCTCTAAACTCAGTCCGAACTGAGTTAGATTAGATATTATATTCATAGGTTTTTGCACTATTTTTCACTAAATTCATTAAAAGTTGCAATTAAATAGTAAATAAAATTATTTTGGACATTTTAATCACTACTATACTTTTTTGAAGCCTTTTTCATCAACGATACAGCTGCAAGCTCTTCTCCGCTACCTCCTTGAGGTTAAGAGTATATAGTAACTGTATATTGGGGCAGTCTGAAGTAGCTTTGATAGATACTTGATACATTAGGTAGGTCTTTTTGTTCTTTGCTTGGCCGTCGTCTTCACTGTTTCGCTTTACTCTTGAAGTATTGGTGCAGCCGATAGCATAGTGATGTCAGCTTTGACGTTCCCAGGCGAGGGCTTGGTGCGTCACGAGGCAACACAACAAGTACCGAAAACTGTACTCGTTGTTGCTGTCCATGTTCACTTCCATATACTAACAGCGCAACTGCCACTTCATTAGTTGCCATCATTAGTAGTTGATCTGCTTCATGAACACCTGTGAGAGCTTTCGTGGCACCCCGCTCAGAGCTTGGGCAGCATGATGACCCAACAGTGACCCACGGGGTCACTTCAGCAGATGGCGAACGACCTTATTCAGCAGGCAGATCATACGTTGCACTTGGAACACAATGGGAGTAGGCTTTCGCCAATCATCTTGGTTTTGGTTATGACAAAAGTGTTTTACTTAGATGGTGCCCTCTCTTGCGGTCTGCGCAACACCATAAGAGATGTACCTCAATACATACAGGACTTGAGAGAGCCCAACCCGTCTTACTTTTTATACAAAGGCTCGTACGTCTCTAGAAGCAGCGCATGTCTTTTTACTCATACTCTTAAAACAGCGTATGCTTTTTCGCAGCCTCAGTCCTCTGACGTCTGTCGTATTATTTGTAGCGGAACCTTATGAGCCGAACGAAAATTTATTTTTATAATTATAAACATGCCTAGTTGTGTAGTGAAATCCTGCAAAAATACTGTAAAAAATACTTAAGGGAAACCACAACCTGTGACTTTTCACATGTAAGTAATGCAAAGGACATTTAATTACAATATCATAAACGATAATGACAATCTCCATGGTACAGTGGTTAACGAGCCAGGTACCGGGTTAAATTTCCGGCGCAGGCAAAAACTTGTACTTCAGTTTCATATTTATGTATGTCCGCGTTACTGGAGTTACATAAGGAGAATTGGCGTTGGGCCGTAAAACATACATACATTCATATTATCACGATCTTCACCCTTACGGTGTAGGCCTCTGCCTGAAACCAAAAGCCATGTTTAGCGTGTTTGTGGGCGTATGTAGGTGGAAATCTGAATTAAAGGTGTAATAGGTTGCTAGTCGCATATCAGAGAAGCAACTGGTACATTCTCAATTTTTTCTTTTCATCTAAACCAGCATGGAATATATACTTCTTATTACAGCATGAATGCTGTCATAATAGCGGACCCCGGGCTTGGACGCAGCACAATTGAAGATGCCAGGAGTATAACGAACCAGGGAATATCTTAGATGATTATGACTATATAATTATTACTACTTCATATGTTGTTTACTTAAATGAAGCCAAACTGAAACAAAATCTTGTTGTGGGCTTTTCTCGATATCGATATCGATATTACACGGTGTTGTTACATCTCTTATGACAGCGGCGTCAAACGTCATGAGTGCTATTTTCGAATCGACGTGTTTACTAAACGACCGATGATGTATGGAAAATTTGTACTTCTTCATCGAGTCACTCATTTACAAATAGCACCCCTGAAACCACGACTCCCTTTCCTCTGCCTCACACCCCCGCTAATGACACACTAGGTTTCCATACAAAAATGGCAAAATGTGACATCTATTCAGAGACGAAAAATTTTTTTTTAAATCTATGCTTTTTCCGCTTGCGACAATCAAGATATTTTTGAAAATGTACTTCAGAAAAAATTCAAGCGATGATATGGAGGTCCTACCCTTGCCCAAAACGGGAGAGGTAAGTGGTCTCAACAATAACAGTGATCATCCTTACTAATATTATAAATGCTAAAAAGTGAGTTTGTTTTTTTGTTTATTTGTTTGTTTGTTTGTTACGCTTTCACGCCGTAACTACTGAACCGATCTTCATGAAATTTTGCATACAAGTACTCTGGAGTACGGAGAAGGACATAGCCTTTTATCCCGGGAAAAAGTACTATTCCCGAGGGATCGACATTGACGCGGGCGGAGCCGCGGGTGAAAGCTAGTACATAATAAGGAAAAGAAATATTACGTACGTAGCAAGAAACTTATCATTAATGTAGAGAGTGCCCACAGATGTTTTTTAATATTTGTTACCTCATAACTGCATCATTTATGAACCAATTTTTTTGAAATAAAAACTTCTTTAGCGGCCTTGTGCACTTAGTAAGGCAGACTCAATATCAAGACCGCCGCGCGCCGGCTCGGCTTAGCAGAGGTAGTAATATGCCCCTCTTTGTCTACCGCACGAAGTTTTCACTTTGCCAGCGCTCCCGGAGTGCAAACTGTTGTTTTTTTTTTTTTTATTGAAAGGGTAGTATGTTTTATTGGTCACATTTAAATTTCATTAGGATCAGTTCTGTATTTTGATTGAAGTCAGGTTACATAAGGGAGTGTGTTTTCTAAGTGTCTATCTGTACTTTCTTTAAGCCATGTCGGTGGTTAGCGCATGTCTTGACAAAAAGCCTGTTAATTGAGGGTAAATGGGGAAAGACATCATGTCATGGGTTTGGCAGTTAAGGGCTAAATTTATGCATATTAATAAGATTACAGTGAGGTTTGTATGGTAATATGTGTGTGTATTAATAGCGTTAAATACTCGTATCTACACCGGCTGAGTTTGAACCCCTTGGTACATTATTTATTGTTTGAAATCGGGATCAATCACATAACAACAAAGACATTAGAAATGGCAAGGGGGCGTGGCATGCACGCCGACACTGACGACAATGCGCTCGATCAGCTCACTTGAATCACCTAAGTAGTTTGTCCCACGATCGTCAAACGAACAAAAGTGAGATTTACGTAAAAAATAATCGAAAAATGCCTACGGATGCTATTCCGTGAGAAGTAAGAAGTCCTAGTGAAACTTTGACCAAAGGAGGAGTTTCTGCTTTATTGTGTTACGTTAGTAGTACGCTTGAAATGAAAGACGACGCTGGTTTTCGTAGAAATCACGCGTGATAACACTTCTAATCGAACCCGAGAACCTTCGGTCTGACATGATGACCACTAGGCCACTAATCTAATTGAAAAAATAGAGTAATATTAAAAAAAAGAATATGTCCTCACCTACTATCATGTTGAGTTCGTCGTGTGGCGGCAGTTTTGTATCTGTTTGGTTACTTTCTGAAGCTGAATCGTTCCCGACGGTCTTCAAAGCCGCCCCTGCTGTAGACAAGAAATAATAAACATTAATAACAATTACGTTATACACAATCATACTAGAGAGACATATACCACGTGATTTTGAACCTCGGAATTATACTGCAATTCTGGATTCATAATCCCTAATAGAATACAGAATTTCAAGAAAAAAAGGTAAAAAGCGATACAAAATTAACTTTCCAAAGAAATTCGCCCAGCTAATTTGTATAGGAAGCCAATTCTGTGCTTCATTAGGGATTCTGATTCCAGGATTTCAATATATTTCAGAGATTCAAAATCATGCGGTAGAGACGTTAACCAAATTCCCAAAACTACCCAAGAGGGGGTCAGACAGACAGCCGGCTGTAAATCCTTTGTCGCGAATCATTTAACAGCATGAATGCTGTTATAATAACGGATACATCCGAAGAAATAACCGGGATGCCGATCAGATGACGAGGAAAAACCAAGTTCCAAAATACTCTTAACCTAATTTCATTCATCAGCACGCTAGTGGGTTGTTCACTAATATTATAAATAAATAAATAAATATATACGGACAAATCACACAGATTGAGCTAGCCCCAAAGTAAGTTCGAGACTTGTGTTATGGGATACTAACTCAAAGATACCAAATACATATATAGATACACATCCAAGACCCAGGCCAATCTGAAAAAGATCATTTTCCATCTTGACCTGGTCGGGGATCGAACCCGGTCACTCCGTGTCGCAGGCTGGCGTGTTGACCGCTGCGCCACGGAGCTAGTCTATTATGGAGTGGTAAATAGGTTAGTTTCCTGGGTCAAAATAGTAATATTTTCATAAGTTAATCAGTTAGATAATCATAACTTTGGTTGTCTGTAAAGTCTATTTACAGACTATAATTTTACGTAATAAACGTGGAAGAGACACATTGTTGGGTACTAGGCTGGATAGGTACTGCTAGACTGAATAAAAGATGGTATACGACTATAAACTTTACTTGCCACTTGGCACACACTATAACAAAACAATAGGTTTACGTGTACTCGTATATAAATAGGTATGGACCGCGGAACGTCCGTCACTCTTGGCGCTCGAAATATGTATGGAGGCGATGCGCGGCGCGGGCGGCTCCCGGGGTCCATCGCGCTCGCCCTCCTCTTGGTACTTTTAAATGCGGCGTAGACACACATAAAAGCCAAACGCTTAGGCCGACCACATTTCTCTCTCGCTTGTTCTGCACTCTCGCTTGCACACGGAACGTGACACTTTTACGTGCGTGCAGCCGGCGAACATCGATTTATAAGACGTTTTTATGTCAAAAATTAAAAAGGTCGAGTATTTTAAAATTCATGAGGGGCTCGTGACGTTATAGTTTTCTAAATAGTTTAACAAAGTGTGACGTCACATTATTGGGCTATATCTATACATATAAAATGTGTTGTCCTCAATGACTGACTGACTAACTGACTGACGGATCAACGCATAGCCTAAAACTGCTGATGTAGAGACCTGAAACTTAGAGAGTGTGTTCATTGTATGACGTAGGCAGGCATCCGATAAGAAAAGCTTTTCCGAAACTCTACCCCTAAGGAGGTTGAAATGGGGCAAAGTTTGTACAGGACGACGTGATTGATCTAATTTGCGACTAATTCTCGACTTCTACGCTGACGAAGTCGCAAGCAAAAGCAAGTCTTTTATTTTTTTATTTCATTGACAAAATAAAAAAATGCGTGAGTATTCTTTTTTTCATATTCATCACCATGCACACCCTGGTGTCAGAGTTCTGCGGAACAGCCTTTCGGCCTCTGACGTGGATCCTTTAACGACTACCAGATGGCAGCCGGGACCAACGGATTAACGTGCCTTCCGAAGCACGGAATCATCTTTATTATCAGACAATCAGGTGATTCAAGCCTGCAATGTCCTAACCAAACTGTAAACAACTAAACAAAGTATGCTTCCCGTGGGAATCGAACCCACGACCCCCGGGTCTACAGGCAAACGCAACCACTGGACCACGGAGGCAGTTATCATACTGTAACTGACGGACTAATCATATATTTTTTTTAGGAAATATTGCAATGTTTGCCATAGGCTGCCAACATTCCAATACCGCTGACAAACATTTTCCTGGTGTGTTTTTCTTACCACATAATATTTCAAGACACTCACTCCTAAATATGAGTGAGTGATAGATAGAATGAGGTCAATAGCCGAGGGGTGCGCTCTTTGTGCGTTTACACAGCAAATAACATTGAGTGGAGTGGAGGCTGACCCAGATGACGAATGAGATGAATTTAAAAAGCTATAACCCGACTTCTATATTTCCGGCCACAATCGGAAGTTCCACTAAATAAAACAAAAATAAAAAAAATCCTTACTAATATTATAAATGCAAAAGTAAGTTTGTTTGTTACGCTTTCACATCGTAATTATTGAACCGATCATCATGTAATTTTGCATAACCGTTGTCTGGGGTGCGGAGAAGGACATTGGAAACAGTACTTTTTCCCGGGGGCAAAATATATTGCCCCGGGAAAAAGTACAGTTTCCGAGGGATCGACATTGACGGAAACGGAGCCGTGGACGAAAGCTAGTCTACAAATAAATCACATATATCATGTATTTTTCCCTTAAGGGGTGGACAAAGCCTAGGTCTTTAAGCCTAGGTCTTTAAGACCTAGGCTTTAAGGCCTAGCCACGTTTAGCATGTTGGTGAGCGTTAGGTGGAAAAGGGAATCAAAATAGGGGGTTTAGTTAGCCTCATCAGCTACTAACACGATTTGTCAGAACTTTACACATTCTCTCGATCGGCTTTTACGATCTGCGCGGGAAGAGAAGCAGCTATTACATTCTACATGTTTTCTTTTTTCCCGCATAGAAGATCACAATATATGTGAAACACTTGTTTTTCTGGATTCTTGTAAAAAACAAAAAAAATAAATCTCCTATACATGTCACCATTCAACTGGGCGTATTTATCTGCTGGGCAGAGCCCTCCCTTTTTTACGCCATTTTCCACGGTCCTGTGCTAGTCTCATCCACTGTTTTCCACTCGTATTCATATGAATATTTTTCCCAAGGAAAGCTTTTTTCGTTTTTTACATTTTTGTCTTATAATTCTGCATTACATTAGAAATTCTGATTCCAGGATTTCAATATAGCTCAGTAGTTCAATATCACGCTGTTTTTATGGAACCAAATAGAACTACTACTTTTGGTACGTGATATCAAAGTTGGTCCCATTCGTTTAGATTAAAGTACTTTTTTGAAATACTGAATTTTTCCTTAATGTATTATAAATATTATAATGTACTACTATAGCTATTGGATCATATATAAAACGTCGCGGTACCGAAGAAATAGCACGTGAGTGACCCATTTTAATACCATTTCCTTATCTCACGTTAGTTTCAATTATATAACTTGGTTAGTTTAATTATTTATAATTGGGTTAGTTTATTAACGCAAATACATCTTACCGACGTCACGAACTGCACGCAAATAACTGTGTTCCATATTATATGAGTTAAAAAATATATTTATATTAATAAAATAGCACAACGAAGTGTCAACAGTTCAAAATAATACACTGCACTGTATCAAATATGGTACGTGCCTCATAAATAAAGTATTGTTCACGCAATTCAACAAAGAGATAAAAAATGAATCACAAATGCTTTATACTATTTGAATGTTATAGGGCACAGAATAAGTAGTATTTACGTATATGGGATACTGTTTACGTTTAAACAAATATTGGAAGCATTATCGCTGAAGATAAAAAGTTGTCAAGACCTGAAGGGTTTCGTAGTAGCACGCATAGATTAGGGATATATAATAAAATGGTATCCATTTAACCTGAGGGCTAGCAACCCATCACTATTTGATTCCATTTTCCATTTACACGCCCTCCAACATGCTAAATGTGGTCATTATATCTTATAGCCCTAGGCTCTGTCTACCCGCAAGGGAAAAAGACGTGATACTATGTATGTATTTATGTATACACTTAACGTACCGATTACCTACACCTAGCCATAATACCACTTTAATCTTCCGTTTTATGCCATTCGGCTATGGAACTCTAAAAAGTACAAAGCTCTTTCTAAAGAGTGTGTAAGAAAAAGGTTGAGTCTAACATTACTTAACCTATTAGACACAACCTGGTATTAAATCCTATTATAAAGTTTGAGACTCGTAAAATATAACATCTAACTTTTAGGTCTAATATTAGTCAGGCTAGACGCTGAGCCTAGCCCAGCCCTGTACCGCAATACGACAAGGTTACCAAGTCACACAAAGTGCTCATTTTCCCGGAAAATGTAAGACCTAAAGCCCCGGCCCTTGGGTAAATATAGTGGAGCGGTTGCTCTGGGCAACGGAATAATAAGGGGCACAAAAAAAAATGCATTCCATTGCAGTCCTTCTCATCCCAACGTTTTCCCGGATGCATCCTCATCAAAGACCTCATAACGACAATGTAATACTAATGCCAAACTCATACAAAAATATTGGCCCAAAATAAGGCCTGTTAAAAGCAGCAGGCCGGTTGCTGACAGGCTGTGGTAGTTAGTTCCACTAATTACCACTATGGGCGGCGGAAATGGCGCTGCAGTACGATAGTTACAGACTTTTCCATTCGTCACTAGATGGCGTTAGCCTAACTTGGTGAAAAACAGCTTCAAACTGAAAGATATTAAATAAATAAATAAATAAATATATACGGACAAATCACACAGATTGAGTTAGCCCCAAGGTAAGTTCGAGACTTGTGTTATGGGATACTAACTAAACGATACTATATTTTTTTATAACAAATACATATATACACATCCAAGACCCAGGCCAATCTGAAAAAGATCATTTTCCATCTTGACCTGGCCAGGGATCGAACCCGGTCACTCCGTGTCGCAGGCAGGCGTGTTGACCGCTGCGCCATGGAGCTAGACAATTGTTTTTATATAAGCCAAAATATATATTTTTTATTTGAAATAAGATATTTCTCGTGAATACTGATTTTATTTTCACATAATATGGTGGATACATAGTTTTGAATAAACCCATGCCATCTATGTGATGAGCCTGACAAAAATCGTATGCTTTGGGACCACATAACATAGCCCGGGGTACGGTACTATTATGTCAGCATTAATGCTGTGATATCATTTGGCAAAACTCAAGGATGTCTGAATAATGTCAACCCTCCCGGATATCTCTAGAACGGCGGACGTGTACAATCAACTTCAAAAGTGCACTCACGATTTCTCATACTAATTGTATGACAAATTATAACTCCAATTTTTAAGCCTGACTGTACCTGAAAAAATGACGTACAAGTATTTGACCGCACCGGGAATCGAACCCGGTGCCCATCGTGTCCTAGCGTGTAAGCCATAGATTTAAAAAAAAAATTGCGGTGTAACCAGTTCGCCATGAAGGCCGTCATTCATTCTTCTACACTGTAACGCACATATTGGTACATTTTGGTGTGTTTTTGATATATTGCCCCGTGTATTCAAAATATACCTACATACAAAAGATTCAACGAACAATCGGCGTCTGGCGGCTCTCCTAGACAGGATCTCGCACACTCTCACAGAAAAAATTTGTAGTATCGGCATTGGATTCGTTTACAACTATTAATTATTTAATTATAAATTGTTGTTGTTACAGACCGAGGGCAAAAGAGTATAATATAAAAAAAGTAAAGATACAAAAGCTACTAGAAACTTTTTATTGAAAATGTAATATTCCATGAAAATCGACACGTCTGAAAAGTTTCGGAAAGTTTATAAGCTTATTACCAATATTCTGCCGTCTTCAATAAAAAATAATTAAGTAGCTACCCATAGAATTCAGTGATTAAAACTTATATACCCAAAGTATAACTCTAAACAAGCATTTGTCAACAGAATTCTAAATTACCCGCTTTTACGGGTAAATTTAAAAGGAAAATAGTACGCTCCCAAGAGACGGTCTATAATCACCCAAAACAACGGGTAAATAATTTATTTGTCAGACTTGACTTGTTGTAGTTACAGACCAAGGACAAATGTGTATTTAAGTAAAGTAAAGATACAAAAGCTACTAAAAACGTTTTATTAATAATTTAATTCCATGAAAATCAATACGTCTGAAAAGTTTTGGAAAGTTTATAAGCTTATTACCAGTATTCTGACGTGTTCGATAAAAAATAATTAAGTAGCTACCCGCTGAATTCTGTAATTTTATAAACTTTTCTAATACCCACTGTATAACTACAAACATAGGGACAACAACGGTACGCAATAGGCGGATCGCCAAAGGTCAAGCCAAATATTGTTTATTTTTGGCCCTTTTTTTTAGGGGTAAAAACGGGACCCTATTAATATCGTTCCGCTGTCTGTCTGTCTGTCCGTCTGTCACCAGGCTGTATCTACTGAACCGTGGTAGTTAGACAGTTAAAATTTTCAAAGGTGACGTATTTCTGTTGCCGCTATAACAACAAATACTAAAAAATAGAATAAAATAAATATTTAAGGGCGGTCCCATACAACAAACGTGATTTTTTTCTTGTTTTTGCTCGATATTGATAACGGCAACAGGTAAACGCTATTAATATTCACAGAACATTTATTTATATACTAGCTTTTGCCCGCGGCTCCGCCCGCGTTAATGTCGATCCCTCGGGAATAGTACTTTTTCCCGGGATAAAAGGTAGTCTATGTCCTTCTCTGTACTCCAGAGAACATGTATGCAGAATTTCATGATGATCGGTTTAGTAGTTACGGCGTGAAAGCGTAACAAACAAACAAACTCACTTTCGCATTTATAATATTAGTAAGGATAAGGATTTACTTCGAAAATAAATAACTAGTAGTTCGCTGCGAACGTGGACCTCGCGATTATTTAATTTTCCTGATAATTTCGTGAGATAGCCACTATTATACTGATTTTGATAAGTGTGTTGTCATAGTGCTATTGTTTAGATGACTTCAAAAGCACTCTTTTTATTTTACTCACCACGACTTATTTTAAATTAACATACAATGAACACGATGTCCTTACTTTCTTGTACTAATAGTTAACATTCATTTCTATCCAAACAAATAAACTACCATACAATGTTAAACCCCTTTTTTATTACTGTTGCAAGAATAGTTGAAATAGTTTTTCCCTTGCGATCCCTAAATGTACGAGTAGAATTTCATCTAATTAATAAGGCAAAATCAAAACCGGCTTTTAATACAACATCTGTGAGGCGTTTAGCTCTCGATAGTGCAACGTGTAGCTGAATTATAAAATTTTGCTCACTAGTGTAACGCAGCACTATCAAGCAAAATTTTATAATTTCACTAAGGGACAAATAAATGTAACAGTTTCGTCATATCTGGTCATATCTGAAAGACTATGGTTATTAACGGAATTACAACATTGGACATTTTATAAAAATAATTTTCGTACCAAATATTCCACAGGCGTTTTTGAGTGTTTGAAAATGTCAATAGGCCTGCGACTTCAAGGAATACAAATATAAAATGGCAGGTATCCGGGTAACTGAGTTTCGGTCTGCATGATAATGATAATTAAGGTTCTAAAAACGAGACATATGTGTTTTGCTTTCTAAACCTATATGGTTTTGATGTGTACCCGTCAATGTTTGATTTTTTTAGCCCCGATAGACATATTACCCCCGTTTCTTCGCTTGAGCTTTATACTTATAAATTTTTGGTTTTTATATGTATCAATTTTCTGGTTTGTTTTGTTCGGACAACCCCCCAGCTCATTTTTCATTGGCTTTGGCTTTTGGTTCTCTCGCAGAGTGCTGCACTCCCATACTCCTCTTTCTATGCTTCGGCTTTACCTTCCAAATATGGTTTTCGTACGTTTGGATTCTACATCTGTACTTATCTTTCGCCCACCGAACCCCATTTATTTGTCTTTATTGTGTCTGTTTTGCGGAATTATTTGTTTCTTCTTACACTACTTTTTTCATCCATTTTTATTAAAATTGAAAATATGTGATGAAAAAGAACTCGGCCACAGGTAGGATTCGAACCCACGTCCCTTAGGTTAACGCCCTAAGTGTGATACCATTACACCACCGTGACTTCGAATCACCGCGTCGAATTCTCTTATCACATATTACCCCGTAGGGTATACGCATTTCAAGCATGCGTACTTCTTCAATACTACCCACTATTTTAGTAGTGTGGTATTCTACTTCATTCATATCCGATGAATAGAAAGTTGATTAAATTGAAGAAAGCTTTTACTTATTTAAATTGATTTAGAAATAGCATTACAATGCTCGGTATATTATTAAAATTGAAAATATGTGATGAAAAAGAAGTCGGCCACAGGTAGGATTCGAACCACGTCCCTTAGGTTAACGCCCTAAGTGTGATACCATTACACCACCATTTTTATTGTTTCGTATAGGGTAAAAACGGGACCCTATTAATATCGCTCCACTGTCCGTTTGTCTGTTTGTCTGTCTCTCCGTCCGTATCTCACCAGGATGTATCACATGAACCGTGATAGTTAGACAGCTGAAATTTTAACAGATGATGTATTTCTGTTGCCGCTATAACAGGAAATACTAAAAAATAGAATAACATAAATATTTAAGGAGGCTCCTATACAACAAACGTGATGTTTTTGCTTGTTTTTGCACTATATTGATAACGGCAACAGGTAGACACTTGAAATATTCATAAAATATGTAGTTATATATATCCCCTAAAAATAAATAATTAAATAAAAAATAATAATATTAAAGTGGGGCTCCCATGCATCAGACATGATTTTTATAGATAACGGTACGGAAACCTTCGTGCCCGAGTCCAACTTGCACTTGGCCGGTTTTTTTACCAGCTTTTATTGTGAAAGGATTGAAACTGTAAAATGTTGTAAACGGGATGTTCATCATTAAATAGCTCGTCATCTTCAAATCAGATCAGTGATTTTTTTATAATTATCTTCCTCTACCATAAAGTTAAGTACAATGCGAAATTGCAGTTAAATTGGTTGTAAATAACTGCTTTAATTTTTGGTTGCAGGCTTAAACCCGAACAAACATATACACACTTAAAATTAAAGATAAATAAAAACTTATTTAAATATCCCTGCGCATTTTTGGACCTCTGTCTCCATCTGTTGGAGAAATTTGGAACTAACAAGAATTTATTATGGAAATTTTCATGGACTGGTATTTTTCTGTTCTAAAGGAACAAAATATTGTAAATTATAAATAAGAAAGTCACTTGGAATTTAATTTGGAACAGACAGCGAAAGAAATATTTGCAATCATTAAAAAATCAAATTTTCTTGCGCAGCTCGAAGTCTAATCTTTTCGATCGGGTAACTACCGTACTGCGACTGAGCCAACCATTCGATAAGTATAGAGGAGAAAGTAGCGTTCTAGTTTATAATTGTTCATGTTTAGTTAGTAAATTTAAATTTAATACACAGAGCATGGATAAAGCAGGCGTCAAACTAAATACCGCCACCTAGCGGCGGCTGTGGTTACCTTCAAAATTAAAATTTATTTCAGCTCCATCTTGTAACATATTCAGCCTAAACGTCATGTTCAATTTTCATTTCTTGAAATTCTTTAACATTTATTTAAATATCTCGTAAACGGCTAAACCGATTTTGATGCCCAACGAACTTAAAAATTGTATTTATAAGACCTATATACATTGTAAATTTCATCTTAATTGGAGCATTGGGTCTAAAGTTATCGTGGAACAAACATACATACATACATACATACATACATACATACATACATACATACATACATACAAAAAATGTCTTTTCGCCCCAACTTGAATTGAAGACCTCGCTCGCTTCGCTCGCTCGGTCAATTAAATAAAAATAAAATTAAAGGGGAGCTGCCATACAACACACATGATTTTTTTGCCGTTTTTTATAGATAATGGTACGGAACCCTTCGTGCGCGAGTCCGACTCGCACTTGGCCGGTTTTTTCTTTTTTATTCTACATTATTTGGCTAGCAAAGTACCTTTTAAAATATTGTACGCTATAGGCGTTGGGACTACATGGCCTGGGGTACGCTATTATGTCAGCATTAATGCTGTGATATGATTTGGCGAAGTCACGGCTAGCTGTCGGAATTACTTCAACCCTCCTTGGATATCTCTAGAACGGCGGACGTGTACAATCAGCTTCAAAAGTGGACTCACGATTTCTCATACTAATTGTATGTATGTCTCATACAAATTATATGTCTCATAGAAATCGAACCCGGTGCCATCGTATCGCAGACTGACGCGTTAACTACTTCACCACGAAGGTCGTTATTCATTCTACTGCACTTTAAGGCACATATTGGTATTTCTTTAGCGTGTTTTTGATGTTTACTTTGAGACAATTTACTTTGCGAGCTTCCGCCACCAGTTAGTTCATGCAAACTATTGTTGGCCAGCGCCCACCCACTACTGTTAGTCCCTTGTATGTCGGCCGACATTGCTGCAGCCTCAACAGATGCAGCAGTATCGACCAGGGTTGCATGCAGCAACTATTGGTGGCGGGCAGTAGTAGTCCCTTCATGCCCGCCACCAATAGTTGCTGCATGCAACCCTGGTCGATACTGCTGCATCTGTTGAGGCTGCAGCAATGTCGGCCGACATACAAGGGACTAACAGTAGTGGATGGGCGCAGGCCAGCAATAGTTTGCATGAACTAACTGGTGGCGGAAGCACGCAAAGTAAATTGTCTCAAAGTAAATGTAGCTTTGACTTCCGCAAAGTAACACCTGAATTTATTATCTATTTTTGATGTATTAAGGTGGCTAGGGCATGGATACATACGTTTAAAATATTTTAAAATTATAAAAAATAAATTAAATAATAATAATAGTCCGTTCTTCGACATTATTTGGTTATCAAACACTGTAAACTAAACAGAATTTGTTAGTTAATAATAGACTTTATATAAACTACATCAAAACGTTGCATTATTCATGGCTGATACGCTGAATGTAAATTAGATCGACGTTTGCATAATATTAACGATTGAAACAATATTTACGGATGTACTTCCTATTCTATTTTAGGATTTGATTTTGACGTGATAACGTCTTATTAATCGATTAACGCGGCTGCACGCACGAAAAAGAGTCACGTTCCGTGAGCAAGCAAAAGCGAGGTAGATGCGGTAAAAGGGCACGATCGGCCTTAGCGTTCGGCTTGTGTGTGACGCATCTATCTCTCTTCACTTTACAGACAATATTTTTTTTTTTATAAGATCGTGGTTATTTGAAAAAAATATAAATAACATTATACCTATGTTACCTTTTAAATATTCTGTTTTATTCCAGTAATTCAAACAAATTATGCATAATGTAAAATTAAGATTTGCTTATTTTAAAGACAATTTGTACAAAGTAGGTAATCCGGCGTTGAAAAGCGCTTTTCACAATAAACTGGCCTAATTAGTTTAATAACCACAGAAGGTGTAGACAAAATAAGAATTTTTTGACTAAAACTAACGCGAGATAATAACATTATTTATATGTGAAGAAACATTATTTTACGAGTTACTCACTCACGTACGAAGTCAGCTACAGGCCGACATGTTTCAACCTCATCCGGAGGTCTACGATCCGATCCCTGAGGAATACCTCCGGATGAGGTTGAAACATGTCGGCCTGTAGCTGAGTAACCCGTAATTCACATATAAATAAAATAAGAATTCCTATCAGCCATCTTGTTGGAACGACAATGGCACATAGGCTATGAATTTTACTTAGTTATGAAGTAAGTGAGTGTTATCAATCATTATACCTCACAATTTGCTTATGCTTATTATTAATTTAAGCGCATAGTAAACATATTCCACACATTTCTTGAGTTTATGTATGTATGTAAGTATGTGGGTTTCTTTATTCTACCATGCAATCTCAGAGAAAATATTTGCTAAGCTTTCCTGTTGGCGGAGAAAAAGAAATTCGGTGAAAAACAAAAAATAAATCAAATTATGAAATAAAATCGCAACTAAAACTAACGACCGAAAATAGGCACTTTACAAGATAAATTTCCTGATAAAAAAATAAGTGTTCAGTTTTATTGTCCCCAAGTGTATCGGGGAGCACCCGAGGAGTGACGTAGATAATTCGGTTCACGGACTCCGAGTAACAGGCCCATAACTAATGTGACGTACGGCCCTTAAGGGGGCTTTAGGGCTGTCAAAAGATAATGTCAATACTACTGTTACATTTGCTGAGATAGTGAAATATGTATGTTATGTAGTATTATATTAATATGCAGGCTTTTGATTAAACAACTTCCCATAGTAAAACAATTGAATGCTCACATACGAGTATGACTGATGGGACATGGAAGTTGATAATTGAAATTGTAAAATTTTGGATCAGGTTTGAATATTCACATAATAAGTACATATTTAAAAACCTAGTATCTAAAATTTTTCATAGTAATCACAAACTAAGTAAAGTGAATATGGAATGAAGAACTATTTATTGTCATTCGTTCGCTCCTTCGCTCACGTCATGACATGACAAATTTTCTTGCATTTCCATAAATTACCTGACTTTTTTTGAACATGCAGTTGCGTTATTTGCTAATATTCTAATTGAATTGTTAATATAAGTAAGGTAAGTTATTTGGTGGGTGTTATTTTCTCGATTGAGTTTTTGCAAAAAAACAACGGGTTGCACTCCGGGAGTCCCAGCAGAAGTAAAAACTGCGCGCAGTAGAAAGAGTAGGAAGAAAGAGAGGGCTGGGGGATATTACTTCCTCTCCTACGCCGCGCCAGCGGTCTCAGGTCACGTGTCCGTCTTACGAATTTTCGATCAGGTCACGTGTCCTGACGCGAGTTTTACATTTTTACCCATTCAAAAAGTACACAACGCCGCCATTATGAAAGTGTTCACTTCAAAACACCTTTGCTTTGCCACCACCATTGCTTTCTTTTTGACCCTCTTTTTAGCGCATTTAGCGCTAAAAAGAGGGTCAAAAAGAAAGCAATTACTCTAGTACTAATTAGAACATAAAGACAGATGGTACATACCACCATGTAAACTTAGTTAGGCATATCTATAACGTTAGATTAATACCAACCATCTGATATTATTACAACCGATCTTTTTTTATTAACTGCTACGTTTAAATTTTTATGCTTTCTTTTATTGTTAAAATATAAATTCACTGGCACTATTTAGGTCTTTTAATTTAAGTTAATTTGTTTGTACTATATGTTAACTGTATATGACTGTTTGTTGCCATAAATAAATAAAAATAAACTTAAATAATAAATAAAAAAAAATAAACACAGCTAATATCATGATTAATTTATCATTGCAAAGTTTGAGATAAGTGGTAACCCTAAAAGAAACGAAGACGATTAAAATTCCACATTTTATAACATTATAAACCCTGTCGTTTAGCTCGCCGGGGCGTGGCACCCCTAGAAGTACAGTCGGCTGAACTGCGGGACTTGACTTTAATTACCGCGACTGTACCGAGCCTTGTTCGCGCGCCGTAAATTATGGCCCTACAGTCACCCAAAGACAGGCAAAGGCACAAATTATAATTGGCGTGGTCACGCCTGACTCGGCTTTACTCGAGTCTATATTTTATGGTTACCAGTCTAAAGAATTTGTTTTGTTTGAATCTATGCTAATATTATAAAGCTGAAGAGTTTGTTTGTTTGTTTAAACGCGCTAATCTCAGGAACTACTGGTTCAAATTGGAAAATTCTTTTTATGTTGGATAGTCCATTTTCTGAGGAAGGTTTTAGGCTATAAAATATCACGCTGCGACCAATAGGAGCGAAGCATCAATAAAAAATGTTTTGAAAACGGGGGAAAATTATTCATCTATACTAATTAATCATAATAACAGAAATTGCCGCGGACGAAGTCGCGTATTAGATATTACACCGAAATTTCTTTCGGAAAATATTCGTCGTCTTAATTACAATCATCGTACAATAATTATCTGCCTTATTCCACTAAGACAGACACCACGGATGTGTCTTCCAAAACGTTTATATTTAAAGTTTATGTATGAACAAATTGTGGAAAAAATGAAATCAGTTTTTGAAAAAAAAATGCTTTTTTTAGATATTAAGAAAAATCGTGACTCTTAAAATAGTTATGATACCCAATTAATGTTTAATAATCAGACTTTTGATCAACAAATCTAATTCTTCTCTGATACCAATTTTTATCATAAATTATAGGTAATAAACTCTTTTATTATATTGTTTCTGTTTTTTATTATACGGACAACTTACACAAAGAGACCCAAAGTACGTTCGAACCTTTTGTTATGGGATACAACTCAACGATACTATATTTTATAACAAATACATATATAGATAAACATCCAAGACCCAGACCAATCTGAAAAAGATCATTTTACATCATGACCTGACCGGGGATCGAACCCAAGCACCCTCGTGTCGTAGGCTGGCGTGTTAACCACTGCGCCACTGAGCTCGCCTTCTCTATGCTGTCATCGATGGCGAAGACGCCAAGAGAATTCGCTCCTGTGGTACTATTTTTGAAAGTGTGACACTAACATAGCATCAACAAGGCATTCAACAGACTGTTGAGATGATAAGTGACCAACCAATTTAGTAATTCACTGTCAATACATCGACATGTGGGCGACCGGAAATGCTTCGTTACGAGTGACTCAGATCTCGCTGTACTGAATTATAGACTTTAATTTTAATTACATCTGGCCTCAATTGGCTTACCGCCTGTCTAAAGCTTTTTGCTAAACGGCAATGTGCATTTTAGTCTCCTTATATAAATAAATAAACAATTATATACGGACAAATCACACAGATTGAGCTAGCCCCAAAGTAAGTTTGAGACTTGTGTTATGGGATACTAACTCAACGATACTATATTTTATAACAAATACATATATAGATAAACATCCAAGACCCAGGCCAATCTAAAAAGATCATTTTCCATATTGACCTGGCCGGGGATCGAACCCGGGCACCCTCGTGTCGCAGGCTGGTGTGTTTACCACTGCGCCACGGAGCTGTCAAATATAGGTAGTTATGCTTGTTTGTTTTGTTTTTCGTGTGTGTAAGTGGCTAACACTGGTGTCAGATTTCAAGCTGCCTAAAGACATCTTACATAGCTTAACGACTGCCATCTAAGATGACAACAGCCGACCAATGGCTTAACGTGCCTTCCGAAGCACGGAGGAGTTCGAAGTATTTTTTATGTAAATATTTTTTCACTTGCAGTCACCCATCACAATAGGGACTACGGCCAGGGTTACTTAAAATGCGTAAGCGATTTCAATGCTTACGACCACTAGGCCATCGAACTATAGGGATGCTTTTCATGCTCAAGGACGTGGGGAAGGAGTGCCCGCGGCAGGCCCTCGTGGCGGCTGGCTGGGAACCTCCCTGGTTTGAACTTTATTCCTTTCTTGCTGCCTACACTTGTGGTACACCATCACACACTCGCGGATGAGATTTAAGATTGTTTTCGGCCAGCGAACTCTTAGGAGACGTTATTTTTAGTTGTTTTATCAGCGCAAGCGACGCGCTAACATGACTCGATCGCCATATTTCTTTGACTGTCATTTCATGATCTGGGAAAAAAGAGAAAAACGTAGAATGTACCAGCTACTTCTCGTCCCGCGCAGATCGTAAAAGCCGATCGCGGGATTGTGCGTAAATCTGAGGAATCATGCGAATAGCGATGCGGCTAGCAACCCGTCACTGTTTTGATTCCTTTTTTCAGCCTCTTCAACTGCATGCTAAACGTAGCTTTAAGTTTTTAAAAACCTAAGCTCTGTCAACCCCACAAGGGAAAGTACGTGATAGTATGTATTATATTGGTATGTGCAGATGTAATCGTTTTCCCTGGTATCGCTTTAGCTCTGTATAAAAAATAATGATTCCATTTTTACTAGGATACGTGTTCAATAAATATAACATTTTGTTACAGGAAACATAACTTCGACTAGCTCCGTGGCGCAGCGGTCAACACGCCGGCCTGCGACACGGAGTGACCGGGTTCGATCCCCGGCCAGGTCAAGATGGAAAATGATCTTTTTCAGATTGCTTGGGTCTTGGATATTTATCTATATAAGTATTTGTTATAAAATATAGTATCGTTGAGTTAGTATCCCATAACACAATTTTCGAACTTACTTTGGGCCTAACTCAATCTGTGTGATTTGTCCATATATATATATATATATATATATATATATATATATATATATATATATATAACTTATAATCACGTCTTTATCATACTGATTGATTAGACAGAGCCTAAGGTTATAAGACTCAAAGGCCACGTTAGGGTGTAAGTGGGTGTAAAATTAGAAAACGGAATCATAATAGTAATCAGTTGCTCTTGCTAGCATCGCCTGTTAATTATTAGATTTTCGCCCATTTCTTCGGTTGTAATTGGGAAAAAAACAACGGATTGCACTACGGGAGTGCCAGCAGAAGTGAAAACTCCGCATTAGAAAGAGAGGGGGATATTACTTCCTCTCCTATACCGCGCCGGCGGTCTCAGGTCACGTGTCCGTCTTACGAATTTTCGATCAGGTCACGTGTACTGACGCGAGTGTAAATTTTTTTAACCATCCCAAAAAGTGCACAACGCCGCCTAGAAGATTTTACTTCAACAATACTAATTCAAGAATAAAGCCCTTTTGTTTTTAAGGCTCCCTGTACGTACGAAGAAGAAGAACATTGACCTGCACTAGGTTGAAAACCACACGGCGGACGGAGCAAAGAATTATACACAGTGAAATTTTGATCGTTAGGGATGATTCAGCCCGTTGATATAAACAACTTTCCCTATGGGAGCAAGTGCTGGAAACTCAAAAATTTGTTGAAGAAAGCCAAAAAAATTGACCCGGCGGCCGTAATTTTTTGTATGGAACTGCCCATTTTTTTAATTCCCAGCATTGGTCCCATAGAAAAAGTTATTCATATTGATGGGCTGAATCACCCCTTTAAGGGTTCAGAACGATCAAAATTTCACCGTGTATATACCTAACTTGACAAGCAAACGGAACAAAGGGAATCGAATGACTCAGATGCTATGCGATACGAGTATGTCGCCGACTTTAATTTCAATTACTGTCTGCTGCCATATTCGACATGGATAGTGTTACCTTGAATGTGAAATGACAATTTTTGATTAAAACTAACGCGAGATAATAACATTATTTATTAATGTGAATTACGGGTTACCCAGTACGAAGTCAGCTACTTAACTAACTAGCTAACTACTAACTAGCTACCTGTAGCTGACTTCGTACGTGAGTAACCCGTAATTCACATATAAATAGTGAGTTTTACCTAATGTTATCCTGCCACTGTTCTCAAAGGCAAATTATTTTGATGGCTATACGCTGGCCATGTCTTCTCCGCAATATTTTTCTGCCATCATCATCAGACTTAAAACTTTTTTCATCAGAATAAAATACGATCTCGTTCTTGTTGAACGTTTCCTCACTGTTTCAATTGAAATATTGTAGTGTATATGTTACGCCAGTTGACTCCGAATCCACAAACGGACGGTGTTTCTCTGTAAGAGATATATTTATCTTAGACATTTATCACAAACCCTATGTTTTACGGAACAAAAAATAGTGTGACAATTAAGTAAGTATATTAAATACTTATAATTTCTACTTACCGCGATACCTAACTCTCTAGATATAGATACTTTAAATACTGTGGTTGTCTTCACAATACAATATTAGCTTTCACAAAATCTGCTATATAAGATGAAACGGGATGCCTAATAACTGGTGGGGTTTTGGATCACTACACAGTAATCGCAGTATCTTAATTGTGACGCGAGTGAACAATATTTTTGATTAGTTGGTATCAGGTATAAATAAATCTGATAGATTACCCTCAATTTATTTGTTAAAGCAATGCGTTGCAGTTGGTGACAATGATGTCATAGCAGTAGAAATAGATAGCCAATTTCGCCCGAGACGTCATATCGTCGGTTGGCGTATTGAGATGAGCGCTAGCTTCTCAAGTCGTGGGTCCATGGTTCGAATCGAACTTTACGTAGGATTGTTTTTGATTCTTTCTTGTTCTTACCATTGATGATTACTTGAATTATTAGCTGAGATTATTAGAAATACAAAATTTGCAACTGAGCAGGTTATCAGAAACAAGTTTATACCAGCAGTTGTCTGTCTACTTGCCAAAAATCACGGTAGGTGGCGCTTCACAGCAAAGTGTGAATTTACGTTTTAAAAGTCAGGGGGTCAGGTATCTGCTTGGCCGACTGTACTAAGCGCTGAATTAATTAAATGCATCAAAAGTATTTGTATGATTTAGGGCGATGCTTGCGCAAGATCGCCCCCTTGTTTGAATTTGAAACAGATACATATGAAATTTAAAAACGATATACATGTATATGTTATATCTAAAAACATTTTTCTTCGAAAAGTTTGTAAATATTACGTCTAAAACAATAATTCTCACATGACAATATGTATATATCTCGGAGGTCGCCCCCTTTGTAATTTTTTTTTATAAAAATACAAATATGAATATATTAAGACTTTCATCTTTTTACATCATAGATTTAAAAAAAATTGCGTCATAATCGCCTAATAGTTTTGCGCAGCCTAATGGCTTGCGCAGTTGACACGTTTTTCGTTCGCGCGGCACCTGCTTAAATTAAATTGACCTTATATATGAATCAAATACGAGGGGGGTCAAAAAGTTTGCGGAACGGAGGGGAAGGAAGGTGAAATAAAACACTGTACTATTTTTCTTTTTCAATATATTCCCCCTTAAGTCGAATACATTTTTCAGATCTCTCTATTATATTATTAATACCGTTGAAAAAAAAATGATTTGTCTTTGTCCTCAAAATAGGCCGAAATCGCCGACTTGACTTCTTCATCGTCGGAAAATCTCTTCCCACTAAGCTCTTTTTTTAATTTGGGAAATAAAAAATAATCACAGGGGGCTAAGTCTGGACTATAGGGAGGATGGTTTAACATTTCGAAGCCACAGTGATGAAGGGCAGCCATCGCTACGCGGCTCTTGTGTACCGGTGCGTTGTCATGCAAAAGCAGCACACCTTTTGTCAACTTTCCCCGCCTTTTCTCCTTGATTGCTTCTTTTAATTGTCTTAGTAGATTAGCGTAGTATTCTCCCGTTATAGAAACGCCCTTATCTTTATAATCTATTAGTAAAATACCCTCTGTATCCCAAAAAACAGTTGCCATGATTTTTCAAACCGATTGTGACACCCTGTATTTCTTAGGGGGCTGACCCTTTTTATGCCACTGCTTAGACTCTTGCTTCGACTCAGGCTCATAATGATGAACCCAAGTTTCATCTGCAGTAACAAGTCTTGAAAAAATTCCTTCCTTGTCGGCGCTACAGAGGTCTAAAAACTCCTTTGAATACTCGACGCGCAGCTGTTTCGGTGGTGGTGTGAGCATTCTTGGCACCCATCTTGCGCTGACTTTTGACATCCCAAGATTGTCGTGTAGAATATTTAAAATAGTTGTAGGTGATACTCCAACCATTTCTGCAAGTTGTTTCTTCTTCAAACGAGTATCCTCCAGTATAAGATTCTCCACTTTTTCAACGATGTTTGAGGTGGTGGCCTCAATCGGCCGTCCTGAGCGAGGGTTGTCTTCAAGAGACTCTCTGCCTTGCTTGAAAAGGCTATTCCACTTGTACACCATGGTTTTCCCAGGGCAAGAGTCCCCGTATACTGATGACATTTCTTCCATAATTTTTTGAGGTGGTTTTCCTTGCTTAGCGAGGAACTTTATGACGGCACGAAACTCGATTTTTTCCATGTTCAAGTTTTTTTTCCGGATTCACTTGTTTGATCGACGACAGGTCAAAAGTAATTGACACAATCGGGTTCAAACTTGGCATATATACTCACAAAGAGTTGCACATTAGTTACTACCAGCGGCAGGTCCCCCACCCCCCGCTAACCCCTTCATTCCGCGAACTTTTTGACCCCCCCTCGTACAAGAAAGATAAGCAAGTATATCATGTAAATCATGGAGGTCAAGCAGATGTTAGAGAATAGAGACATTAACGACGTCTTATCCCAAATAACGAACAACTGCCACGTTTTTCCTAATTGTAATCTAAATAGCGAGAACTTCTCATTAGTGAGGCAGCTACACTCCAACTAGGGCGGAAACATATTAAGGAAATGTTTATGTAGGCTCGTCAAGTTAATTTTATCACTCGCTTGTGTGGGCTTAGTTTCTTCCCAAGGCGTCTTTGCCCACCTTTTATTTTATAGAGAATAAGCATACTCGCATTTTTTTTGTCGATGGACGTCATCACGACAAAACAGCCTCCGTGGTCCAGTGGTTAAGGCGTTTGCCTGTTGACCCGGGGGTCGTGGGTTCGATTCCCACCGGAAGCATACTTTGTTTAGTTGTTTCCAGTTTGGTTAGGACATTGCAGGCTTGAATCACCTGATTGTCTGATAATAAAGATGATTCCGTGCTTCGGAAGGCACGTTAAGCCGGTGGTCCCGGCTGCCATCTGGTAGTCGTTAAAGGAACCACGTCAGAGGCCGAGAGGCGGTTCCAAAGAACTCTGACACCAGGGTGTGCATGGTCGATTGACCGTGACACCTACTCGAAATGAATGTATGAATCACGACAAAAAAAATGCGAGTATGCTTTGTATGTAAATCGATGAACGCCGGTTGCACCCACGAAAAAGTGTCACGTTCTGTGTGCAAGCTAGAGCGCGGAATAAGCGATAGAGAGGTACGATCGGCCTGAACGTTCGGCTTGTGACGCATCTATCACTCTTTCATCGTTATCACGTAAAATTATTGTCCGTATACCGCAAGTAATTGGCAAGCGGGTTGGCGAGCGCAGATTATTTGGTTCGTGTGCTTCCGACGCTGCTGCCATCGGAAGCATTTTGAAGCTGGAGAAGGACAGGAATTTGTTGGATTTGGAAAGGGAATGAAGGTAGGATACTACTCACTCGGATGAATGTGGAATAGCAAGTCGGAAGGATGCCATACCTTCACAGGCAGTTGAGGATGACACCCCAGGCTAATGACACCCCTGGTATTTATAACAGTGACGTGCAGTCCATATAGACTGTTAGACACTGTCTACCCTGCAGTCGCTAAATAAATACAATTTTTTTTCTAACAAAAAATTATAGTCTGTGCGCCTGCAAAATTCTGCTAGCAAATACTTTATAGTCGATTTTGTTCAAGTACGTCTTGCGGCCGGCACGTGTCCGCGCTAACCAGTATCTATACGCGTAAGCCGCGTTAGACAAAATTTCAAAGGTCTAACTTTTCACGCACACATAGAAAACTATTATACACCGACAGGAAATCGCTTTTGTAGTAGTACAAGTAAACATCTTTCATCGGCACACACATGCAAAGCAAATTTGCGCTGTGTGTGTGAATATAAGACACTGTCTAAGAGATTTCTATTGGCTGTCGCGCGCGATGTAAATGACATCGTCACTTGTCAATGTCATTAAGGATTCATACTTATGTCAAGTCAATGTCATTGATTTATGTGTTTACAAACAATCCAAGAGGAAAGTTTTATTTTAAAATTAAATGCTATAACAGTTAAATTTCATTTGTGACAAAAATATTTTCATGTGAAAGTTGTGACGCTTACTGTTTGCATGCCGAAACCGAAATATAAAGTGTTATGTGAACACGCTTTTGAACAAATCAAGCAACCGGTTAGTTATGGTTAGTTATTCTAAAGTTTAATCTTAAACCGTATGATATGTGTACGTGGCTCGCAGGTTGTAATCATATCTCTAATTTTTCGCTTGTTTTGAATACTTTTGCGGTCGAAGATCGAAAGACTATCATAATATTAAACGAGTTGTAGATAACTAGCCGTATAGTAAGGTAAGGTATATAGGTTGTATATTTATAAGGTAAGTTTTATAATTATGTCTACCCTATGATAAATGTCTGTGCACGTCACTGATTTATAATATTAGTTAGAATAGCCTTAATTAGCCGTGTGGGATCCGGCAGAGTAGAATAGGACCACTCCAAGTCTTCCCGTGGATGTCGTAGAAGGCGACTTAGGAAATACAAGCTAAACAAAGCTTATAAACATCTAAGACACCTCTCCAACCCGTCTGGCCAGCGTGGAGAGTGTAGGCCAAGTCCTCTGGCTGCTCTGGCCAAGTATGACCCTAGTAGTACAGAGAGGTCATGGTCCTGTAGTGGAGACTAAAAACGACCTGATGATGTATGATGATGTTGTAAGAATAGGAATAGGTTATTAAGATTTAGCTTCACTAAAAGTAATAACCAATTAAGAAAATGTTCAGTAATTCATTATGATTTGATTACTGTTAATAATTTCCCTAAACTACGAATATTATTTGCTTAAACTAGAGAAAAGGCACATAGAAAATGTTTATCAAGTTATTTCAGATTTTTAATTAACAATGCTTCGTTAACACTCGATTCAATTCGAAATAACTGGGACAGAGACTAAACACGATTTGTGTTCATTCATTAGTGCTCTCTCAGAATCTCTATAATATAACGATATTATAGAGATAAGGATGTTACACCAATATATTCTACTAAGACGTATAAGTTAACGAATATATACAACTTAGTAGAATACATTGGTGTAAAGGCGATTTAACTTATAAGAGGCAAGGTTGTCAATAGAATGATTTTTTTTAAATAGGGATTTAAAAATACATAAATACTAAGGTACCTACATGTATAAAAAAAATCAAAAAAAGTACTCATTTTTAGAGCAGTGGTCTTAAAACCCTCTGTAATATTAATAGCCCTGCCACTCGGGATCTCCTCTCGACTCATCATTCCGAGTAGGTGTCACGGTCAGTCGACCTTGTACACCCTGGTGTCAGAGTTCTTCGGAACCGCCTCTCGGCCTCTGACGTGGTTCCTTTAACGACTACCAGATGGCAGCCGGGACCACCGGCTTAACGTACCTTCCGAAGCACGGAATCATCTTTATTATCAGACAATCAGGTGATTCAAGCCTGCAATGTCCTAACCAAACTGGAAGCAACTACACATAGTATGCTTCCGGTGGGAATCGATCCCACGACCCCCAGGTCAACAGGCAAACACCTTAACCACTGGACCACGGAGGCTGTCCTCTCGACTGATAGCATGCCGTACCACGGTAGGTTTTATTCGCGCGCCTGTGGCATGCCATTCCACGGCACGATTTTGACAGACGTAAATCGTAAATTCCCGCTCAGTGTTACGTTACAAAGTATATTTTGCTTTTTCCTGTACGTTTTGAAGGCGCAAATAGAAGCAGGCATGCCAATGACACTTTGATTTTGCCTAGTTTTTTTAAACTTCAGTCATCAAAAGAAACACTATTATTTTTGTTTTAAGTGATTCAGTGATTATAAAATCTTACCTACGTTAGTAAACTATCATTTTCTTTATTTATTAAAGCGATATCTTTCCGATTTGTGGAAAAAAATATAGTATGTTATGAACGATATATTTTATACCTAAAATGTTTAGGTATCAAGTTTTAAAGTCATATTTATCTTGCAATACATGAATAAATATAGTACAGGAGTAATAGAAATAGGGAGAAGAAAATCTGTCTAAGTATTCTAAAATTATGCCTTTGACGTAGATTAAGTAAGACTTTTCTAATTAACACCGAAACCACTTGAGGATGCCTTGATACTCAACCCACATAAAATACACCTACACAAAAACAATTCTAATATAGATTCCATAATTACTTTTATATTCAGTTAGTAAGTAACAATTTAAAAAATATATCTTATTTTCTTTGTAAAGTTACGTTTTCCTGAAAATAACACCATTTCGCTAAAAATACTTTTATTTCTTTTGTGAGAAAACTTGGTTTAAATTCGAAATGCCGTTGCGAAAAGGTCTTTGTTGACAAAGCAGCCTCTATATTCTACTTGGCGCCATATTTCTCATACCAATCTTTTTTAAGAATACGGCAAAGGAAACTACTCGTACACAGCCTTACAGCTACAGCACAGAGTTTCTCAAATGAACTTATTCCTTCGTTTCGTAAGAAATGTTTGTTGTTCCTTGACGCAAAAACTACTGGATAGATTTTAATGAAACTTCACAATGCTAGATGATATATCAGTTTAAATTACGCGGACATAGTCGCGGGAAAAAGCTTAATACCTTATAAATAAGACTTCGCACGCAACATTTTAATACGTTTTAATATTATTCGATACAGGATTTTAGAACTTATATTGTGAGATATAAGAGACCAAATAAGATTCTGAAAAAAATAAGAACTTATTTTTTTATTACAATAATTTTTATCTCTCCATTACTCAAACGGAAAGAAAAAGGATTTTGTCCAGTAGTGGGACATAACCATCTACAGGTTTGGAAAGTCTAGCTTAGAATAACAGTAGCACCGTTTACAAAGTTGCAATCCTCTGACAGATAGACAAACAAGAGCCTTATTAAAATCCCATTCGCACCCCTCGAAACATATAAAAACTTTAAACGATACCACAAAATGGAATTTAAAAGCTCAGATCCCCAGGCAATAAAAGTTTGGGAAACACTGCTTCTTTAGATTATATCAGCTTCCCTGGAGGCAGATCGCGTTTAACGGGATTTGAGGGACAAATTAAAAAGCGAAGTCACGTCCTAGTAAAATTCGTAGATCGCTAGTAGAATTGTTTCCACCCTATTTCTCCCATTTTCAGAATTGCTAGATCGTGTTTCAAATACTTAATTTTTTAATACGCAATGAGAATAATTGTGTGCGCCAAAATACAAGTAATAGCTTATCTTGATATTTTTTTTATATTATAAAAATAGGCCTTAAAAGACAGCAATACAACTATATAGCAATCTGACTTCTAGAAGAATAAAGATTAGTGTGTTTGTTTGTTAAACTGTAATGGCTAAACTCAAAAACTACTGGACCGATTTCGAAAAAATCTTTCAGCTATCGACAGCTTAATTATTAGCATTACTTGTTTACTTTAAATTATTTATAAGAAATGGTTGTCTGTATACTCTGTTTATGGACGATAAGTGTACGTGATAGCGAAACAGAAATGCGTCACAAGCCAAACGCTTAGGCCGATCGTGCCCCTCTTCCACGTTGGTCTGGGAGAAAAGAAAAAACGTAGAATCTGCCAGATAGAGAAAAAAAAAGGTAGAATCTGCAAGGTGCTTCTCTTCCCGCGCAGTCCGTAGAAGCCGGTCAAGGGAATGGGCGAAAATCTAAAGAATCATGACAATAGCCGATGCGGCTAGCAACCCATCACTATTTTGATTCCGTTTTCCCCCTTAACGCCCACCAACACGCTAAACGTGGCCTTTCGGTCTTATGACTTTAGGCTCTGTCTACCCCGTAAGGGATAAAGACGTGATAATATGTATGTAATATGTGCCCCTCTATCGCTTGTTGTAACGTGGCGTGGCTGTTAAAGTGAAATTTCTTTAGCGAGGCTTATTGGGATGGGTAAAAAATGAAACTCGCGTCAGGACACGAAACCTGACCGAAAATTCGTAAGATGAACACGTGACTTAAAATTCAAATTCAAAACGTTTATTCAGAAAATAGGCCTTTGCAGGCACTTTTTCACGTCAAATCACATTTTTAAGGATCTAATTTAGTCATATTTATATTATTACTTAATGTGCAAAAGCTACAGACTACTAGCGTTTCGGAACCGACCACTGCAGAGAAGAAACGCCAAAAGAAACTCTTTTCAACAGTATTGGTGGCCTACTCGCCTGAAGTGCTTTTTTATTTTATCATCTATCTTTATCATTTGTCATCTAATTTCTTCACATATCATTTTTTTTTTTCATTTTATGATTACATATTTTATTATATAGGTATATTATTATTTTTTGGAACATATTATGTTAGCGATCGAGTGTGCAATGATAATATTTTACATTATACACAGTAGTCTCAAAGAGGCCGAGTAGACCTTGACTTGAAACCAGCATAGGAGAGGAAGTAATATCTTTATAGCGCGCGGAGGTTTCACTTCTGCCGGCACTCCCGAAGTGCAACCCGTTGTTTTTTTTTTTTAGATGCTTTGAGCCACTAACACGGTAAGAAGTTCGGTTAGTTAGGCGTATGCTTTTATTCAGTTTAAATCACATATTAGCCATTGCGTCTTTATCATCATCATCATCAGGTCCTTTTTAGTCTCCACTACAGGAGCACGACCCTCTCTGTACTACTAGGGCCATACTTGGCCAGAGCAGCCAGAGGACTTGGCCTACACTCTCCACGCTGACCAGACGGGTTGGAGAGGTGTCTTAGATTTTTATAAGCTTTGTTAAGCTTGTATTTCCTAAGTCGCCTTCTACGACATCCACGGGAAGACTTGGAGTGGTCCTATTCTACTCTGCCGGATACCACACGGCTAATAGCCGTTGCGTCTCTTCCGTGCGTGTAAATTCTACAAATTTTAAATATACACAACCAGAACCGTAATAAAAGCTCGAGGGCTATTGTATAACCAAATTAATCGTAGGACTCTTTATAAATAGCCTCCGTAAATCAATAGCCACTAGCTATTGATGGCAAAGTTATTGGCGGCCAAAAAAGTTGCGCCCGCGACCTCTGACACCTTTGTGTCCACAAAATAATTAATGGAACAAAAGCGGAGAGGTTACAAATTAAAAGAATACAGAATTGTATCACTCAGATGTTAGATTCATCTGCTGGACTGTCCGAGATTCAGAAAATCGACTGGAAGCATAGATTTTCTTGAGAGCTTAAAAATATTACATACATACATAGTATCACGGCTTTTTCCCTCGAGGGGTAGACAAAGCCTAGGTCTATAAGACTTTATGGCCACATTAGCATGTTGGGCGTGTAGATGGAAAACGGAATCAAGTAGTGATGGGTTGCTAGCCGCATCGTCTATTGATATAATTGTGAATTGAAAATATAAACCCTTAAAGAACCTATTTTGGAAGGATCTATGACATAATATATCGAACACCTAATAGAAATGATTTGGAGGGTTAGAAAGACTAAGCTTACAACAACAACTAAAGAGGAGCCGATGGCCTAGTGGGCGTAAGCATAATCAGCGCTTACGCATGTTAAGTAACCCCCGGGCGGAGTCCCCACTTGGATGAGTGAGGATTGAAAATATCTCGAATTCCTCCGTGCTGCGGAAGGCACGTTAAGCCGTTGGTCCCGGCTGGCATCATTGATGACAGTCGTCAAGCTATGTCAGATACATTTAGGCAACTTCCAAAATCTGACACCAGTGTTGGCCACTTCCATACACGAAAAACAAACAAACACCGGTAAGAATAAACACAAGCCTCTATTTTTAACAGCACTTACGGCTTGAGAATTTTATGTTTATATTCAAATATTGCCTTTTCGTGAACTGTGGCTCACGCACTTAGGTTATTAAGCTCTACACATAGGCTGCTAAGTTACAGTATAAATAAAACATGAGTTTCCTTTTCTTTTCTGTATGTTCGTCATTTTATACAGCGGATTCCGAAGTGAAATCATTTATCACGCGCCCGCACCTCTCGAACTTGGCTTAATGAAACACGCCCGCTAATCCTTTGCCATAAAAACAGGATCGTACGAAAGTAGTAATATACTAGCTTTCATTCGGCTCCGACTCGGCTCCGCGTTATATACTTCTGAAACAATTCTTTTTTCGTGATAAAAAGTATCTCTGACAGGCTCCCTACGTCGCCGTCGGTCGTTCCGAAGTTTGTTGATGAATTTTCTCTTTACATAGCACGGTGTTTCGCTAAATTAGTGGTACGATGTTTTGCTTCATCGATACTTAAACATTTACCAGGTGACATTTTTAGTACAACCTTTCCTGCTGATGTGTAAGACAAATTTTATGAAGATAGTTTAAGTACTTAGAAAATAAAACCGTTACAAACGATTATACAATATTTTACGTTTAAAATGCTACAAACGACTGATGGTGTTAGAAAGTTTCACTCTCCAAAATTTTTGTGTGACCGAAATCCATCCATACGTCCATACTTCTATACTAAAATTATAAAGAGGATAGATTTGATTGTTTGTTTGTTTGTTTGACGCGAATAGGCTCCGAAACTACTAGACGGATTTGAAAAAATCTTTCATAGTTGAGAAGTTACACTATCTGCGCTGAACATAGGCTATGTTTAATGCGGACGAAGTCGCGGGAAAACAGCTAGAAATATTATAAATGCAAAGTAACTCTGTCTAGAGAGACAGAGTCTGTCACCTTTTCATGCTTCAACTATTTAACCAATTAGAATGAAAGTAATTCGGTCTGTTTCAACCGCAGATCCGATTTAGATAAAATTTGGTATGGTCATCGTTTGAGGCCTAGGGACGGGCGAAGGATACCTTTAATGTCGGAAAAAAGTACTGTCCCTGAGGGAACGATATTCACGCGAGCGAAGCCGCGGGTAAAAGCTAGTTAATAAATAAGTTAAAACATTTGAGTTTCCAAGAAATTATGAAAAATTAGTACTTCATTATGTTACTTCAACGAAATTATTTGAAACTAAAATATCAGATATCCCGATGTAAATGTAATTTCGTTTCAATATGAATATTCAGAAAATCAAGAACTTGAATAATTAAATAAATCAACATATCAAAATAACAGACAATAGAATTCTGTTTGTAATAAGTACAAGGAGACTGAATAAATCTAATCTTATTCGAACATCGAAAGCCCGCGGACATTTAGGCAAAACTGATATGAGGATCAATCGGCCGAGGCAAACAAAATGCGTATTATAAAAATAAATTTCTTTTTACAAGCTTTTATTTAGTTTCACCTGTCCCGATGTTAGTCTGTAATCAAATCATCATCATCAGGTCCTTTTTAGTCTCCACTACAGGAGCACGACCCTCTCTGTACTACTAGGGCCATACTTGGCCAGAGCAGCCAGAGGACTTGGCCTACACTCTCCACGCTGGCCAGACGGGTTGGAAAGGTCTCTTAGATGTTTATAACCACTCTGTATGTACTCCGTGTTTATAACCTTTGTTTAGCTTGTATTTCCTAAGTCGCCTTCTACGACATCCACGGGAAGACTTGGAGTGGTCCTATTTTACTCTGCCGAATACCACCCGACTTCACAGACTTATTTATACTCTAAGATTTCAAGGCTTTTTCAAATAATTGAACAGAATTGGCACATCCTTACGTAATCATTAGGTAATCATATTGTGAGTATATATGGATGTTTGTACTTAATCCCGCCAAAACGGCTGTACGGAGTCTTACGAAATTTTAAATTTGCGTAGATAGGTTATTACCTGGATTGACACATAGGCCAGCTCTCAACCCGGAAAAAGTACTGTTCCCGCGGGATCGACATAAACATGAGCAGAATCACGGGCGACAGCTAATTTTCTACGTTGAAAACCCTAAAGTTAAAGAAAATAATAGACAACAATCACGTACGAGTATACGAGTTTTCATTGATATTTACATATATTGGCTGTTTAAATAATTTATTAGAGACGTCAATCCATAAAATCATAGTAAATAATTAATCTAATATTGCATTTATCGAAGCATTTCAGTACTCAACATCATTACTAGATTAAAACAGTATATTTTTAGGTCTTTCAATTTCGACGAAAAAATATGAAATCGTAGATTTGCTGGCAACAAGCCAATCCCCGTAGGGTAACCACACATTAAGGCTGGTTGCTTTTTATTCGTACATATTTATATACGAAGTGTGCAAAGAACGGCGTGCAATGTCTAGAAGTAAAAGTTGGAAAGTAGACGTAACCCCGAAGCATTAGGACAGAGGATGCAACCGCAAAAATGCTTCGATCTTGATCTTGTCGAGTCGAAATGGTCCATTTAATAACATATTTTTGATAGACCGTTGTCCCAACGCGATTTTCTGATATATCAGGTAGTGTTTGGGAACTATAATAATTGGATGCGCACTTCGTTGGTGAACTTAACGCCCGGTGAAGTAGCGAAAGTTCACCTGGAGCTAGCTACATAGTCAATTTAAAAAAAAAATCGCTGGTGAATATTAATATCCGATTTCTTACATCCCGTTAGGAAGCGTATAGGAGTTGAGAAAGTATGTTGAAAATTTGTTAAAAAAATTGTAGGAGTTATTGTGTAATAATTCTTCATAAGCACGATCGGCAGTTTGGTTCTGAGCAGTTTAGATCAATCTATGTGTCGATTTCAGGAAAGACTTAAGTTGGGCCAATATTACCAACGTATAGACTGCCAAACATATTCAAAACATACAAAGACAATTCTTTGCTAACACTGACCTCAAAATTTTTTACAAAGTTAACCTAACAATATCTTTAAATTACATTTTTATATACATACAAAGTACAACGTCTTTTTCCTTGCGAGGTAGACAGAGCCTAGGTCTATAAGACCTGAAGGCCACGTTTAGCATGTTGGTAGGTGGAAAACGGAATCAAATTAGTGATGGGTTGCTAGCCGCGTCGCCTATTAACATGATTTCTCAGATTTTACCCATTCCCTCGATCGGCTTTTACGATCTGCGCGGCAAGAGAAGCAGCTGGTACATTCTACGTTTTTTCTTTTCTCCCAGACCAGCAAGGAAAAAATTAAATTTTTCGTTTATATTTTCAAAATAATATGATGAAACGTCATTCCTTTTTTAATTAAATAAAGTAATACAGTAAAACAGGAATAAACAAAACACAATTCAATAATTTTACTCTCACACTACAAATAAGCAAAGGAATAACAACTTAAACAACAACTAATAAATTTCCCAGTGAACTTAAGACCTCGGATAAACACTCTGTTTACAAACCAACGCACCTTAAGTAATCGATGGAGATTAAAGTAACGTAGAACTTTAATTAAAGCTTGTGTGTAGGATACATTATCTCGGGGAACAGTCTTCAAAGCTTTTTTGCAAATTAATTCGCCTAAGCTTACATTATTGGAATACCTCTAAGAAAATTAATGCTAAGAAAATAGAGCCTTAAAAGCAAATGACAATAGGTATGTAAAAAAAATACTTTTCAAAATAATTAGACCGTCTAGTAGATTATAGAAAAATATTAGACACGTATTTTTTCTTTTGTCAATCAAACAAAATTTGATAAAGATATAGCCCGTTAAAGTTTCGCGTGACGTCACTGATCGGTAGACTTTTTACCGGCCTGTTGCGTCATGAGCCCCTACTCCTCAACTTTGATGCGCTTTATCTTTATCATCTTTTGTTTGATTGAAAAATAAAAAATATGTGTCTAATATTTTTTATGATCTATAAGACGGACTATATTTTTTTTAGGAAACAAGCCTATTGTGATAGGGTAGTTTCGTGCGTCAAAATAATAACATTAAAATTAGTCCGTCAGTTAGATAATCGAAAAATGTTAGACAAGTATTTTTTCTTATGTTTATTAAACAATAAATGATGCGCTTCATCAAGTTCAAGAGTGGGGGCTCGTGACATCAAATTTTGCTAAAAAGGGTAGAAAACTATGACGTCACACGGAATTTCAAAGGTCTTTATAAAAATATCTTTAAATTTTTTTGTATAATCGACTAAAGAAAAAATAAGTATAATTTTTAGGAAACTAGCCTATTAAGATATGTTCAATTACGCTATATTTTTGGACTAAAGCACGGAGTCTTAAAAAAGCCTAATTTGGCGACATCTGGTACGTGGCCAAACACAAAATTTTGCCGAGATCTACGCTACCATGTCATTTCGGAAGAAAATTAACACTATATTTGGACTAAAATACAGAAACCATCAAAAATTAACAGCATTTTGAGTTTCGTGGCCAAACACATTGAACAGAGAGTGTTAGTTTCCCACGCAGCAGGTAGTTTTTTAATGATGCTAATTTATCAGCCTCAGTGCTTTTAGGTTTCACGGTGGCACGCTCGGTCTCCGCTAAATCCTTTTTGAGATTTTTGCTTGTATTTTTTTTATGACACAGGGCGACAAACGAGCAAGTGGGTCGCCTGATTATAAATGATCACCGCTGCCCATAGACAACTGCAACACCTAGGGTGGGACAAGAGTAATGATGGGCCGCTGGGAATTTTGGAAATTTACGGAAATTTACACATTGTAAATTTACGGAAATATTCTCAATGTTTCCGTAAACTTTCCCAAAATTTTCCATTCTTTTTTATAATATAAGTGCCCATAAATTGTTAAAAATTTCATAAAGGGTAGTGACACACCGCAAAAAACTGCTACCCCTGGTGCCTGGTGGTGAGCCTCAAGCCAGTTCATCTAAGTCTAAATATTCCCGGGAACTTTACTGGGAATATTCCCAGAAATATGGGGGCTTTGTTAATTTTCAACATTAAAGTAGAATCAACTTTTGCTTATTCATTATAACATTTAATAAGAGTTAATTGAATGGTTGATATAAAAAAAATCTTATTGTTACAGCAATATTCGCCAAAATTTCCAACTACGAGAATATTTTCGGAAACTTTCACGAGAAATCCCCAAAGCTTCTTGTAGTGTTTGTATCTATAAAATAGATACATACGCTGTCTCACGCACACTGGTGGGGAACACAAATGTCAGTATGACAGTAGTCAGTCTTTCCGGTATCGGCACTGAGTGAAGACGTGTCCCGCACTAGGTGTGATAGTGAGCCAGTGTTAATACGTATAGTAAGTAATTAAGTACACTACACTTCCAATATTCCCGGAAATGGCACATTACTAGATCAGAGCATTGCGTTAAGAAAATATAGATTCGTTTTTTTACCCTCATAAAGTCTATGGAAATGTGAGAAAATCTCAAAAAAGGCTAAATTTTGGCGACAGTGGTTGCGTGGCCATAACAGCATTTAGTCGGGACCGTGCGTGCGACCGTGGAATATGAAAAACAGTTGCTGATTAAACGACCACTTTCACGGAGTATATTTCATGGAAACAACATATTATATCAAAGATTTTTCATGCGTTTTAATGTTAGCGTTGGCCCATATGAAACTATTAGTACCGACCCTTAAATTACATTTAAAAAATATTTATTGATGCCAGTTTAGTAAACAAGTAGTGCTTATTGAAAAATATTGAAAACCTTTTTTTATACTTCTAAGCAGACTTAGGTTTTAAGACGAACCTAATGATTTCTTAACTGTCAAAATCCATCCAGTTGTTTGGAAGATCCGAGGTTAAAAATATATTTACAAACATACACGATTCGCGCGAAACACAAAACCCTTCTTAGCAGAAGTCGGGGAAAAAGGAAAGGAAAATAATTTTAATACTTTACGCTTTTTATTATATTTATAAAAATCAGCTGGACAGAAATTTGTTATGGAGATACTTTGATTCATGAGGATGGATATAGGCTACTTTTGGTCGCGATAACCGACACTCACGCGGGCGAAGCCGCGGGCGGAAGGTAGTTTAGTATATACCTGCATCCTAAGAATGTTTTCTAGGTAGGTACCTTATGTCAGAATATACCTGCATCGTAAGAATGTTTTCTAGGTAGGTACCTTATGTCAGAATATACCTGCTTCCTAAGAATGTTTTCTAGGTAAGTACCTTATGTCAGAATATATCTGAATCCTAAGAATGTTTTCTAGGGAGGTACCTTATGTCAGAATATACCAGCATCCTAAAAATGTTTTCTAGGTAGGTACCTTATGTCAGAATTAATATACTTTTAGAAAAGTTTTCAGGCAGCTTTGCTTGGCATCTCGTAAAAACTGATATCCATGACTAAACTGTTCACATATCTTATAAATATGGACTTAGACAATGGTTTAGACCAGGGCTTGTTACCGGTACCAAATTCCCATTATAAGTACCGGTAAGTACCGGTATTACTATTCTGTTAAAATTTTAACGGTAATATGAGGTACCGGTAATCTAGTATTTAACGGTAATAATATTGTTAACAGTTAACGGTAATTTTACCGCTACTTGTTACCGGTACCAAATTCACATTATAAGTACCGGTAAGTACCGGTACCTCTATTCTGTCAAATTTTAACGGTATTAAAATTGCGTTAATTTTACCGGTACCTACGCATTGTTGCCGTCTACCGCATGGGACTCGCTCGACTGTAAAAGTGCCGCCCTATTGTGGGCCCCCGCCTCACGCCGCACATGCACAACACGGCAACGACACACATTAACGAAATGATAATTCCCAATACGAGTACCGGTACTAAGTACCGGTACTGTTTACCGGTATTTGGTACAGGTACTTCTTTCAATTACCGGTACCGTCGTTTTATTGAGGTACCGGTACCAATCCAATTACCGGTACCGTTGTATTATAGAGGTACCGGTACTTGATTTTTACCGTTACCAAATGTACCGGTACCAAACCAATTACCGGTACTGTCGTTTCATAGAGGTACCGGTAATGGATTTTTACCGGTATTCCAACCCCTGGTTTAGACAGCAGAAAACTGTCTGTCAGGTTATAAATTATGAGTCCTTGAGAACTTTTTAATCCATCGTGTTCTTGCCTGAAAAGTATCAGCGGTCTTCCTTGAATATTTAAACACATCATTCTAACTTTGTTCTAAAACGCTGTCGGGAACTTTATTATAACCTCCTTTATAGATTAGTAAGTGGCCAACACTGATGTTGGATTTTTTCAAGCTACCTAAAGGCATCTGACATAGCTTAATGGCCGTCAAAAATAATAGCCGGGACCTACGGTTAAAGTGCCTTTCGAAGCACGGAGGAGCTTGAGATATTTTATGCCACTTACGGTCACCCATCCCAGTGGGGACTGCACCCGGGGTTGCTTAACATGCGTAAGCGCTAATTATGCTCACGCCCACTAGGCCATCGGGCTCCTTAATCTAAGGTGTATGTCATAAAGGAATATCTGAAAAAATATTTGGTTCATATTTCATTACGTGATCCAGTAAAAATGGATTATTCAAATTGCCTTCAAAGTAGAGTTACCATATCTCTGTATTTGTCCTGAGATTTCAGGACTTTCGGACTCGTCTCAGGATTGCGGCCGGATTTTGCAAATCTTAAGAAATCTCAGAAAAATTAAAATTTTCAAGAAAATACTAAATTTTAAAAAGAAGAAAAGCATACTTATAACAACTAATCTTGCTAATACCTAGAGAAAATAATTTGAAAAACGTTTGGTAATCAACTTAATTTATGACCTGATTGATTAGTACATATTACCCCTTTAGACTGATTTCAAGTGCTGCAGGGACTTTTTATATCAAATGACTATTTTAAATTATTTATAATTCTTTTATTTTTAAGTTTTTTTTTTTTCTATTAGTATAGTTAGGGTTATTGATAAGTAGTTTAAATTAAAAATTAAAACCCCACAAAGATTTTCCGCATAATTTTAAATTGTTAACTACATACGTTTAAAAAAATCTCAATCTGCAACGAAATCTCAGGATTTTTCAATGTAAATCAGGCCTTTATTCCGAACTTTAGAATTGTTTAATCTGGTAACCCTACTTGAAAGTAATTTGATGTTTATCTAACTTTTTTTGTATTAATGACCTTTTAGTATTCAGCACACGATTATCGATTCTGCGATATCGGCAATCGATTAAACACACAGACGCTGGAACAAAATGCCTCATAATTAATTGGCAATAAGTATAATATCTCGATCGATCGCTCGCCCAGTGAATAGTAAGGATTATTAGCATTTTAGCATGTAAAGTAACTATCCAAGGTCCATCCCAGTGGGGACCATGCCTAGGGTCCCAACTGGGATGGACTACAAGAAGTGGCATAAAAATATTTCGAGCCGCTAATCGCGGCTTCTTAAGCGGCGTTGTGCACTTTTTGAGATGGGTAAAAAAAATGTTAAACTCGCGTCAGGACATGTGACCTGATCGAAAATTCGTAAGACGGACACGTGACCTGAGACCGCTGGCGCGGCGTAGGAGAGGAAGTAATCTCTTTCTACCGCGCGGAGTTTTCACTTCTGCTGGCAAACCCGGAGTGCAACCCATTGTTTTTATTTAATTCATAGAGGTGATGATAAGCATCATGTTATTAGTGCTTATGCTCCTCAATCCAGATGTGATAACTGGCTATTTAGAAATGTTTAATTGAAGAACGTCGAAGTAGGGAACGCTAGTTGAGTACGTCACAAAGGATATGGATAAGAAGGATCAGTTTTGTGTTATACAAAATTTGAAAAACTTGACAAGCGACAGAGCAATATGGAAGAGATTGACATGCTGTGCCGACCCCGCGTTATAGTGGGAGAAGGATAAAGAGGAAGAAGAAGATAATGATGAAAAGCCTTATGTGTTTTCTCGAGACTACCACACTTTTACTCCGAAAAACCTACTCTAAATCCATCGCTTCACTCAGGAGACTAAGAATCCTCCTTCGATCCGCTCTGGATTAAAAAAAATACTCTCACCTAAAAAGTATTGTTATAAGTTAATTTCAACTTCTCAGCTCTTGCTGGCGTGAATAATTTATCTACGGCTAAGTTTAGTGCTGCTTCCAACACTGAAATGTTACCTAAATCAACTTTTACGATTAGATGAAAGCTTTGTGGCAGCCGGCATGTTCTAAGCTTTTTGTCAGAAATTGTAGAAAGTTATTATAACTAATGTTACAACATTTCCCTTTGTAAAAAATTGACGAATCGTTTACGCAAAAACGGAAAATTAGAGCTTAAGGAAAACTCTCACGAGAAAAACGCGCTGCCTTTTTGTAGTACTTAGCAGGGTTTTGGTAGTACTCATTTATTTGTTTTTAACACTTTTAGTTAGCCGTTTTAATCTTAAACATTATGTTATGTTCGTGATTTAATTTCTTTGTACATGTTACACGATTTTTGGAATAAGTTCTTCGGGTTGGCATCGTCGACAGAAAACATGTGTATAATCAAGTATTTTTTTATATTATTATACGGGGGAAGGGGGAGGGGGGGGGGGGGGGGGCAAGAGGAGAGGCCTTTGCTTTGTTGTGGAAAACAATAGGCTAGAAAAAAATATATACGGGGAGACGAGCATACGAACTGGACATCTGTAAAAACAGAGTTAATGACAGAGCGCTGCTGGCCTTTTCAAGAATTACTACGTCTTTTGAAGGAACCCAGGTCATAACTTTGGGAAAAAACAGTTGAACGAAGCTCCACAACACGCGCGGGGCAAAAATAAAAGTAGTTGTGGATCGCCAGGTCTCCAGGTGGTAAACATAAAGCCTGTTTCTATGAGTGGGTGTAGCGTGGTAAGAAAGTGAAATTTCGCAGATTCAACCTCGGTAATTCTAATCTCATACATACATAGTAGTTACCTATCACGTCTTTTTCCCTCGCGGGGTGGTCAGAGCCTAGGTCTTCATGACCTTAAAGCCTCGTATAGCATGTTGGTGATTGTTAGGTGAAAAACGGAATCAAAATAGTAATGGGTTGCTAGCCGCATCGCCTACTAATATAATTCGTCGGATATGATTGCCTCGATCTGCGCACATTCTACTTTTTTCTTTTCTCCCAGACCAGCATGGAAGTGTCTCCCAGACCAGCATGAAAGAGAAAACCAGATTCTAATCTCTATAACAATTATAACATTCAAATTTCGGTAGATACGAGTATTTCACAAAAATGTCTAATGGTAATAAATAAGTAGCCCTTTTTTACCGAGTATTTCTACACAACAGACTAAAAAATGCAATATTTCTTAAAACTTTTATCTTTGCTTATTCAAAAGGATCCCTTTTTTCAAGATCAAGTTTGAGAAGACGATATTGCCGAACAATGATTAGTTGCTACCCTTTTTTATGAACCAACCCCTATCCGGAGCAAGGCCAGCCATTTATATTCCAAGATAAAGAATGGCCATGTTGTCCTTATTACTTCTCGCACGATAAAGTTATCGTTATGGATGCTATCGTGTTAGTAACTAAAATTATCGTCATTTATCGGAATTCAATGGTCCGGCCGATACTAAATGCATGTTTGTGTTTTGTTAATGATGCGTCAAAAAAATATTATTTACTAGCTTACGCCCGCGTCACTGTCGATCCCTCGGGTATAGTACTTTTTCCCGGGATAAAAGGTAGCCTTTATCCTTCTCCGTAATCCAGATGCGAAATTTTATGATGATCGGTTCAGTAGTTACGGCGTGAAAACGTAACAAACAAACTCAATTTCGCATTTATAATATTAGTAAGAAGATACAGTAGACCTACTTACACTTAAATGCATTGACTTGTTTATGTCTTATCTGGAGTATAAGACACAAAGTTCTGTATAGTAATAATCCAGTACACAGGATTATTTACGATTTTAAAAAATCTTCTATTTGACTGAAAATGCCCCTCGAATATATATTCAAATCAGGTAGATATTTCTTTGAAAAAGAAGTATCTACCTGATTAGGTAGACACTTCTTTTTCATAAATACTTGATTATGTAGATCGATAAATATCTACTTGATATGCGCTAAAGAATTAAAATGGCTTAAAAATTGCTCATGTAGAGTAGGGGAAACTATTAGAAAGAATGCAAAGGTGACATATCAGATGTTTTCCCATCCATTCTGAGGTTAATAAGTATCTACAATATGTAAAGCAACCCCTGTCCGAACCTTGAAGGTATGATTCAGCCCATCGATCGATATGAACAACTTTTCCTATGGGACCTATTCTGGAAAATCAAATGTTTTGACGTTCCCATTACAAATTGAGCATACGGCCGAATATTTTTGTTTAGATTTTTTTTTTTGAGTTCCCAACTTTAGTCCCATAGTTCTTTATATCGATGGGCTGAATCATCCTTCAAGAATCGGATAGGGTTTCCTTTCCTTTATATATACATATATAGAGTTATGAAATTATATCTGATAGATATTTAGTTGAGTTGGGTTTAACGTTATTTCCTAAATATACCGAAAATCCTATCAATATATTTTTATGCATAAAAGTTTACCAAAGACAGCCAGCATACTCGCTAACCTTTGAAAACTAAGTACGGTACGTTGCGATGGTCACTTCTACATCCATTACAGTTTATATATGATATATAAAAATAATCAATCATACGAAAGCCGCAATTTATTTTGAGATGAAGATCAAAACGTTCAACATCTTACACCAGTCAAAAGTTAGTGACTGCTCGCTGGATGGTCTGCCAAGAAATTAACAAACAAATAAACTAAATAATAAAACAACATATTGATAAGATGTAGGTACGTGTCATAAATTGGTTTTGTGTTTTAATTACCATGTTATCTCTCAATTTACCAACATAGGCCAAGATAGAGCCGTCAAAATCACGTTTTTCTTATCAAATTACCAACACACCATTAAAACAACATTATGTAGTGGTTTCTAAAACGGAAGCGATAATTAATAAATTCTCACTATAATTGATTAGTACTTAGTTATTAAAAAGTTAGTATAAAAGCATGCTTAATGTTTTTCCTTTTCGTTCTTACCGACCACGCGGTTTTTCTTAAACGCTGAAAAACGTCACTACACGACACTGAACGATGTACGGACGCGGCGGGAGCGAAACGGGCACTAAATATACATTTTTAGGAAACGATAATATTATAAACTCACTTCGTTGAATGACACGTGTTCCGGCGAAAGCAGGCAAGCAAGAGTTGCGATTGCGACCGTCCAAACGCTACAGACGTCAAACACCAAATACACTATTTACCAGCTGAAGGAAGCCCTTTACTAGACGATGAAAATAATAAGACATCTCAACAACCTAATTTGAACTTAATTTCCAACAACATAATGTTTATTTTTGAAAGTAATGGTTTGTGAGTAAATAATCATGTTGTTCCCGATATAAATGATGCCGTTACGCTCTTTCAATAGATGTTAGTATAGAGTGAAAGAGATGGAGAGAAAGCCCGCGCATGTGCACTTTAACCCTGAATTACCGTGAAATAACCTCAAAGTTTTATACGTGCTTACTGCTTAGTTGATCATCAATAAGTTCTTTGGGGAACCGTGGTTTTTATGGAGGAGTTTATTATAGCGCCTGAATGATTTATTACGTTCAATATGTTCCGTTAAACTTGTTCAGCTCGTAAAAGGTAGCAGGTAGTTTATGAGCTAACTTTCCTAGTAAAAGACTTTATTTGAAAACTTTGGTAGAGCTGAAATGTAGCGTACATAGTTGCTAGTTCAGCACCTGTGTTTGTATCTAGATATTTGCCATTAATCCCACATTAGTGCGTATTTTATATTTAAAACATAGATACATCTTAACGCTAATTGTAATAATACCAGCCACAGTTCCAATCTTTGATTATATTGTCCCAATTACTATACAATCAAAAGTACTAATATGTAAAAATAACAATTTAGAAGAACTAATCTATTGTGGTGTGAGGGACACTGTGAAGAAAAAAATGCACATAATGATTATTTTTGACGGCAGGAGAGGTGAAGTTGCTTGCCAATCTATTGTTTAGTGCAAAGAAGTACAGAGACGCCATTTTTTTTAAATATAGTAGAGTAGTACAAATGTACGAATAAGTAACAAGTTGCCAATATCCTTACCATTTGATACACTATTGAACTATTGTTCACTCTACAGTACTACAATCACAACGACGAGAAAACAAAATCTACAGTATTATACCTATTTAGTAGTAGATTACCTCAACCATGTTTTATTACGAGCTGAAGGAACACTAAACACCAAAAGCTAGTAAGTAGTCGATGAAAATGACCGTACATATTTCAGATTGGCCTACCAACTCAGAGGTAAAGGAGGGCCTTGAAGGAATCGAACCCAAGACCGTCCGGTTATGGGATATGCTCTCTGAATCCTAGTAGGACCTTATTCATTCATAAAAAATAAATAAAAAGAAAACTTACCAACGCATAAAGGCACAGTATCGTTCCATCTGTTATCATCAAAACACCATAGCATCCGCGCCCTCTGTTGGGTGTCTTCGAAAACGAAGTTAACATGGCACATGTAGTGAGCCACGTCCTCTGTGCGGTACACGAGGTATCCGTCAGATGGCGGTGGTATCGTGATGCAACCTATACCTGTGGACAAGCATACAGATGTCGCTTTGATACAGAAAATTACCTACCACTAGATACATCCTGCAGGGTTTTTTAAGTTGTTTTATGTTGTTTAGTTTCGTCTGAGCTATGTTTGAGTTGGATGTTGTAAGCAGAAAATATTAAGGTAACATTTTACGCCATCTGTCATTGAATTCAAACAATACGCAACAACGCCATCTAGTTAAATGTCTTGGTATTAAGAGAACCTTGTGTTTTGTATTCCGTGAAAAGAACTGTAAACTGTAAACGTGAAAAGAACTGTAAACCACGACATCAATTAAACAACGGTAGTCAGCAGGTATAAAATGACAACCAATAAATTTATTTACTCTCATCGTCAGTACATATTTAGATCTTTCTTTTTTTATTTTACATATAGTCACAAGATTAAAATGTAGATGGCGTTTTATGTCTGGTAGGATTAATTTATAGATGGCGTTAGTAGTCTCGTTTGTGTTTTACATGACAATGCTATGAAGCAATCGTGTACTTCCAGAAGTACAATAAAATAATTTTCATCATACACGCCTACTCCAATAAATGCAAGCAAGTGGGCTAGATAGTCTATTGCATTACATTTCCATTCCTGAGAGCGATCTTATTTAAATTTAATGTACCACGTTACCAGGCACGAGTGTCAAATCTACTAGACCTTAAAAACTTTCTGATCGGGTATTCCAATTTGGACCTTTAAAAAACCCGATAAACAATGTGGTGCTAGACAGAACGAATGTAAGTCAAAACTAGACTGCGATAGGCCGTAATTAAATTTTCGGGGTGCCGACATTTACTTATAATAAATTATTTGCAGGAAATTTTCTTTTTTTTTTTAACTGCAAAATATACCTTCGTGTTAAGTACACGAACGTATTTTGTAGTTAAATATTGTACCGTAGTACGGAAATATAAGTGTGTGTACTGATACGACTCACAGTTTGCCAGTCACTCATTATTTTTATTTGAAGACGATCTGCCGGCCTATTTGCTAACTCAGTGTACAACGTTTAAATAGTCACTTTAAAATACATTACAGGTTTCGTAATTGACTATTTTGATTTAAGATATATAAAGCGTAATGTATTTTGAAGTGACTATTAAAACATTGTACACTAAGTTAGCAAGTATCTTTATTTCTTTAACTTAAAAAAAGCAAAGTAGTATGTCTTACTCTTATAATGCATTAACACTCCTCTTTTCGGGTACGCGCCCTTTGACCGGACCTCGACCAGCACCTCAAGTGAATTAGTTGAAGAAGTGAGGCGCAGTGGCAGGTCCACCTGCTCGCAGGACGAGAATAGGGTGTCGCCGTTCGATTCCAGCACGGATATGGAGTCCTTGCAGGCGTTTTCGAACGGGCCTATTGCTGTAAATAGAAAGGGAAGGAAGAATACAGACATCATAGTTTTGTACCTAACGTAAATTAAAAATGACGGCTTATTAAATTTTTATCGTTCTGGACCCTTAAAGGGATGATTCAGTCCGTTGATATAAACAACTTTTCCTATGGTACCAATGCTGGGAACTCAAATTTTTTTTTGACTTTCCTTTACAAATTGACCGGGCGGCCGAAATTTTTTGTATGGAACTGCCCATTCCCAGCATTGGTCCGATAGGAAAATTGTTCATATCGACGGGCTGAATCAACCCTTTGAGTGTCCAGAACTATAAAAATATCACCGTGTATACAAAGACAAATGTTACTGGTACATACACTGGATAGATTATTTATAATTTATATTATTTATAGGTAATTATGTATTCATTCATATAAGGTGTATCTGTTTTTCCCTGAGGTTTTTCCCCAAGGTTGAATGGCAGATTAATTCCGCCCTTTGTACCTACCATACGGTCAATAAAGTTTTTTAAATAAAAAATAAATAGATTCATTGTACAGGACTGCATCCAAAGACTTTAAGAATAAGTTACAATAAAAACATGCTGGCCACTAATTGTAAATTAAAAAGGACGATTTGAAAGAGGGTATTCTATATTTAAATATTTTCCCTGCAACACGATGTTGTTTCGTACCGTATAAATATGCGATAGTTAATCTTAGATAGTGTATGCCAATTCACTGGGTTTTAATTTCAGTTGCCAATTATAGTTATCTCTCGTACTTTTTAGCTAGTCCTATCTAATATTATAAATGCGAAAGTGAGTTTGTCTGTTACGCTTTCACGACATATCTACAAAACGCATCGTCATGGAATTTTGCATACCCGTTGTCTGGGTTAAGGAGAAGGAAATAGTGTACATTTTATCCCGGGGAAAAGTACTGTTCCCGAGGGACCGACATTGACGCGGGCGGAGCCGTAAGTGAAAGCTAATTTATCATAAAATATAGTATCATTGAGTTAATCTTTCACGACACAAGTTCACAACTTACTTTGGAGCTAGCTCAATCTATGTAATTTGTCCCTACATAGGTATATGTATCTTTACTTATTTATTCTGTTTTGAAGGAACGCAGATTTCATTCGTCACTCGCCTTAGAAATGTTCACACAAGTCTAGCGCTCGTAGACATTATGAATGTCTGTCTAAATTACAACATATATAACTTACTTCTCAAGCTTACATCCAACAGCGTAATCCGCAGTTTCTGTTCCGGATGGACGCGGACTCGCCATCGGCACTCGTCGCCGACATAGAAGTGAGGATAACCCGGCGTCCGGATGTAGCCCTCGCTGTCCGGACCGGACACAGCGACCTGCACCTCTCGATTGCAGTAGTGGATTGCTAGCGTGTCTGAAATAGACGTAAATTAATTTTAGGTTAGTTGCGCGAATTCAAAACATCTGTATAAATAAGTCGTACGTAACTTCTTATTAAAATAATTTTAAGTCAGACACAGGTGACCCTCATGATTCGCCTTATTTTTGAGCCAATTTATAATTTCACACTTCAAGTGCATAACTGAAATTCGAAATAGAAATATACGAAAAATTGTGGTTCGAAATTTTTAGTCAACTGTTGGGCGACAGAAGTGTGTGATCAATAAGGACGAAGGAATGGTAGTGCAATAAACTTTGCACCAACAGACTACTTCTTTGACGAACGCTAGTGCGAGAGAACGCCACTGATTTTATCTATAGACATATTTCGAAGGCTAACCAAAACAAAAAAAAAATATCCATAATAAGTTATAAGATATGATATTAGAAAATAATTCTTTGACGTATTAAAATAAGGAAATAAAAATGATATATTTTCCTCATTAATCAGTTTGAATTAAAGGATCTTTTCAATTTCTCCGGGTTTTACGTTTTCTAACTTTTAAGTTCAAAGTTTTAGTGTTGGATCTTACTAGTTTATAGCTGCGATATTATTAAACTTTTCTTTCAAAATATTCTTATAATAATAGAAAATGAACATCAAAAGGACATCTCACTATTTTCGGTCACTTTACGACTTCTAAATGGGATGTAGATGGAGTTTACAGTCATCACAGTTTTTGTTTGTTTACATATTTTAAGATTTTATAGTTGTATCAAAGGATAAATACTTTTTATCTAAAAGGTTTCCTTTTACCTTAAATTAATAAGACAAGATATAAAACTAACTACAACAGTACTTGATTAATATTTACACGCTAATAAACGATTCTATTCGATTTGAGGAGACCGATAGCCCAGTGGTCTCACGAACACGGATTATTAGCGATTACGCATGTTAAGCAACCCCGGGCGTAGTCCCCACTGGGATGGGTGACCGCAAGTAGCATAAAAATATCTCAAGCTCCTTCGTGCTTCGTAAAGCTGGGTAAGCCGTTGTTCCCGGCTGTCAATAATGACAGTAATGGCTTCACGACTGCCATCAATAATGATGGCAGTCGTGAAGCTATGTCAGATGCGTTTAGGCAGGTAGAAAAATCTGACACTAGTGTTGGCCACTTCCACACACAACAATCTTTTATTTGAGTCGAAATTATTCCATTTAGAATCTTTTGACCAATATTTGGTTGATCGCCTTCTCATTAGCCTCATTGAGGTCCTGTACCGTGCAAGTAATGGGGCAGTTAGGGCACGACAGAACAAATTGATAGAGAAACCCCAATTTCCTCTGTTTTTTTGACATATTCCAATACCAGTCCGGAGGATACTATCTAAACACATACCTGGACAGTGAACATATATAGCGTTCATAACAATAGAAATTCCATGGTGTTTCGTTAAGTTCCATCAATGTTAATTTAATAATATGAATCATCTATCGTCTTTAATAAATTAGATTTTATAGTTTTATATCTTAGGAAATACAAGTTAAACAAAGCTTATAAACATCTGAGAGACCTCTCCAACCCGTCTGGCCAGCGTGGAGAGTGTAGGCTAAGTCCTCTGGCTGTAATGGCACTAGTAGTACAGAGAGGGTCGTGCTCCTGTAGACTAAAAAGACCTGATGATGATGATGATATAAAATAAATAGCTCATTACAATATAATGTAATCGCTAAACCTGTCTGGGTCCTAGTTACCTATATGATCATAGGTAGATATGCCTTTTTCATGTAAATAATTTTGAATACGATTCTCATCTCTTGTCCTTTAAAACCTGTGACACTAAGTCCTTGTACGTTAGCTTTTTTTTTACCTTCAATATGTACCAGCTTCTCGTGGAGTCATGAGCAACAGCTAGTGATGTGCCGGAGAGAAATTGTCTGTTCTCATGAATTCCTTCTCACGGAAATTTGCGGTAAATTTCCAATAATTCTCGAGAATTTCTCAATAATTCCCGCACTTGAGAGAAAGAAGAAGAAATTCTCGGGAAAAAAATCCGACTCGTTCTCATAGTTCTCGAAAATTTCGAGCACGGCACTACACTAGCAACAGCTAGCTGGAATCATTTAATGACCTCTTAATCAGACAATTCCTTTAGATTTTATTGCTTTTTTAATTTAACAACCAATTTTACTTGATAAGGTCTGTCAGCTATAAAGTATTTAAATTAAAATAGCTACGCTTAACAATAACGAACAAACCTTCAATTAACGTCTTCATAAGAAACGTCGTAAACCGTCGGGGGGCGTCATAAATGTGCGTAACAATTACGGGTATGAGACAATGCGGAGAAAGAAGACGTCATCAAGTAGATTAAATGTTTGTTGCGTAATAGTAAGTAAACAAGGAGCCTCTCTATCAGTGTCGTATTTACTCTTGAATCAAAATATTCATGGCCCAGGGCGACGTGAGATAGGTTACAATTCAATGCATATTTTTTTAAATTTCAGTTTAATTTTATAGCGGGGCGTCATAAATGTGCGTAACAATTACGAATTATTACACAATGTGAATAAAGGACACGTCATCATGAACAATAAATGCTTACTGTCGAAATAATAAGTAAACAAGGAGCCTTTCTATCAGTGATGTACTAACCCTTGAGTCAATATATTCATGGCCCAGGACGACGTAACGTGGCTTATAATGTGGCCGTTCGCGTACATTTTATGCTATGTTGATATTGATAAGGACCCCTATACCAAATACAATTATCAATTTTCATACTTCTGAGTCCAGATATTTCCATACAAAAATCTTTCTTGTGATACCAAACTCTTTGAATTCTAGAGAGTGAAATTTTGAAATTGGTGTAACGTCACATAGCCTACCAACAGACAGATGGTCAAGACGCATCTAACGGTGTATCATATGTCAAGCTGCCCTGGTAAGTGTAGAAGATACGAAGAAATAAACGAAAATACATACATAGCGGCCATAATAATAACCCTCCTTTTGGCTTCGCCGGAGCAGAAAGTCTAATAAGACCCGGGGCAAGAAGTATTCAAATACGCCACTGATATAATTGTGGCAGTGTGGCGATATGATATGGCGCCCTTGCGAGAAATGGAATGTCGTACCTTCTATATATGGTTTAATAAGAATAACTGCTGTATGTTATGCGGTTACATTAATATTATATAGATTTCACATAGGTACACACATAAACGTGCAAAAATGTTGGGTTTTTAACTTTTTTCATCGACACAACAAACCATTATCGATTAATCAATTATATTTATAGCATTACGATACTCAGTATTATGGCAATTTAGTAGTCGAAAGCGTCGACATGCTAGATGTCGAAGGGTGTAGTTCAAATCCTACCTCTGGCAAAATTTTTCGTCACATATTTTCGATTTTAAAACCATTATCGAGTTTTATTCCTTCAATTAAGTATTAAGCATAATGTTAGTGTATAAAAAAGTGGATTTGGAAATGGGTTTGTATAAGGGAATTAACTTTTAATTAAACTACTGTATTCCTATCCCTTCTTTAAATTGTCTACATACTAGCTACTACAACTCGCGGCCTCGCTCGCGTGCCTTTTATGTTATGTTGTTATCGAGAAATTATATACCTATTTCTATACTTCTGAGCCCAGAAATATGAAAATTTCTATACAAACTTTACTCCTCCATTTTAACCTTTTAGGGAATAATTTTGACCATTTCACCTACTTACACACATCTTTTTTTAAATTGTAATCGAGAACTTTATATACCTATTTTCATACCTTTTAAGTCCAGAAATGAGCAATTTTCCATACAAATTTTAATCTTACCACTAAGCTTTATAGATTCTGGGACAAAGTAAAGCTATGCTATGTATAAACTATGCTGGATGTAACGTAGCAAACCTGCCATTGCAATTGATTTAAAAATAAATAATTTTTCGTTATATTTTACTTTATCCACACAGATAATAAAAGAAGGTTTTATGGTTTAAAGTTATACCTATGTATTAAATGACTACAGTAAATTTAAAGAATCGGGAAATTAAAAAGTCTCAGAATCAGAATCATTTATTCGCATAAAGTATGGTACATACAGTTGTTATTTTATGCCTTTTTGAAACACATACTTTGCCAATACTGGCGTACGAATATTCAACGTTAGGTACAAAGTTAAACTGAATTATTTAAAATTACATAGTTTAAGAGTTACATAAATTAACAATGGTATTATTTCAATATCTACATCATATTTATTATAAATGTCAATTAGAAAAAAAATCTTTTACGACTCAATATATTCAGATTGATCCATTGAATAAAAAGATTTAATATTCCAGTTTCATTTTGATTGGGATCTTTTTGTGTGAAGTGAAATGGAAAGGTTCACAAACTTCGCTGAAATAAATTATATCTTCTTTACTGAGCATCCTATCGTAATTGTAGGATAATTCGCAATCAAATATAAGGTCCATTAAAATCATCGCAATTCTTTTTTAAATCTATGATTAAAATTAATCCCAAATATTTTAAGGGCTGACTGGCACTCATAGGTCGTAGAAATGCTTTAGTTCCAAATCTTCAGAAATCAAGACGCTTGTTTTTCCTCTTAGTTTCTTCGTAAGAAATAATGTTACAGACATACATACAGTATCACGTCTTTTTTCCTTACGGGGTGGACAGAGCGCCAGGTCTATAAGACCTAAACGTTTAGCGCGTTGGTGGGCGTTAGGTGAAAAATGGAATCAAAATAGTGATGGGTTGCTAGCCGCATTGCCTACTAATATAATTCTTGGCTACTAATTTAATGGGCTTTTACGATCTGCGCGGGAAGAGAAGTAGCTGGTAGATTCTACGTGTTTTATTTTCTCCCAAACCAGCATGGAAGCAAACCAATATTTTTAATAAAAATCTATTAATCAGCTGCTTTAATTGTCGAAGTCAGTGACAAATGTCTGAAAATAAAGATTTATTATTATTATTAATAACGATAGTAGGTAATAGTAAAAAAATTAACGCCAAGAAAGTGTTTTTTATGTACACAGGGTATTTTTTGCGTCTGTTTTTCTAAATGTTTAAGTAAAGATATCTCGAAAACTAGCGTGTCAACTTTTTTAATTTGCTTCTAAAGCTTTATCTAGCTTATGAGTTATGAGTGCAGTGCGATGCGCGCTCGGTAACGCACGCGTACCGCAGTATTGCACAGATTTGATTTAATCGAGATTGCGCGGCTCGATGCCGCTGCACGATACTACCGCTATGTGTTCCAAATCACTCATAGCAAACGAGTTGTTGGCTTTCATAGACTTTGTGAAAGACAGCATGGACGAGATCAGCATCCTGCAGATCTGCAAGTCAAGCTTCAGCGAAGAAGAGATTTGCAGCAGTAAGGTGCTGCTCTATGAGTTGCTCGGGAAGAGCGCGCAGATGCCGACTCGACGAAGGGACGAGAGAGGTGAGAGAAGTCTGCAAGACATCATCTCGCTACTAAAAGTGACCGACCCGGACGACATACCAGCGTTCTGTGCCAGACGACTACGGAGGCTTCCCCCCGTGTCATTCGACCACGTCGATGTCACCAGGCTGCTGAAGGATATCACAGCCATGAAGTCTAGCCTGTCTGAGATGAAGTTTAGATTAGAGGCCTCGGAAACTACGATCTCTGAGCTGCGTACGGAATTGTCATCATTGAAAAATTATAATTCCGTAAGTAGGTCACCTGTGGCCTCTAACATAAACACGCGTCGAGGTGCGCAAAATGTATCGCTCGGCAGTTTCGAGTCGGCGAAATTCGAAGCCTCGCCGGCCGCCGCTGTGACGCATGACCCACCGCGCCCCGCTCCCCGCTCCACCGCCACGGTGGAGATGACAAACACGTCGACGCCGTCACGTGCCTATGCGACAGCTGCTGCTGCTACTGTCGCCGAAGGTGTCACCACCACTGCTGCTCCCGCCGCTAGCAAAGCCCGAACAGTACTTCAACATGGGGAAAAACGGAAGCGGAGGAAGCAACAAAATCAAGAGGAAGGAGATAGGAGCCAGATTAAGTCGGTTCCCAGAACAGCTCTTACGGTTCCTAATAAGGGAAAAGAGGATGAAGAGGGCTTTATAAAAGTGGAGCGAAGAAAGATGAGGCCCCCTTCCCGAAACCAGTGTGGAACTGCCGTAACCGGTTCAAATCATCTACTGCGCCCCTTCATCCCTACAACGCAGTTGTATGTATCCCGTCTCTTCCACTCCACTAAGGCAGAGGAAGTGATGGAATATGTCCGCGTGAAGACGCACGTCACACTGAATGTCATGAAGCTGGAGTCGCGCCACAATGTCAACTTCGCATCGTTTGTGGTGCGAGTCCCGACAGATAAGCTGGCGACCTTTATGGAGACGAACTTTTGGCCGAAGGGTGTTGTGTATCGCCGTTTTCGTGGGACGATACCCAACACGCGCAACACGTCGCAGTCTTAGCGTGTGCTATAGTTTAATTAAGTGTTTATATTATATGTATGTTAGTCTTTAAGGTATTTATTATATGGGCCATATTTTGTAAAAAAAAATGTAGATGCCTGAAATAAATGATTTATTATTATATTATTATTATATATATTATTATGGGTTAAAATATTTACGAGACCATATATAAATACTCTTAATTTTACTATCTTATTAAGACAAAGCTAGCAGTGGGCGTAACTACAAGGTAGCAGTGCTGGCAAAATACCACGGGCCCGGGGCTCCAGACAGAAGTAAAAGAGCGGAGGGGAGGGGGGGGGGGGGGGGGGGGGCTTCAAAGCTAAACTAGCCTGGGCCAGGGCCTATTGAATGAATTTGCCATGGGCCCCCCCTAATGGTGTGGTATAGTTACGCCACTGTAGCTAGGGACCCATAAAGACGACTCGACTTATGGATATAAATAAACTTCATTGCGTATATAAGCCAAAGCTCTTGCCTCCCTCCGAGGCATTACTTATAAATTGTCTGTCTGTCTCTAAGACTTGCATAATATAACGATAGCCATTAAACACTACAATGAATCTTTAATGCGACATACCTATACACCCCTACGCCGCCCGCCTAGCGACCGCCCTTGAACCCGTCTCGCCCGAGCCCGCCCAGCCAATATCTTGAGCCGAACAAACAAATATGACTTTCATGCTAGCCCGTATTTAAGGAGTTGCCTTTTATTAGAAACCCTATGGATTTGCGTATCGACATGTCTCACCCGATAATAACGGGATTTTTCCAACACGTATCTTCTCTCTGACTTTAATCGTCTTATTATAAAACGATAACTAACTTTAGTACCTGGTTTAAACCATTATCCGACAAAAATAAGTCGACACTTATCAATTTGACGTTTGATTAACTGTCATTGTCAATTAGAGTTGGACGGATAATGGTTTAAAGCAGGTACTAAAGTTAAGATGTATGTGTATTACTTAGGTACGATTCAGGACATAGCGCGAAGAACCGATGGCTGATGGCCGATGAGGCAGAAAGGTTCTCGAATGGCGACCACTACCGCCAAACGCAGCGTTGGACACCCACTGACCAGCCGGCCTATTGCTAACTTAGTGTACAACGTTTTGATAGTCAGTTCAAAATACATTGCGTTTTATATATCTTAAATAAAAATAGGCAAACATGTGAAAGCCACAATGTAATTTGAAGTGAGTATCAAAACGTTGTACCAACACTAAGTTAGCAAATAGGCCGGCTGGTGGTCAGACGACCTGACCAAGGTCGCACGTAGACGCTGGATGCAGGCCGCTCCCAACCAGTCGTATTGGAAATCCTTGGGGGAGGCCTATGTTCAGCAATGGACTTCTTGCGGCTGATATGATGATGATGATGAAATTCAGGCATACGAGTTTTTGTGTAATTCGATTATACAACTAGATACCAAAACTAGGGACCGACCGAAACGTGGTATTATGCAGACTCCAAAACCCAAAACGATTCTTCAGTTTGGATCTTGGTTATGGCCAAATACGGAAACGAAACTTAGTCAAATAATGAATAATAATAATTACTAGTATATTATGTACTAAAATCTACAAATATTAAATTATGTTTAAAAAAAAATCAACAAAGTCAACTCTTTCATATTTATATTAAAGTGTTGCCTTTAGCTTCTTGTGCTTTTGACGCTGCTGCCCAGAGGGAAGGATAGGAATTTATTAGATATGGGAAGGGACTAAAGGTATCGGGGCACTTCTTACCCGGATGAATGGGGAAAAGCCCCCATTCATCCGTAGCAATTAGTAGCTCGGATGGCCGGGTAATAATCTGAACTGCCTGTCCGATGGTTGCAGGTATGGCATCGATAACGCGTCCCGATGCTGTCCCCGCAACCAACCGACAGGTAGTTCAGAATGGCACTCCAGACCACGGAGTACATACAGAGTGGAGACGGCGTTAGCTACTGTGCACTGTGATTCCAACTAGGTCCTGACGTCATCACGTTAACATCGAGAGTAGGCGTGGCCTATTAGTCTGCTGTTGTAGCTGTCAATGTTCGTACGTGGTTCGTTCTGTGCACACAGTGAGATTTTCGGACTTTTCTTGTTTTTTACGAAGAAAATCATGAAGTGTTGCATTATATCATGTAAAAACTACTCAGATAAACGTTCAGATGCTATGGAAGGAATCACATTTCATTTGTAAGTATATTTATTGGTAATTTACTTAAATTATTCTAGAAAAATCTTTTGGCGACGTTCCGTGCTACTCATCGTTAGATGGCACCACTTTGCGTAATGGGACGTAAGAACTATAAAAATATACTAAAGCTAATTATCGTAATAAATAATAACCATAAGTACTGAAATTAGTTCTAAATTTATACCTAAAGACTTTTACCTTGACAAAAAGATTATGTTTATGTAGTTTCATAATTCTCTTTTCAGCAATGCGCCACCTGTCGTCAACGTTGAATAATAGTGAACGTCAAGATGACGGGACTCCGCCCGGTTTTGCGAATATGATGTGACTAGTATGTAGTACCATATTAGTGCTATTTTATACTTACATAATAAAATTTTATTATGGAGGTTAGGCTCTGCCTACCCCGTAAGGGAAAAAGACGTGATAATATGTATGTATGTTTTAACATTTTGGTTTTGCACTTAATTTTTAGGCAAAGGTAAATTAAAACAAATTCAGTGTAGAATAACTCCATAATAAAACTGTCAAACAAACGCCTAAGCAAATTGTAAGAGCAGTATAATGCTACTTGGCTTTGTAATTCACTTTTTCCTCAGGAGCTTATTCGTTTATTTATTTATTTATTTGTCAAACATGTGTTACAATGTGTTAAATAATATAAAAGTAGGAATCAACATGTTTACCGTTAGGGTGTACAAATATTGAATCAGATGAGCTACTGTTAGTACCACATAAAATAAACAATAAATAATATTAAATTACAAAATAAGTCAATATATGTACAATAAGTATAAAAAATATCATTAAAATAATTAATTTTCATTAAAAAACGCACTAATATCATAGTAACACTTCTGGTTTAGGAATGATTTCAGTTTTTTCTTAAATAAATTTACATTTAATGTTTTATATTCCTTAGGGATTTTATTATAAATTTTCGGAGCCATACAAATAACACGCTTCTGGAGCAGAGCTGTTTTTGATTGATGTAGACAAAGTCTATCGCCATTTCTTCTGTTTCTTGCTCACACATCCGATAAACGTTTGAATAAATGGGGATTATTTTGAACAAATACAGCTATCTCAAATATATACAACGATGGCAGTGTTAGTATTTTATATTGTTTAAAATAAGATTGACAGCTATCAGTGCTTTGTAGACCAAACAAAGAGCGGATACACCGTTTTTGCATTATAAAAACCAATTTTTTATCTGTAGAATTTCCCCAGAAAAATCGTTGAAAATATTTTTTATTTTTACAATTGAAATTATTCTTTTACAAGATAAAAAACCATCGGAACTTTGTCGTACTATATCGTATTAAAGTTTGGTGAGTTCGGCTTACGACGACGGCATGTGTTTTTTAAGAACTGAATTGTGGTCCCGCCATTTTGATATCATAATAGCGGGACCACTTTCTTTGTTGAATATCTTGAAATCATTTGAGTGTACAATTTTATTATAGCACGTATGTAAGTATAAAATAGCAATAATATGGTACTACATCATAGTTACATCATATTCACAAAACCGGGCGGGGTCCCGTCATCTTGACGTTTACGAATAATAGCCATTATACATGGCAAAATGTCTAGGGTTGCCAACCACCTAGTTTTCGCTAGTTAATACTTTTTACTGTTTTATCAAAAGACAGTATACAAAATACTGTTTTCTCAACCGCTGATAAAACTACGATTGGATTTTGAAATTTTATAAAAAGTTACATGGAAGATAAGAGAATAATTTCTGAGCACCCCGAGAGCATTTTTCATCAAAGAAACCTACTTTCAGTGAACTTATTGCATTTAAATGTATAATAAAACTGTAAATTATATGTGATCTAGATTTCCATCCAGCGATATTTTTAAGAAACAGTAGATTTCAAAAGTAAATAGAAATAACTGGACTCCGACTAAATATACAAAGATCTGTTCTTCCCATTTTAACGATGAAGATTTCATAGTGGCAAGTAATGGCTTTAGAAAATTAAAAAAGTGTACATTGCCTTCCTTAAATCTAGATTTATCTGTAAGTTTATTTTCGGTTTGTATTATTAGTTACCGTTATCTTTAGGGACTGCTAATTTCATACTCGTATGTCTATATTATATTTTGTTGTAGCTTAAAAGTCATGCGATCGATGTAATTTCTTGATAAGATCAACGATCAACAAAAGATCAATCCACTAGTTTGTATATTTTTTTGACATGTGGGTCGAGCATGTGGGTCAAAAAAATATACAAACTTGTGGCGGCGTCGAAGGCAGGCTAGTACTACTACTAGCTCAAGTCACCTCTAGTATGGCTAAGTTTTGGGTGGCGTCAACTCGTATGCTGCCTGGATTTTGACTACTCTTTTACATGATATGGTCACTGACACTATGGTTTTATTATGGAATTTGATTAATTATCTATGACAAAAAACAGAAAGGAAATAATTTACATAAAACATATTGATTCTTATTACTTAGTATGGCCCTAGTAGTACAGAGAGGGTCGTGCTCCTGTAGTAGAGACTAAAAAGGACCTGATGATGATGATGATGATATTGATTCTTTGTTTTTGTGGCTGTGAAGATGTAGTCTCCAAATAAACGATTGCTTTGAACAGGTACAGAACTACAATATATACAACAATATTGTTATTAAAATTATTTTTGAAGAAATATTAATTTGTGCAAAATTTTAAATTTATATGTTTCTAACCATAGTTTTACCCAGCAGTCGTGAAAACAGTGTTTTGCAAACTCTCTTATAATAGACCAGTAAAAAGCATTAACTAGCAAGAACAGTATTATACTATTTTTAACAGTCTGGTTGGCAACCCTAATTACTTAGCTATCCGACACTAGATGTCAGTAGGTGTTAGGGACATCTAGTGACGGATAGATAAACTAAAAAGAAAGATCAACATCGAACTTATTAAGTAGTTGGGCTATTCGCCGCTAGATGGATATAAAGGAGGGAGTGAGACAGAGCAAGTAGAGTGAGACAGATAATACTCCCCTCACCCCCTGTAAGTGCCACGCATTGTTTCATAGAAAATATTCCTTAGGGCAACTCCTCTTCGTTTCTACTCCGTGCTCCAGACCTTACCGTTAATACACTTACTCAAATTTTGAACTCATATGTAAAATCCCATAATTCTCTTTGGTTTCCCACAGCATTAAACTGAGAGAGATTATTTTAAGTGTATCGGCTTTGGTTTTGGTTCGATATTCCATAATAATAATCTCTTTTGTAAACATTACCACCCCAGTTTAAAAAATCATATATCATGATCGAAGTCCCCTTTCTATTATTTTCCCCACGTTCAAAGTCCAATACTCTTTTTAAGGAATACTTAGCAATCCATACATACAGCTATGTCAAAAATTTTGTTTTTTTTTTGTACTTTAGTCCCATAGTAAAGGCAGATTAAAAGATTTGCTGCTCGTATGCGTATTTATTTTTTGCCGCCTCTCATCAACCGTTTGATGTGCGACAACAGGGAGGGAGGGAGAAGGGTAGCCTATTCTTTAGTTCGCTCCTAGGCTATCTATTGTTACCTTCCATCAACCTTTTTGACGTGACGCGCGGCGATGAAGACGACGGAGTGCTGTGGAGCGCACCTCTAGGCTCTTGCCTAGTTTGCCTTAGAAATAATCCGCCAGTGTCCCTTAGTAAACAATATTTGAAGGTATTGAAGTAAATACAGTCATCTTTTATTGTCTTTTGTAAGGAATTCGCTTATCTGTTGAAGTCAAATTATATAAAAAAAATCTTAGTGAGTGTCCAATAAAACAAATATTACAATATTTTAGTGTGATTAATACAGTCAGTGCTGTGTTGTATAACCACTTCACCTCTTACTATGCATTTCCTTGTGGAACTCGGGGACGAAAGCACTAAAAAGGGAATATTATTGTTAGGCATATGGCGAGCCCTAAGAACTTAATCATTTTATAGTATGAGTAATATTGAGAAATTCATATGGTATCTTTAAGGATAGGAGATAAAGTCCACCAGGTTTCCTGTAGTTCTATTACCATGTAGCAATCAATATCAAAATACGAAGTTGTTATTTCCAATACTGTCAATGAAAATGACAAATTAGATTTATAGGATAAAGATATAATCTTCAATATTACCAAATGCCCCACCAACAAAAGTACAGAAAAAGTATTTCGGTTAAAGATATTATCAAATCGTCCATTTCGATAGCCCAGCCCGCTAAATCCAATAGCATTGCTGATCCTCGTTTAGATTGTAGATGTCATTCACTAATACTATTACAATCCCACTAAGCCATACTATACTATCCATACTAATATTTAGTTAGTCTGTCTGTCAATTTGTTTCAAATATCAAACTAATTGAAATGAATTTTGATATGGATGTAATTTGAGACCCGGGAAGAATATAAAGTACCTTTCATACCGGAAAATCTACTGTTTGCGAGGGATCTACATAAACGCGGGCGGAGCCGTAGGTTAAAGCTAGTATTAAAGAGGTGTAAACAAGAAAGTTTGTAATGATGTAAGAATGTAAACATGAGAAGGGACAGAGATGAAAATTTTATAATGACAATAATTTTATAATTATATATGACATTAATATAGCACATAGGTTATAAATGCTATATACTAGAATAAGTAATAGTACTAACGTACTATTTTTGCGGTCGAAGTCAAAAGAAAAAGCTGTTTTTAAATACCTATAAGTTAACTGAAATATAAATTATTTGTTTTAAGTTTTGGTAATTTTATACAGGTCCATCTAGACGGACTTAGTTTTTATTAATTTGATACTTCCCGGGAGCTTTTGCCCGCGACTTCGTCCACGTAGAAGTCGAAAATTTGTTCTAGTAGTAAAAATTGGACCAAGGAATTACGTCGTCCCATACAAACTTTGACCCTCTCTTTCGCCCCCTTAGGGGTAGAGTTTTAGAAAATCCGTTCTTATCTGATGATTACGTCATTCAAAGAACACATCCTCCAAGTTTCAGGTCTCTACATCAGCGGTTTAGGCTGTGCGTTGATCCGTCAGTCAGTCATTCAGGACAAAGCATTTTATACGCATAGGTTAATTCAATAATATATTTTAATAATAATAATATAAATATATTTTGTCTAGTTCAGTGTCCGTGAATGACAGAGGAATGAGTTAAAGTTCATATGAACAGTTTTAAATCATCATCATCATCATCATCAGCTCCTTTTTAGTCTCCACTACAGGAGCACGACCCTCTCTGTACTACTAGGGCCATACTTGGCCAGAGCAGCCAGAGGTCTTGGCCTACACTCTCCACGCTGGCCAGACGGGTTGGAGAGGTGTCTCAGATGTTTATAAGCTTTGTTTAGCTTGTATTTCCTAAGTCGCCTTCTACGACATCCACGGGAAGACTTGGAGTGGTCCTATTCTACTCTGCCGGATACCACACGGCTAGTTTTAAATAGTTTATTCTATTAGTGTATTAAAAATTAATAGTCTAAAATTATTTTCCAATATTCTCTAGTTATTTTTTAGTTTAGAGTAAGCAAGTCAATCATACTCAGCGATGGCTGATCCATGCGTCAACTCGTAAACGGGTGCTGCCGGGGGGGACAGATCTGCTCGGCCTCTTTGAGACTTCTATCTATCTTTGAGATTTTTATCATATCTGTTGTTGTTGTACGCTCGATCGCTAACATAACGTGTTCCACAAAAATATGTAAATTGAAATTGTATATAACATGACATCAGGAAAAAAAGAAAAGATAAAAATATAAAATATAATACAAAGCCCTTCAGGCAAGTAGGTGACCAATACTGTTGAAAAGAGTTTCTTTCGGCGTCTTCTTCTCTGCAGTGGTCGGTTCCGAAACGCTAGTAGTTTGTAGCTTTTGAACAATAATTAATAATTTGAATATAATATAATAAGTATTATTAAAAATGTAAATTGACGTGAAACAGTGCCTGAAAAAGCCTATTTTCTGAATAAATCTTTGAATCTTTGAAAACAAGAATGCAGGTGCCTATATCACCCTTCGATACATATTAGTGTGTATTTCGGTAGTGTAATTCTGTTGCCCGCTATTATTAGCCATAGCCAAATAAATTATGTAGCATTGCGGTCGGCAGTCGGGGCTACGGACCGTGAAATAGTGCATTATCGGACACCCTACACAAATGCTGGGCACTTTCTGTTTGATTATGCGACATTGTAAATGAACAACAGCTAAATATCACATTTTCAGCCCAAATCAGCCTACTGCTGGGCCTTCTTCTTTTTATCGAATCGATGATCAAATTCCCTTTTTCACCCAATACTTTGCAACTTTTTTTGCATTATCTGTAACCATGTATAGGCCCAACAGTGTGCAGGTCTCGAGGCACGCTGGGCATGACAGAAGTGTCATGGTCTGGGGAGATACACTGCAGATATTATTTGCAGATTCTGTATAGCCCCACCTGACCAGGTTATCCTTGCTGCGGCAGACTAGGGTTCTTAGTCAATTGAAGCATTTCCATTCCGGCCAAGGGAGGCAATCTCCAGGCGGTAGCTTTTCTGCTTGTATCGTTGCAGCATGCCACCTGCGTGCTGCATCTCGTCCAACCTCATTTCTTTCTTATCCTGTTCATTTTTCATTCCTCATTTTATTTTAAATTTCATTCCATTCTATTTTTAGATCATTTTCTCTCTCTCTCATCACTCATTTCTTCAGTCTACCATCATCTCTCGGACCGTTCACTTCTATTCCTACGGTCTCTGATCTGTAATACATTATTATATTATAGAAGTTAAGCTGTGTCAAATAAAGTTAATCTCTGGGTGTGTTGTGTGTCGAGTCTCTGTTCTCCCTACTTCCTATTTATGTGGGAACTCGACTAGAGCGCCGGGACGGTTGAGGTCTCACATGCTGGTTCTAATAGAGATGGAGTGATGCATCTCTCCAGCCAAAGGTGTACGGTAGCCTTTCTTTACGGTCTTGTGCTAGTCTCATTCACTGTTTTTCACTCAGCCAAACAATGTCACCACGTTATACGTAACATACACATTCTTATTTTCATATAGATAGCTCAAGGGATTAAATGACTCTCAAGTATGTAGCAACTCTGACACCACTCTCGTATGTAGAGTACATACGATCATCCGTGGTGCAGTTGGTGGGGTACAAAGGGGAAGAAAGGAGATGCAACATGGTCTGGTTGTTGTACTTCCGCCTGTTGGATAAAGCTCCATTTAGGCAGATTGTGCCGGCATCGACCCATCTCAGTGGCGATTAAGGAAAACACATGTTGTGCCTTGGTAACTAGTTGCATGTTTCTCGTCCACGTGGAATAGTGCATCATCTCATCATCATCATTTTAGCCAAAAGAAGTTACTACTGGCATAGGCCTCCCCTACGGATTTTCCTGCGTCACCTGGCCGATGGGAGTCCAATGCTGAGCTTGCCGGTACGTGGTCGCCATTCGAGAACCTTTCTGCCCCATCGGCCGTCGTCGGTTCAACGTGCTATGTGCCCTGCCTTTAAAGAGTTAATCCGCTGAGCTATGTCAGTAACCTTCGTTCTTCTCCGAATTTCCTCGTTTCTTATTCGATCTCGCAAAGAAACACCAGCATAGCCCTGTTCATAGCTCTTTGAGTGATCTTGAGCTTTCTTATGAGATGAGCTTACTTATTCCTCATATAAAAGCTCATTATCAGAAGCATTACATAAAAATACTGGGCCCATATTGTACTACTTATACCTATATAGGGACATATCAAACAAATTGAGCTAACCCACAGTAAGTTGTGAACTTGTGTCGTAGGATACTAACTCAACGATACTATATTTTATTATAATAGATACTTATATAAATAAACATACAACGTATTTTGCTGTTGTTAATGTTATTAAAAGTAATAATAACATTAACAACAGCAAAATTAATTTTTCATGTGAAAATTATGAAAAAAAAAATAGCGGCTATTAAAATACACAAATTGCCGGACCGTCCGAACACTTTTATGGAAATGTAATTTTTGTTTGAGTTTCTAAGCTGTTCATTTTGACGAGTTGATGACCCCTTCAAGGGAATGTCGGAAGTTAATTTACATACTGTATAGTAAACATAATTCTTTTATTTTTATCCTACTAATCATTGATGATAGTACCACCTGGTGAAAAGCGTAACCGTAGCATATCCATTATATTTTTGTTCCATAGTAAGTAGATAGCTATATTTTTATTCCATTGTTTCTAAATAGATTTAAAAGTAACTAACAAGCCGCATACCAGTTAACCACAGTCATTATAAAATATACATCAGACAGAGCCCCAGGTGGGAGTAAGGTTGATATATGAATCAAAATAGTGATGGGTTGCTAGCCGCGTCACCTACTAACATGATTCGTCAGATTTGCTCATTCCCTTGATCTGTTTTTACAATCTGCGTGAAGCCGAGAGTTGGTTCCGAAGAATCCTGACACCAGGGTGTGCATGGTCGATTGACCGTGTCTTTACACGAAATGTTGATGATGATGATGCGCCGGAAGAGAATAAAAAATATCTTAATTTATTCGTACCTTAATCCAAAAGCTATCCTCACGATTATACTAGCATTACCCAAAAAAACTGTGGGTACGAAATACGCAAAAAATTGCAGGGGTGCGTTCTATTGTCCTGCCAATCAAGACTCGGTAGAGTGCATCGCGCACGTGTTACGATTTCTTGCAATTTACCTTCAATCGATTTTGTGATTTAGTTACCATATTTTAGAGGTCGTTTTTGTACAGTTAAAAGTTAAATTTGGAGTAAAAAAAACAGAATTTCGTATCAAATTCGCACGTGTTACCATTTGATGCAATTTAACGTCAATCGATTTTGTGCCTTAGTTAGGTAATTTTAGAGTTATTGTTTGTACGGTGTAAAACTTGAATTTGTCGTAATTAAATATAGCATTATCAATTTCTCTATGGCAATCGACATTGTGACTTACTGACCAAGTTTAAAGATGGTTTTTCTATAATTTTTGTTGAAATAAATAAACCGTGTTGATTTAAGTTGAGCAATTTGTTGCTAACTTTTGTTATGGTAGCGAACTAAATAAATAAAAATAATTTGTAGCTATAAAATAATTTATAATATGTGCCATGATGATTAATAGTAAACAAGTGTTATCAATGAGACCTCTCCAACCCGTTTGGCCAGCGAGGAGAGTGTAGGCCAAATCCTCTGTCTGCTCTGGCCAAGTATGGTATATCTCTCTGCTCCAGTGCAGGGTCATGCACCTGCAGTGAAGACTAAAAAGAACTGATGATCATGACGATGATGAAGTATTATCCGTATGTTTTATTTGATTTAAATTAATTCGTTGTTTGTGAACCTTTAAACATCTTTTGGTTTTCGTTTAGGTACCTAAATTATAAAACTATCGCTTAAAGATCACCACGAAGACCACTTGCTTGAAATAAAATAGTAAGAAAAGAAAATAAATACTGGGCCCCAGAAATTTGTTTCTTTTGGCACAACATTGACAGAATTGAGAAATAACACCAATGTTATTTCTCAATTCTGTCAATGTTGGTACTCATTTACATCTTTATAGTAAGCGTATAATTCTTTAAATATAATACATAAGTCTTTTTTACTTTTATTACTGAGATGTCAACACAGATAATTAATAAGAAAACCGGCCAATTGCGAGTTGGGCTCGTGTACGAAGGGTTCCATACATAATAAGTATAAAATGATTAAAAATATTTTTATCATATGATGTAACTAAAATATATGCTTTATGTAATTTTTCCTTTATCTGTGCTATAAGTCGTTGATTGTAGCAAATTTCAAGAATCTGAGTTCACGGGCCCTTTAGAGTTCACCCTGTAGGTTTCTATTCCCTTGCGAATGTCGAAAATGTGCAGCATAAACACAGCTGTTTATCTTTTGGTTGCGTTAGCTTAGAATGTTGATTTTTTCACAACTGCAGGTGATAGCAAACCTGATTATTTGATATGAATTTCAGCTTGATACATCCACAGGTTCCTGAGAAAAAGGGTCTTAACAGACAGACGGACAACAAAGTGATCCTTTAAGGGTTCCGTTTTTCCGTACAGAACCCTAAAAATGGTATCCATGCAAGAAAGAGTTAGGTTTACCTCATAAGAGTTCTCATGATACTTATACATCATACGAGTAGTCCACATACAAGAAGCGTAGTTTTGTGGTTAAATTTCGTACGAGACACTTATTGTGTATACAACTCGCACTTGGCCAATTTTATTATACCATGATATAGGCCATACTCATTCCATATTCCATAAATTATCTCCTCATAATACGAGACGGGCCTATAAATCTGAATTCCCAACAAAGCCAGGAAATCCCATAACATTAACAATGATATAGTGGGATATGGGATAATATCCAATATTCGCCATAAAAATGGGCCAATCATGGTATTCGATAAAGCGTTTATGGTGTCGTTTGACGAACGTAATTATTATGTCACGGTCCTGTTGGTAAACCCTCCCCGGAATTAATGAATAATGTAGCCTAATGTAGCCAGCTGCCCCACCGTGGTGTAGTGGTTAAGGCGTTTGCCTGTAGACCCGTGGGTTGTGGGTTCGATTCCCACGGGAAGCATACTTTATTTAGTTGTTTCCAGTTTGGTTAGGTAGGACATTGTAGGCTTGCACCACCTGATTGTCTGATAATAAAGATGATTCCGTACTTCGGAAGGCACGTTAAGCCGTGGGTCCCGGCTGCCATCTGGTAGTCGTTAAAGAAACCACGTCAGATGCCGAGAGGCGGTTCCAAAGAACTCTGACACCAGGGTGTGCATGGTCGATTTGACCTATAACTCGAAATGATGATGATGATGATAGCCTAATATTACGAACTTATTTCTACCAATCTTTTCATAGTCTGGGAGAAAAGAAAAAATGATATATATAGAATGTACCAGCTGCTACTCTTCCCGCGCAGATAGTAAAAATCGATCGAGGGAATGGGTGAAAATCTGAGGAATCTTATAAGTAGGCGATGCGGCTAGCAACCCATCACTACTTTGTTTGGGCATTTTCCAAGTTCCTGAGATTAGCGCGTTCAAACAAACAAACAAACAAACAAAAAAGCTCTTCAGCTTTATAATATTAGTATGGATAGGTAATTAATTGGTAGAATTGCAAGGTTCCATCTTGGAAATAGTTTTGAGTCTAAAGTACTATCACGTCACGTTTGAACTTTATGCCAACGCGATAAGGTTCAAACATGACCATACATAGGTGCATGGTCATGTTTGACCTCGATGGTACATTTATTCATACGGAATCTAACAAAGAAATATTGCCAGACTACTAAAGAGTTGAGTATCAACCATCACAGACATTTTGAAAAGCGATACGATGGCTTGCTATTATCGACAATTCAGTTTTGGCAACACTCCAAATCTGTTAATGGTATCGCTCTACAAATGTTCTTTAAATGGAGAAAATAAATACTGAGAAATACGTACATTTTGCTTCCAACAAGTTTAGTTAAGTTTAAACTTTAATCTACATCTTTCTGTACCCTCCTTAAGAGCCCGCCATATGTCAGGCGGGGCGTGGCGAGGCGATACAAACGCGGATGGTCTAAACGCGTTGGCTACTTTGAATATTTTCGTTTTTTAGGAATATTCAAGGGTTATTCGAAAAAGAAAAACATATGATGGCTGCCTTATCTGTAATGCAATAATAATGAAAAGTTTCAAGGTTAATTTTAATGTATTTGGTGAATAATACTATATACCGAGTAAATTGCCTCCAAATCACGTCTAATTTACTTTGCAATTTTTTTCTATCGAGAAAATTTATCGCAATCGTGTTTTTGAGTCATATAGTTACCAGAGTTAGTCCTGCATTTTTATTTCAACTTGAGTATTTAATTATTATTGATATAACAGTCAATCATGCAAAGCAGTGTGAGGTAGTACGGGCCCTTAATGCAAATAAATCTTATCTGACAATAATGTTAGTTTGGCACAGCTGAAACGATTTTTTTATATTTTAAAGATATATTTTATAGTAAAAATTTTATAGATATAGATTTCTTGTAAATTTGTTTTATAAGCTTAGAATGCAGAAATTAACAGAAATTGTAGTCGCACATAAAACTAAGTTAGTAATTTATCAGCTGAGTGATGAGAGGGTGATAATAAGGTGTCGTTTATTTAATAGTAGCGACCCGCTCCAGCTTCGCACATGTATACCTATATTCTTTCGCACGGGTAGATAATGGTATTTATTCTATAGCCTATGTCCATCAGGAATAACATAGGAGCGGCCGGCGTCTTTGTTGACACTCTTTGATCACAAACCATCAGGTAACCCGCGTGCTCGTTTGCCGTCCTATACCTATAAAAAAAAAAACGCATTTCTGAAAGCGGCAATAAATTCTATCATAAAAACATTTCCTGTGGCTGAAGACTGAGTTGACCAATGCTTACGACGTTGGCTCGGTTATTAATGTTCCCTTTGACCTGATGCCCTAAATTTCACAAACATCAATAGTGTCATTTGAAATGAAGATATATGAGAGGGTGCGGAGTTTTTCTTATTGTAGTTTAGGGTACCCATAGCGTAAAACCGATGCCCTATTATTCCTCGACTTGACTGTCCGTCTGTATTGTGTTACCACGTTCTATTACCGCTATAATAAAAAAAACAACGGGTTCCACTCCGGCAGTGTCGGCAGAAGTGAAAACTTGAACATTAACGTTACAGCAGGAGCAGGCATACATTTCCGCCGCGCGGTAGAAAGAGAGGGGGATATTACTTCCTCTCCTACGCCGCGCTGGCGGTCTCAGGTCACCTGTCCGTCTTACGGATTTTCGATCAGGTCACGTGTCCCGCCTGACGCGAGTTTAAATTTTTTTACCTATCCCAAAAAGTGCACAACTCCGCTAAAGAAGTTTTCACTCCAAAAGAAATAAAAGAGTAGAATGGTGGAATGCCGTGTGGTATCCGGCAGAGTAGAATAGGACCACTCCAAGTCTTCCCGTGGATGTCGTAGAAGGCGACTTAGGAAAAAGAAGCTTAACAAAGCTTATAAACATCTGTGAGACCTCTCCAACCCGTCTGGCCAGCGTGGAGAGTGTAGGGTAAGTCCTCTGGATGCTCTGCCAAGTATGACTCTAGTAGTACAGAGAGGGTCGTGCTCCTGTAGTGGAGATGGAGACTAAAAAGACCTGATGATGATGATATGGTGGTACGAAACCTTCGTGTGTGATTCCGAGTCGCACTTATCGGTATTTTTTTAATCTGTTTACATTTTTATATGACCAACAAACCAATGAATGTCCAATAATGTCCATAGCTGCGAGTCAACTGCGTTAGTTTAATTTGTCTTTGGCTGAAAGTAGTTTACAGAGAGATACTGAAAGCCGGCATAATTGAACATGCATAGAATATACATCCGCAAGAATAAAACTTAATTTATGAAAATATATTTTAATAATTTAGGTATCACATAAAAATTTTACCCTTTCTTTTCTTTTTTAACTTTTTATTTATTCGCGGGTCTGTTTTTTTTTTACTTATATTTGAAGTAGACATTTGTCTCCCATCTCACCTGTTGGTAAGTGACGATGAAGATGAGGATAAACATGCCTATACAACAGATACTCATTTATTTATTCTTCTATTAAATGACATTATAATTTTGCCGGGAATTTAAATTCACGCTGTTAATCGAAATTTGGAAACAATACTATCCACAGTGTTGCAGTTAGGTGAAATAGTAGCAATTGACATAAAATAAATACGAGAAACCACTCTATCACCTGAATTCAGATTTTTTGTATTCAGATATTTTTCTAAGAACATCGAAAACAATACGATTTTCATTAAATCAAGTAAATAGTTAAATTTCACATAACTGACCTAGTGATCCGTGTATTTCGTTTAACACAACACAAGGAACATATGATCGAAGCAACACAATTTAAATTTAAATTATCAATGTTACTGTGTGACATATGATATCGCTGTAACTTACACATAAAACTACCCTTTGTAATCGCTTGTTAATGGCTCTATTTCCAATGAACAACTTTGCAAACACATTGTTTAATTGTGCAACATTACGTGAGAAAAGAAATACAAACTTAACTCGAACAAGCCTATGATTCGTATCTCAATACAAATAAAGAAGATTTTCACTAACGAGAGCATTAAGGACTTTGCAGATCCCAATGACTTTGAGACTACACTATAAATTTATCGAACAGTGGTTGAGTAGCCCCTTTTGGATTCCCACGTGCCCAATTTCTATTGTTGTCAATAACCAATTTTGATAGACCTGTTAACTTGTTGTAAATCCCCTGTGTAACCTTTCAGTTTGTATATTAAGAGACGGTTAAGAGACTAAGTTAGACTGGTGATCGTCATTGTCGCATTTACCCCAAATGTCTAAAATCAGGGTGTCGTTAATGGAGTATGGCAACAAACAGTTTTGCCACGTGCATGTGATTTCAAAGACGAATTTATGTTATGTTTCGTGTAAGGGTGCCTTTCCACCAAAGAGGAAGCAGAAACGCGCGAGAAAACGATTCTAAAACAAGTTCGGTTGGAAATGGCCTAGCGAGGAGTGTTTCGTGCGAAATTGATGCACAGTCAAAACAAAGCCGAAAAAAAACAGTTTTATACATCCTCTTCTCATATTTACAGTTTTAACTAGCGACCCGGACCCCGGCTTCGCATGGGTGCAATGTACATATAAACCTTCATCATGAATCACTCTATGTATATAAAAAAAAGCATCAAAATATATTGCGTACTTTTAATGATCTAAGCATACATAGGGATAATGACAGACAGACAGTGGGAAACGACTTTATTTTATACTATGTATGTAGTTATTAGAAACTTTTCATGCTTAAAAGATAGGGCTGTACCAAACTGATCGCTGACTTTTAATATTTAGACTTAACTGCCTCCGTGGTCCAGTGTTTAAGGCGTTTGCCTGTAGACCTGGTGGTCGTGGGTTCCATTCCCACGGGAAGCATACTTTGTTTAGTTGTTTCCAGTTCGGTTAGGACATTGCAGGCTTAAATCACTTGATTGTTTGATAATAAAGATGATTCCGTGCTTCGGAAGACACGTTAAGCAGTTGGTCCCGGCTGCCATCTGGTAGTCGTTAAAGGAACCACGTCAGAGGCCGAAAGATGGTTCTGGAGAACTCTGACACCAGGGTATGCATGGTCGATTGACCGTGTCACCTACACGAAATGATGATGATGAATATTTAGATTTATTTAAAGTTTCACCACACATCTATTCACACCCTCGCACCGCGCCGCTACCTAGCATATCTTCAGTGGAAATGCAGCCGAGGGTTTCGAGAGGTGTGTGCTGCGTAGCGAGCGAGGCTATAACTCACAGATTTTCCCACCCTTGCAACACATCTTCGCCGCAATCGCAACGCTTAACTTTGGTGGAAACGCAGCCTAACTATTAGTCGTAAGACTGACAGGAATGTCAGGAGCAGTGACGAGTGATCGATGGAGTTAAGGACGCGGCTTGGTGGTCTAGCTTTGATGTAGGAAGCTTATTTTAGGTTAATTTTAATGACGTGTAACGGGTAATAACATACATGTATACGTGGGAATGCAAATGCCAATTGCGATATCTTGACATTTCCTCATGAGAACATTACTGCCAGATTTTTATTTTCAAAAATTTAGGCTAGATAACATGTTAAGGCGCTGTGCATCAGAAGAATACCGTAAAACGAGTATTTTTCGTCGCGCAGTTAGCCTTCTTTTCATGGAATACTAGCATGAAAAAAATATGCAGTTCAAAGATCAAAATAAATGGTTACATCAAAATATTTTCAAAAAACTATTTAAAGCCTAGCTAAATAAAATAGTAAAAAGCTATATCCAGAAAAAGCGATCATAAACACAAAGCTGAGCTTGCCGCTTTTTCGTAAATTGCATATTTTTTTGTTCTTGTTTTTATTCTTTTTTTATGAATACAGGATGTTAGGATAATCACCGTTGTCCTTCAAATCATCAAATCAGCCCGTCAATGAACAACTTTTCCTATAAGACTAATGCAGGGAATCCAAAAAAATTTCGACATTTTCATACAATCGTAAAGCGTTCGACCGGCCTGGCAATTTGTATGAAAATGCTGAGTTCCCAGCATTGGTCCCATAGGAAAAGTTGTTCATTCTGATGGGCTGATTTGATAGTTTGAGGGACAACGGTGATTACACTGACTTCCTGTATAACAATACAGTTATGTTTGAAATTCATTGGCGTTTCAACTACCGGCTACCTACGCTGTATTTCTTTCCGGAGTCGGCAAGTTCTAAGGCGCCTATTAAACCATCCTGAATATCAGATACGCCGCTATACGTTAGACACGATACAAGATATCTCCAATCGTATCGCACGTATAGCGGCGTCCTCTAATCGGATCCGATTCAGGATGCGATTTAGGATGGTATAATACCCCCTTAAATATAAATGTTACAATTTGTAGGTAAATCTTGAAAATATCAAAACTTTTGCTCTCTTTGATCGACACCCTCTGTTTCCTCTTCGATGTTATCAATCCCTGGCCTACCGCAACACACCATATGCCAGAATTTGACAACCATGACGCACTATACGCTATGCACTTTATTGATAAGCGAATTGATTTCACGCGCCACGTGCCTAATGTACCCACATGGGGACAGTTTTAATAACTGTGTCGATGCAATTTTTATTTAAATCTACCTAATGCTTGTAACTCCATCTATGTAACGTCAATTTGGTTTGTTACTCAATAAGGAATTGTCAATTCGTATATACTTCTGAGACTATGGTACTTCCCCGGACGAGCCGGTCCATTAGCGAGCAAGCACATAGCTGTGCTCTACCTCTATGTCTTAATGATAAATGGCTAGCTCCGTGGCGCAGCGGTCAACACGCCAGCCTGAGACACGAGAGTGCCCGGGTTCGATCCCCGGCCAGGTCAAGATCGAATTTTATATTTTTCAGATTGGCCTGGGTCTTGGATGTAGGTATATCTATATATGTATTTGTTATAAAATATAGTATCGTTGAGTTCGTATCCAATAACACAAGTCTGGAACTTACTTTGGGGCTAGCTCAATCTGTGTGATTTGTCCGTATATATTTTATTTATTTATTTAATAAAACCTTCAAATTAACCTATTACCCGGGAATATTTATTAAACTCGTTTTCGTAGAAATGTTAATATACTTACCATCAAAGCACGCATATTTAATGTAAACAACGCCCGGTGACCACCTCACAGCAGGTGGGTAGTCCTCCATCAGGACGAAATTGCAGTGGTTCACGCCAATGCATCTGAAACAATCAAAAATTGTATTTTTATCTTATACCTGTATAGATAAAAAGCTAGTAAAAAAAGAGCATAAAAGCTGCCTTGAACTACTGATTTGACTATGGCCCACGAATGGTGTGCCGCGGCAGACTTTTCTGAAAGGCTGGGACGCAAAGAATAACACCTTTGGTCAACTGCCTCCGTAGTCCAGTGGTTAAGGCGATTGCCTGTAGACCCGGGGGTGTTGGGTTCGATTCCCATGGGAAGCATACTTCGTTTAGTTGTTTTCAGTTTGGTCCTAACCAATCAAGATGACACATAACAATCAGGTGATTCAAGCCTGCAATCTTAGGACATTGCAGGCTTGAATCACCTGATTGTCTGATAATAAGATGATTCCGTGCTTCGGAAGGCACGTTAAGCCGTTAGTCCCGTCTGCCGTCTGGTAGTCGTTAAAGGAACCACGTCAGAGGCCGAGAGGCGGTCCCGTACAACTCTGACACCAGGGTGTGCATGGTCGATTGACCGTGACACCTACTCGAATTGATGACGGTTCACAACTGTTGGTTTACATTCCCCTACATATTGAATGTAATTAAGTCACTCTTTGGTTGTTTGCTCCGTCAAGAGCATCATTTTGCGCGGCGCAATAAATCATGGAGATGTATGTTATGGTAGGCGGATTCCGGCCCGTCAAGGCCCTGTTTAAACAAGTTTTCGGGACTCTAGAAAGGGAGCATTTTATAATGCCATGTAGGTTTTTAGGGGGGGTTCTACATGTGTCTATGGTCACTGAACAGCCACACTGTCTCTAAAGTTATAACAGAGCTGAACCTAAAAAACGAAGATGATTGTACATTCAATGATTCATGCATACGTGCGGGTTACTTAACCGTACGGTTTGCAGCAGAGTAGAATAGGACCACTCCAAGTCTTCTCATGGATGTCGTAAAAGGCAACTTAGGAAATACAAGCTAAATAAAGCTCAAACATTAATGAGACCTCCAACCCGTCTAGCCAGCGAGGAGAGTGTAGGCCAAATCCTCTGTCTGCTCTGGCCAAGTATGTCTCCGGTAGTACAGAGAGGGTCATGCTCCTGCAGTGGAGACTAAAAAGACTTGATGATGATAATGATGATGATGACTTATGCTTTGTAACCTACAAAGGAACATATTTTATATATTACGCTCCACTACGTAAGTACTTATTTGTGGCTCCACTCAAATTCTCCAAACAGATATCAAATATTTTCATTATAAAACATAGAAACAGTGACAAAGTAAATTAAAAGTTAATTGTACAGAAGTCGTCAAAGGAATTGTATGAAACCCATTTAATTAAGTGGAGTCACGAATACTCCGTCAGACGCTATGGGCTATGGCGCCGATAAAAACGTACACTTTCAAACATTCACATCGTTCACCTGGCTGACTGTTACACCGTGTGTAAGCTCGCTTTTGTGAGTGAAGTGAGATTTTAAGCCGAGTCACAAATACTCGTACTTTGTCAGCCACAATAGTGTTGTTTAAGGTGATACCACTGTAAATAAGGTCGTTCTGAACCTTATTTATCTCGCAAAATACTTAAATTAGGAGTTTCAAATCTAAGTTATATGATTTTTGACTATTTCATCTCCAAAAATTGAAGATGAAAACACGTTTTGATAAAATTGTCTCGATAGAAATATTTTTTGAAAAATGGTCTTCGTTCGCAGAGTTTTTGTTATTGTAGCTCAAATGCGACGAATGAAATAATGATTTTTAGACTTAAAGATAGGTTATTAGTAATTCATCAAAATTTAAATATGAAAATACAATTAACCGGTCTGATTTTATATAAAATAGAAATAACGAATTTGGCGCTTACGTTTTTTTCTTTGAGCGACTCGAGACTATCTCCTATCTCATTATTCACGGGCTAAACCGCCAAGCGCTATCCCTTGCGCGCACTTGATGAGTCCTTTGCCGAGCGAAAGTACCAAACATTTGAGGCCTCGCCTTAATCGGAATAAAGCACGATTGTCCTAGCAAAAAAACTCGAGAATTGAGAAATGTGAGTATATTTCTCATAATTTTCTCGTAATTCAAGTACAAATCAACTAATTTAATTTGAGGTCGTCCTGTTACTTTGTAAGATACTAATCCAGACTTCCATACTATGTTATAATATATACCTACTATAAAATATTATACATGCGAAAGTAACTCTGTTTGTCTGTCACATTTTAACGCTTCATCCATTGAAACAATATGGATGAAATTTGGTATGGAGGTAGTTTGAAGCTCGTGGAAAAACAGAAGGTACCTTTAATTCCGGGAAATTCTACTATTCCCGAGGGATCGACATTAACGCGGGTGGAGCCGCGGGCATAAGCCAGTGAAAACATAAAGGCTGAATTTATTCATGTATTTTCACACGCATTTTCATAATCCGAACCCGAATTCGTTTATGAAGTCTGAAACACAATGTTACGGTATAACAGCGTGCCTCTTACAAAGCAATGAGAACATTCATACACATCGAATTTCTTAATTAATTGCACACATTCTCCAAATCCAAGCACATTTACTCTCAGTTCGTTACATCACTGTTTAATAGAGCGTCTCTTTTGAAGCAATGAGAACATCCCGCGTTCTTCGTCAACTGGCGAGTTTGAAACTCGCGACTGCGCGCGAATTGGCACTTTCCTAATTTACCTATTTTTTTATTGCCGTCAACTCTGAATCCCGAATTCATTCATGAATGTTCACACAATCGAGCACGAATTAAGTAATAAAAATCTCTAGTGAGCGGCAACAATGCAAAAAGCGGTAGGTAGACGAACTAACAATTATCATTTTGCGCATGTACTCGTATGTGAACTGCACTCGAATTACGTGTTACTGTACTACGATAGTATCATTTTATTCCGAAGATAGCCCGCTTATTATAAACTAGCTGTTGCCCGCGACTTCGTCTGAGGCAATTTCTTTTATTATGATTAATTAATACTAATTAATCTATATATATAATATATCTATACAGATGAATAATATTACCCGTTTTCAAAGCATTTTTTATTGATGCTGCGCTCCTATTGGTCGCAGCGTGATGTTTTAAAGTCTTCCTCAATAAATGGACTATGCAACACAAAAATAATTTTCCAATTTGAACCTTTTTGTAGTTTTTGAGATTAGCGCGTTCAATTCAAACAAACAATACCAATAACTATGTGGACTGCACTCGAATTAAGTGTTACTACGATATTATCAGTTAATTTTCAAGTTCTTCCACTTCCAATAGATAAACACATATGATAAACAGTTATCCCTTCAGCAAGTAACTCCAAAGTCATCGTCCCAATTTCCTGTATTAAAATAAAATGCGGTAGGTAGACGAAGTACCAATAACTATTAAGCGCATGTATGTGGACTGCACTCGAATTACGTGTTACTGCGATAGTATCAGTTAATTTTCACGTTGCCCCACTTCAAGTGTAGACAATGGCTATAGTGGATAAGCGAAAGCGAGAACTCTAAAACTGCTTACTGAGTAGAAGGTTTACCGCATCTATGCTTCGTTCGGCGAGTGAGAGAGCCGGAGGACCATCCTTCCTCCTACCCCTCTCCTCCTTTCTCATTTCCTTCCTACAACTCCTTGAAAGGCTGACAACGCACCTGTCACACCCTGGTGTTGCAGTTGTCCATGGGCAGCGGTGATTACTTACCATCAGGTGACCAGCTTGCTCGTTTGCCGTACTACACCATAAAAATTTAAAAAAAAAATCTGCTTTTCTTTCTTCTAAAAATGTGCTCTGATAACGATGATGCAAGGCTGTGATAATGTGAAAGTGTAGAAACGAAATGTATGGAGAAGCTGAGGAATTTGTAGCGGGCTCTTCACAGTGTGACTTTGTACTGTTCTCGCTAAACCGTTTTCACTCGAGCTGTGATAAGCGAGGTAAATAAAATAGGAGAATCCTATTTCTTTCATCATACAGAGCTCAGTAGTTATTTATTCGACATGTTCAAATGTAAAATATAAATTAATATGTCTTGTACACAGTAAATTTGGTCCTGTAAATTATTGAAAACATTAATCGACATAATTCCGATTATACCTACTTACCTACGAGTAGTACGTAAAATTAAAAAATCTACAACCCTGATTGACCTCCCTTTTTTAAAACTTATTTAAATACACTTGAGTTTTTGAGATTAACCTAACGTTACCTTAACTGTCGAAATCCATCCAGCCGTTTGTAAGATACGAAGTAATAAAGAAATTTACAAACACACTATACACGCGAAACACATAACCTTTCTTGACAGTTGGCTAAAAATAAACTAGTGGTTCTGCAAGAACAGTAGACCTCGCGAGCCCTTACAACCAACATCCACATTTGCCCTCCAGTGCTCTAAAATATATCTGTTACTGATATGCTAATTGACTAAAGGATGATTTCCTTCAGTTAGTTTATATTTTTAACATACGGATTTTTTTTTGTAAAAAATCATTACTCTATTAGTACTATCCGGCGAGGAATCAGGGGACTGCTCTTGTATGGAAACACCATGAGCGGCCCTTGAGCACCATGTTTAGTATGATTTTTTTTACACATTAACTAAGTTGTAGTGATCCTCTTCAAGATTGGAAATATCGGAATAGTTAACTTGGCATGGCTTGGCAAAGTTTAAGTACCCGGTTCCATAGTTGTTATGTTACCAATTGGGCAAAATTTTAATATCAAAATTTTAATAGGACGCTAATTTTCAACTATTAAGCAGACAAACATGCGAACTTTACGTTAAGAAGTGGCCGGCATCTATAAGCCCCGGGTTCAAGTCACAGGATAACATGTGATTTATTTTTTATTTTTTTTTAATTTTTAATTCAGGATTCTAAGTTTATTCAGTGTTTTCAATTATAAAAGTAATACGCAGTATCATGCTTTAAGCCAAAAAATATTTTTCATATTTTGATTTTTGTTCCTTAGGGAAAGTTGTTCAATTTCACTCCCTCTCCACTTCACGTACTTCAACTTCTTTCATAAATATTCAGAAAATCGATTTCAGACAACTTTTGGTCAAATTGCCGACTATAAACACTTTCAAGTTTATCGTATAAAAAAGTTGTTCAGACAAAAAAGTTGCGTCTTAATGAGAATAACAAAAAAGTCTTATGACATTTTAGATTTTTTTTCCAAATAGCTGTGCTATGAGTTTTTTTAAGTTTCGGACACCCATATATACGCCATTTTTTAAAATTTCGAAAAACTGGCACGACAAAAAAATTCTATATAATTACCGAACCTGCTCACAAAATTTCATGAGAATCGGTTGAGAAATGCGACCTGTAGGCGAGAACAGACAGACAGACAGACAGACGGACAAAAGAATTTTGGGCCAGTGGAAACTGAAACGCTTCGCTCGCTTCGCTCGCTCGGTCAATAAATAAAAGGATCACAAGAAATCGCTACTTCATGCAATGTGTCCTTAGTCTACAAGTTAAACAGTTCGTCCGTTTGGTGTTTGGTAGTGACTTGCTCGAAATGTTCGAATGTTAAAGATTAATAAAACTACATACACTAATCTTCTTTTAGAGATTAAGATGTTGGAAGTCCCCAAAGCAGGCTTCTTCTGATCCTATATCAGATTAAGAACATTCTAAAATTTCACCGAAACCGAAATCGCTACTTCGTACAATGAATGCACAACCCAAAAGTTTTAGGCGAACATCACAAGTGTTCGGAAGTGACTACGCGATATGTTCGACTTCAAATATTAGTGATTAATGAAATAGCGTGCACACTAATCTCCTAATCTTCTGAGATTACGATCGTGTGAAGTTAACAGAACATGCAACCAGTTGTAAAATTACCTTGCACGGTCAGAAATTAAAGTGAACCAGATTAGTTCATACATACATATTTTCACGTCTTTATCCCTTACGGGTAAGACACAGCCAGGTCATAAGACCGAAAGGCCACATTTAGCGTGTTGGGCCCAGTTGGGTTGGTTAAATTAAAGTGAACCAGATTACAATTTTTTTTTTGAAAGGACTTTGTAGTTAGCTCCCAGTGAGCTTTCGCTACTTCACCGGGCGTTTGAGGCGAGGGCAGAGTGCCCTCGACCTTTATAGACAACATCACCAAAGGGCCCCCAGGAGGGACGGACCTCGGCTTTGGGCGTTGCCTGTGTGCGCAAGGCTTGGAGAGACAGCAAACTCTCATATTGCCTGATGGGCCGCGTATGCGTGCATCCAAGCCTAAAGGGCCAATCTGAGAATCAATGGCAAAAGCCTTAGGAAATCAGCAACTCTCTTCTTTTGCCTTATGGGCCGAAATGAACCTGATTAGTTTATGTAGTTAGTTATTACATACATATTTTCACGTCTTTATCCCTTACGGGGTAGAAAGAGCCTAAGGTCATAAGACCGAAAGGCCACGTTTAGCGTGTTGGGCGTAAAGATGGAAAACGGAATCAAAATAGTGATGGGTTGCTAGCCGCATCGCCTATTGTCATGAATCTTCGTTTTTCGACCATTCCCTTGACCGACTTCTACGATCTGCGCGGGAAGAGAAGCAGCTAGTACATTCAACTTTTTTTTTTCTCCCAGACTAGCATGGAAGAAATTACAGTTATTACAGAATTATTAATTATTACAGATCAATTACGTTAGTATATAGATCAATCAATAATCAAATACATTTTTAACTGGTAACTGATACCCTATGCCGACGGCTACAAAAGGGTTTCATTATTTTCAATAAGCTCTGTAGAAGCGTCATCATCATATAAAATATAAAAATATAAAATATATACGGACAAATAACACCCCAGGTAAGTTCGAGACTTGTGTTATGGGAACTAACTCAACGATACTATATTTATACATCCGAGACCCAGGCCAATCTAAAAGATCATTTCCGGGCACTCCGTGTCGCAGGCTGGCGTGTTAACCTTCACGTTGCCCACATAAGGTCTTTTTAGTCTCCACTGCAGGAGCATGACCCTCTCTGTACTACCGGAGCCATACTTGGCCAGAGCAGACAGAGGATTTGGCCTACACTCTCCTCGCTGGCTGGATGATGATGATGATGATGTGCCTTTGCAAAACATAAAATTGTTCTTCTTCTATCGAGTCGTAAAATGACTTTGCGTTTAATCCTAATCCTAAATAATATTATAAATGCGTTTTTTTTTGTTTTTTTGTTTGTTTGTTACGCTTTCACGTTGTAACTACTGAACCGATCATCATAAAGTTATCTGGGGTACGGAGAAGGACATAGGGTACATTTTATCCCGGGAAAAAGTACTGTTCCCGAGGGATCGACATTGACGCTGGCGGAGCCGCGGGCGAAAGCTAGTTATGTATATAAACGGGACTTAGCACGAACCTTTTTTATTATTTGTTTCCGTTGACGTTTGGCTTTGCGTTCACATTAAATATGTTTCGACCATGGCATTGCTACCGTAATTGACCGTTCGTATGCTTCATTCAGATCTTGTTGAGAGTTGAGTAGCTTCCATCCGCCCCGGCGGTTCTGCCCGGTGACAGTAAGGTTGGGAAAAAAAATGATTCATCGGCCCCGGTAGCATGCTCCCGTTAGTCGACGGAGCCGATGGAACAGATCAAGTGTAATTTTGAAGTTATGATGGAACAAACTGCTTTTAATTTTAAGTTTTTGTTAAAAACATACATACATGAATTCGAAACACAATATACCTACCCCTTTTAGCAGTAAAAAAGAACGAAACCATCGGATATCGAAACCCCTCATTCAAAATGTGAACTCAAACTAAAGGAAATTTAGCTCAATTCGCTATTTCACATTAAACAAACAACCGTAATTCAACAAATTACAAGCACAAATTTAGATAAACACAATATATCGATAAACACCCACATGGCAGGCGCACCTGGCTTCGATTGAATTATTCAATAACACGCCCTACTGACTTTGGCATCTTTTATCCCTTTCCTACTTATATATTACGTGTACTGCTATCTCTTTTGCAGCATGAATTGCACAAATTCAATTAGGTATAAGATTGTTTTGAAAAAACGCTAAATCTTATACACGGTGAAATTTTAATAGCTCTGGACCCGACACTCAAAAAATTTTTTAACGTTCCCATACAAATTGACCGGGTGGCCGAATTTTTTTGTATGGAACTGCTCTTTTTTTTAGTTCCCAGCATGGTTCCCATCCCACAGGAAAAGTTGTTCGTATCGACGGGCTGAATCACCCCTTTAAGGGTCCAGAACGATCAAAATTTCACCGTGTAGATACCAGTTTTGTAATATATCTGGACGAATTTTAATGGGAGTTCTAATTTGTTTTTATTACAATTTTGTATTTCAAATTCAATAAAGGCTCTTAAATGCTCAGAGGTTTAAAATCACGCGGTACGTACGTATATATATAAAAATACAACACATCGGATGTGGGTTATATACAATTGCACGAAAATTAAAAATAAATGATTACACGAACTATGTCAGGCCATTTTGACCACCATTAAAATCGATATGATTAATTCCTTACATAAATTATAATCTCTACAATGTAGAGGTTCAACATTTTTAACGTAATCTTCCATTGATTTAAAAAAAAAATTTCGTCTCTTCAGTGTAGTTCTCCAAACACCTTTTCATTGAACATCTATATCAAATCATCGCCCCCATCCATAGGCACTCTGTTAGCCGTAAGAACCCTTCAACAATCATCCATCATTAACAAATCCATCACTTAATTCCTCACCTGCTCTACTAATATCTATTCAAACGGCAGTCGCACGCGCATCTAAACGGGGCGTTTAACAAAATGGCGACGTATCCGGTCCACGGCCCTTCCTGACTCTACCTGACCTAATGGTGGGGCAATAAAAATTTAAATTAGAGCCTATGGTCCGTAATTATGTGGACTGATGGGAGACGTGCCTGCGCACGCGCCGGAACCGGAAAGAGAAATACTCATTAAAGCTTGGCTGTGGATTTATTAAAAAGTACCTAATCCGAGTGATTTTGAAGTCTAGTTATATAAAACGTAAACTAATTACCTCTGTGGCTTAGTGGTCATCGTGCTAAGATTTTCAATCCTCGGACAGGTCAAGATGGAAAATGATCTTTTTCAGACTGACCTGGGTCTTGAATGCCAGGGAGCTATTGTAAAAAAAATTAAAATGAATAATTTTTATTCAAAATAGGATACACGTATCGCTTTTTGAACGTCATATGTTTCTATTGTTTGTTTTTCTTTCTTTTATGTTTGTAACATCGAAAAACTACTAGCGTTTCGGAATGACCACTGCTAAGAAGAATACGCCGAAAGAAACTCAGTCCAGTATTCAATAGCATCAATTAAACTATTTGGTATATTAATGCAAGGGAAACAGACGTGATACTATGTATGTATGTAAATGATATTTATCAAAAGGATAAATTAAGGCTGTAATTATAAGTACCGAAAAAAATTGGTTGTCTATAAAGTCGGTTTACGGACGATAATTTTACGTGATAACGGTGGAAGAGAGATAGATGCGTCACAAGCTGAACGCTTATGCCGATCGTGCGTCTCTATCGCTTGTTCTTTGCACACAGAACGTGACATTTTCGTCATCGTCAAGGATCAAATTATTGCGGTCGCCTACAATAATGTAATTACGATAGGTAGAGTTATATTGTTCTTTGCGTTTACGCATACGAACTACGACCGCATACGGCATGAATTTCAATTTGTTTAAATGTGAAAATGTGTTATTGTAATTCTAATTTACTTAAACTTGATTCATGGGTATAATCGATATTTAAAAGTGGCTAATGAATTCAAATACAGAAACAACACAGTAATCCATAACACGATTACAACATCGGTAGGTAGTATAAATAAATATATACTGACAAATCACACAGATTGAGCTAGCCCCAAAGTAAGTTCGAGACTTGTGTTATGGGATACTAACTCAACGATACTATATTTTATAACAAATACATACAACGTGATTTTGAACCCCCTAGCTTTATTGAAATCTCAGAATCAGAATCCCTAATAACATATAGAACTGCAAGAAAAAAAAGCTGAAAATAAAAAAAAAATTAGGGTTTCCCATACAAAGTCGCCGATCAGCTGGACAAATTTCTATGGAAAGTCAATTTTTTTTTTTCAGTTTTTACCTTTTTTTCTTGGAATTCTGTATTCCATTAGGGATTCTGATTCCAAGATTTCAATATAGCTAGGGGGTTCAAAATCACGCTATATATAGATATCTATATACATATACATCCAAGACCCAGGACAATCTGAAAAAGATCATTTTCCATCTTGAACTGACCGGGAATCGAACCCGGGGCCCTCGTGTCGCAGGCTGGCGTGTTAACCACTGCGCCACGGAACTCGCCCGAATAAAAATCGAATATAATATCGTGGCACATATTTGTATTACTGTAAATGTGTAATGTAAATTGTACACACATTGTAAGTTATGTAGGTACTTACAATGTGTATACAATTTACACGTTTATATTTAATTAAGTTTGAAACTACGCGCAAAAATAATGAGTATGGTAGACTAAGTTTGGAAAAAAAACTGTGTGTACTTATAACAGCTCCAGAGCTTACACTTGGTAACGACGATGCTACTTTTTTAACTACGCGCAAAAATAATGAATTATGAGACGAACTTTTGAAAAAAAAAACTGTATTTACTTACCTAATTGTCCAGAGCTTACACTTGTTAACGACGATGCTACTTTTTTAACTACGCGCGAAAATAATGAATTGTGATTGTGAGACTAACTTTAGAAAAAAAAAATTGTATTTACTTACCTACATCTCCAGAGCGTACACTTGGTAACGACGATGCTATTTTTTTAACTACGCGCGAAAATAATGAATTGTGAGACGAACTATTGAAAAAAAAAACTGTATTTACTTACCTAATTCTCCAGAGCTTACACTTGGTAACGACGATGCTACTTTTTTGCTAACGATCCACCACATTCACATGAAAAGAACTGAAAAGATCCGAGGAAGTCCCGCTTGCTAGTTTGCTTATCTGGTCGGGAGTCGCGAGCAATGAAAGAGATTTGTAACGTATTTAAATATTTATGACCCTGTATTCATTGATGTACAGTTTGATTGATTATGTCTGTTTAGCATATAAATACATAATATAATAATGTAGAGAAAGAAAGAAAATTCTCTAAGTGCAACAAAATCTGACAGAGTGATGGCAGATGGAGCAATAACTTAACCGAGTGGTGGCCTAGAACCGGGGAAAGAAGCGTCGGACGTCCTCCGATGAGATGGATTGACGATATAGTCAAAATCGCGGGTCGCTCCTGGATGAGATCAGCACAGGACCGAGACGGATGGCGGAGGCGCCTATGCTCAGCAGTGGGCGGAAGACGGGCTGTGATGATGATGATGCAACATAATCTCAGGCCTTTTTTCCGGACTTTCGATTTTTTTATCTAGTAACCCTGTCTAAAACCTACTACTCAGCTACGTGAACCTAGGTCAACATAATATGACTTCATGGTAGAGATTCTTCTGATTTATAAAAATAAATATTCCCATTTCACAACATGGTGCGTCTATAATGCAAATAGTTATATGCCAACTATCAAATTGCCCACATGGGACTAACTCGATACTTGCAGAGATATGACGTAATAAATGAACTTTACCTACTTGCGTTGAGGGACCTTTGAGGAAATTCAACTAGAGGTGTTACGAATATATCAGAACCGCTATCGGTAACATAATATTATTACTGAAGAACATAATCCGAATATATTAAGTAATTCGATAGCCAAGTAATATGTTACCGGGAATCGTTAAAATAACATCAAATTCGGGCCGTTCCCTGTTCCATCTTAAATGATAAAGTGAGTTTGTTTGTTTCGCTTTCACGCCGTAATTACTCAACCCATCATCATGAAATTTTGCATCCCCGTTTTCTGGGGTCAGAGAAGAACACAGGGTACATTTTATCCATATGGAAAAATAATGTTTCCGTGATAGCGTAGACACGACCTTCGCCCTTTTTAAAATGAAAAACTGCGCTAGACCAATTCTTATAATTTGGAAATTTCACGTTACTAGTTCTCTTTTGTATCATAAGTAAGTACGTAACCTGAGCTGGTACTTATAATTAGTAATTTCTACATAAATTGTCATAAAACTAAGAAATAAAGGAGACTTTTATGTCAAATTAAAATTGAAATACATAAGTACGGAAAATACATTTAATAATATAGTGTACGATTAATTTAATTATTTGATAACGTGTAAATTACTTAGATTTAATGTATTTGTTAATTCCTTAAAAGCAACAGGACTGAACATTGACATGAATAACATTGAAAGCTTTAATAACTTCTATTATCTAAAACAAAGGGAATATTAAAAACAAAACAATGAAATTTATTCAGATTCCAAAAATAATCAACTCAATTTGTCAGCCGACAGAATCCAACGAATTTATAGCATTGTTTCATTTTTAGTGTTCCGTACCCAAAGGGTAAAAACTGGACCCTATTAATTTCGCTCCGCTGTCCGTCTGCCTGTCTGTCTGTCTGTCTGTCCGTCTGTCACCAGGCTGTATCTCATGAACCGTGATAGTTAGACAGTTGAAATTTTCACAGATGATGTATTTCTGTTGCCGCTATAACAACAAATACTAAAAAATATAATATAATAAATATTTAAGATACAACAAACATGACTTTTTTGCTCGATTTTGATAACGGCAACAGGTAGACACTTGACATATTCACAGAATATTTAAATATATAGTCACTTTAAAAATAAATAATAAAAGACAAATAAAATAAATATTAAAGGGGGCTCCCATACAACAGACATGATTTTCTTGCCGTTTTTATAGATAACGGTACGGAACCCTTCGTGCGCGAGTCCGACTCGCACTTGGCCGGTTTTTACTATTTCTGTAACACGTTCTTTCTCATTTACATCTCTAATAGGAATGCCTTGTAGTGATTACTTTTAAACTGATGTTACGTGATCTCTCACTGTGTTGAAATAGGAAACAACGCAGTCGAAAAATGTTTTATTTTAGGTATACACAAGTAGTAACTATCCAGGGTTAGTCCATGTGCCTATAAGCCTATAACATGCTGGTCTAGGATAACAGATAAAAACTTAGAATGTACCAGCTGCTTCTCTTTCCGCGCAGACCGTAGAAACCGGTTAAGGGAATGAGCAAAAATTTTAAGAATCAGACTATAGGTAATGCGGCTACTATTCATCACTATTTTGATTCTGTATTTCACCTTTACGCCCACCAACAAGCTAAACGTGGCCTATCGGTCTTATGACCTTAGGTTCTGTCTACCCCGTAAGGGATAAAGACGTGATAATATATATGCTTTACCAAGAAAAGCTACCAAAAAGAATAAATAAATACGGACAAATCACACAGACTGAACTAGCCCCAAAGTTAGAGTTAAGTTCGGAGTTAAGGCGAGACTTGTGATATCGTTTGGGATACTAGCTCAACGATACTATATCTTATAACAAATACCTATATAGATAAACATTCAAGACCCAGGTGAATGAGAAAAATATCATTTTCTATCTTGACCTGACCGGGGATCGAACCTGGAAGCTTCGGTCCACATATGTCGTCAATATCAATATCACTACTAAAAATCCGACACAATATGTATAAATTTCTATTTTAGGCATGTTTTATAATTTTGAGAGCGATATTTTTACTAACTATATTTTGAAAACAAGTCACTCAAACAGTTCATTTTCAAGGGGATGCGGGACGCCGAAGAATCCCGGGCCCGTACGTACGTAGCACGGGCTAAGTCCGCAATCCCGACAAAGTAGCACGTATCCCGTTTTCAAAATACAAGATATGCGGAGTATTTTTTCAACTAAGGTACGAAGTATTCAAAAACGCCTCGTATGACAGTGAAAGGGTTAAATAAAATTAAAAAAATATGTTAAAATAATTTTACGTGATAACGGTGGAAGAGAGATAGATGTATCACAAGCCGAACGCTTAGGCCGATCTTACCTCTCTCTCGCTTGCACTGGGAACGTGACACTTTTTCGTGCGTGCAGCCGACGTTCATCGATTTATAAGACATTATCATATCACGTTAAAAACTAATATTAAAAGTAAAAAACCCGGCCAAGTGCGAGTGGGACTCGCGCATAAAGGGTTCCGTACTTTTACCTTTTTATGGGAGCCCCCCTTTTAATATTAATTTTTATTTTATTATTATTTTTTAAAGTAAATATATAAATATTCTGTGAATATTTCAAGCGACTACCTGTTGCCGTTGTCAATATCAAGCAAAAACAGGCAAAAAATCACGTTTGTTGAATTAACCCCCTTAAATATTTATTTTATTATATTGTTTTAGTATTTGTTGTTATAGCGGCAACAGAAATACATCATCTGTTAAAATTTCAACTGTCTAACTATCACGGTTCACGAGATACAGCCTGGTGACAGACGGACAGACAGGCAGACAGACAGATGGACCGCGATTTTAATACCCTTTTTTATTAATACCGTTTTTACCTTTTGGGTAAGGAACACTAAAAAAAAACGTTCTCGTGACTTTTAAATTATTATTTCCAACAGTATGTCACTATTCGTTATATTTGAAGCCATTTTAGACTTAGCTGCGCCACCTCGGCCATTTATCACATTGATTTATTCCTCCACCCTCCAGCGCGGGTTTAATTTATTCATAGATTATCAGCTTACAACACTATTAACATCAGGAATAATGTTAACGTTTGTTAATAATTTTTTATCGGTGCCTCTTAATTGTTTTTCTTTTTTATCGAGCACGGGTGGTCTATCTTAATTTATCTGCAAGATTAAATCAATCGAATTGGAATTATTATAATTAAAATAAACCGTAAAATTTTACACTTAATCAAAACAAAATTCATTTTTCTCACTATTAAGATTAATGGAATTTCTAAAAAGTGTGATAAAAAAATCAATCGAATAGGAATTATTTAAAATTAAAAATATTAGTTAAATTTTACACAATCAAAATTAAAATAATTTATTTCATAAGAATGTTATATAAATCAAACAAATTAGAATTAAAATTAAAAGTAAAATTTTACAATTTGACGAAATTTAAATTAATTAATGAAATATGATAAAACTTAATAATGTAGCCTTTTCTCTACCTACCTAATCAATTATATTTTCACTTGATTATTAAATTTACTCGTCTCTCTGATAATTATGAGCTACATTGCCGGTATTGAATGGAAAGAAATGCATACAATGACTATTTTTAGGTAGAAAATTATAGTTTGAGATCGCCCTACCAACGAAATAAAAAAAAGGATTGATTTTTTCTGCATAAGATGGAATGCAAAATTTTAGTCACAATTGCTGTATCATGACGTGTCCCAGCTGATTATTTCTGCGAGGGAAATGAATTCAGAGAGATCTGCCTCTGAATTCATTAGAGTCCGGCTTTGTGCGGCATCTGTGTCGAGTGCTGCAGATGTCGCCTGCATTCAAAAATAACACCCTTTTCACTATTTCACATTTTCTTTGTTCATTTTAATTCATAGAACGCAAATAAAATCAAATTTGGTAAGCTTATGCTATATTAGCGTTTACGCATGCTAAGTAACCCTAACCATCGTTGAGACATGGATTACTGTTAAGTAGCATAGAATATTTCGAATTCCGAGATGATTATCGTTAACTAGCAATAGTTAAACATGTCAGATTGAAAAAGCTTAGATTTGGTCATTATTAAATTCAAAAAGAAATACTTAACAAGTCAATTCTATTAGCTACTTAAGTTAAGTTTAAGATACTGATCTAATTACGTTTGTTCTTTGATTCAAGACTTAGAGACGCTCCGGACCTGAATGAAATTCGATGTGAACATAAATCGAATTTTTTATACTAACCAGCTTCCTCTTCGTTTCTTTAAAGCGTTATTTTTAAAGATCTGAATTGGTGAGAATGAATTCAGTGAGATCTGCCCCTGAATTCATTAGTGTCCCGGCTTTTTGCGGCATCTGTGTCGAGTGCTGCAGATGTTGTCTGTATTCAGAAATAACACTATTTTCATTTTCTTTGGAAATTCATAGCAACGAACTATTTGCAATTTCGGCATTGCAATACTAGCGCTTAGGCATGTTAAGCAACCCTAATCATGGTTAATACGTTGATTGGTGTCCTAAAGTAGCATAGAATATATCTGATTCTGAGATAGTTATTGTTAACAACAATAGTAAAACATGTCAGATTGAACAATTTTAGATCAGTTGTAGCCATTAACAAACACAAAAATAAAAACCTGACTAGCTCTATTAGCTACTACAATACAGTTTGAGATACTAACCTAATATAAACAAATTTACAGATCTTCGACTTAGGTCTTCGAGACGCCCGGACCTGAATCAATTTCGATGTAGACAAGAAATTATATTTTTATACAAACAGCGAGTTGTAGAAATAAACCGTAATTTCAAAGCTTTGATCTGAATTGGTGAGAATGAATCCAGAAAGATCTGCCTCTGAATTCATTAGAGCCTGGCTTTGTGCGACATCTGTGTCGAGTGCTGCAGATGTCGCTTGCATTCGAAATAGCACTATTTTGCGTTTGTTCTTTAGAAATTCATAGCACCAAAAGATTTTATATTTTGACTAGCTTGAGCAATATTAGTGCTAACAAATATTAAGCATCTCTAATTGTGGTTCACGCTTCGATTGGTGACCATAAGTGGTATTGGCTATTTCGATCGCTTTCGTGCTGCAAAAGGCACATTAAAGAGTTGATCTCGACATGACTATCGATTAACGGATTTATCGTGCCATCAACAGGTAATCGCTGAGCAGCACGAAACAAAACTAAGATCAGTATTGTCTACTAACAACCAAAAAATTACCTAAATATTCAGTACTTCTATTAGTTACTAGTGCTAAGATTTGGAAACTTTTTACATTTATTGTAATAGGTAGGTACCTCTAACGATGCTGCATAATTCCTTCATGGTGCATGTTGCTGGCTATCTACCTTTAAAAAAAATTAATTATGTATTTCAAATTTCGAATGATAATTCTTTTTTTTTTATTCTTCAACAGTCCTTTTCATTGTCTAGAGCATTCCATCTCTCACTTTCCTCCTGACAATACGCTCGGGAGAGTACCTTCTTTTATTAACATATATTTTATTAAAGTTACAGTAACGAGTAAAATTATAATACAATACCTCTTCCTGTTATTCCTGTGTGATTCCTACCATACCAACCTCCTTATTTTATGTGTGGCACACTATCAGAGCTGGGACTTCGCAGAGCTCATCATCATTACGTCTTTTTAGTCACCACTGCAGGAGCATAACCCTCTCTGTACTACCGGAGCCATACTTGACCAGAGCAGACAGTGGATTTGGTCTACACTCTCCTCGCTGGCCAGACAAGTTGGAGGTTTTATTGATGTTTGAGCTTTGTTTAGCTTGTATTTCCTAAGTCGCCTCTTACGTCCTCCATGGGAAGACTAGGAGTGGTTCTAATGTACTCTGCCGAAAACTACACGGCGTACAGACCTAAGTTATTATTAATATATAGCGGGTATCTCTGCTACATTGAGAATACACCTGCTATAGTTAGAATCTTAATAGGACACCATGTGTTCAATCTAAGATGCGAGCGAACCTTCATAAAAGTGACACCTAGTAAATCCTTTTAAATTACGACGAAAATGCGTGCGAATGACTTTTTTCACCCTGTTACCTGTTACTGTTACTGTTATTACTAGGTTTATTAGCTTTTTAACAAGTTTTTATTACTCACTAAATGTACTCTCTGATCTCCAGCTATCCTTTCTTCGATATTTTATATATAGACATTTTAGTTATCTTATTTGATGATTACATATCATTTACATGTATAATATTTATGTCAAAAAGAGTTACAGACGTGGTAAAAGTATATCCCTAAGATAAATTCAAAGTTCTCTAATGTGTACGTAAACAAAATCAGGGTTAATCATAGACATACTAATACTAAAAATGCAAAACTAACTCATCGACGAAATTAAGGCATACAGGCTTCGCTGGCTCGGCCACTTGGAGAGGATGGAGGAGAGTCAATCAAAATATTGATGGGTGGCTAGCCGCACCGTCTATGTAATGAAATGCTTCCCTTGATGTTCGCCCAACCTCATTCGTTTTCTGCGGCCTGTGTAAGAGAAGCAGCTGGTACGTTCTACTAATTTATCCAAAACAGCATGGAAGAATGGTACTAATTAAGCCAATATTTACGGGAAACTGAAACGGTAGTATATGAGTACTAGTACTAAAGCGCCAATTAGACCATCCAGAATTCAGGATCCGGAATTCAGTCAACGGATAGTCAACGGACAGTTTAATCGCCGATCCGTTGTCAGGACAGAATGGCTTCCGACGTCCTTATCGGAAGCATAACGGAAGCATAAAGTGAAACCATCCGGAATTCAGGATCGCCGCATGAGAGGGACGCCGCTATACGTTAGAAACGATACGATAATATCTCCATTCGCGTCGCACGTATAGCGGCGTCCCTCTCACGCATTCAGGATGGCCAACGGATGGCTCTCTCAGGACGCGCAGTCTCCGTTCAGCACATGTTCCGGACGGTGTAATCAGGAGCTCTGACGACTGAATTTCTTGTCCTTATCGGATGCTGAATTCCGGATCCTAGATTCAGGAAGGTATAATAGGCGCTTAATTCTGTGACGGCAGCAACGAAATACCTTATTAATATTTAAAGCCTTGAAGCGAGGAAAGTTTATATTGAATTATTTTATATAAACATAATTACTGACTACTTACAAACCAAGTTCGAAAAGGAGGGAAAGTTAGACGTTAGATGCTGAAAAGCAACTTCATAAAATGTTTATCGTGTAATAATTAATATGAGCACGGTGGCTAGGAATAATTACATAAAGTATTTTTTTTTTCTTATTTCAAGAAAAATATCGTGGAGACATGTTGTTAAATTTGACACTTACCTATTTCTTTTTCTTCTTTTACCTTGTCCCACTTTTTCATGTGAGGTTGGTACAGTTTTATTTATTTAGAATTAAAAAACAATATTGAACCTCAAACGGAACTGGCCAGACGGAGTGATGGCAGATGGAGCAAGGACTAAAACGAGGCTTAGAACTGTAGTAAGAAGCGTCGGACCTTCTTCAATAAGAAGGGCTTACGATATAGTCAAATCGCGGGTCGGGATGAGATCAGCACGGGACCGACACGGATGGCGGAAACGATGAGAAGCCTATGCAGTGGGTGGAAGATAGGCTGAAATGATGATGATGAAAAACTTTATTGAGCCTTAAACCGCTTTTGTTGCTTCAACAGGTAGACTTAGCGCTAAAAAAATTCCCTCCCGGTCAACATAGTAATCCTTACTAATGTACTCTGAATGACCGTGACACCTACTCGAAATGATGATGATGATGATTATAAATGCGAAAGTGAGTTTGTTTGTTACGCTTTCACGCCGTAACTACTAAACCGATCATCATGAAACTTTGCATGTCCTTCTCCGTACTTCAGAGAACTTGTCTCTGGAGTACGGAGACGGACATAGGCTACCTTTTATCCCGGGAAAAAGTACTATTCCCGGAATCGACATTGATGCGGGCGGAGCCGCGGGCGAAAGCTAGTTAAATATAAATTTGAAACTCATATTCGATAATAACACTTAGGATACTCTACTTGCCTTTATAACAACAAAAAATGATTTATATCAGACTCTACATCAGATTACATAATTATAAGACCATGTATTAAAAAGAAATGCATATCTATTACTTCTATGACCTATACAAAGTTAATGCAAATGTTCTTGTGAAGCCAGACAAGCAACGAAAAGCGCCAAAGTTCACGGTCGGCAAAAAAACGCCGCTGATATTTCGTTGTTATAATGTCTCAAATAAATATACTTAATTAATAATAGACAGGGACAAATCACACAGATTGAGCTAGCCCCCAAGGAACCTGAGTTAGGGAATAATAACTCAACGTTATTACATTTTATAAAAATAAATATTAAAGACCCAGGTCAATCTAAAAAGTTTTTCCATCTTGACCTGACCGAGGATCGAACCCGAGACATTCGGTGTGACAGCATGGCATGATGACCACTAGGGCACAGGGGTCGTTATAATATGCAGCTAAGTATAATTACTTAGCTGTAAGTATAATTACTTAGCTGTAGCTTGATTTTGACTTGACACTTAGTCTCAAGTAACACTCGTGAAGTGCTATGCTATCGTATCGCGAGCAAGAATAAAAAGGCTAATGTTTGCCTGTCTATGACAAATTCACTTTGACAGTTGCGGAAATATTATAAAAGCAAGCGTTAAATGAAAAGAAAGAAGGAAAAAAATGATGAAATTGAAAGGCCCTTCAGGCGAGTAGGCGACCAATATGAAAAAATGAGTTTTTTCGGCATTTCTTCTCTGCATTGGGCGGTTCTGAAACACTAGTAGTAGTCTGTATCTTTTGAACATTAGTTAATAATATGAATCCTACTAAATTAAATCCTTTAAAATGTGATTTGACGTGAAAAAGCCTGCAAAGGTCTATTTTCTGAATAAACGTTTTGATTTTTTTAATAGCTTTTTTTATTGTTTTAAACCAAGTAATAACTTCAGTCCTCGTTTGTGGATAAGACGAATATCGTTGTACAATAAAATAACGCTTTCTAAGTACTTACTTGAAATTTTTGCTAATATTGAGTAAGGCTTTATTAATCGCAATTAACAAAATGGTAAAAATAATAATTATGTGTATAAACGGGACTTAGCAAGAATCTATACATTATTTTTATATACATACTCGTACATGTGATAAAATCGCTAAAGTTTCATAAATAAGAATAATAATTAAACCTTTATTTTATCGATATTGATGGATTTTTGTTGCTGGCGGTACATTGGGAACTCTCTCATAACTGTGGAGTGGAAAATTGCGTTCATGAGTGTACTATATTTTTATTGCATATGATTTCGGCACATTATGAGCAATATGTGAATTGGCGACGCCAAGGCAGTTTGGGCTTCATAGCCATTTTATTAGCTGTGTACAGAGTTTAACAACCGAGAAATTTATGAAGGTTTAACTACATTTTAGTACACTACACGTTAAGACTATACGGATGATACAGTCGTCATCCTCAACTGCTTGTCCGGTGGTTGCAAGTACGGTCTCCCGAGTTGCTACTTGCTTTTCCTATTCATCCGAGTGAGTAGTATCCCAACACCTTAATTCCCTTCCAACAAATTCCATTCCATCAGCGTCCGGAGCAAAAGAAGCCAAAGATAAACTCTTTCACCAACCGACTATAAATCACATACGATCTCTAAGTGCAAAGTTTGATAATTTAGATTGTGACTTAAATAATGATGATCAGGTGGCTGAATTGAAAATATTGCTAAACAAATACGAACATTTATTTATTCATGACAACCCGCCTGCCAAGGGTGGTGAGTATACTAGAGCATTATCCTTATCCTTACTAATATTATAAATGCGAAAGTGAGTTTGTTTGTTGTTTGTTACGCTTTCACGCCGTAATTACTGAACCGATCATCATGAAATTTTGTATACAAGTTCTCCGGAGTACGGACAAGGACAAAGGCTACCTTTTATCCCGGGAAAAAGTACTATTCCCGAGGGATCGGCATACTTTCTACTAGCTATCGCACGCGGGTGGAGCCGCGGGCGAAAGCTAGTGTATAAAATTTCTCTCACTCAATATGTTTTATTTTTTTCTGCAAAGGTTGCCTGGAAGAAATTGCATTGCGTTAAGGCCGCCTTTTGCACAATTCTTAATTTCTCAGTTCATATCTATGTAAACTGTTCCTTTTTGTGCAACAAAGATATTGTATTGTATGTAGTTTGCCCTCATGCATGGCATATAAGGGTATGCTGCCAAGGCACACCCATAGAACTCAAAACGCCTTTGCCCTGCTTTACTTTAATAATGCTAGCCTACCCTGGCAGAACTCCAACTGATCGCCTACGGCATACAGCCAACTGCATCTACACATACATTAAATTAGTCTTAACTGAGTCTAAGTCAATAAAGATTGGACGTGCTTGATAAACATACCTTAATACCTCGTCAAAATTTTTGCTAAATACCTCTAAAATATTATTTACTAGCTGTTGCCCGCGACTTCGTCCGTGGCAATTTCTGTTATTGTACTGTCGCGGACATTTTTTTAGTTCGTTAAAGAGGAAGTATTCTTTAATACACATTTTTTGGGTAACTTGTACAGTTCACGCATCGCACGCGTCGGATGTCCTCAAACTACTAAAATAATTTTCCCCCGTTTTCAAAACATTTAATTGATGCCTTGCTCGTATTGGTCGCAGCATGATGTTTTATAGCCTAAAGCTGTCCTCAATAAATGGACTATCCAACACAAATAGAATTTTCCAATTTGAACTAGCAGTTCCTGAGATTAGCGCGTTCAAACAAACAAACAAACTCTTCAGCTTTATAATATTAGTATAGACAATGTTGTTAGCATGAAGCCTATTTGCTGTTGCAAACCTCCTTGCAATAGTATGTTTCTCTTTACTCAGTCAAAAATTCCAAGTCCCCCATACGTGTCTATAAATTTCCGTATCAGAATTCAAATCCACCTTAACTTATATGTATAATCTCGATCTCTGTAGAAATTGTTTTTATGCTAGGCATTCTTCAGCATTGCTATCTGATTTCTAAAGCAATTTTTTATCGTTTTACGGTCCTGGATACGAGTCGTTCAGAACCTTTCTTTATTTACTTCGGTAATTTACGAGTTACCTTTCTTCATAAACGAAATTATGGTGTAATTAATTTCGTTGATTCGATAGAGTCCTGACGATAATTCCTCACGATTCCACCAACCACCAGCCCGCTCAGTAAATCTCACTACCACTGAACCATGATAATCTATTTGTGTTACTACACACATTGTTTTCAAATCACATGTTTGTAAACAATGTGTGGAGTAACAAAAATTAATAACACCAAATTTCACATTATAAAGTCCACTAGAATCAATTTGCAAAACAATCTTAAACAAAAACCGTGTAGTCCGCTAAAATTACCGCCAGGAACTATTTTTAACGCTACATAAAAAGTTACTTACTGCTTTATAGCAAAGCTTAGGTAGATTTTAGGTAAAAGTTTAAGTAAAGGATCTATTTTACAATTGATACCAATGTTTGCGAGTGCAAATACCAGTTTAAGTACTTTACAACTCCGTGCAAAATTTACGTGCACGCCAGTGTAAACTTTAATAGTCCAAGTTCGAAGTTTCAACTGAGCTTGGAAGTTGGCATAGTGCAGAAGTGATTGAAACCATTCGAATTACTTGTTAATCTGTTGAGAATTTAGCCTCAATAAATTAAGAATCGATCTAAAAACGTTTAGTTCTGGAGAAAACTAGTGCTCCTGACGAGTGTGAAACTATAGGCGGCAGTTCCGAGAAAATAGCACGTGATGACCCGTTTTTAAAATATAATATTACTTGATATAGTTGAGAAATATGACAGCATTTTAGTGAAATAGATCTGGGTGGGACCATTGTGCCTTATGTGAATGACTTGTAAACATCTACCACAAAACGAAACACACGATTGAACAGCGGTGTGGATCCATCATTATAATGCATCATATTAAAATTCCTTGTTATACAAGTACTTTAACTGTACCATAATATCATCAGGTCCTTTTTAGTCTCCACTACAGGAGCACGACCCTCTCTGTACTACTAGGGCCATACTTGGCCAGAGCAGCCAGAGGACTTGGCCTACACTCTCCACGCTGGCCAGACGGGTTGGAGAGGTCTCTTAGATGTTTATAAGCTTTGTTTAGCTTATATTTCCTAAGTCGCCTTCTACGACATCCACGGGAAGACTTGGAGTGGTCCTATTCTACTCTGCCGGATACCACACGGCTAAGTACCATGTACCATAATATAAGTAATAAATACAACAGTGACTCTGTAAACCTCGAAAGTGAACATTGAACTCACAATTATCCCGCCATAGACCCAAATTTTCCAAGAACTCAGTCGACAAAACCTTGAACCTGTTCGCAGAATTTCACGAGAATCGTTTAAGATGTGCTTACAGTAGCAGGGGTTGTTGTAAATTTGCCACAAATTTAATTCGTCGCGTTTTTGAAACTTCATACAATAACAGCCATACACAGACATACGTAAGCATCGAAGACGCTTTGTGCTTGCTCAGTCAATAAAATAAAATAGATAATTTTAACGACTAAGAAAATCTTGTAAGTAAAAGCTTTCTTGAAAGCTCGCGTGGCTTTTCGTATAAAGACTAATGAGGTCTTGCTTAACCAAGGTTCTCTACGACTATTAATCTTCACTAACAATCTCTTTATGTTTAGTCGCTAATGTTACAGCATTATCTCAATAAATCATAATATAGTTGGCAAGAATATCGAATAAAACAAATATTATTATGCTGTAACGTTGATATAATTTTATGGGATAGAAATATGTAGTAGACATGACGTTACTAACCTAGCAAAGACTAATTCATCTATTTCTAAATTCGGACTATGCGACCGAAGGATAAAAGTATACCTGAGAAGAATGGTATCAAGCTGGTAGCCAATAAGACTAGCTGTAAAGAAGTAACAAAAAAATACTGTGTGGATCTAACTACTTCTTTAAACAGCCTCCGTGGTCCAGTGGTTAAGGCGTTTGCCTGTTGACCCGGGGGTCGTGGGTTCGATTCCCACCGGAAGCATACTTTGTTTAGTTGTTTCCAGTTTGGTTAGGACATTGCAGGCTTGAATCACCAGATTTTCTGATAATAAAGATGATTCCGTGCTTCGGAAGGCACGTTAAGCCGGTGGTCCCGGCTGCCATCTGGTAGTCGTTAAAGGAACCACGTCAGAGGCCGAGAGGCGGTTCCGAAGAACTCTGACACCAGAGTGTGCATGGTCGATTGACCGTGACACCTACTCGAAATGATGATGATCGGTCTTCCAACTCCAGCGTTCTAACACTTTATGTGATATAAATATATACTCGTTTATAATTTTTAGGTGTTTCAACTAAGAGCAAACTTTTATATAATTTATTTTTCACCGCATTCACAGCGTAACAAAAGGGTCGCCCTTTACAATCGTATAACTACCTCCAAGTGACCAATAACGCCAGTATTTTCCGAACAATATAATCGGAATATCCTCATTTAGCCCTTCTAGGGTCGAACGGACCCTTATCTCAACCTTTTTAATCCCAGTTTCGGGTTAATTGGCGTAAGCTCCTTTTTACGGTTTCTCTTTATTATTTGAGAAAGTCTTAGATACCTAAAGAATAACAATATGTTTTTTTTTATGTGTATATTTTCATATTTATAGCGTCACAACAAACTTGCCTTGACAATATTAATTTATAGCCCACTAGCTTTTGCCCGTGACTCCGCCCGCATTAATGACGGGCTTTCGGGAACAGTAGAATTCCCCGGAATGAAGGGGACCTTATGTCCTTCCTTGGGCCTCAAACTACCTTTATACCAAATTTCATCTAAAAAGATCCTCCAAATACCTCCAAGTGTCTTATAACGCCAGTATTTTCCGAACAATATAATTGGATCCTCATTAAGCCCTTCTAGGGTCGAACAGACCCTGATGGTGGGCGTATGTTTTGATGGAAAACTGAATCAAAATACCGATGGGTTGCTAGCCGCATCGCCTATTAACATGATTCCTTAGATTTTCAACCCCTTCTTATTTATTTATTTATTTATTGACACACAAAACAGATTATGACATATAATAACATAATTATTACTCCAAATAAAAGCACTTGTCATTATCCTAAATATGCGTGTACGGCGTAATAATGTGTAAGCAACAAGTTTGTAATTATAAAAATATAATAATGTTAAAAACTAAACTCAACTAATGTTATCAAATGTATCAGCTTGAAAAAGTATAAAAAAATAATGTAATAATTTGATAAAACATTTATAATCTAAAAAGGAAATGAAAAATTATTATTAATATTAACTATTACGGTGACTACGATCGAATACTGTAATAATTCTTTGGCCGGCTTCTACGGTTTGCGCCGAAAGAAAAGCAGCTGGCTGGCACATTCTATGTTTTGTCTTTTCTCCCAGACCAGCATGAAAGAAAACAATACGTTCCTTTTCTAGCAGTCGTGTAAAAAAGATCCACCACAATCGCATTACTACATCCAAGTGACTAATAACGCCAGTATTTTCAGAACAATTTAATCGGAATATCCTCATTTGGTCCTCTGGGGTCAAACGGACCGTTGTCTCAGCCCTTTTTCCCAGTTTCGGGTTAATTGACGTGAACCTAAATTTTGTAAGTTTATATATTTTTTTTACTTTAGTGTTGTTTACAAAAGCATTATTTTGAATGCCTTATATAATTTGTTTTTTTTTAATCCTCCGATCTTAGAAAAAAATATTTCCTACTATGCTTCAGGATAGAGTTATGCTGTTAATTTTTTACATTTAGTTTTAGATATATATGTATTCCTTCATGTATTTCAGCGAATTTCGTATTTATATTTGTTTTGCAAAAAAGTTTATTATTTCTTTCAATGCTGCAATCTCTGTTTACTTTACGTATTTACTATTCCCGAGGGATCGACATTGACGCGGGCGGAGCCGTGGGCGAAAGCTAGTATTTTATAAAAGGCTTCATCATAAGCCTTCAATTTGTGTGTTTTATGAATCCATAGAGCTCATCAGTTATTCACAAATGCTATTGACTGTCCTTACAAAGTTATATGTATAAGTGATAGTTTGTAGGTAGTATGTAAAAAAATCAACGAACAAACGAATCAGCATTGCAATACAGCGAGGTAATGCTGCTAGTAATTTGGGCACGTTACCTCAATGTGACGAGTTGGAAGATTACCTACTTCTATTTATAAGTAGTACATTAATATGATGGTCTTTGTAAATTGTTGAGACCTACATTACATGAACTTCTCCAAATAAAAAAATCATAAAATGTTCCTTTACCAACTTATCCGTAATAGTAATGGCATACGTTAAACATAGGCTTCGATCTTATAGCTCTGTCTACCCCATAAAGGATAAAGATGTGAATACGTATGTGAGGACTTGCTTTCCTCGCTTTTACTCGCACAATGTGAAATCTACTGGAGACTACGATTGGCACAGGCCACAGGATTCTAGCGGAAGGAAAAGAAAGCTGCCAAGTCATTTAACAACGCGCAGACATACAATGAAAGAATGAGGCTAATTTAAGGCGAACTTTAAAAGTTTTTAGCTGAAAAGTCCCATTGTAGTGTGGAGAAATAGAATCCATTTTATTGTTTAACATTGTAATGTAAGTCTATACCTAAATATGCTTTAATATTAAACAAAATTTTTTACATATAATTGAGATATTTTTGTACCTAGAATTTTGACGTGAAACAGCATCACAACCTCCGTGGTCCAGTGGTTAAGGCGCTTGCCTGTTGACCCAGGGGTCGTGGGTTCGATTCCCACCGGAAGCATACTTTGTTTAGTTGTTTCCAGTTTGGTTAGGACATTGCAGGCTTGAATCACCTGATTGTCTGATAATAAAGATGATTCCGTGCTTCGGAAGGCACGTTAAGCCAGTGGTCCCGGCTGCCATCTGGTAGTCGTTAAAGGAACCACGTCAGAGGCCGAGAGGCGGTTCCGAAGAACTCTGACACCAGGGTGTGCATGGTCGATTGACCGTGACACGTGCTCGAAATGATGATGAGTTTTAGATGAGACATTATTTAGCGTATATAGTCAGCTCGCTGCTAAGAGCTTGAGTTTGCATCGCGGCATTTGGTACTCTTTAAATCTTTAACATTAAAAGCGATTCGCTGATAGTGTTGTGCCGAAAATAAATTCTCTATTCTCATAAATTCCTTCTTACAGAAATTTACGGGACATTTTCAATAATTCTCGAGAATTTCTCAATAATTCCCGGACTTGAGATAAAGAAGAAAAAATTATCTGGAAAAATTTCCCACCCCTTCTCACCATTCTCGAGAATTTCGGGCACCACACTACTCGCTGATATAGACATTTCACGTTAAAACTAACGGCCGTGTCAGCCGACACAGCCCCACCCGACTTTTTTATAGCAAAGACTGAGCCACTACCGCTAATGAACACATAACAATATATGTAGTAATCATCTTCCAAATATCATCATAAAATAATAATTTCTTCCATGCTTGTCTGAGAGAAAATAAACAAACATAGAATGTGCCAGCTGCTTATCTTCTCGCGCAGATCGTAAAAGCCGATCGAGGGATTGGGCTAAAATCTACGGAATCATGTCATTAGGCGATGCGGCTAGCATCCCACCACTATTTTGATTCCGTTTTCCATCGCGCCCACACACGCCTATCAACATGCTAAATGTGGCCATAAGGTCTTACAGACATAGGCTCTGTCTACCCCGCAAGGGAAAAAGACGTGATACTATGTATGTTACATACATGTATCATCTAAATATACATTACAGAGATAAACGACACTCATAATAATAACTTACATTTCAGTCATAACCCGGTGGTCTCATACAAGTCAACACATGTTGCTAACATATACGTCTCTTATCTAGTACGAGTATATATCATATCCGCTGCATAACATAAACATGTTTGACATTATATTTATGTGCTACGCATAAATTTTACACGATGTCACATGGAAAGGCTCGGGATCGGGATGTAGGTCAAATGCGGTACAGTAAGTTATTACTTGGCTACTTCAATTTGCTAAGTAGAACTTTACATCATTCATTTTACTCTTATTAAATTAAGAAATAAAATATAGTAAAAAAAATTTTTCACCATATTTTATTTCTTTATTCAATAAGAGTACCCTTATCAAAATAGCATTGTGAATGCAAAATATATACATTTAAAAATTACATTCATTTTTTTAAATCTGAGTGTACTACTACGTCTACTTAGGTAAAATTTATGTGGAATTAAGTGAAAATATTAGAAGATTGATTCTTTGATTCTAGAAAAAAAATTTGTAAATGTTCGCGATGTTTAACTGGTCTCGATGATGTTGAATATATGGAAATAAATAATTCATATCAAAATATGTTGGTCTGAAAGAAAAAAATTAAGACGCCTAATTTACCAGCTGCTTCTCTTCCCGCGTAGACAGAAGAAGCCGGCCTAGGAAATATCGAAAATGTACGTATCATAGATTTTAAATGTAGTTCTTAATATGATTTACATATATAATAAGATTAGATTTAAGTCGTGGTAGAGCCACGCTACCGGCAAAATAAATTTTTGCTGCTCGTCCGGGAAAGACCACACTCTCACAGAAAATCGACCTTTGATACGTTAGTACTTATATTAATTCTGTGCCTTTGAGTAGAAGCTATACCGCTTCTATGTTTCGCTCGGTGAGTGAGAGAGCCGGGAGGATCAATCTACATGACGGACCTTATATAGTAAATGGTTTACATGGATAGTAAATAATAAACGAATAATAATGGTCATACTCTTCCATCGCAGTGTGGTATCCGGCAGAGTAGAATAGGACCACTCCAAGTCTTCCTGTGGATGTCGTAGAAGGCGACTTAGGAAATACAAGCTAAACAAAGCTTATAAACATCTAAGACACCTCTCCAACCCGTCTGGCCAGCGTGGAGAGTGTAGGCCAAGTCCTCTGGCTGCTCTGGCCAAGTATGGCTCTAGTAGTACAGAGAGGGTCGTGCTCCTGTAGTGGAGACTAAAAAGGATGTGATGATGATGATGATGATACTCTTCCATGCTGGTCTGGGAGAAAAGAAAAAACGTAGAATGTACCAGCTGCTTCTCTTCCCGCGCAGACCGTAAAAGCCGATCGGGGAATTAGGCTTATAATCTGAAATCATATCACTAAGCGATGCGGCTAGCAACCCATCACTATTTGATTCCGTTTTCCATCAACACGCCCTCTAACATGCTAAATGTGATCATATGGTCTTATATACCTAGATCATGTCTACCCCGCAAGGGAAAAAGACGTGATATGTATATATATATAATGGCCATACTAATGGTCCCCAAAAAAGCTATTGAAACGTACTTTAACTACTTATGTTATAAATAGTCGGAAATGATTAATGAGCAGTAAATCCCGTCCTCCAATTAGCTGGCAACACCCAGATCGCCACCATAATTAATGTGTGACCATCCTCATTTAAATCTGTCAACATATGCGCAAGCGCAAGTGGCTACTATTATAGAGATCCTTTCTTTGTTCTCATTTGACAGAGTAATTGTGTAAATACTTAAAATTAATACAATGTAATTTTTTTAAGGTAGTCGCGACCTTTATCGAGCAGACCTTGTATAGTTAATCGCGTCAGCATAATTATAATTGTTTTATTGCAAATAAGATTATTCTATAACAAAAATGTTGATTCGGTATTTGATTGAAGGTTGCCTTCAAAATCGAAACATTGAGCATCAACTGAGACTAATTATTATTAAAATTGTAAGGAATGGTTCGCGTCACTGCCAATATATATATATTTAAAACTTTCGCGCTTTAAACACAAAATTATGCATATATAAACGTGACGTTTCAATGGAGTCAACGGTAACAAAAAATAAAAAGGTTTGTGCTAAGTCCCGTTTATATACATAAATACTGCCAATATAATCTGTAAAATAACAAACAACATCCCAAAAATATACGCCCTTCAATCCATCAATCATTAAAAAACTCGTAAAACGCAAATAAATCGAGATCAATCAATATAAATCCGCTTAAAGTATAAATAACTGCATCCAAAACGAATGTGACTAAGACCGCAGACAAAGTAAGGGCGGTAGGGGGAGGCATTTAGTCCTTTCACGCAGACAAAATATTTGGTTAAGAGAAGAAATAAAAAAATGGCTAGCTCCGTGGCGCAGTGGTCAACACGCCAGCCTGCGACACGAGAGTGCCCGTGTTCGGACCCCGGCCAGGTCAAGATGGAAAATATTGATGTATATCTATTTATGTATATGTATTTGTTATAAAATATAGTAACAAACAAACAAAGCGTAACAAACAAACAAACTCACTTTCGCATTTATAATATTAGTAAGGATTGCACCCGTGCAAAGCCGGAATCCGGGTCGCTAGTACTTGTATACCTGTGTAGGGTTGCTGTCACAGCAACCTATATTGCACCCTGATTGTATTCTATGCAAAATGCAAAGCTATTTTAATATCTTGAATGATTTATGATTTCAAGCTTTCGCGGTCACATTCACTACGAGATTGAATTTGAGTGTCGTCCGATATTTCGGCAACATTGCAGCTGCCATTTTCACAGATTGACTGAGGAACTGTGGTGCTCAACATACACATGTTGAGCTGCCGAGGGTAAGTAGTAGTAGTAGTTTACCCCCTTTTTGTCTTTTATTACACAAGTTTTTGCACACAAGAGTGGCGGTGCCAGGAATTGTTTTCTAAATCTTTTGAATGATTTTCTACTTGAACAAATTTTTATATGTAGATTTAAGGCTGGACCATTTTAATGATTTTAAATTAGTCATGAATCCTAACTAATATTATAAATGCGAAAGTGAGTTTGTTTGTTTGTTACGCTTTTACGTTGTAACTACTGAACCGATCATCGTGAAATTTTGCATTCACGTTATCTGGGGTAAGAAGGACATAGGGTACATTTTATCCCGGGAAAAAGTATTACCCGAGGGATCGACATTGACGCGGGCGGAGCAGCGGGCGAAAGGTAGTTTAAATATAGGGAAGGCAATCAATATTATTGTCAGTCAGTTAAAAGTACATAGTAGGTATTGCTCACTTAGAATCATAATACAACGTGATTTTGAATCCCCTAGCTATATTGAAATCTGGGAATCAGAATCCCTAATGGAACAACGAATTGCAAGAAAAAAAGGTGAAAAACGAAAAATAAAATTAGGTTTCCCATACAAAGTCGCCGATCAGCTAGACGAATTTCTATGAAAAGTTAAATTTATTTTTTCGATTTTTACCTTTTTTTCTTACAATTCTGTATTCCATTAGGCATTGTGATTCCCAGATTTCAATATAGCTAGGGGGTTCAAAATCACGCTGTATAGGTCACAAAATTTTCTAACTTATTCTGACACTATTTAATTTATACTACCTTTGCATTATACACAAGTGCAATTACCACTAGTGTGTTAAGTGTATAAAGCAATGGCAAACTAATCTATTTACTTATTGACACGAACAAGTGTACATAATGACACGAACAAATGTGTAACTTATATAATCTTTTGAACCGAAACATTCCAGACTTGGACATATTTTCAGATAGTCCACTCTTTTAAAAATAAAGTGCCGAAATTTGTTAAGGGATAGTTGGACTGGTAGGTAGTATCTTCTTTTTTAATATGAATGTTGTGTATACCTGTAATTGGTGCTTTCATTAGAACTACTAACTGCCTCCGTGGTCCAGTGGTTAAGGCGTTTGCCTGTAGACCCGGGGGGCGTGGGTTCGATTCCCACGGGAACCATACTTTGTTTAGTTGCTTCCAGTTTGGTTAGGACATTGCAGGCTTGAATCACCTGATTGTTTGCTAATAAAGATGATTCCGTGCTTCGGAAGGCACGTCAAGCCATTGGTCCCGGCTGCCATCTGGTAGTCGTAAAAGGAACCACGTCGACGAGGCCGAGAGGCGGTTCCGAAGATCTCTAAATGACCGTGTCACCTACACGATATGATGATGATGATTAGAACTAGGAATTCACTGACATTAATAATCTTCTTTTTGTAATCACCGTTGATGTACCTAAATAAATAAATAAATAAACAAGAGCTTACTAATGAAACAGAATTTATCCCTTTCTCTAATATTACCCTCGTAGCCCTACTTTGCCCGAAATCCTGGCTACGCACTACTACGTGACATTGAACGATATCGGACGATTCCGTCAAACTATAAATCCGAGAATACTAAAGAAAACAATCCGCCATACATGTTGTTTCGTTTGTTTGAACTGAACGTCATAACTCTGACATGTGAACAATTTTATAGTTGATGGAAACGATTGTAACCCTGACATTTTATTCACAATGAAACATGGGAATCAGTAATATCTCTGTCTGGGGAAAAGATAGACAATAATTTCGTTTTAAGGGTAATTAAATTTGTTAGTAAACTTAGTAATTTTTAGGGTTCCGTAACTCAAAAGAAAAAAACGGAACCCTTATAGGTTCACTTTGTTGTCCGACTGTCTGTCTGTCTGTCAAGATCCTTATTCTCAGGAACGAGGTATCAAACTAAAATTCATTTTAAATAGTCAGGTCTACTATCCCTTGGATCTGTGAAAAAATCAAATTTCTAAACCAACGCAATCAAAAGATACAGCCGTTTATGCTGCATATTTTCGTCATTCGCAAGGGAATCAAAACCTACAGGATAATTCCCGTGAACTCAAAATCTTGAATTCTGGTACAAAGCAACGTCTTATAACATAGATAAAGGAAAAATTGCGAAAAGCATACATTTTTTGTTACATCATTTATCAAAAATATTTTTAATAATTTTTAATAAATGATGTAACCTTATTATAGATAAGTACGGAACCCTTCGTGTGCGAGTCCGACTTGCCGCACTTGGCCGTTATTTTTTTATGATTTAAGACGGAAACGTCTAAGAAAAAAATGGCTTTATGATTTTGGCAGCTTATGACAAAAATTGGCGATCAACAACGGATAGAAACGAATGGTTTGTCCAGCAGTAGCACAAAATAAGCTAGTTTAAAAAAAATCGGCAAACGAGCAAGAGGGCCACCTGACGGTAACTGATCACCGCTGCCCATAGACAACTGTAACACCTGGGTGTGATAAGAGCGTTGCCGAGCCTTCAAGAAGACATATACTCGTTTTATGAAGGTTCCAATGTCGTATCGATTCGGAAATACCGGCGCAGGAAGTTGATTCCACAGTTCAGTCGTTCGTGGCAGGAAGTTTCTTTTATAATGTACGATGGTTGACTTGTACTTAGTACGATGCGAAGGTTTATTAATCTTTTGCCATCGATGACAATGCCATTTTCCCAGGGCACTGCAATTATCCCAACAATCACATTAATAAAATTAAAAACGTCATAATTTTTTTTATTGAATATTGGGAAGCTGGGAATACCCTGGGAGAGCATGGGCATGTCATCGGTGGCAAAAGATTAACAAATCTTCGCTATACCCATAATATTGTTTTGTTAGGTTTGTGACCTATTCATCCTATCTATTCGGGCATTGATGTTTACCAACATATCTAATTAATTAGGTACGTTGCAGTCATAATAATTCAGTTTGCCCATGAAAATGAAAGGTTAAGAATCCCAGCTCCCATCAATCAAAATCCCTACTACCCCCAAAAATAAGTCGTTTGTATTGGCTAAGTTGTCAACTGTACATTTACGCCCTGTATAGAACCTATATAAATAATCTCACAATGAAAGTGTTGACATGTTCAATTGTTTCTTGGAGAAATTCCCGGTTATGGCATTATTGTATGTACTTAAACTAAACGATGTTAAAGCGTAGTTGCTTTAGATTTGACCTGTAACAAAACGCTGTAATATGGTTTAATAATAAGTAAAAGTAAATAACTTTTTAAAAACAAGCTTTTATGTACATCACTTTATGTTTTGAGCTATTTTTAGCGAGCCCTTTAATTTGATATACATATTGTCGAAGTGCATCAAAAATAGCTATTTCTGCACCATCTTGGGTGTTCCGCCATTTTGGATTTAGAATGCCGTCATATAACTTACCATGCACTGTCATCCAAACATAACGAGTATACAAAATTTCAGCTCAATCGGTGGAAGATATCTGCTACAAAATTGAGTTGCAAGATTTGACCCGAACAACGTTACTAAATAAATAAAAGCTCAAGTGCCTAAGTATTGGCAGGATATAATTTAATTTACGATTTTACGGCTTACCAGCGACTCGAAAAGATGAAGAATAAAAGCTTGTAAAAACAAATTAATTAAAATTATGCCGGGTGTCGCTTACCCTTTTTATTAGGTCCCATAGGAAAAGTCGTTCATTTTAACAGGCTAAAACGCCTCTTCAATGCTATCTCTAGGCTAAAACGCCCGGTATTAATAGAATTATTATCTTCGTAAACAAGTGCATTGCATTTATTTTATAAACTTGCGTGTTTATTTTAGGAATCGATTTATTTCACTCTGTTATTGCAGTGCATTGGGCACGTTTCAACTCTCTAAATATAGAAGAGCCAAATAAATAAAGGACAATGCCGATTCGACTATGGGAAGTGGCGTCTTTTTTTTTTTCGCGCGGCCACTAACCAAACCTTGTTTTTATTATAGATAATAGCATAATAAACAAAACGTAATATGAAACATATACCTCTAAACTCAGTCCGAGCTGAGTTATTTGAGTTTGAAATCAGTAAAAATCATATATTTAAGAAGGCAATTTTCGTCAAAAAAGTGGCAGGTTAATTGAAATATGCAATGAAACATTATCTTTGGACTTTTTTATTATCACTTTACCCATTTGCGGCCTTCCCCACCAACAGCAAACGTTGTTCGGCGAGTTTAGTGGTACTGGTGAGTCAACGATCATTATGCGAACAAAGCAGATCTATCCGTGGGTACACATGTAGCTAGTGTCCTTGCGCTAATCCCTTCCCCCACCTTCTTTCCGCCATCTCCACGCGCCACTCAGCAGGTATCAATTACCTTCCTGCTTTCACAGGTGCAATCTCAGATTTGATTGTCTCTTTCTTCGTGAAAGCAAGCGTTTGGAAAGATTCAATTTCACTCACCGTTCTGTCTTCGTGTCGTACGCGTATGTAATTCCAGTTTTATATAGGAGTGATCAAACGACGACTTGGCCTGTTTAATTTACTCCGACATTGATATCTTACCTTTGTGGATTGGCTTGTTATATGGACCTTACTGATATTCCCCCTGTGTAATGAATCGACTTGTGTATTACGGACTCTGATTGCCAATATTGTATGTGCGTTTGTACAAAGATGGATTGTAGACAGTGCATTGCTTGTCTTCGAAGTATAAGTAGAAGTAATAACAGTACAAGAAGATTTGACTGCGCAGTGCTTCCAACAACATCCATTCCTGATAGATTTTTTGGGAAGAAGTTATAAATATTACAGTATTATATGCCTTCGGGCGTCCTCTGACTGATCATAGATTGGTTGAAGCAATATTATTAGCAATAGAAGCGACCGCAGAAACTGAGAACTATCTAGGCGATTATATCATTAATAAAAATATAAACGCAAGAAGAGCAGTGTTCCTGACGAATACAGCAGAGGATCTTAATCACATAGTCCATGACTTTCCTGTTATTAGTATGGACGAGTTAATTATTTATGCCTTGGGAACTTATCAAATCAAACAAGCTCGTAGTTATTACGGAGAATAAATAAATAATAAATAAATAAATAAATATATACGGACAAATCACACAGATTGAGCTAGCCCCAAGGTAAGTTCGAGACTTGTGTTATGGGATACTAACTCAACGATACTATATTTTATAACAAATACATATATAGATAAACATCCAAGACCCAGGCCAATTTGAAAAAGATCATTTTCCATCTTGACCTGGCCGGGGATCGAACCCGGGCACTCCGTGTCGCAGGCAAGCGTGTTAACCACTGCGCCACGGAGCTGTCATTTGCGGCCTTCCCCACCAACAGCAAACGTTGTTCGGCGAGTTTAGTGGTACTGGTGAGTCAACGATCATTATGCGAACAAAGCAGATCTATCCGTGGGTACACATGTAGCTAGTGTCCTTGCGCTAATCCCTTCCCCCACCTTCTTTCCGCCATCTCCACGCGCCACTCAGCAGGTATCAATTACCTTCCTGCTTTCACAGGTGCAATCTCAGATTTGATTGTCTCTTTCTTCGTGAAAGCAAGCGTTTGGAAAGATTCAATTTCACTCACCGTTCTGTCTTCGTGTCGTACGCGTATGTAATTCCAGTTTTTATATAGGAGTGATCAAACGACGACTTGGCCTGTTTAATTTACTCCGACATTGATATCTTACCTTTGTGGATTGGCTTGTTATATGGACCTTACTGATATTCCCCCTGTGTAATGAATCGACTTGTGTATTACGGACTCGAAGAAGTTTGTAGAGATATGGACTTAGAAAGTCTCGAAGAACATAATATTACAGTCACAAATCCATGGTTGCAAAGGGCGCGAATACAATCAAGGTATAAACAATCTCGAATTTATTATACGTATATTTTAATAGAAGGTGGTATGGGAGGCAGGCAAGCTATATGCGCCCATTACTGCAGTTGCATTATCGGCAAACGAACGCTTGGCTGCTGTTCCCACGTCATGTCAGTATTATAGTACTTAGCATGGGGGAGATAATTATTTCCCTGTTCACATCTTCTTTTGTGCTGTATGTCACCGCACCTATATTATTGTTACAATAACCTTATTATGTAGGTAAACCTGATGTTTTACAAATAAATGTACCTACTCGATCAATGTATGTATATGTTTTTTACCTGTAGTTTTTGTGTCATGACTAAAATCAAACAAATATTATTATAGGTAAAACGAATCTATTGGTAACCTCTTTTACGCTATTCATACTATTACAACCAAAAAATATAAAAAAAATTGGTTGCGAGTTATACCATATACTGTAATAGTTATAAGAGTTGGGAATTATTAAATAAATACACTTAAAAATTAACTGGCAATTTATTTTTGAATGTATTGTGAAAAGAGAGAATGGGCAGTACATACCTGCACTGTAGTGCGCTGGGTTGGCAGAGAGGAGGCAGGGGAAGGGTAGGGATACTATATATCTGTGTATAGTAGGCTTTTATCTGCTTTGTTCGCAAAATGAAAGATGACTCACCAATACAACTAAACTCAAACAAGGTGTGCAGATGGTGGGGGCCGGCCTCAAAGGAGTAAAGTAATAATAAAAATGTTCAAAGATATTTTTTTTATTGCATATTTTCATTTAAACTCGCGATTATGATAAAAATTGCCAAATAAAATACATGATTATTTATGAATTTTAAACCCAAATAACTCAGTTCGGACTGAGTTTAGAGGTATATATGTCATAATAAGTTTTATTTAGTATGCTATTGTCTACAAGAAAAACAAGGTTTGGTCAGTGGCCGCGCGAAAAAAAAAAGACGCCAATAACCGGCATTGCCCTTTCACTAAAACTTGCTTTTGTGGCACCTAATTCCGCTTGTGTCAATTATTGCCTGCAAAAAAACTGGGTAAAAAGAATCCAATGCCTGGTGTGAATTTTCGTCGTGGTAAAGCCACGGTACCAGTACTTAAAACTCATTTTTGGTAGTAGTATGGCCCGGTTCGTCCGATGAAGCACTTTCAAAGAAAATCGGCAATTGAGTAGAAGCTGTACCGCTTCTATGCTTCGTTCCACAAGTGAGAGAGCCGGAAACCCAAAATCCCTCCCCCTCCTTGAAAAGCCGGCAACGCTCCTGTCACACCCTGGTGTTGCACTTGTCAATGGGCAGCGATAGTCACTTACCAACAGGTGACTCGCTTGCTCGTTTGCGGTCCTATATCATAAAAAAATACCTTAAACAAAGTGAAACAGCAAGTCAATTCAAAATTGTATAGGAATTTCGAAATTTTAAATTGAAAAAAAGTTGCTCCCTAAGTGGCGAGCAATCGAGAGTTTAACACCCTTCATAGTCAAGATATAACCTTAAAAATTATAAATAGGATCCAAATCCATTTAGTAATTTTTCTGTGATAACGTAAGAATATTAAGAAAGTTAAGATCCGTTTACGGAGAGGCGGCGCGTCGTGCGGTGCGTTCAGCGGCGCGCACTGTCAAAATCTCCAGCGAAGTATGACATTATGATTATTTGACATACGCTACGTTAGAGACAGGGGAAGCGCAGGGTGAGGAGTATGGACACAAAGCAGCGTATCAAATGATACTAGATTAAAACCTAATCAATCTAAAACTGACCTTAGTTGAATAGTATTAGTATTTTCTCAACACTGTGTACCATATGAGCGGAATTTGACGTGTACTTTGCATCGAAGAATGCCACGCCAAACACGCTGCCGACGCGCCGTATCTACATGAACAAAACTATGAAGCGTCATATGTTTGAGATTCAGCGGGCGACGCCGCTGCTTGCTAAACACGCGGTGGTCGTGCGTCTCGCAATAAACGGGAAACGCTCTACACAACGCACAATGCAAGGCACGACGCGCCGCACAACGCCACGCCTCTCCGTAAATGAACGCTCAGTGATTTAAATAAAATTCGCTTATATGATAGTTAGACTTATTTATATTATAAATCTATTTGTAATTATATTTTTAATTTTTTTCTCTCTTATTTTCAATCACGTCACCCATATAAGTTTTTGATAATATAAGTTTTTGATTTATTCCTGTCACCCAAAGGTAGCCTGGAAGAGATTGTCTTGGCGATAAGGCCGCCTATTGACTGTATTTTTTTTAGAATTTATTTTTGATTCGATGTATAGTTATGGTACAATAAAGAATGTTTACTTACTTATGTTATTAAAAAAGATTACTAGTTTCAAAATAAGTATAACTTCTAGAATAAAACTACGAGTATCTTGTCTGCCAACAATACAATAACTATAGAGTCGCACACATAAAAAGGTAATGATTGGTGTATGATATTATCATAGACCTATGAATTAATGCTGCAAACTGCATTAGTGTGTGAACATGAATCTCGCATTACTTTTAAACCCCTGCTGTCAGACATCGTAATCAAATTCTCACCTGCAAAGAAGATACTTTTATTTACACATAAAATTACAGAAAATGTCTGGCTATGCAGCTTTTTTGTTTGTATATTCTATAATATACATAAAATACCATAAAAGATCTAAACTTAATAGCTAGACAGATGATTTTTCATATAAATCACTGACTTCAGTCAAACTACTAAACCGATTTTGATGAAATTTAAATGGTACCAACTTTAAAGCATACCCTTTCAAATAATAAAAATATTTATTTAAATCGGTTCATAAATAACAAAGTTCTGAGGTAGCAAACATAAAAACCTATAAATAAGATAACCTCCTCCTATTTTTTGATGTCGGATTTAAAAATATGCACAATGGCTGACTTATCTGGGATAAGTCAGCCATTGTGCATATTTTAAGGGATCTCTTCCAGTCAGCCAGGTATCTGAAAGGATAAAATCAGTTAGGTTATGTGAAGTACAGCGTAAAGGTAAACATTTTAGATTCTGCCTTGTCTCGCCAGAAGGGGGAAAAATGAAAAAAAAAAAAAATGTTGGCATATCTGATTTATGGCTGGTTTGATGTGGTCAAGAATGATTTGCGTACCCGTGCCAATGCTAACCAATGCCCGCTGCACGCATGAAAAAGTGTCACGTTCCGTGTGCAAGCGAGAGCGCGGCACAGACGATAGAGAGGCACGATCGGCCTAAGCGTTCGGCGTATGACGCATCTATCTCTCTTCCATTATCGTCCGTAAACTGACTTAACAGACAACCATTTTTTAATTCGATCTAATTCAGAACATCAAGAAACAAAGTAAAAGAATTACCCTCTTATTATTATAAAATATGTTTTGTCTCGTTCTTTCCATGCCAATCGTTGCAGAGAGGGATAAGGACGGTCGCGTTTGTTTTGGTCATCCAAGCCCCTTAATAATGCCATAGCTTCACAAATTCCGAAACGAACATCAATAAATCCGAAACGAACATAGACACAAGTTCCAAAATAATAACCCAGTCCATTGACCGATTGCTAAATATATCAACTGCCAAGGAATCGTATCTATTATTTTTGGAATACAAGTGCATGTACGAGTAGGTACTTATAAAAACTGCGCTGTAAGACACGTGCGGTGCAGTCCCCCTGCCCTACTTACGGTATTCCCAGTTCCCACATTATAAAGGAGCTGGATTGAGGAGTTCGAGTTAGCCGGCCCATTATTAACGCTTACGCATGTTAAGCAACGCCAGCCGTGGTCCTCACTGGGATGGGTCACTGGGGACCACAAGTGGCACAAAAATTGTTCGAGCACGTTAAGCCGTTGGTCTCGGCCATCACTAGATGACGGTCACTAAGTACACTCGACAAAGTTAATCGGTTTGCAGGGCACACACGCATCATTATATTTCAATGTGCGCGTTCTGAATGGCCGCGGCCCTAATAATACGCAGGTTCATTTGTGTGGGAATCCTTTTATCTATACACACACCAGCACATCACGTCTTTTCAACCAAGTCATTTAAGATAAACAAGTTTCATTTGTTACAAAACAACTTTTTGTAGTAAAATGTTATTCGTAATTTCAACACCCGCCATTATAGCTATGGTAGACCAGTGGCTACGATAACCGACTATTACTCTTATACTATGCAATTGACCCCGAGTTCGAATCTCAGTAGAATTACATGATTTTTGTTTGATTATTTTTTGTTGTTGTCTCATAGAAATCGTCAGACATAAGCAGTAATGTAACTTGACAATTATTTGCATTGCTACCCACAGATTTATAGATTATTCAACTCGGTTTATATTTGTTGAGGGTCTTGAGTATTTTTTATAAGTGCACTTGTTTAATAGCATCGAATAGGAACGCAGCTCTGCTTTGAGCAATTACATAATATAATTTTGAGTATCTTATTTTGTAAAAATCATGGAGAATACAGACGTAAGCATAATCAAAAGGACGGAGATAGTCATTTTATATGAGTAAAATGTTTCAATAAGTGAAATCGCTCGGCGCTTAATGATATAGGTAAGTATTTTTTATTACCTACATATTGATACATGAAAATTATGACTATGAATGAAATGAATAAGCCTTCTTGTTAACTTCCATTTAATTCCTTCATTTGGTTATAGGTAATAGTTAATACTGAGTAGTAGATCGTTGAGTTAGTATCCCATAACACAAGTCTCGAACTTACTTTGGGGCTAGCTCAATCTGTGTGATTTGTCCGTATATATTTACTGCGCAGTATTTATACCTAAAATTAAGTAAAGAATAATTATTATTTTGTTTCATATCTTCCGCAGAGACGAACTGTGCAATTGTGGGTGCATAGATATGCGGACTCAGGGCACATTGACCACGTTCGACCTGGTCCAAAAGGTGGCAGCTATACTGATGCATCACGCCGTCATCGTGACATAGTAGCTGCACATTTGGAAGATCCATTCAAGACTACGCGTTCGACGGCAACCGTAGAGGGAGTGTCTCTTCAGACAGTGCGAAATCATTTGCGTGCTGGTGGTTTAAGGTGTAGAAGACCGGCTACTTTACTTAGTGATGTGCATAAGTGTGAAAAACGTAAGATTCGCAGAACAATATAAGAATTTCGATTGGTGCAACAATGTTGTGATATTTACGGATGTAAATCGGATAAGGATGGACGTAAAATTTTGTGGCGAAAAACAGGGGAACGCTATAACGTTCTTCCATGTCGATCTAGCGTCCGACAGATATGTGTTGGAACATGGTTGCAGGTATGCGGGATAGGTTAGAATTAATTATAAAAAGTCAAGGATCACCGATAGGTTATTAAATATTTTCTTTGCTTTCTATACCCCAATCTTAGATATTTAGTTTCATTCCAAAATGTTTATAAAAAAAAGGTCGATACATAAAAGAGAGATGTTTATTGTTATTGACGTTTTTCCGTAACGTCAATTAACATGTTTATTCTCTCACATGTGGCTGACCTGCTTATAAAAAGATCGCTTGATAATTACGTCCATTCTTGTCCGATTCTGTAGTTAGGTAAATACATAGATATATAAATAAACATGGCAGTAGGAAAAACGACTACATATGTATTTCAGTTTAAATTATTTTGTAGAAGTATTTCTTCGTCAGCAGTATGCTATACTTATACTGACTTATGTATAAAAGACAGTTACTCAAATTACCCATTTATTATTATGTATGAAGTAATCTACTTAGTAATTAACAATGAGTTGCTTTACTATAAAATGATCCCGTTCTGTTATTTTATATACTTACTTATTATATAAATAATAAATAATACTGTGCAATAAAACACTGTTTTTTTTTTCACGTAACCTCATTTCATTTTATGCTAATTAGTTTCAAACATGAATAAACACTGAAAAATATCGAAACAACGAATAAAAAGAATATACGAAAAAAATGAATATTTTTTCCATAAGCTAATTTATAAGCATTAGGCAGAATAGAACCTGCAATGCAACTTTCACATGACTTAAGGGCCCGTACTACCTCACACTGCTTTGCATGATTGACTGTTATATCAATAATAATTAAATAGGTACTCAAGTTGAAATAAAAATGCAGTAAAGTTCAGGACTAACTCTGGTAACTATATGACTCAAAACCACGATTGCGTTAAATTTTCTCGATAGAAAAAAATTGCAAAGTTGCCTCCAAATCACGTCTAATTTACTCGGTATATAGCATTATTCACCAAATACATTAAAATTAACCTTGAAACTTTTGATTATTATTGCATTACAGATAAGGCAGCCATCATATGTTTTTCTTTTTCGAATAACTCTTGAATATTCCTAAAAAACGAAAATATACAAAGTAGCCAACGCGTTTAGACCATCCGCGTTTGTATCGCCACGCCGCCTGGCATATGTCGGGCTCTTAAGTTGGTTCCCTAGAACACTCTGCCAATCAAGTTACTGACTAACTTGGCGAAATTATTTATTACGCTTTGACACTAAACGTATCGTGTCGCTAGATGTCGCTAGATGGTTATGCGTGTGTTGATTAAAACGAAAGCATTGATTGTAAGATTTACCCACACAAGTGTTGCAAGAATTTTATTGGACGGCATATTCGCCAGTGTGATGTTGACTTGCACACTAACAAAAGGGGTGCATACCGAATACATTTGCTGACTGTACTATTTCTTTAGGCAGGGGAAAAACCTGACGGCAGTGTTGGCAACTGACACGCACAAAGCAAGCAGGCAAGCTGGATGCAGGCCGCTTACAACTGATCATATTGGGAATCCTTGGGGGATGCCTATGTCCAGCAGTGGACTTCTTGCGGCTAAGATGATGATGATTATACCACTCGGATTTAATAGAAAATCCTTCTTTATGAAACCTTTGTTCTAATGTTCGTTTCGTTTAGTTTAGTTACTTATTCTGTGGTTTCGTCATAAAGAATTATAAACGTGGTGTTTGTGTCTTAGGGCCTTAGGCTCTATCTACCCTGTACTACGGGATATTATCATCATTATTTTAAGAACTATGTTCTTATGGGCGGAGTATTTTCCATCTTTCTCGATCCTCCGCTATCTCGTTGACCTCTCCCTACGATGAATAGGTGAAAACAAACATAGAAATTCCTCGTGAACATAGAAATTATCGTGAATAGTATATCAATCCCTTCATTCCGGTCCCAAATCCAACGAATCCTATCCTTCTTAATCTTAAAAATGCTTCTGATTGGCAGCAGCGTCGGAACAATGAAACTGCGCTTGCCAACCCGCCTGCTTAGCGTGGTGAGGATACTGCTATATCTTTCCATTGAGAGAAACGTGGCTCGAAATGCTGGAATAATGAATATGTAACGATGGACTCATAGATACTGCGAGTCAGGAGATGGAAAGAAAAGACCAGATGCAGAAGCGGAGGAACTCATAAAACAAACTGCGCAGTAAAACACGTGGTAAGTCCCCCTGCCCTACTTACGGTGTTCCCACAGTGAGATCGGGTTTATTCCTATATATACTACCTACCTTCTTTGGTATCATTCCATTCACAGTCGATTAATTCAATGGAGAAACAAGATTCAGGAAAAGTGCTTGGTCGGTACATTACTTCGGACTTGCAAAAACCCAAGTGATTATTCCCAGTAGCCGAAAAAACATTTTTACCATTCTGTAATTTTAACCGTCTGTCATCTGTTTGTCATTTCCCATTCATGAACAGACAGCAGTAGGTAACTTTAGTCCCCATTAAATTATTTTGAACTAAGTATAGGGTCATGCTCCTTCAGTGGAGACTAAAAAGACCTGATGATGATGATGATAAAACACTATAAGAACAACATAAATTCTTACGTAACTCGGCAACGTGTTCGCAGATACAATAAAACAATTTTTGCATTTCCAGATTATTTTTAAATGCCACAAAAGCGCGGCAGATAGAAGAGATGTTCGGATTTAGCCAAAAAATATCTGGGTTAATGTTGTCCTGGACCGTTTCCAAAATGGCGGCCGTTTGACTGTCAAAATGTCAGATGACAGCACTTCCCGCGTTTGACGGATGATGAGAGATGTCAAATAAGAAAGGCCTGGGATTTGGGTGTGGAAGTGTGGCCGTGACCGTTTATAGCTTCGATAATAAATCACATATATAAATGCACTAATGGATACTTACTTTCAACCGTAACATTTCTGTCAGCAACGCAAGAATTTATCATTCATGAAAATGTATTTTCTATTAAAGGTAAGTACGAAAGTTAAGATTCTGAAAAGTTAAACGAAATCTCTTTTCGCTCTATAAAAGTAACGACATGTTACGTGGGCAGCTGAAAATTGCGTTGGGACAACGGTCTATTACATTTTTGTCTTCATGGGACAAAACGCTACTCTCATTCGGAACTAGTTTGAAAGTAATTGCTAGTTTGTTTTCATAAGTCGAAACGAAAGTCTGCAAGTAATCTACAGATTTGTCTGGCGTCGAAAACAAACAAGTTTTATTCGACAAAGACTATTATATTGTTGTTTTTAAGACACTATTCTAATAAACTGAACAAAAGTAGGAACCAGTTACAATAATCTACGTAACGTTAATCTTAGTAAGTGAAGATTTTTTTTGATATAGGACGGCAAACGAGCAAGCGAGTCACCTGATGGTAAGCGACCACCGATGCCCATGGACAACTGCAACCATGGTGTGACAGGAGCGTTGCCGGCCTTTCAAGGAGTTTGGGGGCATGGAAGGGGGAAATAGGGGTCGGGGGAAGGATGGGCTTCGGGCTCTCTCACTCACCGAACGATGCATAGAAGCGGTAAATCTTCTACTTAAACGTCGATTTTCTGTGCAAGTGTGTCCCTAACGAGCTGGCCCATTCATGCTACTAGCAAATATGAATTATGCCGGTAGCGTGGCTCTACCACAACTAAAAACATGGTGTTGGACACATCCCGGCAAAGAAAAAGTTAGTTTAGCGAATTTAAATATTACAGTATGGAAGTATGGATTATAAAAACAAAATACAAAATCAAATTTATTTTCTGTAAAAAGTGGTTAGAAACAGTTGTTAAAAACATATTAGACTCACGCATGCAAATTTTAAAACAACCTGTCAAATTAACCAAAATTCTAATAATTGTGGCATAAGCTATATTGTACATTCAAGCAAATATTAATATGTCCTTATCTCAATAAAATTATCACACTACATGTCTAGAAAAGTCAAATAAAAGTTAAAGTCGTCCTTTTAAAATTAACTAATTATGTTTAATCATCTAGATATTGTGGAACAACACAACAGCGAAACTGATATTCAGTTTAAAAACTTAAAAACAGACTGTTTGTTTCCCGCCATGTGCAATCAAGTGCACGGTCCATTAAAGCGCTTTTAGCGCTTTCTTCCAAAGCATCGTTTGCTGTGACACAGCTGTGCACTTCGTTGTATAGAATTACAAAGTCTAGACTTTCGAGGTTATTTGAAGAAACAATAAGAACAGAGAGTTTATTTTTAGTGTTTTTGGCAAGGAAAAATTCTGTTTTCCTCGTGTCGCTTTAAACTTAGTCATCTTGAAATTGATTCTAACAGAAAGCTTGGTTATACTCTTCATGATATGAAACGAGTTGACAAAGTTATTGGATTGAACGATTGTCTGACACTAATTAGGTATGCTTCACCGCTATAGGTATCTTATTGTTATCCTTTATTCGTTTTCATATCTCTAATAAATTCCGTATAAGCTGGTCTGAGAGAAAAGTAAAAATGTATGTACTAGCTGCTTTTCTTCCTACCAAGACTGTAAAACCCGACCAAAGGATTGGGAATTATGTCAATAGGTGATGCGGCTAGCAACCCATTATTACTTTTTTATTTTGTTTCTACTTAATCCCACCTATAGGCTGAACGTGGTCTTTGGGTATTATGACCTTAGGCTCTATCTACCCTGCAAGGAAAAAAGACGTAATAAGTATGTATGTACACACATACATACTTATATATACGTATACCTATATATATCCGAATGAAAAGACTCTTTATCCCAGTAGAAAAGGAATTTTTCATAAATCGCTTTTGTCAAAGCAAATAAATTTATTTTTGTTTGAGTTGTGGGTCACAATTTGCAAACCCAATTAACAGAACAAGGGGAACTCCATATGTATACAAGTATAAATATATTACACAAATTCCCTTGTGAACAGAAATTGTCTCGGTAAATTCATAAAATTATGAATGTGGAATGAAAATAAGGATAAAGATTGCAAATTGTACGTATTGGTTGCTTAGCGTTGAAAGTGTGTTTGTTTCTTACTTATTTTGTTTTATTTCTTAAAGATACTTTAAGACGATGCTTATATTCAAATATATTGAATACAGGAAACACCAATAAAAACCTTGGCTATATAACCCTAAATTATTAAATTTTCCCCGTTTTTAACGTTGTTAACCCCGGCTGTTACTGAATTTTGTCAATTTGTTACAGTACTTGAAACATCTTTAATGTATATTACTCTAATCCCTAACTATCCTAACTAATAAAATTGCAATGTGACATTTGAAAGAAATTATATTTGGAAGAAAACGAAAACAAGTCTTTATGCAAAAATTTCATTTTTGTGACAGCATTTATCTTTATCCTTACTTATATTATAAATGCAAAAGGGAGTTTGTTTCTTTGTTACACTTTCACTTTGTAGCTACTGAACCGATCATCATGAAATTTTGCATACACGTTAGTAGGGTACATTTTGTCCCGGGAAAAAGTACTGTTCCTGAGAGATCGACATTGACGCGAGCGGAGCCGCGAGCGAAAGCTAGTATTATTTTAAACGAATCCACACTGTAAAGTGCTTTACTCGTACAAGACAAATCAAATGACCCCGAAAAATTTAAAATTAATCGAAAACCGGGAAGTGGATCAAAAACTTGCAAGATTTGATTGATAAAAATAATTTAAAATTTTGTATTCGAGGCCCCAGATAACCCTTCAAACTAATTTATAGTACTAGTCTTTACAGTTTAAAGTGACAACGTGAAGCTTCTCTCAGCATTTTTGCTAAAAGTTCACGTTTTGGCAGGAATGCTAATCGTCTTCAAAATTTGACTAGCTCCGTGGCGCAGCTGTCAACACGCCAGCCTGCGACACGGAGTGACCGGGTTCGATCCCCAGCCAGGTCAAGATGGAAAATCATCTTTTTCAGATTGGCCTGGGTCTTGGATGTGTATCTATATATGTATTTGTTATAAAATATAGTATCGTTGAGTTAGTATCCCATAACACAAGTCTCGAACCTACTTTGGGGCTAGCTCAATCTGTGTGATTTGTCCGTATATATAATTTTGCACACGCGTTGTCTGGGGGAAAAGTATTGTTCTCGAGTGGACATTAACGCGAGGTGAGCCGCAGTCGAAAGCTAGTAAAGTGTATTTTGGTCCGGACAGGACAATAGAGTTCTATGATATTTTAAATTGATAATTTTTTTTTTCAGGCTTAATTAAATTCAATTTATTTTGTAAGGTTGTACAAAAGATGTTAATAAAATTTGGTATCACTATGTCCCCCCAAAAGGCATACAAAATCAATAAAAATAGTAAATAATTGTTATTGTACATTTTATATCATCGTGTATATTAAATTAAATATAAAATAATTCAAAACTGTTTGTAGGTGCAAAAATGCAATATAATAATGCCAAGACTTTTTAATATACAAATTATTACTGTAAAAGACAAAAATAGAAAGAAATCCTTTCCTTTCTAGTACCAAATTCACCCATTTAGAGAGGAAGCAAATCTGTTAGTCCTCAATCAACTAATGAGTGCAGCAATAAACATCTCAGCTTACATGTTTTATACAGCTCTATCACTTGTCGGCATGCGCAACTCGCTTTAATGTTACGGACCTATGGGAGCTACTGTGTAGACCTGCCCGTTTTGACTTAGTGAGTACACACACTTTATCAGAACGAAATATAATTTAAATAAAATCACTTTAATACGGTATTATCGCGTATATTACATTATTTTTACACCTAACGTTTCGAAAACTTTACAGTTTTCATGGTCGCAGGTAGACTAAGTTGACATTTGTCTTTGTGTTATAAGAACTATACAAAAATACGCTACTAACTAAGTCGCCGATCAGCTGGACGAATTTCTATGAAAGGTTAAATTTATTTTTTCGTTTTTTACCCTTTTTTCTTAAAATTCTGTATTCCATTAGGAATTCTGATTCCCAGATTTCAATATAGCTAGGGGGTTCAAAATCAGCTAGAGAGTAGCAGCTCATATCACTCTCACAATGTCCCAAAGGTAAACTGGCAGACAATGCAATTAGCATTAAGTTTACCCTTTTGTAATCAATCTTCGATTGTGTGCAATAACCGCAAATAAAAGAAATAGAAAAAAGCAAGTTTGTTTTCAGTGCCATTAAATAATAAATACCTAAGCAAATAGAAACGAATCCCAAACTAAAATTAAAAATAATTGGATGTAATCTACAGCGTTCCACAAATTACAATACAACTCTGCTATAACGAACATCGATGTAGCAGAAATACAACAGCGGCCACCATTTAAACTCTAATTTATTGCCACAATTAAGCATTCGCGTCTGTGTTGCTATTAAATATATTTTTATACCGCGGCAACTAAGAACCGACTATTTAAAGTGGTATACTCACTGACCGATTTTTATTTAACTGTTTGGATTTTTACTTAGTCAAAATAAATATATACGGACAAATCACACAGAATGAGCTAGCCCTAAAGTAAGTTCGAGTCTTGTGTTATGGGATACCAACTCAATGATACACATCCAAGACTCAGGCCAATATGAAAAAGATCATTTTCCATCTTGATCTGGCCGGAGATCGAACCCGGGGGTACTCTCATGTCGCGGCTGGCGTGTTGACCGCTGCGTCACGGAGTTAGCAATTCTCCAAATTACCAAATGAACTACTAAATGACTTAATACTCGAAATTGAGCGTTCTTCTTCTTTTACTGTGTGGGTAAGATACTATCACTGTTAGCAAATTTTTGAACCAGCCTTATTACTCTAATGTAGGTAGGAGGTAGGTCTGTCTGTAGCACTAAAATTAATGGAGAAATATGAGAGGACAATTCAACGTTAATTTTTTATGTATACTGAAGTATCATGTACATGTAATAATACACCAGTGTTGGCCCCTTACAAATACTTGTGCCGCGCTCTCGCTTGCACACGGAACGTGACTCTTTTTCGCGCGTGCAGCCGGCGTTCATCGATTTATAAGACGTTATCACGTCAACCTTGAGTGTGTAATTTAGGTGCGAAAGGCGAAGATGCGAAGTACTTAGACGCGAGTAAACGCAGGCGCGAAGAGCTGAGGCGCGAATGAACTGAGATGCGAAGACCTAAGCTGCGAATGAACTGAGGTGCGAAGAGTTGAGGCGCGAATGAACCCAGGCGCAAAGAGCTGAGGCGCGAATGAACTTGGGTGCAAAGAGCTTAGGCGCGAATGAACTGAAAACATTTGATTTTTGGACGAAAGCTTTGAACTGATTCTAATCATTGATATATTTGGAAGAATTGTAATTAATAGTCGGTAGGTATTAAATCTGAATGCGGGAATTTTAATTGCAGTTCGCCTAAAGTTGGGAATAAAGTTTGGAACCGCACCGAAGCGAAATGTTGGGAGGCGATAAAAAGTTATAGAACGCCGTTACTACCAGACCGGTCTAATACTCATAATATGACACTACTAATGTGGCCATCATCATCATCATCAGGATATAGTTAGAATCATCATCATTTCGAGTAGGTGTCACGATCAATCGACCATGCACACCCTGGTGTCAGAGTTCTTCGCAATCGCCTCTCGGTCTCTGACGTGGTTCCTTTAACGACTACCAGATGACAGCCGGGACCAACGGCTTAACGTGCTTTCCGAAGCACGGAATCATCTTTATTATCAGACAATCAGGTGATTCAAGCCTGCAATGTCCTAACAAAAAAACAACTAAACAAAGTATGCTTCCGTTGGAAATCGAACCCACCACCCCCGGGTCAACAGGCAAACGCCTTAACCTCTGGACCAAGGAGGTTGTTATACAGGTTTGAGTGCACGTAGTTACCTAACTAGCTTCCTAGCTAATAATTCACACATCTTTTACCTCTTTTTCCCTAGCGGGGAAGACAGAGCCCAGGTCTTTAAAACCAAAAACCCACGTTTAGCATATTGGTGAACATTGCATGTTGGAGATGGTAAACGGAATCAACATAGTAATGGGTTGCTAGCTGTATCGTCTACAAATATGATTTTTAGGTTTCCGTACCCAAAGGGTAAAAACGGGACCCTAATAATATGGCTCCGCTGTCCGTCCGTCTGTCACCAGGCTGTATCTCATAACCCGTGATAGTTAGACAATTAACATTTTCACAGTTATGTATATTTGTTACCGCTATAACAACAAGTACTAAAACATAGAATAAAATAAATATTTAAGGGGGCTCCCATACAGCAAACGTGATTTTTTTTTTTGCTCTTTGATATTGATAACAGCAACAGGTAGACACTTGAAATATTTACAGAATAATGAGTTAATAAATAATTAAATTTAAATAAAATTTATATTTTAGCAGGGCTCCCATACAACAAACATGTTTTTTTTGCCGTTTTTATAGATAATGGTACGGAACCCTTCGTGCGCGAGTCCGACTCGCACTTGGCTGGTTTTTGGCTTTTAAAAGTCAACAAAAATAACCGAAACTGCTATTGACCATTTCAAATCCATTATAAAATTAGTTCTCTTCCCGCGTAGATCGTAAAAGCCGATTATGGTCTTGGAGTGAATGGCGAAAATTAATTTTCAATAAGTGACAAAAAGGATATTTAATTTAACAGTTATCATTAGTTCTAAGGGTAACCTCCTTTCAAACATATAATTATAATATTTAAAAAATAAAATTAACTCTTAATTTTTTATGGAGATTATCTTAGATAGGAAACGCTAGTGTCAGTTTAATTTAGCCATATATTAAATATAACTCGTAGTAAGGGCAAATTAGATTTTTTTTAATTTGTTAAATAAGACATTATTAATTAGTTAAGTTTTATTGAATATAAAGTACAAATTACAAAATAAAAAAAATATTTTTTATATAGGAAACTAATTCACTTGGAATATAATCTGTTCTGCCTTCGCAAATCTGTATTAAGTGGCATAATTAGTAACCTGCCGCCAGATATGATCCTTAATCGGGTAATTTCCCAGAAACCCTGTCCGGACAATAGGGGGTGGTTACAAATGATCGCTAATGACCGGCCATCTTGCGATTTAGTCACTTATGGCAAAAAGCTACCACAGAACCTATCTTTGTATTGAAACTATACCTGCTTGAAAAACGAAACGATTTTTATCTGTACAATGTTTTTTCTTTTTATTATTTAATCATTTTATGTATCCCTAATACGTATTTTAATTTTAATAACTATCCCAACATCTATTTATGATTTAATTTCTCAATCAAATAAAATATATATCTATTTACACTAATATTATAAAGGGGAAAGATTTGATTATTTGTTTGTTTTTTTTTTTATGCATTGAATAGACTTCGAAACGATGATAACTGTGGAAGAGAGATAGGTGCCTCCCTATCGCTTGTTCTGCGCTCTCGCTTGCACGCCGAACGTGACTCTTTTTCTTGCGTGCGTCGATCAATGAGACGTTATCACGTCAAAAAACTTATCTACTTACTTATCTCATCATCATCATCATCGTCAGCTTTCCACGACCCACTGCTGGGTATAAGCCTCCTTTTGTCTGCGCCATTCTTCCCTATCACCAGCCCTCGCAATCCAGTTCTTACCAGCAATCTGCTTTATGTCGTCGACCCACCTAGCTGCCGGACGTCCAACACTACGTTTCCCATTTCTGGGATACCACTCAGTGACAGCCTTACTCCACCTACCATCGTTCCTTCTAGCCAGGTGTCCTGCCCAGTTCCATTTAAGAGTCGCAACTCTAGAGAGCACATCGTGAACTTTCGTTCGGCGTCGGATCTCAGAGTTGCGAACTCGGTCTTGCAATTTGATGCCAAGCATAGCTCGTTCCATGGCTCTCTGCGAAACCGCAATCTTGTACATGGCTCCTTTGGTAAGAGTCCATGTCTCGGCACCATAAGTTATTGTAGGCAGGACACACTGGTTGAAGAGGCGTGTTTTTAGGCATTGTGGTATTTCTCTATTTTTAAAAATTTTTTTTAAAAATTTCCACCAGCTTACCAAATGCCACCCAGCCCAACTGTATTCGACGATCGATCTCTTTGGTTCTATTATCTTTGTCAAAGGATAAACAATGTCCAAGATAAGTATATTTGTCAACCATCTCCAGCCTCTCGCCACAAACAGTTATGTTTATGTTCGAGAGCCCAGAGATGTCTGCCATAACTTTAGTCTTGGACATGTTCATCCTAAGACCCACCTTGAGAGAGGCATCATGTAGTTTATGCAGCATTTCTTGGAGACTCTCCGGCGTTTCCGCAAACAATATAAGGTCATCCGCAAAACGTAGGTGAGATAGATAAACACCGTTGATTTTAAGACCCTCAGAATCCCATTCTAGAGTTTTTAATAAATCGTCTAGAGCGGCAGTAAATAATTTAGGGGAGATGGTATCCCCTTGCCGTACCCCTCTTTTAATGGGTATGGGATTAGTGTCAGAATGCAGACGTACCTGCATTGCTGCGGAAACGTATATTTCCTTCAGCAGATCCACATAGCGTGCGTCTACGTGACAGCGATGGAGAGAGTTAAACACGGCCCAGTGCTCGACACTGTCGAAGGCCTTCTCGTAATCGACGAAGGCCAGCCACAGGGGCCGGTTATACTCTGAACTCTTCTCCATCAGTTGTTTTACGGTATGAATATGGTCTATCGTGGAAAATCCGCTGCGGAAACCAGCCTGTTCTACGGGTTGACACTCATCTAATACTCGAGTGAGGCGATTGCAAATGACCTTAGCGAAAAGTTTGTAAATTTGGGAAAGAAGGCTTATAGGTCGGTAATTGGACAACTGAGAAGTATCTCCTTTTTTATGAATAATTGTAACTATGGCATTTTTCCAAGCTTGGGGTATTTTACACCTACAAAGAACTTCATTGAAAAGTTTTACCAAAACTCCTAATACTGGTATACCACCTGCTATTAGTAGTTCCACCGTGATTCCATCCTCACCGGGACATTTGTCGCTCTTCATCTGCAGGAGAGCTTTCTTCACCTCGGATGATAAAATAGGTGGTATATTGTCTTCGTCCCGGTGTTCTAACGGTGGGGCTCTGGGGTCATTAGCGGAAGTACTAGGTTCAGAGGTTTTGGAAGAATAAAGATCTTGATAAAACTCCTCAACTACTTTTAAAAGTTGTTCTCGGTCTGAAATAACTTGACCCTTTTTATCTTTAAGCTTCAATATTACCTGTTTACTATTTGATAACTTTTTTCTAAAAATTTTGGGGCCTCTATATTGTTCGATAGTGTCAATTATTATTTTTGTATTATGTTTTCTATTGTCCTTGCGTATGGATTTATGTATTTTCTTATTAATCTTTAATAATTCTTTATGTTCACACACCGACCCATTTTTCATGATTTTTCGTTTTTCTAAAAGTGCTAATGTATCAGGTGATAATTTATTCTTCTTGGGATTTGTTTGTTTTAAATGCTTTCTTGCTGTATCCATTATTACTTTACAAATATTATCATTTACCTTATCCACGTCTATGTTTAATTTATCTTCTAAATTACCAAATGTATTACTTAATTCTAATTGAAACTCTTTTGACAGCTGCAATACGTCCTGTTTATTATATTTTATGTTTGATTTAATTAATTTATTTCTTTCAAGTTTAAGGTTAAATTGAAATGTTGCCCTAACTAATCGATGATCACTGCCGGTGTAAAATTGGTTTAAGACCGAAACATCCGTGACAATGTTTTTATGATTGCTCATTATAAAGTCTATTTCATTTTTAGTGTTACCTCCAGGACTTACCCAGGTCCATTTTCTTGATTTACGCTTTTTAAAGAAAGTATTCATAGCGTAAAGTTTGTTTTTCTCTAGATAATTTACTAACATAAGCCCTCTGTCGTTCCGTTTTCCTAAACCAAATTTTCCAACATATTTTTCATTAATAAGCGGTGATCCTATAATGGCATTAAAGTCACCAATGACTGTGTTATAATGGCATTTATTGTCCAAAAGAGCCTTATCAATATCATCGTAGAACGACTCTACTTCGGCATCTGTGTGACTTGTGGTAGGAGCATAAACCTGAATTACTTTTAATGAATATCGTTTATTTAATTTAATGATAACAAAACAGACTCTGGTAGAAATGCTTCTTATAGTTGTAATTCTAGATTGGAATTTAGAGCTTATGAAAAATCCTACTCCTCCATATGTTATATCTTCAGGGGAGTTATAGTAAAGTAAATTGCCTGAAGATAATTTTATTAAATTTTCCCCCCTTCTTTTGATTTCTGATAATCCTATAATATCCCATTTAATATTTTGTGTAGCTAATTCAAATTCGTAGAGCCGTTCATCTAGTCTAATCGTCCTGGTGTTATAACAAGCCAGGGTCAGGGTCGTCGTGTGGCAGCCTGATCGAACCCAGGGATTCTTCGCACCCTCTGCCCCGCCGTTACCGTAATCGCTGCCGTGATTAGGAATAGCCGGGCCGCTGGGGACTGAGGGCCGTGGTTTTTTGGCGCTGTTCATTAAGACAAAAGTGATTTGGCCGTAAAACGCCGCGCTGGCCAGTGCGTCTCGGCGAGTTTCTTCCTGCCACGTTGGCTTATGTCGAGTAATACAATATTATGAATATATTATATTACTCGTCACAATTACCAGGGGAGACCACGAGGAGGTGTGAGCTAGGAATTGGAGTCTCGCTGGATGTCAACATGTGTAAAAGGATGTTACCATCCAGCGTGAAACCCTTTCTCCCCCACTTATCTATTTTTGAAATATTCATGTATCAGTGAAAATAACGTCAGACTATAATATGCTTGGTCTGTGGACTTGCCCACCTTACTTACTACCAAAACGATGGAATTTGTGTTTTTATGACCTCAGTGTAATAGTAACAACATTGCAGCCCTTTTTATGCCATACGGTTTAATTTGTCTACACACCGAAACCCCCGCCAGCTCAACCCGCCGGGAAGAACCGGCGCAACGGGCGCCGCGGCGCGGGCGGCCTCATTTTCATACACTCCAGCGGGCGGCATGCGCACGCGCGTGCCAACGAGCAGACCCGGCGGGCGGCAGCTTCGGTGTGTAGACAACTTTACGTTCACTAAGAAATATAGAGTAAATTGCCTATTATTTTCAGTCACGACGAGCTTAACACTAGACTAGAGGAATCCATTTTTTGGTTTTCCTACACAAACGAAATGGAGTGTGACAATTTACAACATAAAAAGTGGCCAAGTGGTAGTCGGATTTGCCCATGAAGGGTTCCGTAGTAGCAAGCATAGATTAGTGATATATATATATAATAAACTACATTATATCCGCTTAATGTACCGATTACCTAGTCAGAATAACACTATGATTTTTCATCAGCAAAAAAATAATTTTGTTTTTATAGTACACTAGCTTTCGCCCGCGGCTCCGCCCGCGTCAATGTCGATCCCTCGGGAATAGTAACTTTTTCCCGGGATAAAAGGTAGCCTTGTACTCCAGAGAACTTGTATTCAAAATTTCATGATGATCCGTTCAGTACTTACGGCGTGAAAGCGTAACAAACAAACAAATAAACAAACTCACTTTCGCATTTATAATATTAGTAAGGAAAGGATACATACATAGTATCACGTCTTTTATCCCTACCCTAACGTTGATTGTGTGAACATTGGCACTTGGTTGGATAAGCCTCCTTGACAACAAACCAACATTTCTCGGGTTTTATTATACTTAATTAAATCATATCTCGACTTCAATATGTTAGAAGGATTTTAAAATTCGTGTTACTAACGAAAAATTGCTTGTTTTAAGAATAAGCGGTACAACACGGAATGCAATTTTCCGCAATTTCTGCTCAGTAAGCCGGCAGTTTGTTCAGTTAAACAACCTACAATCCTTGCTTGCTATGATAAATCAGCACCGTTATTTCCTCGCTTCTACTGTAATGAAATTGAATAGCACTTCGGCTAGCGAAAGAACTGTCTCGTTGAGACCACGATGGATGTAACTCCAGTGAAACAAAAAATAAAAAGGTTCGTTCTAAGTCCCGTTTATATACATATTTAGCGAAATAATCTTTAAATATTTCAATAACGTTAACCAAGAGGTTAGGTAACTCGCCCGTTCAAAATCTCGCCCGCAGGCGAGTTACTTGTATCTTTTGGTGAAATGGTAAAGCCGCTCTCGCCCGATTGTTTTTGACGACCGTGTCAGTTTTACCACTGAAAAGTAAAAACAAAATTTTGCATTTTTTCATTGCTCGAAATCGTCGAGAGTCTAAATAACGTAGCTTTTTTCGTCACTTCATACAACAAGCCTTTTTGAAATTAAATCTTCTTTAGCGACGTTGAGTACTTTTTGCAGTCTTATTATAAAACGAGGATTATCTTTAGTACCTGGTTTAAACCATTATCCGACCAAAATAAGTCGACACTTATCACTTTGACATTTGGTCAACTGTCATTGTCAATTTGTTTTGGACGAATATTGGTTTAAACCAGGTACTAAAGTTAGTCCTCGTTTTATAATAAGACTGATTAAACTTATTCAACTGCTCTGCCGGTGGGTGGGTTTGTGGAGGTATGGCATCTGATACGCATGCCAGGCCTCCCGAGCTGCTTGCTTGCTTTTCCCCCATTCATTCAAGGGAGTACCCTGATTCCCTTCTGAAATCTAAATCTAAAAAAAAAACAACGGCTTGCACTCCGAGAGTGCCGGCAGAAGTGAAAAGTTTTCGTTTTCTAACTTTTCACTGAAAACTCCGCGCGGTGGAAAGAGAGGGGGGTATTACTTCCTCTCCTACGCCGCGCGGCATTTGTCCGGTTTACGACTACGTGTCCGGTCCTGACACGAGTTTAACATTTTTTACCCATCTCAAAAAGTGCACAATGCCGCTATATTTTAAAGGCTAGGTCCCATTAGCTAAAAAAATGCTTTAGAAGCAAAATAAACAAAAATCGGCACGCTAGTTTTTGAGATATCTGGATCTGAACATTAAAAATAAAAAATGAACGAAACACCAAATGTGTGCAAATAAACACTTTCTTGGCCAATAACTTTTTACTATTACTAGGTCACTGACCTCGACGATCAAAACAGCTGATTTATAGATTTTAATAAAAAAAATATTTTATATTAAAAAAAAAAACTAACTTGTCGATTTCTTACTTAAGATACAGGTATACCTAGTTTGGTGTCGATCTGTCAGGTGGATCTGCCCTAATTGGCGTCGTTATTTAGTTTTAAGTAGTCCTTTTGTACTCCGAATAATGTAGGTATCTTGGTGAAATAAATGTTTTTTGGTTTGTTTTGTTTTCTTAAAATTTGCTACTAAAGCATTTCTTTGACCTATGGGCCCAGCCCTTGAAATATTTGCGGTTAATTTAAATGGACCTTGTATATGTAGTATATGTACTTTATATTAAATTATATTTATGTATTTGAAATGTATGTTTATATATAAATATTTATTTAACTAAACACACTTTAATATAATCTATTTCAAACTTCTTTTATTTGGCCCAACTTCCAAAATTTAGTTTTCTCTGTACCACCCTGTGGGTTGACTGGTAGATGAAGCCTGTGGCTTTAAGTCCGCCTTTTACATTTATGTAATTAAGTTAAATAAATAAATCACGGAGTTATGGAGTAGTAATCAAACAAAAAACAGACAGTTGAATTAAAACCCTCATCCTTTTTTTTAAGCGGTTAAAAAACTACGCACTGCGGCTGCCTGTTTTGCCCTTGCAGGATTTGGATACTGTAACGCAGACTATCCGTCTCCGACTCGACCCTGTCTGGTAACCACAAATAGGCCATTTCAAGGCCAGTGCGACTGTAGAGCTCCGAATCTTGGTATTGTGAGAGAATATCGGCGACATCTCTATGGCTCAAGTACCTTTAAAGGTCCCGGTACGATCCCCAGGCAGGTCATGGTGGAAGAAGTGGAAGAAGATCTTTTTCATATTGGCTTCGGTCTTGGATGTTTAGATAAATAAATATATAGGGACATATTACACAAATTGAGTTAGTCCCACACAGTAAGCTGTGAACTTGTGTCGTAGGATACTAACTCAACGATACTATATTTTATAATAATACTTATATAGATAAACATCCAAGACCCATGTCAATCTGAAAAACATCGTTTTTCACCATGATCTGACCGGGGATCGAACCCTGGCACCCTCGTGTCGCAGGCTGGTGTGCTGACCAATGCGCCACGGAGCTCGTTTATCTAATAATGTATCTGTTATTTAATATAGTATCGTAAGTAAAGTTCAGAACTTAATGTGGGACTATGAACGTTAAAGGGACCATGAATTTTTCGGGGTCCTGTGCTACTTTTAACTGTAAACAGTAGTTCACAAAATTGCTCGAAGAGTTATCTAGGACATCGCAATATTAAATTATTATGAATTTTAGCCATTAAAATCTCCTTAACAAGATAAACACTTTGTCTTCGGGGTCATTTGATTTCAAAACAGCTAATAGTTAAGAAAACTTTCTTGTAAAGTGACACTTGTAACTTTAAGTAAGTAGAGCTCTGTAGAGCCAGAGAGAATAATACTTACTATTTGCTTACACAACTAACGCAGCCACTACGTAGTTCTTGAATCTTACTTTCATACTATACTTACACGCACATTTTTGTTTACATATGAATGTTTCAAAGTGATTTTGAAGCTGAAAGAAAATAGGGCTATTGCATTCATGTTTTAACTGTTATCTCCAAATTCCATATCTCTCAAGCCATATTTCTCCAAAAAGGAAAAGGTTTTATGTGGGTTTTATTTAGACAAAGCCTGCTAAAGGCTAGCGCGTCCACTAGGCGTAATAAACGCATATCTTTTGACGCGTCGGAGCGGTGACAATCAGAGTTGGCACAGTTTTGCTCGCAATATCCACTGATTGGGGTTTCACACTCCTACAAAACTAGATGTGCCTTACAAATCTTAAAATAATAATAATCCTCACTAATATTATAAATGCGAAAGTGAGTTTGTTTGTTTGTTACGCTTTCACGCCGTAACTACTGAACCGCTCATCATGAAATGTTGCATAGAAGTTCTCTGCAGTACGGAGAAGGACATACCTTTTATCTCGGGAAAAAGTTCTATTCCCAAGGGATCAATATTGACGCGGGTGGAGCCGCGGGCAAAAGCTAGTTTGTAAATATTTCTTAAGTTTTATAACATATCATTTATTTACTTTAATTGTCGTTTATATTTAAATTACTAATATTATAAATTCGAAAGTGAGTTTGTTTGTTTGTTACGCTTTCACGCCGTAACTACTGAACAGCTCATCATGAAATTTTGCATACAAGTTCTCTGAAGTACGGAGAAGGACATAGGCTACCTTTTATCCCGGGAAAAAGTACTATTTCCGAGGGATCGACATTGACGCGGGTGGAGCCGCGGGCAAAAGCTAGTTTGTAAATATTTCTTAAGTTTAATTTAAATCGCTTATATTACATTACTTTTATCAGACAAATGTCAACTTAGACTACCTGCGAAAATGAAAACAGTAAAGTTTTCGAAATATGTAGAAATAATGTAATAAACGCGATATAACCATATTGAGTGTTAATGTAACCATCGCGAAAACATTATACCTATAGTTAGTATTGACTTAAGTGTTCATTTCTAACGTTATTGTTATTTCTTCACTTTTTTTAATAATAATGAATATCGGAAACTATTCTACTATCCTTTTGCTACTAATATTATAAATATAAAACTTTGAGAGGATGAATGGATGTGTGACTATTTCTTAAATTTAACAATGTTACAGCTTACATCAAAAACACCACATACCTTATAAATTATGGGAATAAAGACACGTGAAAAACTAGTTGCATTTAGATATGTTAACATGTAACATTACAAAAACCCTTGGAGTCATCTCAAAAGGTTATGACCTAACAACTCGACAGTATTGACGTCACTTCCTTTAGCAAACAGTCACTTTGTTAAACATAACTTAGTCTTTGAAGTCTACACTCTGGCTTATCTAGAAGCTCTACATCATAGAGGATTATCGAAAAAATTCAGTCATATCATATTTTGTTGGCGGCTATCATACGTCTAGCCATTGAAATTGTTATATTTGGTAAAGATAGTAGACGGCAGTACCATACATATTATTGTATTTCTGCCTTACGGTTATCGGTTGCGTCACGTTACATTTTATGAGTGTATGTTTCATTCTTTTTATTCATATATGAAAGTTCCAAAGTATAGTTGTCTTTTGCTAACAAAATTGTTTTATATTTTAAACTTGCTCACGTAATTGTGCAAATAAAAGGGGCTTAGCTCGAACCTAGGTGTAACTCCATTGAAACGTCAATGAAAACAAATAATAAAGAGGTTAGTGCTATGTCCCGTTTATATACATAACAAAATTGCAAACCAATGGTTCCGGCCGCCGCCGCCGAGGTGAAAATTTTTTGATGTGTAACATCTGTAGCATATAGGGTTAGACCGACTGTCGCCGTGGCGATGCGTCACTACAAAGTACTTTTTTTGTGCCACGGCATGCGTCGTCTAGCTATATGATTGTATGTATATAATTATGGTCAAAATAATTTCGATGTTTCACATCTGCCAGCCCTCCCTAATCATTATCATCATTAGCAGCCTGTGGCAGTTCACGCTGGACGTACGGCTGTCCCAAGATACGCCACTTTGCTCAACCAATTGCTGCCAGCCGCCCTACGCAGATCGTCGCTTCATCTAGCCGTGGGGCGTCCCACACATCGCATAACTAAACGCGGTCTCCATCCACTGCAAAATAAAAATTTTTGCCTCCGACGCCTAATAATTGTATTAAAGTTTCTTACCCCATTACTCAGAAAAGAAAAGTGGGTCGGAGAAAGAAGTATTGGTTGCGTAACATCAAGGAGTAGACTGGTATCGCGAGTGCAGTCGTACTTTTTCGCCTCGCTGGAGACAAGCAGAAATATGCGGAGCTGACTGCCAACCTTCTAACGGGTTGCACCCCGGGATTGCCGGCAGAAGTGAAAATTCGCGTTTGGGGCAGTTTCAGGTCACGTGTCCTGACACAAGTTTTACATTTTTTATTCATCCAAAATGTAAACAACGCCGGTAAAGAAGTTTTCATTTGAAAAAAATATAGCTTACTAGCTTTCGCCCGCGGCTCCGCCCGCGTCAATATAGATCCCTCGGGAATAGTACTTTTTCCCGGGATAAAAGGTAGCCTATGTCCTTCCCCGCACTCCAGAGAACTTGTATGCAAAATTTCATGATGATCGGTTCAGTAGTTACGGCGTAAAAGCGTAACAAACAAACAAACAAACAAACAAACAAACAAACAAATAAACAAACAAACTCACTGTTACTTAGTCTAGAAGAAGACCCCATAACTACGTCATTAAGAAGGGTATTATTTCGAATTAGTCCCAATCTCTCATTAGGATACATGTATGAAGTACTCGTTGTTTGATTGATGTCGCGTGTTTTATTTTGAAAGATTATTTAGTCTTACAAAAGGATTTTTTGGTAGATTCTCAATGTCTTAGAAATAATCCTTACTTATCACCACACAAATTATGTATGCTGCAACATCGATTCACTAAAATAAAATACTGCAAATAATAAACTGGAAACTTGCCCCAAATCCTTTCCTGCATGACATACAACCTACAAGATTAAACTGCCACCTGTGCTGAAGATTCCACAGGAAGTTTCTTGTGAATTTTATAATAAAAAGTTTAACATTTTCCCGACTACGTGCGAGAATTCTTTCCTCAAGTTTCGAACGCCTTGAATTCTTCCAAGGTACCTTGTTGCATACTCAAAGAGTTGCTAATGTATGTTTAAAGAAAAGAAAGATAAGAAATGGAGAAGATAACGCAGGAAGCGTTTGAGAGGGACTTTTTTTTAAGTGAAAGCTTCTATAGGCGCGTTTGGCATTTTTTTGAAATGGGAATAATCAAATTGAACTTACGACACTATTTCCGTTACTGCAACCTCAGAACAATATTTTATTGTTCTGAGACTGCAACCGACACCTTTGTAGCGTTGGGCATTTTTAGAGATGAAAAAAAAACATGGAGCTCACGGCATTGTTACCGTTACCGTTACCGTAACCGTAACCGACACCACTGTATATACAGTGGTGTCACTATATATACAGTAACCAAATGTTCAAGTTTTCACTTCCGTGGAAACTCAGAGTGCTACTGTTTTTTTTTTGTTATGTTCCGATGAAAATTCGGCGCGTTATTGGAGGCAGATTAAATTGAAAGAAGCTTACCTTTGCTAGACTGGTTAGTGATCGACGATCGTGCAAAGATCTCTAGTTACTGGGGAAGGCTCTCAAGAAAATTGGTTCCAACTAACAATCAGACCTTCCAGTCCTATACCAAAATGCGGCAAAGCAGAGTGCATCATCCAATCAATCTCAGGAAATCGATACATATTTACCTTTTTTTTTTATTAGTATAGTTAGGGTTATTGATAAGTAGTTTAATTTAAGATTGTTGTATATTTGTTTGGAGAAAATAAAACAAACAATTTACCTAAAGCGTATTTTTGGCATATTACGGAAATGGATTCTTCTTTCTTCCTCTTGTTTTTCATGAATAAAATCCCTATATTCAGGTATAATTTGCCGTTTCACTCATACACTTACAAATACTTAAAATATTTCCTAAGGTTTATTAGGCTCAATTTTACACTGTTAAACTTAATAAAGCTGTTTTTTGCTTTGTCAAAAATTACCTGTTATTTAAAATAGAGCAAAGCAAGGACATTGTTCATATTAAAATTTACTGCAAGTGAAGGTGGTAAAGAAAATTGCTTGACTAGAGAAGGCGACAGATTACCAAAACAGATCAAAAGCCCGCTGGAACATTGTCATCAAACTTGTAGTGTTGACTTCGGGTAGGACTGCCTACGCCTACGAGATAAGCTAAAAAATAGATTGTCTGTAAAGTCAGTATACAGATGATAATTTTACGTGATAAAGGTACACCTTTGGCTTGTGACGCATCTACCTCTCTTACAAGAGAGGCAGATGCGTCAGCCAAAGGCTTAGCCCGATCCTGCCTCTATTTCGCTTGTTCCACGCTCTCGCTTGCACACGGAACGTGACTCCTTTTCATGCGTGCAACCGACGTTCATCGATTTATAAGAGCTTATCACGTTAATAAAGAAAATGAAGAAGAAAGCCTTTTAAAACTATCATGCTGCGAAAAACCGAGTGTGTAATTTAGCTGCGAAAGACGAAGGTGCGAAGTGCTGAGGTGCGAGCGAACTCAGGCGCGAAAAGCTAAGGTGCGAATGACCTCAGATGCGAAGCCAAACTCACCAGTATTCTAATTAAATTTTAAAAATACCATACTCTGATACTTAATTCAGTTTCCTTGTATCGAAAAGTATTAAAGATCATCTGTCGGAACATATATCAAAATAAACAAACAAGACATACAGCATAAACATCACAAATATGCGGCGGAATTAAAAATAACATTCGCAAAAATAAAACATTTAGGATATTGGCTATTTGCCAATAACCCAAACCTGAGTTCGAGGTCAAATAAAAAGTGAGTTAAGCTATATTCGTCGATAAAGAAATATCTAGATAAATTATCAGCACTTAGTTAATCTTTAAACCAGTAATACAAATTTACGCTAGCTAGCCTATTCGGAAGACACTTATTTGAAAGTACCTAGTTTTTGCTCGTGACTTGGTTATTTCCTTTTAAGTTTTGTCGTTGGCAAATAATAATCTTAATATATATAAATCTCGTGTCACAATGTTTGTCCTCAATGGACTCCTAAACCACTTAACCGATTATAATAAAATTCGCACACCATGTGCAGTTCGATCCAACTTGAGAGATAGGATAGTTTTTAACTTATGGCGAAACGAAGTTCGCCGGGGCAGCTAGTAATAAATATATAAGGACAAATCACACAGATTGAGCTAGCCTCAAAGTAAGTTCGAGACGTGTGTTATGGGATACTATCTCAACGCTTCTATATTTTATAACAAATACATTTATAGATAAAAATCCAACACCCAGGCCAATCTGAAAAAGATCATTTTCCATCTTGACCTGACCGGGAATGGAACCCGGACACGACGGCCTGACCGGCTACGACGATGTCATCAGTGTGCCACGCGGGCTGGGGAAAGGCAGCTGCCTTGAGTGACGCCCGCCCATACCGGGCGCTCTGACGAAGCGGTAAGGCGGGCGTCCCTCAAGGCATACTTCGCCAATCACTCAAGTCCGAACTTGCCCCATGGCGCCGCATAATAATTAAAACTCCATTGTGTCTGCGTTTCCTGGCTTGAATGATTAGCAAAGCACTTGGACAAGGTGAAAAAGTAATAAACAAAATTATAATATTATAAAATGTTTCGCGAAACATATTACTTAGACTAGCGTAACTTTCAATAAGATTGTAATTTTGACAAACGGTTTCAATCACGTATATTTAGTCGGTATCGAAGACGCGGTATTCACAAGCTGAATTGGCTTGACGGCAATAAAAAAAATTACACATCCTAATTTGGCCGTTTTTCGATGAAATATCCTTATCCTTACTATATAATATTACTAGCTTTTGCCCGCGGCTCCGCCCGCGTCAATGTCGACCCCTCGGGAATTGTACTTTTTCCCGGGATAAAAGGTAGCCTATGTCCTTCTTCGCACTCCAGAGAACTTGTATGCAAAATTTCATGATGATCGGTTCAGTAGTTACGGCGTGAAAGCGTAACAAACAAACAAACTCACTTTCGCATTTATAATATAAGTAAGGATAAGGATAAATGCGATAATGAGTTTGATTGTTTGTTTATTACGCTTTAACGCCGTAACTACTGAACTGATCATCCTGAAATTTTGTATACAAGTTCTCAGAAGTACGGAGAAGGACATAGGCTACCTTTTATCCCGGGCAAAAGTACTATTCCGGAGGGATCGACATTGAAGCGGGCGGAGCCGCGGGCGAAAACTAGTTCTTGATAATAATCATGATGTTTCCTTGTGACCTTTATTCAAAATCATGTCGAAAAAGGGTAAATCTTTAGGCAGTTCTGCGAGAGAAACAGCAGCGCCCCTAAATCCTACGTCTATTCTTTGCACAAAGTCTATTTTGCGAAAATATCATTGGCTATAGGCAAGATTTATTTGACAGCCAAGTAACAATAGTTCAATAGAGTAATACGCCATAAACTCAGCAAGTTACATCCAGTTTTGTTTACTAATGCTATGGGACGATAAATTCGCTATGATATATTCTTTCCCGGGTCATTTGTTAGCGAGACTTTTCCGGTGGGAATTTTTGTCTTTTATTTAGCGATTTGTCAGACTTTTTTAGATGCGCGTGATATGTCATCATGTTGACAAGGATGGAGGTCCTCTGATTGCTTGGAGGAAGTTTCTGGATAAATGTTGAATAAATAATGACAAATGCTCGGGACAATTCACTGATTTCATATCACGGCTCTTTCCCTTGCGGGGTAGACAGAGCATATGTCCATAAGCCACTTTTAGCACTGCCTCCGTGGTCTAGTGGTTAAGGCGTTTGCCTATAGACTCGGGAGTCGTGGTTCGATTCCCACGGGAGCATACTTTATTTAGTTGTTTCCAGTTTGGTTAGGAAATCGCAGGCTTGAATCATCTGATTGTTTGATAATAAAGACGATTCCGTGCTTCGGAAGGCACGTTAAGCAGTGGGTCCCGGCTGCCATCTGGTAGTCGTTAAAGGAACCATGTCAGAGGCCGAGAGACGATTCCGAAGAACTGACACCAGGGTGTGCATGGTCGATTAACCGTGGCACCTACTCGAAATGATGATGATGATGAGCATGTTGGGGGGCTTGTAGGTGCATAATTCCATGAAACGTCACTCTTTTAGCCGCAGAGCGGAAATTAGTGCATTTTAGGTACCACTCCTAAAATTTGACCCAGTAATAGCCATATATATGTTAAGAAAAAAGAAATAATCATCATCACAAGTTCCTCATTCAACTTTGAACAGGTTCGGGACAGCATGTAATATTTTTTCCTACACAATTTTCCAAAATAATTAAACTTCCTCCTGAAAAGCTCCGAAACTCTGCTAAATCCAAACTATTTTCAGGACATCAGGGCAGTAAAATAATAATTTAATAATATAATAAGTTAAATAGAGAACTTTCCACCTCGTAATTAAATACTATTCCGAACTAAAGTTAGCAGCTGACAGAGTTCAAGAGTTCTCCTTAGTTATAAGTTTCAAGCAACGCTCAGCTCACATATTTTCAAAAACTTCCATTATTACTAGTGTTCAGGTCTTTGGTCGTAAATATCAAGATAGGAAACTTTAAAAAAGTATCTATCAAGTATTCCTTTCAAGATTGACAGAAACTTAATAAGGCCGCTTCCAACCGGTCTTATTGGAAATCGTTGTGACTATAGATGCAAAAAGTATTTTAAACGTTTGAAACCATTTGGTTATAAACCGTTTTTTTTGGTTTAAAACGTTTTAAACCAAATTTTGAGGTTTAATATAGGTTTAAAACAATTTTCTATTAGAATTTACTAACATTTCACAAAAAGCAATTCAAAATATAATTATTGCATTATCCATCATATATTTGGGTTAAGTCAAATGAAAAAAATGTACTATATAATTATGTAAAAAATCAAACTATACCATGAAAAATTATACTTTAAGGTGACCTTAAAAACCTAGCGGACGCGACAGTGACCCTGGTTGCATCAAATGACTCAAATGTGTATTAGAGTCGCGGGCGCTAGGATTGGAAGATATATTTAACTGTTACATTACTTTGTCATCATCCATTAAGTTAAATGTCTAAATTTCGCAGAAAATACAAAATACGAAATAACAAACAATTAATTAACATAAATTTAGTTTTTAGGGTTCCTTATCTCAATAGAAAAGAAAGGAACAAATATAGGATCACTTTGTTGTCCGTTTGTCTATCAAGATCCTTTATCTCAGGAACGCGTTGAGGTATCAAGCTGAAATTCATATCAAATACTCAGGTCTACCTGTCCCTTGGAGTTGTGGAAAAAACCAAGACGTTGAGAAAAAGGTTCTTGACAGACAGACAGACAAACAGACAGTCACTGTGGAGCCGAGTGATTAAATAAGGGTTCCGTTTTTTTCTTTTTGAAATGAATAGAAATGGAATGATTTATTTCGCTTAAGCGTAGTTACACTTAGCCGTATCCAGCATGCGGTACGGAACCCTAAAAACAAAAGTAAGTCACCGAGCGGGATTCAAACCCGTAACACTCGTTTCTTGCCGTCCGCGTCCCAGACGGAAAGTGGCCGGCAGGACAAAATTAGCGGCCATATTCTGCGTGGATAGAAATACGCGTTTTTCCAAACGTAAGACTAATTTAGATCGATTGTTTACCTCCGAAAACCCCTATATACCAAATTTCAGCGAAATCGTTAGAGCCGTTTCCGAGATTATAGAAATAAATTTATATACATATAAATATACAAGAATTGCTCGTTTAAAGGTATAAGATATACCTAATATATTGACGAGCTCTATGGCCTAGTGGTCACCATGCCAGGCTTCCACACTGGAGGTCCAGGGTTAGATCCCCGGCCAGGTCAAGATGGAAAATGACGAAAAAAATGTATATACATACATATAAATAAATATACAAGAATTGCTCGATTAAAGGTATAAGATTTTAAATAATTTTAAAGTTATTATAGATAATGATACGGAACCCTTAGTGCGCGAGTCCACACTGCACTTGGCCGTTTTTTTTATAACAAAAAGCATACCTACTTACAGCTCATGGTAGGAAAAAGAAATGAAAAAATACGCATATTTAGATTGTAATCTTTCTAAATCCTAAAAATATTATAAAACGTCATTAAACTGATGAAAACAAAATGTTTTCAATTAATATCTTTTATTTTTACCTTCAAAATAATAATTTGTTAATAAACTAGTAATCACGTGGTCCCGGTTTTAAACCGTTTTAAATTTATTTAAAACGGGTTTTAAACCACGGATTTTGGTTTAAAACGGTTTATCTGCAACTATAGTTGTGACTTATTCCAGTGTGGACTTCTTCCTGCTGACATGATGATAATGAAAGGTAGCTTAGTTTTCACAGAATTAGTATTTCAATAATCTTTCAAGCTTAAAAATGGCTGAATAAATTTCAAATCCATTAAAAACAATTACGAATCCTTCGTGTGCGACGTCCAATCTCTATTGCCACTACCTATTTTAAAATTTAATGACTGGGTACATCTAATAACAAATAGCATTATCTCAGTGCGATCGGCCTCGCGCACGAAGAGAAAAAATAATCTTTAATAGAGAAAGAATCTATATAAGTTGAAAATAATGAATATATTTTTATGTTTTATAAAATATTATATGATTTAACTAAAAATATATGCTTTTTGCATTTTTCCTTTATCGCTACAAGCTTTGCTATAAGATGTTGCTTCGAACCAATTTTCAAGATTCTGAGTTCATGGGAAGTACACTAGTTTGATTCCCTTGCGAGTGTCGAAAATTTGCATAAAGCGTGTACTTTTGATTGCGTTGGCTTAGAAGTTTTATTTTTTACAGCTCCAAGAGACAGTCGACTTGAGTATTTGATATTAATTTCAGCTTAATACCTCCACGCGTTCCTGAGAAAAAGGGTCTTGACAGTCTGACAGACAACAAAGTGTTCCTAAAAGGGTTCCGTTTTTTTCCTTTTAAAGCTTTTTTTAAATTTTATTTTAATCAAAATATAACATATATTTCTAAAAAAAATATACATGTTTCTTTTAAAGTACGGAACCTTTAAGAACGCGTATAAATAAATTTTTCACAAAATAAAGCAGGTTCGTAACATACATAATTCCGTAGACTCATATGACATTTATTGGTACTTACAAAGATCTACGTAATTAGGAAAATACTCGTAAAAAAATATTATTCTTGTAGGTAAAATTTTCTTTTCTAAGTTCACTTATTACCGGTAACACTGTACAGTAGATAGCAAACCGACTGTATGCCTATTGATTCTCCCTTTGTAGGGATTCCTCAGTTGTAGATGGTAGCCCCATTTACGACTGTGGATCAAGTAACGGTATTTACAATTAGCACTTCCTTGTTGCTTTAAATTGCATGTGTTGTGTACAATATGGTCTAATGAAAGTGGATAGTCCGTAGCGCAGTGGGTAACACAACACGCTACTTTGTTAATCGTAAGGCTCTATTCGATTCCTCGCGTGGGCAAATACTTTTAAAGTTCTTAGTTTTAACAGGTAATTAAATTAGAGAGCAATAGGTGGAGCTGGTTTGGACACGTTATGCGGAGGGAAGAAAATCATGTGACTGAGAGGGTTTTAGATATGCAAATTGAGGGACGTCGAAGTAGGGGAAGACCAAAGAAACGCTGGATTGAGTGCGTCAAACAGGATATGGATAGGAAGGGCGTTAAAGAAGGCTTGACAGGCGACAGAGCAAAATGGAAGAGATTGACGCGATGAAGTATTGTGCCGACCCCACATAATAGTGGGAGAAGGATAAAGAGGAAGAAGAAGTTTTGACAGTTAATTGTTTGCGGATCTGAAACTAGCCAAGGATGATTGCTGTCAAGCCTCTCGTTTACCAAGACCGTTATTGTCAGGACCTACAAAATCTTTGATTTAGATATTGTGGCACGTCGGAATTCCATATATATTTTCCAGTTTTCTTTTTGGTGTCAGTAGCCATCAGCTTTTTCATCTCTCTCTCTCTCTGACTGTACAAATTCAAACCAATAGTTTGTATAATATAAATAAAAAGGAAAGCTCAAACGCCGGTCGCACAAGTAGGGCATCGGCAGGCGTCGAACCCAAACCGCAGATTTGTGGTGGCATGGCCTCGTAGACCGCACCTTACTTACTGCTTTTGTTAATTAATTTAAATAAGTAATTAGTTTGAAATCAACCCATTACAAAAAAGGAGGATTCATCTTTTTTTTTGCATTTACAATGCTATTCTGATATTCTTATAATAAATAAAGAAATAAGATATATGTTTGAACCGGCGACTTTAGCATGACGACCTAATGATTTTTTTACCAAATCACTGCATATAATATAACAAAGTCGCTTCCCTCTGTCTATCCCTATCTATGCATCAAAATCCGTTGCTTAGTTTTAAAGATCTAAATCTTTAAAACTGCGGTTTTTTTAAAAGGTAGGTATCCTATTATTGTAATCTACATATCTGTGTATCTTTTCTCTAAAGTCATTATTGGGAATTAATTAAGTAACAAGCAAAAATACATACACCACATTTGTTTAATTAGTAGATTTAAAAATTACATACATACTTTAAGTCTTTCTCTCTTACGGGATAGACAAAGACCACCTCTTCAAGACGTTTAGCATGTTGGCGGACATTAGGTAAAATCAGCTGATACTACGTTTTTACTTTTCTCCCAGGCCAGCATGGAAGAGTTAAAATTAATTTAATTAAAAAAAAAAGTGTGGCAAAATAAAGAGGTATGTTAAGTAAGCAGATTGAAAATATGAGATTTTTGACAGAATCTGAAAATCTCATTTTAAGATACATTTCATGCTTGTATATTTGTACCGTCTTATTGGTACGTGTTAATAATACAATTCCATTCATAGATCTGCCAACACCTATTATATTTACGCTTTTCTTACACATTCCGAAACTTTTTTTTTATGCCCTATTATATGTTACTTACCGATGGAATGATATTTCGTATTTTTACCCTTTCGTATGTTGAGAACCAGAGACACAACATTTTTAACACCATTTGTCTCGTCCTCAGACACAAAATAAGTAATACTATAATAAAATATTTATTTGCACGGAAGGGATTGGGCTTTGCAACATAACAAAAAAAATACATTGACATTGTAAGAGATAAACTTTTTCAGTTTATATGAAAATACATATGTATGTTGTCTGCCTTAAACAAAAAAAGAATCATGTCTTGGGCTGTGGCACAAACTGAACGACACAAGTTTACTTATTCCGAAATTTACATGAATATCTTAAATTAATTACCTTCTACATATTTTATTTTTTAGTAATAATAGTTATCTGCATTTCAATTTATGCAACCAATGACCTTTACGATTTTTGAATCTAATTAAACACTTAATTTATTTCATTAGTCCTGTTAACGTTAGTTATTTTCACAATGTGTTGTAATACTCTCATATCATCGTATGAAATTCCATCTAGAACTTGCGTAGAAGCTAATAAATAAATATATACGGACAAATCACACAGATTGAGCTAGCCCCAAGGTAAATTCGAGACTTGTGTTATGGGATACTAACTCAACGATACTATATTCTATAACAAATACATATATAGATAAACATCCAAGACCCAGGCCAATCTGAAAAAGATCATTTTCCATCTTGACCTGGCCGGGGTCGAACCCGGGCACTCCGTGTCGCAGGATGGCGTGTTAACCACTGCGCCTGTCGAAGCTATCTATCCTTTTATATTTATTCAAAGGTCTTGCTTTACATTTCGTATTTGAGTACTTTATTTTTCTCTAGCTTCAGTCCTCAGGACTTATTTTAATTCCATCTCAGACCTCAACCTTGGTGAAAGTTTATAGACAGGCATCCAAGAGAAATCCGAATTTCATTCACGTCTATTTCATTTTACTACCAAAAGTTTATCACATCTGTTCGCGAGGCCCCATCTGGTTTTGAGTGATGAAAATCCTAGCGAATCGCAATCTTAATCTCTGAACACTAGCTACAGCATTGTCGCTTTGTATTGTTACAAGAAACTATCAAACATCGAAAGCTGAATAGTTCAAAATAGTACTTTAAATTCTAGTATTAAAGCCTATTTTAAAATTCTTCAGATTTTTAATATATCTTGCGTAATTTGTCCATTTTGTCTTTTGCATTTGGTTTAAGGATTTTATACTTCAGTACAAAAGCAATAAGTGTTTATATTTGTGCAAGTAAACTTAGCTGAAGGAAACATATTGGATGTATTGGAATTGGAAGAGCCATTCAATAGAGATGAAAGTGAATTTGGATTGTATTTAAGTACGGTTACCTGCAAAAGTCCATAGCCTTAAGGTGAAAATCGATTGGACTGATTAGGGATGTATATTTAACAATATTATGAACCTTGTACCACAAATATAAGGTAGAAATTGCTGTTATTTTTAAATAGTATCCGTAGCTACACACGACTTTTTAGACAACTTCTATATGGAATTTTGCAGGCGACTGTAGCTACCCACGTATGTTGATAGAGACACTACTCGTAGAAGTTGATATGCTTTATTATGACTTAAAAAAAACCGACTTATAAAAAAGTGCGAGTCGGACTCGCGCACGAAGGGATCCGTACCATTATCTGTAATAAATTTAAAATATTTTTTTTTAGTATATTATGTAACTAAAAATTAATCATTTCCTTTATCTGTGCTATAAGTCGTTGCTTTGTATCAAATTTCAAGATTCTGAGTTCACGAGAAGTACCCTGTAGGTTTTGATTCCTTGCGAATGTCGAAAATTAGCGGCATAAATGGCTGTATGTTTTGATTGCGTTGGTTTAGAAATTTGATTTTTTACAGCTCCAGCTCACAGCAGACTGAGTATTTGGTATGAATTTCAACTTGATACCTTGACGCGTTCCTGAGAAAAATGGAATTGACAGACAGACAGACACAAAGTGTTTTCACGTTTTTACCTTTTAAGGTATGGAACCCTAAAAAGCAATCGGTGTTGTTAAAGACATTGAATGATTCATCATTGATATATCTATCGCTGTCTCTCCAAGATTATCAAAAGCCAAGGCCCAATAGTACAGGAGACACATCTGTATTTACTTTCAACTCCTCTCCTTTACAAAGTAATCAAATTATATTGAAAGATGCCATATAAATTCATCCAGATAATTTTCTATACAAATCCTCCCATAATAGGCACTATCCCCAACCGCTCTTCGACAATGGTCCACAATGAGGACCATTTCTGTCGCTTCACAAATATTAGCTATTGAGATCTATTTGCCCTTAATTCGATTTGAATGGATGAAAGACCAGAGTCGTTGGATGATTTCTTATTGATTGTGAAGACTTTGGGAGGACAAATATTGACTTTGTTGATGAACCCCGTCATTTTAAACAAATAGTTGATTAATACTATTTAAACTAGAGAGACGCCATTGCTTTTTAAATCTATGATTTAAACCATAGAAGTATGAAGCTCATTTTTTTTAAATATATGTTTAAAGAAATACATTATAGCGCTGTTTATTGTCTAGAAATTTGACTGGAATTGGTCAGATATAATATATTCATGTTTTTATTTTGATTTAATATGAAAGACAAAAGGAGGCTTATAACCAGCATTGGGTCGTAGAAAGCTGAAGATAATGATGATGAAAAGTTTAATTTTGTAATTTATTACAGAATTAAACAACGCTTAAAAAACAATTGAGACAGTTTATAGACAATGAAAAATTTATATTTAAACTCAAAAGTACAAAGATACTAAACCAAATAATAGCCCAATAGTTACAACCACAATTATTTTATGAAAAGTCAATAAGTACCTTAATACAAGTAATGAAGTAGGTATAAGTATTGATTGACACTTAACCAAAATTCTTACTACTGAAATCAATAGCTCACCTTGTTCCAAACTCACACCACTATGTATCTTGAATAAAGGAACCGCTTACTAAATAGATGCTTGAATACAGATCTGTTACCATTGCAGTTAAAATATGGATTATCTACTGGAAAATTAATACCAACTCCGTAACGGATTATGAGCATTTGAGAGCATCGTCTGTTCAAGAATAATTATCTTCCAGTGTAACAGGATTTGTTTGAAATCCGACGCGCTTGGTCCATAAATTATAGTGGTTTCCTTTTACTGAAAAATAGACTTTAAACTAAACGAATTAAAATTGAAATTCCAGATAGAATTCTCGTTAATTAAGCCATAGGGACGTACTTGACGGATTTGATGGTGGGAATAAGATGCCCATAAATTCATTTTACTAGCAAAAGGATTTGTTTTTTATAGCTTGTAAGAAAATGTGCAAATCCAACTATTCCTCAGTTTGTGGGCTATTTTTGACGTAATAAAGTCTTATTAATCGATGAACGCCGGCTACACGCACCAAAAAGAGTCACGTTCCGTGTGCAGCAGAGAGGCAAGATCGGCCTTAGCGTTCGGCTTGTGACGCATCTATCTCTCTTCCACCGCTATCACGTAAAATAGTCGTCCGTAATCCGACGTTACCAACAACCAAATTTTTTTTGCATTAAATTATCAACGTAACTTCATAAATCCTTAACTACCTAAGTAAGGTAAGCTGTGAACCTCCTGAGTCTTACGACAGGTTTTCCGACATTACGAAATATATTTCAATTTCAATAACTGAATCGCCAAAAAACATATGTATTTTTCATGAGAACGGTTCGATGACTTCTCTGTTAAGAAATGCGACTTGTAAATGAGACCAGCCGAACAGACATATAAAAGAGGAAAGACTGAGTGAAGAGTGTTTTGTTCAAGCTGAAGCGGAGACAAAATAAGTAATTAAGTATAATACTACAAAAAACTTTAATCTTTTTAGGGTTCCGTACCTCAAAAGGCAAATACGGAACCCTTAAAGGACTTTGTTGACCGTCTATCTGTCTGTCCGTCAAGACCTTTTTTTAGTACGAAACAACGTCATAGAGCACAGATATAGGAAAAATTGCGAGAAGCATAAATTTTAACACATACGTCATACTCGTATAATAAAACAAAACTTATCATATATAATGATACGGAACCCTTCGTGCGCGAGACCGACTCGCACTTGGCCGGTTTGTTTAAACTTCATAGAGCTTCCAATTCGATGATTTTTATTCCATTTTAAGTATTGTTACGTTTACAATGTAACGTGTACGTTCGTGTTTCTTCCCCGTTCTTTAGGATCAATGGATGGTTTTTCCCACAATACGTTTAACAATGCCAACAGATTGTTTAGAAAGTTGATACAATTTCAATATTTTGTAAACTTTTACTAACGTTCCAATCAATTTCATATTTATAGAGAGATTTGTATTAGTAATTGGTCCCAAAGTTGACCAAGAAAGAAAATGATTTATTTGGTTCTTACTTTGACAAAACACAATATCTTAAAACAGTTAGTTAAACATATATTATATGAGTACCAAAAAGGTCTTCCGTGGAAGCAGATATGAAAAGTGAGGTTGTTGCGGTGATTGGTCTTTATTACCCTTAACGTATGGTGGCCCATACGTTAGGGGTAATAAGGACCAATTTCATTATGTATCCTATTCCCTCAACTATTACCAAAAATAATATTGAGATGCTACACAAATGTATTTTATATCGATCATGACCTAAATATAGCTGTTACTTTCAATTCAATACAGGAAGTACAATTGGACAGTAATCGAAATGCATATACACTGCAACACTTCGTATTTCGCAACATTTCTACACATTCATTTTACGACAACACCACCCGTCTCCTAATGTATTCAAGACATAATCGTAAAAGTCCTAAAGTGAATGAAATTATAAATATTCTATTTATAATACACCGCTTTTTATGGCGAGCGTGTTTGGAGCGGAAATATTCAGATGTAGGATAACGGTCAGGGTATTATTGGAAAATTCTTACGTCTTCTGAAATATTTAAAGTTAATTCTTTGTCAAATACCAGAAGAGATATTTAGAGATTGTCATCGTCATTCCTCATTTAGATCTAAGTAACTATATTTCTTCTCCTAAAATAGAATACGATTTCATTAACTATAGTAGAAGCTGTGGTAGAGTCACGCTACCGCAAAAAAAATCGGGTGGGGCTGTGTCGGTTCACACAGATCAGCGAGTCGCTTTTAGTGTTAAAGATTGAAGGAAAACCAGATGCCGCGATGCAAACTCAAGGTCTTAGCAGCTAGCTGACTATATGCGCTAAATAATGTCACTGAAATCATGTTTCTACTATGAATAGTTTTTTAGTTATTAATGTCAGACGACCAATTCGTGACAGTCCTGTTTTATGACATGGGACCCCGTATATATGTAGTACCGATTTGAAAGACGTTTCGCGTCAAAAACATTTTTGCCATGAATGGGCCGGCTCGTCTGGGGAAGTACCAAACTCTCACAGACGACGTTTGATGCTTCGTTCAGTGAGTGAGAGGGGCCTACCCAGCCGATAACGCTCTTGTCACACCCTTTGTCGCAGTTGTCCATGGGCAGTGGTGATCACTTACCATCAGGTGATTCGCTTGCTCAATTTCCGCCCTATATCATAAAAACAAAAATACGGCCCAGACCAGGGGTGTCATCCTCTGCTTGTCTGGTGGTTACAGGTATTTCAGCGGGTACGCGCGCCCGCCCTTCCGAGCTGCTACTTGCTTTTCCCCCATTTATACGTGTAAGTAGTACGCCAACCCAATACCTTTATTTCCTTCCCAAAATCCAACAAATTCCTGTCCTTTCCCAGCTTAAAAAATACTTGCGAAGGGCAGCAGCGTCGAAAGCACAAGAAGCCAAAGAAACTGCGCTCGATCGCCAACCCGCCTGCCATGCGTGGTAGATATGGTTGGCAATATCCTTCCACGGAACGAAGAATTATTGGGAGAGGCTGTTGTGCAGCAGTTGTCTTCACGGCTGGAATGAAAATAATGATGATAGGAGCCCACGATAAAAAAGAAAAAACTTCTGATGGTTCTCATTTTAGTAATCGGTGATTTTCTTTGACGCAAAGTTTATTTTATTTAATACTAGCTTTTGCCCGCGGCTCCGCTCGCGTTAAAGTCGATCCCTTGGCATTTATAATATTATATATATAAAAAAAATATATTATTATAATATGGATTTTGACACAAGATTGTTTTAACAATACGACAAGTAATCCTTACTAATATTATAAATGCGAAAGTGAGTTTGTTTGTTTGTTTGTTTGTTACGCTTTCACGCCGTAACTACTGAACCGATCATCATGAAATTTTGCATACAAGTTCTCTGGAGTATGGAGAAGGACATAGGCTACCTTTTATCCCGGGAAAAAGTACTGTTCCTGAGGGATCGACATTGACGCGGGCGGAGCCGCGGGCGAAAGCTAGTATATAATAAAAAGAAACACGCTTTTATCAAATTAGTGTATTGTCATCGTCGTTGAAAGTCTACAACATTTTGTTTAAAGTGAGTCGAAATCCAGTTCAAAGAAGTCGGTTACAAACAAACAAGCAAACATACAAGTGAAGCTTATAAATAGAGCCAGGTCAATTTGTATGGGAACATGAAAAAAAATTGAGTCATTGGTGAGAGCATTGGTCCCATAGGAAAAGTTGTTCATATCGACGGACTGAATCGGACAGGGTTTTCTTTACATATTGCATTGTACAACATCTTCAGTCAATCAATTTTCAACACTAATCATGTCTATATTGATGGCTACTCTAACTCTGCAGCTGTTTCATAATCACCACTATTAAGCTTCTGCGGTCCTTCAGATCTCGCCGCGCCATTACACTAAATTAAAATAGAATAACAAGTGGTCTCAACAGCTCCTCAGAAACATAAAAAGCTTTTTATTCCAGTCGTAATTGGATAGAGACTGTTGTTATAATATTTCTAAGATAAACAGCTTGTAACAATTGTGCCTTGTTTGGAGGAGACACGGATCGTAATGGCTTTTAACGTAGCGGTCGTTAAAATAAGATCGATATCAATTCGTTGTTTCAAATAATGGTTATGTAATTCGATGATGGAGTTTTAATGTCGAATCATATTTACAGACAATAAGATACATTATTTTTTAGACTCACTGCAAAGTAGTCAATTTTAAAATGTTTAAAATATTGTTCAAATATTTATTTATATTGTGTAAAGATTATGGAATTGATAGTATGTCAAAGTAAAGTGATAAAATTAATTATTAATTTTACATGGGTTTAATTTTTTTTAAAGGACCATATTCCTCGTTAGAATATTTGTACTTTTTTATGTTATAGGGCGGCAGACGAGCAAGCGGGTCACCTGATGGTAAGCGACCCTGCGCCTGTCCATGGACAACTGCAACACCAGGGTGTAACAGGAGCGTTGACGGCCTTTCAAGGAGTTGGGGAAAGGACATGGGAGGAGGAAATGGGGGAAGGATGGGCCTCCGGCTCTCTCACTCACCGAACGTAGCATAGAAGCGGTAAACCTCCTACTCAGACGTCGATTTTCTGTGAGAGTGTCTTCTCAGGACGAGCCGGCCCATTCATGCTACTAGCAAAAATGAATTTTGTCGGTAGCGTGGCTCTACCACAACCAAAAAGTACTTGAGCTATGCAAAGGTAAGCTAGGAAAATTAAGCGATGCTATTGGTGGATTCCCATTTCACGCCGCCTCGCTTTCTTACGCAGCTTTGGTATGACTAGAAACAAACCCAAATGTGAATCAATGCTTACATTCTGACACCTACAACATTACAAATGGATCACAGTAATACAACACACATTTGTAAATTAAAAACCGGCCAAGTGCGAGTCGGACTCGCGCACGAAGGGTTCCGTACCGTTATCTATAAAAACGCCAAAAAAATCATGTCTGTTGTATGGGAGCCCCCCTTTAATATTAATTATATTTTTATTTAATTATTTATTTTTAAAGTGAATATATAACTAATTATTCTGTGAATATTTCAAGTGCTACCTGTTGTCGTTATCAATATCGAGCAAAAACAAGCAAAAAATACACGTTTGTTGTATGGGAGCCCCCTCAAATATTTATTTTATTCTATTGTTTAGTATTTGTTGTTATAGCGGCAACAGAAATACATCATTTGAGAAAATTTCAACTGTCTAGCTATCACCGTTCATGAGATACAGCCTGGTGACAGATGGACAGACAGACAGACGGACAGCGGAGCGAAATTAATAGGGTCCCGTTTTTACCCTTTGGGTACGGAACCCTAAAAACCTGTTCATTCATCGCGTAATACCGCATAACAGTAATGTCTATGACCACTTCCTATCTGTATATCAATCGGCGTCCGGTGCGTGACCCAATCCACTAATTCCCGGACAGTCACGCACGCCAATTATGATGTCCACTGCCGGACAGAGTGAAGGTCAAAAGCTGAAACATAATAAAGCTATTCAGCATGTAAATTTACCACCGGAATTCCTTTGACGGGCTGAGACACCCCTCCTGCAAGGGGATGGCGGTGTTTTCTTTTGACGCGATAACGCCTTATAAATAAAAAATAAATAAATAAATAAAATTCGTTTATTTTTCCTCGTTGCAAAGATTTAACAATGTTACTTAGGGCTAATCGTATAACCTATGTTGACCATTAATCTTTGTGGAGAGGCTAGTTCCTGAAATAGGTTCATGAGAACCTGTGCTACAGGTAACTAGGCCCCCCCCTCAGATATTATGTCTAGGTAATAATAAATTAAAAGATTGAAAAAAGTGAAATAGGTACTAACAAAATATAGTGTTGTGTGTGTGTGTGTGTGTGTGTGTGTGTGTGTGTGTGTGTGTGTGTGTGTGTGTGTGTGTGTGTGTGTGTGTGTGTGTGTGTGTGTGTGTGTGTGTGTGTGTGTGTGTGTGTGTGTGTGTGTGTGTGTGTGTGTGTGTGTGTGTGTGTGAGCGTATGTGTGTGTCTGTGTGTGCGTGTGTATGTATGTGTGCGTGCGTGCGTATGTGTGCGTGCGTGCGTGTTTGTGTTAATGTGTATGTGTGTGTGTGTTATAAGTCGAAGATAGCCAAAATGAAACGAAAAAGTGTCACGTTCCGGGAGCAAACGAGAAAGCGGGACAAGTGATAGAGAGTAGTGTTGTGCCGTGCTCGAAATTTTCGAGAACGGGTCGGAAATATTTCTCGAGAATGTCTTCTTCTTTCTCTCAAGTGCGGGAATTATTGAGAAATTCTCGAGAATTATCGGAAATTTCCCGCAATTTTCAGTGAAACGGAATTCATGAGAAAAGAGATTTTCTCTCCGGCACTTCACTAATTGAGAGGCACGATTGGCATAATCGTTCGGCTTGTAAGCATCTATCTCTCTTCCACCATTATCACGAACTAGCTATTGCCCGCGACTTCGTCCGCGGCAATTTCTATTATTATGGTTAATAAGTATAGATGAATCATTTTTCCCCATTTCAAAACATTTTTTAATGATGCTTCGCTCCTATAAGTCGCAGCGTGATGTTTTATAGCCTATAGCCTTCCTCAATAAATGGACTATCCAACACAAAAAGAATTTTTCAATTTGAACCAGTAGTTCCTGAGATTAGCGCGTTCAAACAAACAAACAAACTCTTCAGCTTTATAATATTAGTATAGATATTGTCATCGGAAAACCGACTTTACAAACAACTTTTTTTAAACGCTATATACCTATTCCTATACCGATATTCGTATTCGGTCCCTCCCTACTTCGATCAAGAATCATTACACATTGTTTTTCAATAGGTAGCTCATTTTATTTACCTATTTTTCTAGCTGATGAGCTTGACAACATTGAGAAAACTTGCAACTAAGTAATTTTGCTAGTACAGTAAGTTTTTATTTTTTGACATATCTGCGTTGCAAGTAGAGTGCGAGAAGTAAGTAGGCATCCTCTTTGTATTGTTCTGGTAAAAAAATCGAGCACGTAAAGTGTTTTAAATAAACTACAAGCTGCGCTTAGCGCATACTTAAATGTAGATTATCTTCATAAAAGCAAACAAACATAAAAATCCAAGATTTAAAACCATTAGATTCTTGTTAGACAACATTTTATCTCCATACTCCAAATCTCCGATGTATTAACACACATTTAAATAAGCAAACAAGTTCATATTTAATAAGTGGTCCAAATGGGTACAGTCGACCGCACATCAAACGCAACGGTTAACTTCTGAAACACCTTCTGTCAAAACCTATAAAGTTGAAATGTTACTTCATGGTTAGTCAGTTGGAATCGGCCAGCGTGACGGTGTTTGTCGGAATATCAAATGTGTTGAAACGAGGTCCAATTTCAAGCTTATCCGGCCTAATCAAGTGTGAAAGGGTAGTCATGAGAGTATACGAGCATAGACGAAGTAGCAAATAGACAAACACTATTCGAATTATAAGAACAAACTATATTTAGATCTAGGTTTAGATGATTATTCGCTCACTAGCTGTTGCCCGCAACTTCGTCGGCATAAGTTTCGAGTTGAATGTATAGGTAATAATGTGAAATAAATCAAGGGAAGGACATAGGGTATCTTTCGTTCCGGGAAATTCTACTTTTCCCGAGGGATAGTCATTAACACGGCGGAGCGGCGGGTAAAAGCTAGTTATTCATAAACTAATTGAATGACAATGGAAAAAAAACCGGAAAAGTGCGAGTCGGACTCGCGCACGAAGGGTGCCATTATCTATAAAACGGCAAAAACCTGTCTTTTGTATGGAAACCCCCCTTTATTATCATTTTTTTTTAACTTGAATATGTAACTAAATATTCTGTGCATATTTCAAGCGTCTAGCAGTTGCCGTTATCAATATCGAGCAAAAACAATCAAAATAATCACGTTTGTTGTATGAGAGCCCCCTTAAATATTTTTTCTATTCTATTTTTTTGTATTTTTTGTTGTAGCGGCATCAGATATATATCATCTGTGAAAATTTCAACTGTCTAACTATCACGGTTCATGAGATACAACCTGGTGACAGACGGACAGACAGACAGCCGGACAGCGGAGCGATATTAATAGGGTCCCGTTTTTACCCTTTGGGTACGGAACCCTAATTAAACCTTGTAAAAATGACTTGTTTGTATTTCGTGTGTGTGCTCGAGTACTCGTATCCATGTTTGGTTGCTGGAGTATGCAAATAGTTATATAACTTTGTGCATACGTATCCAGTACAACAGATCCCGCGATACTTTCTGAAAAAAATCTTAAATGTAAACGGAAGAAGATATTAGTAAAGAATTCGTATTTTTACCAAATGTTCTTTTTTTACCACTCTTATTTTCATTTAAACTGCGTTTAATAGTTTCACGTTTAAAGCCTATATTTTATAGTAGATAGTGTCTATCTATTACTTACATTAGACTCAATGAAAACACGTTGGTACGGCCACCCAAGAGAGTTACGCTAGAGACATCAGCTTGTCGAGTTGCATTTTCTTGAGTTGTTTTGATAAATTCAATTTGATAATACATTTAATTGAAAACAAGTATTCCTTAGAAACTTTACTGTTTATCTTAGCTATCGCTGCATTTTGATTACTATGATATTTACAACTATCGACCCCCCCCGGCTTCGCACCATGCAAATAATTATGTAATATGACTCAGTAAATTATACATATAAAACTTCCTGTTGAATTACTCTATCTATTGTTGAAAACTGCATTAGAATCAGTTGCCTAGTTTGAAAGATCTAAGTGAACAGACAGCAGAAGTGACTGCATTTTATACTATGTAAAGATAAGGGACCCTTTTCATTTGTAAAGAAACCAAAATTATTTTTTTAAAGCTTATCCCTTAAATTATTATACTTTTTAATTTAAAAATCAATGAATAGATTTTTTATTTAAATTAAAAACTTTAATTAGGAACGATGGGGCTAACATGCCTTTTAGGATATAAACCCTTTAGAAATAAAGAGAAAAAGAAACCTGCAAACTCAAAAATAATTTAATTTGCGTAAAGAAAACAATTACAGCTCTACAAAAATGTAAATGTATTTTTACAGCTGCTCTATAAGTCTAGCTCAGGTCTTTGTAATTTGGGTGCTTAGTAATTAATTTAAAAGTTCTCCTTGTTTTTATACGCCATTGTTCTTCGAAAAAGCAATTTTTCGGTGCCAAAGGAAATTAGATAGTTGGCCGTGTCAGAGAATCATTAATTACTGATTAATAATTAAAGATCGTTGGCGCTTTCCTGGGAACAAAGCCTTGGTAACGAAATTTATAACAAAGGAATATTTCATGAGAGGAATAAAATATCTACTTGGTCAATCGCTTATCACTTAGTTTATTTACTCAACTTTACTTCCTGAGTAGATATGGGCCTCCGTGGTCTAGTGGTTAAGGCGTTTGCCTGTTGACCCGGGGGTCGTGGGTTCGATTCCCACCGGAAGCATACTTTGTTTAGTTGTTTCCAGTCTGGTTAGGACATTGCAGGCTTGAATCACCTGATTGTCTGATAATAAAGATGATTCCGTGCTTCGGAAGGCACGTTAAGCCGGTGGTCCCGGCTGCCATCTGGTAGTCGTTAAAGGAACCACGTCAGAGGCCGAGAGGCGGTTCCGAAGAACTCTGACACCAGGGTGTGCATGGTCGATTGACCGTGACACCTACTCGAAATGATGATGATGACCATGATGTGGGAGAAAAGGATGAAGAATGCGAAAATATTAAGTACAACACATCATGGTAATAGCGAGTCATTTCTAACAAATGTTACATTTTAAAAGCTCACTTAAAAGTCCGCGATCAAAATATATTTAAGCTCTGACAAGCGACATATTTATAGCGATACGCGGACATGACTAATAGATACAAACAAACCATTTTAAGTTAACGTTTGTAGTAGCCGCGTATAAATATACGATGGAATGCTCGCGCCATCCAAAATGGGATCTCCTGAGCATTCCGGGACACCATTGTTAAAATTTCGGCAGAATTAAATACATGGTGTACAAGCCGTGTGCTATCCGGCAGAGTAGAAAAGGACCACTCCAAGTCTTCTCGTGGATGTCATAGAAGGCGACTTAGGAAATACAAGCTAAACAAAGCTTTTAAACTAGTGATGGTTAACTCGAGTACCTAACTCGAGTCAACTCGAGTTAGGCGTAACTCGAATCAACTCGAGTTGAATTCTCTCTAACTCGAGTTTTGTAATTGCCGGTAAATTATTTTTCTTTTTGTTTTAAAATAATTTGTCATTTTCCTTTATAGTAACTAGTACCTATTATGATATATTTAAGACAAAAATATAAGCATATAATTTAACTAAGGAAAAAATATTCTATGTGACACTAATTATCTTATTTTCTTGAAAATATTGTGATTACTGATTATAAAACAATAATGAGCCTGTAAATGTACATACTTGCATCATAATGTTAGTCTGATTTTATTTTAAAGACTGCTATATCATTTCATAGTTTAATTGATAGTAAATATAATTTTTAATTAAAATTCAAGACAAAAATACTTAAATAAATGAATCGATTTCAAACAATAACTTTTTTTGTTTCTTTGGTTTGTGGGCTTCTCCCACTTTATTAGTTAAAATATTTATATAATAATAACGCACACATATATACACACATACACACATATACATTTATATTTATTTATACATTAATATATCACACACTTAAATTATACAATTTAAGTATTTACTATTTAAACACATTCATGCACCAAACATACTTACATTACCGTACGATATCTGTGCGTTGTGAATTCCATCGCTGAGGTGAATGCAATCGCGCACTCTAAAACCTGTTTGCTAGGCGCGGCTGCGCGGGCACATCGCTGTTCGATGCGACCAGTCGAGACTGATACTTACGCTAACCCTCACGCTCGCGCGCTCGATGCCTTCGTTTAGCTTATGAATGTTTGTACTCGCTGCTTTCTTACTGTGCTATTTTCACCTTTCATTCGTGCTTTCTCATCTTCATTCTCCTTCCATTCTATGTACTGTTATACTGTGTGTGTGTGAATAAACTGTTGTGAATAGACTGGAGTGTGCCGTACTTTGATTTCAACTCTTCATCTGGCTATCTGGTAACGTACCTTTCACTCTCTCATCATTTCATCGCTCATCACACCATAACCGCTACACTGGTGACCCACTGGAATACGTTATTAGAAGATCACTAGCACAAAGAAACCATAATGGCGCAGAACAAAGACGACGGCAAGTTCGTCGATGCTAGCCCGGGCACCGTTTCCATTGTACCGTCCGACATTTCAAAAGTTTCCGTACGACTTCCACCGTTTTGGCCCGAGGAACCAGAAATATGGTTTGCTAACCTGGAGGGTCAATTTTTTATCTCTGGCATCACTGCAGACAGTACCAAATTTTATTACGTCATATCCCAGTTGGACCAGCAGTATTCTAAGGAGGTCAAAGATATTATCACCTCACCACCGGCTACTGGGAAGTACGAGAAACTGAAGAGCGAGCTTATCAAACGTATATGCGCGTCCCATGAGAAGAAGGTGCAGCAACTCCTCATGCACGAAGAACTTGGGGATCGAAAACCATCCCAGTTCTTACGGCATCTTCAAGGTCTCGCTGGTGCAAACATTCCCGAAGACTTCCTCAAGACTATTTGGACCAGTCGTCTCCCCGAGAAAGTCCAAACAGTTCTCGCAGGTCAACCTCAGGCACCTCTCGAAGTCTTAGCTGACCTTGCAGACAGGGTAAACGACATCGTTCCCTCAAAACCCGGACAGGTCGCTTCAACCAGCTATGCTCCAGCATCCACGATGGAGTCGATGGCACGTGAGATCGCAGCTCTCCGCAAACAGCTGGAGGATTTAACAACGAGACAATCCAGGAGGCCTCGTTCGCAGACTCGACGACAATCCCGGAGCCGCTCCAATACCCGATCGCAGTCGAACTATAGAAAGTTCCCCATCTGTTGGTATCACCACAAACACGGCAGCATGGCAAACAAATGTATCCGGCCCTGTGACTACAAGAACTCGGGAAACTCTCAGGGCAGTCGGTAGAGGCGACAGCCGATAGCCCAGCAGCCACTGGTCGCCTGTTCGTCGTGGACAAGTCATCGAAGGTGCAGTTCTTGGTCGACACCGGCAGCGACCTCTGCGTCTTTCCCCTGTCCAAGCTACGGCAACGTCGTGCGCCCACCGATTTCAATCTGACGGCTGCTAACGGCACGACCATCAACACCTACGGATACGTTCATTTCACGCTTAACTTAGGGTTGCGTCGCAATTTTCCTTGGCGTTTTGTGGTAGCTAATGTAACAAAAGCTATTATTGGTATAGATTTCTTATCTTATTACAACCTTATTGTTGATTGTAGGAATCAAAGGCTTATTGATAATACCACCAATGTAACTACAGTAGCTTCATTAGTTAAAGATTGTTGTGATTTGCATTCTGTAAAGGTCCCGACTGGTGAATCTCGCTACCATCGAATTCTTACGCAGGAATTCCCAGAAATTACTCGTCCGTCGGGTACACAGCGCATGGTTCCTCACAACACACAACACCACATTCGCACCACACCAGGCCCCCTGTTTCTTGCGCTCCCAGACGTCTGGCTCCAGACAAATTAAAGATAGCCAAACAGGAGTTTGAGGCAATGCTGGCGAACGAGACATGTGGACCCTCAGAGAGTCCATGGTCCTCGCCCTTACATCTTGCGCCCAAAAAGGACAACGGTTGGCGTCCCTGCGGCGACTACCGTCTTTTAAACGCTCGGACTATACCAGACAGGTATCCCATCCGACACATCCATGATTTTACTCACAACATCTCAGGTTGTAAGGTTTTCAGTACTTTGGACCTCGTTAAAGCGTACAATCAGATACCTGTCTGTCCAGAGGATATACCGAAGACTGCTATCACCACTCCGTTTGGTATGTACGAATTCCCATTTATGACTTTTGGTCTGCGTAATGCAGGCCAAACATTTCAGAGATTCGTGGATGAGTTGACCCGTGGACTGGACTTCATATATTGTTACTTGGACGACTTCCTGGTCTTTTCCAGGAGCGAAAAGGAACATGAAGACCATCTCCGCCAGGTTTATGCACGTCTACGGGACTACGGCATGGTCATCAATGTGTCCAAGTGCGTCTTTGGGGCTCCCGAGGTAACTTTCTTAGGTTACCGGATTTCGGAGAGCGGTACCAAGCCACTGGATACAAAGGTCCAAGCCATACGTGACTTCCCTGCACCCAAGGACGTCAAATCGTTGAGGAGGTTTCTGGGAATGGCCAATTTTTACAGGAGGTTTATACCTCAAGCCGCCCAAATCCAAGCACCTCTCAACGCTCTCCTTGCAGGTGCAGTAAAAGGTTCAACGCCTATCAGCCTTATTGGTGATGCTCTGAAAGCTTTCCAGGACACCAAGGAAAGCTTGTCCGATGCAGCTCTTCTGGCTCATCCAGATTGCCAGGCAAAACTTGCATTGGTTACAGACGCATCGGATTTGGCAATAGGTGCCGTCTTGCAACAGCTGAAAGACGACGTATGGCAGCCTTTAGGGTTCTTTTCCCGTAAGCTGAGTCCTTCACAGCAAAAATACTCCCCGTACGACCGCGAACTTCTCGCAGTCTACGAGGGTATTAAATATTTTCGCCACATGCTTGAAGCCAGGCATTTTGTAGTCTACACCGACCACAAGCCGCTGACTTTTGCCTTCCACGAACGAAAGCGTAACTGCACGCCCAGACAGTTTCGTCATTTGGATTATATATCCCAGTTCACGACCGACATAAAGTATATAGCGGGCAAAGACAACGTCGTCGCTGACACGCTATCCCGGATCGATGAACTGGAGGCACCAGTCAGCATGGCTGATTTAGCTAGGGCTCAAGCATGTGACGATGAGCTGGCAGGATACCTGGAAACCCCATCTTCACTACGTTTATCGAAGATGGCAATACCTGGAGATCCCACGACTCTGTATTGCGATACAAGCACGTCGAATAGACGACCTTTCGTGCCCAAAGACTTGCGCAAACAAGTTTTCCGGAGCTTGCATTCACTGAGTCATCCCGGAGGCAATGCGACTGCTAAATTAGTCGCCGAGCGGTTCGTGTGGCCCGGGATGCGGAAAGACTGTCGCGAGTGGGCAAGGACGTGCTTGGCTTGTCAACGTGCAAAAGTGAGTCGACATGTGTCCGCACCTTTAGGCACTTTCGACTTACCACGCGCGCGCTTTAAACACGTCCACATTGACTTGGTCGGTCCTCTTCCCACGTCTCACGGCTTCAGATACTGTTTGACGGCCATAGATCGGTTTACCCGTTGGCCAGAGGTAGTACCTATTACTGATATCACGGCAGAGACAGTCGCCCAAGCTTTGTTGTCCACTTGGATAGCCCGTTTTGGTTGCCCGATTGACATTGTTACAGACCGCGGCCGTCAATTTGAATCCGCACTGTTCCAATATTTGGCGAGGGCCATTGGCTTCCAACACAAACGGACAACCGCGTACCACCCGGCCTGTAATGGACTCATCGAGCGCTTTCACAGGCACCTCAAGGCTTCCATTACATGCCATGCCGACTCAAACTGGACAGAAGTACTACCTCTGGTCCTATTAGGCGTACGCAGTGCTTTTAAAGAGGACTTACAATGTTCTTCTGCCGAACTTCTATATGGCGAGCCATTGCGACTCCCTGGCGAATTTTTTGAATCAGGCGATTATACTGGTACAACTGATATATCGGATTTCACCGCGCGCCTAAATTCATTCGCCGATAAAATAAGGCCTGTACCTGCTTCACGGCATTCCAAAAACAAAATATTTATTTTTAAGGAGCTGGCCACAACGGATTTCGTTTTCCTGCGTGAAGACGCTGTGCGCGCACCTCTAACGCCTACATATTCAGGCCCTCACAAGGTCATAGAACGAGGAGACAAATATTTCAAACTCCAGGTCAAAGGCAAGCCAATGACCGTTTCTGTTAACCGGCTTAAACCGGCTTTCATAATGTCTGACGAACACCAGGTCACTCTTCCAACCCCGCCAGCTTGTCTAACGCCGGTGCCAAACGACGTAACTAAGCCTACTTTTGTTACCCGTTCTGGTCGTCACGTCCGTTTCCCGGACTATTATCGCCCCTAACCAGGTCTCTGGGGGGGAGTGATGTGGGCTTCTCCCACTTTATTAGTTAAAATATTTATATAATAATAACGCACACATATATACACACATACACACATATACATTTATATTTATTTATACATTAATATATCACACACTTAAATTATACAATTTAAGTATTTACTATTTAAACACATTCATGCACCAAACATACTTACATTACCGTACGATATCTGTGCGTTGTGAATTCCATCGCTGAGGTGAATGCAATCGCGCACTCTAAAACCTGTTTGCTAGGCGCGGCTGCGCGGGCACATCGCTGTTCGATGCGACCAGTCGAGACTGATACTTACGCTAACCCTCACGCTCGCGCGCTCGATGCCTTCGTTTAGCTTATGAATGTTTGTACTCGCTGCTTTCTTACTGTGCTATTTTCACCTTTCATTCGTGCTTTCTCATCTTCATTCTCCTTCCATTCTATGTACTGTTATACTGTGTGTGTGTGAATAAACTGTTGTGAATAGACTGGAGTGTGCCGTACTTTGATTTCAACTCTTCATCTGGCTATCTGGTAACGTACCTTTCACTCTCTCATCATTTCATCGCTCATCACACCATAACCGCTACAGGTTAGTAGGTAGAACTCTCCCAATACATTAAAAATAAATAATATAAAAAAAATATAGAATTGAAACAGATAAAAACATAATTTGTCTGTTCCAATTTTTTAAGTAGTTATGCCAAGCTGAGGAGAAATAATTTGGAAAAAACTCAAAAAAACATTTACTTGTCCATCCAGTTAACTCGAGTTACGTAACTCGATTTCAACCCGAGTAACGTGTATTTTAACTCGGGTTAAATCGAGTTTTGTTTTTTCCGAGTTGGCACATCACTATTTTAAACATCTGTGAGACCTCTCGTAGTAATAAACACACAAAGAACATAATTAACGATATATGACACAAAGGCGGACTTATTGCTAACCAATCTCTTCCAGCCAACCTATGAGTAGGGTAACAGATAAATTAAAAATATAAAACAATACCATTCATTTCGAGTAGGTGACACGGTCAATCGACCATGCACACCCTGGTGTCAGAGTTCTTCGGGACCGCCTCTCGGTCTCTGACGTGGTTCCTTTAACGACTACCAGATGGCAGTCGGGACCAACTGCTTAACGTGCCTTCCGAAGCACAGAATCATCTTTATTATCAGACAATCAGGTGATTCAAGCCTGCAATGTCTTAACCAGACTGGAAACAACTAAACAAAGTATGCTTCCCGTGGGAATCAAACCTACGACCCCCGGGTTAAGCACTGGACCACGAAGGTAGTTTTACATTGCCTATATATCGCAATGATGGCTAGACAAACAAGTACTTCTTGCCATTTCAGTTTAATGTTCCAGAAAACAATGTCACACAAAGTAAGTAATTGCTAGAAAAATAAGGCAAGAAAATAGGAGCATTACTCACACACAAATAAACAAAGGGTGAGAGATACGGTTGTTTGTTCACGAATCAGAAATTCGGGAGATAAGATTGAGCAAATCTTGTCATACCTAATCATCGTTAAATACAGTTATAACTCACATTTATGTTTCACCATTAAGAATCTAGTGATAAACCAAGCCAAAATTCAATATAAACATGAAACTACTTTAATTTGCATTTATGTTTGTTTATATCAACTATCGACCAAAAATGCCACAATAATATTAATAATTAACCTATGTCAGATGCCTTTAGACAGTTTAAAACACACGAGCAAAAGATACAATAGTCCTTTTGAACAGTAAATAAATAAATATGGACAAATCACACAGATTGAGCTAGCCCCAACGTAAGTTCGAGACTTGTGTTATGGGATACTAACTCAACGATACTATATTTTATAACAAATACATATATAGTCACATCCAAGACCCAGGCCAATCTGAAAAAGATCACAGTGGACAATTGATGCTGTTGATATATTGATAAAGTGGACATTTCGGTGTAGTAGACCTATGTAGAGTGGACTGGACTAGGTGCAGCGTCGTGCCTTAAAACTTATAGGCAACGAAAAGTTCCAAGGTCTTGAGCACCGATGTCGAGTGGCTTGTCTGTCAGTTTTCTACAGGTTGCATTTTGAGGAGTGTTCACAGGAACTCCATGACCTTATCCCACCTAACCTTTTCCGGCATCGGTGTACTACGGGGTGAACGTATGCACCCGTATGTGGTTGATATACTACCAGCGCGAATAATCGCGCGAAGCGCTTAACCTCTTCGTTTATCTTAATTTGCGCCTCTTTAAGACTAGTGAATATATAGTTTTCTTAATAGGTTTCTAACGAGCCAGCGAGCTCCACCATAGACCACATCTTCACTTAACATCAGGTGAGATCGTGGTCAATCGCTGGATCATACATTTTTTTAATAGCCTCTTTGTGTATCCGTATCCCCCCGCTAGGCAAAGGGCAGTTTTGTTCCCAGTCATCCTTATCGCGGGCAATATTTTGCCAACCACTTATATTTCATCCAAGTCATCGCACCTTCTCCTTCTAGGTCTGCAACGTTTTCGGCGGGCATCCGGTTTCCACACACATTATGATTAGAATTTATATCATTCCATATATATCATTCCACAATATGATTAGAATTTATATCATTAAACACCTCAAAATAATTAAATAAATCTGAGGCGACATTAATAATGCAGATTTATCGTCTCGTAGAAGCGGCAGTGTGATAACCTTTTTCTTGAACCATACTATTAAAAAAATATTCAAACTCAAAACAAACAACGCTGTTTTTATGTTTATTTGCTTCTATCACATCAACATAATGATTGGTGTTCATATCATTATAACACCCTAACCGGTAACTGACAGGTCGTCAGAAGCTTAGAAGTCAAAATAGTTAAATAAATCCAACACGACATTAGTAATACCGTTTTAACTCGTCGTAGAAGCCACAGTTTGAAAACCTATCCCTTTCACCTAAGGAAGTACATTCTAAAATAAACAAACTTATATAAGAAAATGTCAAGTGGCGCTATTTGTGTTTTTTGTCAAAGTAAAAGTTGCGGGTCGCTCCTGGATGAGATCAGCACCGAGAAGGACGGCTATGCTCAACAGTGGGCCGATGATGGGCTTAGAAGATGATGATGAATGCGACATTAACTCTTTCACCGCTAGACTATATATCAGTTGTCGAGGTCCCAGCGCGAAGCATATTGAATCAAAAATAAATACCTACAACAAATACGGATGAACAACACAGTTATGACATTAAAGTGTATGACATTGTAAATGATTACTAGAGTAGGTACATATTTGTCTAACATGAACATATTTTTATCCGAATACACCAAAATAAAAAGGTCTTCGGAAATATACAACGTTCGAAAAATAGGCACGTAAAATTATTGTCCAATTAATCTGACGTTCGCAGTGAAAGGGTTAATAATATAGATTTATGGTCTCGTAGAAGTGTCCGTTTAATTACATTTTCCTTGGATCTATATTCTACAAAAAGTAACGATATAGCACTCAATATAAACAACCTAACATTAGACAAGTTCAATTGGCTATATTTATGTTCTTCGTCTTCATCACAAACACATTATGATAACGTTCCCATCATCATTTATAACACCCATTCCAGTCTACAGAAACTAAGAACTCAAAAATTATTTAATAAACCCGACGTGACATTAATAACACAGATTTATCGTGTCGTAGAAGCGGCAGGCTGACGCCATATTTCTTATTATCGTTAGAAGTGGCACGCGACGACTTAATAATGGGTTGATTTAATAGGAAATAATATGGGCTTGAGTAGGCTTGAATACTGTTTTTGTACACAGAAAATATTTTGGTACAGAAAACTGTTGGAATTGAACAGGTTGTCAAAGCTACGTATTAATATTGGAAACTGTGACATTTGCGTAAATAAGTATGCTAAGAACAAACAAAACAAGCGAAACAAGCCTTTTTTCCTAAAAACTAAAATTACAACTGCCTTGGCAAAAAAAATTATAGTTTATGTCACTCGGGAGATTCTAAGGATACCCCATACGTTCAAAACCGTTGAGGCATTTAAAAGTTATGGTGGACTCACATACATATTTACGTCTTTACATAATAAATAAATAAATATTACGGACAAATCACACAGATTGAGCTAGCCCCAAAGTAAGTTCGAGACTTGTGTTATGGGATACTAACTCAACGATACTATATTTTATAACAAATACATATATAGATACTCATCCAAGACCCAGGCCAATCTGAAAAAGATCATTTTCCATCTTGACCTGGCCGGGGATCGAATCCGGTCACTCCGTGTCGCAGGCTGGCGTGTTGACCGCTGCGCTACGGAGCTAGTCATTATTTATTTATATGTATATACATACATATAAATAAATAATAATAATTAACTAAATAAACAATACACTCATTGTTTCGCAGTCATGTATACTCCAGATAATGTATTCGAAAATATTCGAAACCAGATATCCTGGTAGTATCATCATAGATAGTATAATTCAACTAGTAATTTTTAGATAACCAGTGTTTCCTTATCCATAAAGATATCTTCCAAGATCATTAAGATCCAGTTTGGAAAATTACACCTCTATAAAATAGACCTTAACCACGTAAATAGATAATGATGGGTGAACCCCACAAACTTATAATTATGTTATCTTTCGGTACACTCATAACATGAATATTATACTGATTATTGTATTTTAATCATGATTCGAAGCTATAATAAGATGATAGACCTACCTCGAAGTAAATTATAGATATGCAACATGCCAGCTAGTACATACATTTAATAATAAAATAAATAAATATATAGGTACAAATCACACAGATTGAGCTAGCTCCAAGGTAAGTTCGAGACTTGTGTTATGGGATACTAACTCAACGATACTATATTTTATAATAAATACATATATAGATAAACATCCAACACCTAGGCCAATCTGAAAAAGATCATTTTTCATCTTGACCTGGCCGGGGATCGAACCCGGGCACTCCGTGTCGCAGGTTGGCATGATAACCACTGCGCCACGAAGCTGTCAAGATATGTTCCAAGAAAATTATGATCCCGTTTGGAAAATTACACCTCTATAAAATAGACCTTAACCAAGTAAATAGATAATGATGGGTGAACCCCACAAACTTATAATTATGTTATCTTTCGGTACACTCATAACATGATTATTATACTGATTATTGTATTTTAATCATGATTCAAAGCTATAATAAGATGATAGACCTACATCGAAGTAAATTATAAATATGCAACATGCCAGCTAGTACATACATTTACTTCTCTTTTTTCCCAAACTAGCATAGAAGAGGATTTTGTAGGTCATTACACCATCTCGTAATTGCCAGGACCAATTTAAGCACATTTGGTGATGGGGTGTCATCCTTAACTGCCTACCCGGTGGTTGCAGTTATGGCATCGGGTACGTGCACCCGGCCTTCCGCCTACTTGATTTTACCCCATTCATCCGAGTAAGTGGTATCCCAATACCATCATTCTCTTCCCAAATACAACAAATTCCTATCCTTCCCCAGCTTTAAAATGCTTGTGATGGCCATCAGTTAACCCATCTGCCAGACGTGGTGAGTATGGTAATATCCTCCTAAGAATCCTTGGGAGAGGCCCATGTGCAGTAGTAGACTGATTGTGGCTGTAATTATTTAAGTTTTTGATTTGGCTATTCTTCGCGTCGAAAAACTCTAACATACAGAAATTTCCCAACACCGCTAGTTCGTAGCGTATTCATATAAAACGTTTGAATATCAATACTGGAATCCCCAAAACGTTATAATGGCACGATAATTTACCTTTGTATCTGTTGTGGTCGCTCTCAATATGATAACCTTCGGCATGCACCGCAGTGAATATTAATATTTTATAACATCAATGCATGCTTATTGCATTGATGTCATAAAATATATATGCTGATTGGTAAAAAGTACAAGAATAATTTTAATTTTTAAATAGATTTTTATTTAACTGTTTTATAATTTTACCCCTAAATCAGATCATATAAAAAAACGAATTCTGTACTTCGGTAGTTCATTACTTCTAGTATTCTTGGTATTTTTCCTTCAAAAAATAATTATTTGTTTCTTAATTACAGTACCAACACGATAAACGTGGTCGTTGGTTCGTTATGGCCTTAGGCTCTGTCTACCCCGAAAGGGATACAGCCGAAGAATATGTATGTATGTGTATTTTTTAAGTTAAAACAATCAAAATGCGTGCAGGCCGTACACGTTGTACCATTGAGTAGAATCTTTAATGGAACTAATTTATTCCACTACCATTGGTGATACAAGTGATATACATTCTTATATAATTGACAACACAGCGATTTAGAGGTCTTGAGGCCTCGGGGCAACAGAGCTGGCCTGGCCCCAAATTATTTTCCAAATAGATTTTTTTTCAGTCGTGTTTTATCCTTACTAATATTATAAATGCGAAAGTGAGTTTGTTTGTTTGTTTGTTACGCTTTCACGCCGTAACTACTGAACCGATCATCATGAAATTGCATACAAGTTCTCTGGAGTACGGAGAAGGACATAGGCTACCTTTTATCCCGGGAAAAAGTATTATTCCCGAGGGATCGACATTGACGTGGGCGGAGCCGCGGGCGAAAGCAGGTAATAAATAATTTAATGTGAAACCAATTAGGTATAGATCCTCTTTTTATTTTGTTTGTACAAGTATAGGTAAAGTTTGTTTCTTGTATAGGTAAAGGTAAAACGTGAAAAAAATATCAAAGGAAAATTTGTTTACAAGTGTTACTATCTGTATTTGATTTTTCTGAAGTCTCTATTGTGAAGTCTCTTTTGTGGAGGCCCCGGTGCTGTAGCCCCGGTATTTCCCCCAAATCCGGCCCTGAACAATCTGACGTAGACCTTCTCACCTTGATTTGATTTAAGACTGAATTAAAATCAGTAACTGGCTATCATCACACAGCATTACGGCTCGCAAAAATAGCCAATGTAAATAAATAGTTTGTAATATCGACGTTAAGTTTATATTACCTCACTGAATCAGTGTTCCAGGGATTCAGGATGGGAGTATAGACCGAAATTTGAGAAAAATAAACTAACTCGTTTTTCTAGAAATCGGATTTGCTTGTCCATTAAAATACTAAGATGTAGAGTTTACTTCTTCTTGGTCGTTTTGCTCATAAGGCTCGTGACCACTATAATTTGCCCCAGCTACAAGATGTGTCCAGGCCGATCTGTTCTACGCCAAGTTATTATTATTTCGAGTAGGTGCCACGGTCAATCGACCATGCACAACCTGGTGTCAGAGTTCTTCGGAACCGCCTCTCGGCCTCTGACGTGGTTCCTTTAACGACTACCAGATGGCAGCCGGGACCACCGGCTTAACGTGCCTTCCGAAGCACGGAATCATCTTTATTATCAGACAATCAGGTGATTCAAGCCTGCAATGTCCTAACCAAACTGGAAACAACTAAACAAAGTATGCTTCCGGTGGGAATCGAACCCATGACCCCCGCGTCATCAGGCAAACGCCTTAACCACTGGACCACGGAGGCTGTTAGGCTATTGTTACGCCAAGTGAATGGCAGCCTGTGTGTTGCACTTCAAGGATTTCAGGAGTGGATCTGTCCAGCGGCTTGGTAATTTGCCTCTAGGTCTAACTCCTGCGACGCGACCGATTATTATGAGCTTTTCCAGATTATCTGGTTCGCGTCTTGCCACGTGACCGAAGAGTGATAGTGCTCTTTTAAGGCATATTACTGGAAGACGGGTCCGAATCTTGAGCTGTTGCAGGTTTGACGGATTAACTCCGTCAATTCTGCAACGGGTAACAAATATTAGCATAGCACCTGGGTCAGGTTACTGCCTGTCCAGTAGTTGCAGGTATAACATGATGTATGCGCATGCGCACCCGGCCTCCCGGCTGCTCCCCCATTCATCCGAGTGAGTAGTATCCCAATAACTTCATACCCTTCGCAGCTCCAACAAATTCCTATATTTCCCCAGCGCTTTCATTTTCATAAAGGGTCACACAAGATTTTGACCACCAAATATATTTTGTATTAAATATTAAAATAATAATTATGTAATGTGCTATTTTCAACTCAATCTTTTTTTGACGTGATATCGTCTTATAAATTAATGAACGCCGGCTGCACACACGAAAAAGTGTCATGTTCCGTGTGCAAGCGAGAGCGCGGAGCGATAGAGGGGCACGGCACGATCGGCCTAAGCGTTCGGCTTGTGACGCATCTATCTCTCTTCCACCGTTTTCACGTAAAACTATCGTCCGTAAATCGACTTTACAGATAAACAATTTTTTTACCAATAAACTTATATAAAATATAATGGTAGATACACATACAAAATGAAGTCTTAATAATGTCTCCGAGTCAAAACATCATGCATACTTACAAACAATGACAAAAACGGTACATACTGAAAGTATAACTCCATCTTTTTTCACTTTTGGTGCGTAGTTTTTGCATCTTTTTACTGTACCTTCATCATCGCGTGACGTGTGAGTGCTAGAGCGGTTTATTGAAACTATAGACAAAACAGCTCCGAAACTCGATTAGAGCGCTGTTTTGCCTTTGCCACTTTTCGAGCGCAAATCGTCTTTTTACCATTATATTTGATCAAAGTCAAAATCACAGAATGAACCCAAGCATTAATTTTCTGTGACAGGTAGTCAAAATAATTAACCCATTTTGTAAATTTACTACCTAAAAATAACCCCATTACGACCGAATATCTTTAAATTGCCCCTACTTTATCATTGCAATAAAATTTAATAATTCGTTACATTATTTTAGTACCACATTAAACCGATCAAGGGAAATTGACCATCACTGTTTGGTTTTAAGATTGATAATTGCCTACAATCGTAGTCCAAATGGTAAGTGAAATAATAGTCTCTCTAGGGTATCAAAAGCCTTCGGCATCTATCTTCGGTATCTACTGAGGGCGTACTAGATTTATAAGTACTTTACCGCGGTAATTAAATAAGACATTGTTCCCAATGTATTATTTATTTTTTATCGATTGATTTATTTTTTATTTTTTAGCTTTTCCCTGCGGCTTCACTCGCGTTAATGTAGATCCCTCGGGAACAGTAGATTTTGGGAATGAAAGGTACCCTATGTCCTTATCCAACACCTTTCCAACGCAAAAGCATCCAACTGACTCTATATCAAATTTCATTGCAATTGGTTTAATAGTTGAAACGTGAAGTGGTTAAGGACGGTGATAACACACAGATGTATTTTCGCATTTATAATATTAGTATGGATTGAATCGTAGAAATTTATCGTTAAAATAATTAAATAGCATAGTAAAACCTTGCTTCAAAAGATACTTTGCACTACACCTATTTCAATTTTTTTATTGATTTTATTATATACTTACCTACAACAAAGTATTATAGATCCATATTTAGGTACCTAAGTACTATTTTATTAATATAATACATACGAATCTTTCATCTTTACCCCACTTAGCTTTAGCGAGATATTGGACTTAGTAATAGTTTGCTAGCCGCATTATTATTGATAATTCCTCAGATGTGTCCATGCCCTCGATCGTCTTTTACGATATTCATAGAAGTTACGCGTCTGGTACAATCTGAGCTTTTTCATTTTTCAAGCCCAAATTAGATTTTAAAAAATTACAATAATGGCTTTCGCCTGCGGCTCCGCTCACGTTAATATTGATTCTTCGGAAACAATCCTTTTTTTGAGGATTAAATGTGGCCTATGTATTAATGCGAACTTTTGTCTAAATATTGTTTTGTAACAAACATCCAAACGTTCAACCTTTTTTATTTATAATATTTCTAAGAAGTAAGATTAGGCGAACATCTAAGTAAAGCGTAATGTACAAATCATCTTATTTTAATAAATGTTAGCCTACTTCCTAAATTGTCGATTGTTGCTTGCTTGTTTTTCGTGTGTGTAAGTGGCCAACACTGGCGTCAGATTTTTCAAGCTGCCTAAAGGCACCTGACATCTCTTTAATTATTATATTTTCAGTTACTACTTCACATTGAACATTATTATGTTGTGAGCAAGCGCAATTTCCTTCAGCATCACTTAAATGATATTTATTCATGGAGGGACACCAAGTTTCCTTACAGTAATAGTTGTTATACAGTTTAACATTCAACATGCTAGTTTACTTTATTCAAATAGGGGACGGGGACGGATGGTTCTGTAGTAATTTAAATACATTTTCTTATCAATGCATTGCTACACGGCATACTAAGCTGGCGTAACCAGGCAGGTGTTCTTTTAGGGTTTCGTACCCAAAGGGTAAAACGGGACCCTATTAATATGGCTCTACTGTCCGTCCGTCCGTCTCTCCGTCTGTCCGTCTGTCACCATATATCGACGGGCTAAATCACCCCTTCAAGGTTCGGACAGTGGTTTTTTTTACATATTATATATTAATAACGCCAAATAAGTGAAGAAAAAAATTAACAATATAGTGCTTTATGTCGTATTGTCCCCTGTGGAAGACATAGAGAATGAAAATGTGCAGAATAAATATTGTAATGCTTGCAGTATTTTTTGGTTTTCATTCACTGAATTAATTAAAGAAAAAAGAGTTTGCAAACGTACCGGTAACTGAGGGGCGCTCTCAAGTTCACTGAAGAGCTGCGTTCAACCTGCTGCTGCCTCCTCTTGTCCCCCTCCCTCCAACTCCCGTAACTCCTCAAAAACGTCACAGCACCACAACTCGCGTTCACAAAATCAACAGTTTCATTCGAAAGGTCCGTATCGTTCGATACGTCGACAATCGAATCGTAAATACTCGAATAAGTTACATTTTCAGATATGGAATGGTTCGTAGGTTCGTACACACCGTTGTGTTTTGGACTAGAATAAATATACACTCGGTTAAGTTCTGAATCGTTCTCAGTTTTGAGTTTTAAACTCGCGATAGTGGTGTTTGTGTCGTGGTAGTCGTCTATGGATGTGTACCACGCCTCTAGGATGGCTATGTGGGAGTCTAAGTCGCGACACGTTAGACGGAACCCGTAGTCGTGACATTGTTGTTCTTCGACGATTTCTGTAACAAAGAAAAAAGTAAATTGTATGCGTTGATACTTTTTTACGCTCTTCGCAGAAGTATTAATGTAAATATGGAGATTCTTAATAGGTAATGTGTACCTTAGAATTCGTCTTATCATAATTAACAAAGAGGTATGTATACATTTTGTATATCATTGGGCATAGTTTTTATGACTGGCCGCGTGTCTGACCCTTATCCTCTTTGGGTAGCTCTCGAACCGCGGACCTGTGAAAATGGAGTCTTACAAATAATTTTCCGTACTAAAATTCTAACCAGGTGTACCTTGTGTAGCTGGCTGGCGTGTATTATCAACAATTCATTAGAGTGAGTACTGCGCTCGCCAATACGCTTGCCAATCGTGGTGCGTATGGCAATATCCAGCAATGGAACAAAAAATCATTAGGAGAGGCCTTTGTCCAGCAGTGGACTTTTTACGGTTGAAAATGATGACGATAATGACTTGTAACTACCGCGCCACGGAGGCCTTCAATGTATACCTAATCTTCTTTTTTTCTTTTCAGCCTTTTTCTACCTTTAAGGTGTAGGCCTCCTTCAGATTATGCCACTTTTCTTAATCTTGGGCTTTTCTATCCACTTTACACCCGCTGTTCTTTTGATGTCGACGTACCAACGATTTGCGGTCTGCCTTGCGGGCGCTTTTCGCCCACCGGTCTCCACTCCACAAGCGTGTTGCACCATGGGTCTTGCTTCCTAGCGACATGGCCAGCCCATTGCCATTTCAGCTTCGCTATACGCTTGATGACATCTGTGACCTTGCTCCTTTCTCTGAGCCACTCATTCCTTTTCCGGTCTTTGAGTGAAACACCTACCATTTTTCTCTCTATCGCTCGTTGAGTTACCCTGAGTTTATGGATAATCTCCTTGATGAAAATCCAAGTCTCAGCCCCATAGGTGAGAACTGTCAGGATGCACTGGTCATGTATGCTAGCTTTTGTTCTGGTGTTAGGGTATATTGAACACGTAGTCAATTTTAGCGTAAGCTGCCCATGCAAGTCTTGTGCGCCTATGGCTATACCTACTCATTCATAACTTAATTAATTTAAGGATGCGTTATACCTATAGACAAAACAAACAGCGCTAGTAACATACAAAGCGAAATGTAGATTTTATTTTTCTCTTCCATAAATCCGAACTAAACGAAATTTACTGTTTGACTCTGAACAAAATATTTACTAGCAGAGCAATTTGTGCTCCAGTTTCAGGAAGCAATGTATATTGCAATCAGATTTTATGAACAAACAAATAGTATTTCGCTTCCACAGACACTACTTTGAGGAGCCCGATGGCCCAGTGGTCGTGCGCTTTAATACCGCTTATGTAAGTTAAGCAACCCTGTGCGAAGTCCCCACTGTGATGGGTGACTGCAAGTGGTACAAACAATTCTCGAGCTCCTCCGTGCTTCGAAAGGCACGTTAAGCCCTTGGTCCCGGCTGCCAATGCCTTTAGGCGGCTTGAAAAATCTGACAACAGTGTTAGCCACTTACACACACGTAAAACAAACAGGAGATTTCTAGGCATTCGAGTCCTACAACAGCCAATTCGCAAAGGTCCTAAGCACGTTAGACCAATGGTGCCTAAGACATTTATGCCTAATACCACCATTTTGAAAATTTTCGTGTAAGTACAGAAATAATTTAAATTTAACAGAAATTAGGTATGTATTAATTTCATGGTACAAAAGCTCATCAGCAACAAGCTTCGTCAAAAAATTTACAAAATTCATCCGAACATGCTTCGTCAGAAATACTCAATCTAAAAGACCGCCCGCATCGTCCCTGGACCAAAAGTACCCATTATACTGGCAGCATTTCCCCTTTCAATCGCTATGGAAAGCCTCTGAACCAAATACGATACGGAGCGACTGTCGTTGGTACGTTCAGCAACACGACGCTCCAACTCTTTGACAAAGGCCCTTGCTTCAGAACCCCAAGCACCCGTGGTCTCAAAAGCTACCGGCACAAAAATATAGGCAGGTTTTAAACAGGCGTACTTAGCATGATTTTGTTCCGCAGCATTCCAGGCAGCTGATCCTGTAGTAGTCATTGTATTAAAACACAAAATTCACGAAAACGGTTGAGAAATGCGACCTGTAGAGGAGAACTACTTATGTAAATCAAGCGCTACAGTTATTCCCGAGTGTTTTTTTTTTTTGTATCTAGTGTCAATGATACTCTATAAAATAAATAAGTCTATCTTTATGGTTCACAAGATCAGTCTTGTAACAGACGGGTACACAGCAGGAATAAACCAAGTAAAAGAGTTCGTTGCCACCTCAGCGGATTAGTTCTTTAAAGTGGCAGTGGGCGGGGCGCATAGCGCAAAGAGCCGATGGCGGATGGGGCAGAAAGGTGCTCGAATGGCGACCACGTACCGGCAAGCGCAGCGTTGGACACCCTCCGATCAGGTGGTCGGACGACCATTGCAGGAGGTCCCGATTTCAATTAAATGTATTTTCTCGGAATTTTCACTTCCACGCTGGTCTGGGAGAAAAGAAAAAAACGACGAATGTACCAGCTGCTTCTCTTCTCGCGCAGATCGTAAAAGCCGATCGAGGGAATGGGTAAAATCTGAGGAATCAAGTTAGTAAGCGATGCGGCTAGCAACCCATCACTATTTTGGTTCCGTTTTCCACCTAATGCCCACCAACATGCTAAACGTGGCCTTCAGGTCTTATAGACCTAGGTTCTGTCTACCCGCAAGGGAAAAAGACGTGATAATATGTATGTATGTATTTTCTCGGAGCCGTAAAGAACTCTTTAGATGTATGCGCGATACTTGGCCGATATTTAACGGTATATACATGTTGAATTTTTTATCGTTCTGAACCCTCAAAGGGGTGATTCAGCCCGTCGATATGAACAACTTTTTCCTATAGAACCAATGCTGGAAACTCAAAAAACAATTGTCAGTTTCATACAAAAATGTTCGGCCGCCCGTTCAAATTGTATGGGAAAGTCAAAAAAATTTTTGAGTTCCCAGCATTGGTCCCATAGGAAAAGTTGTTCATATCGACGGGCTGAATCACCCCTTTAAGGGGTGATTCAGAAAAATTTCACCACGTAGATAGAGAATCGGATATTTTTACAATTATCGGCTGTTAATGTGTCTACCGAGATGAATATATCAACGACGGTGACAGGAAACAAATATTGTGTTGATAGATTGGTTAATATCTTGTTGTATGCTTGATTTATTGTTCGCAGTAAAAGATAAGATGTTTAATTGTCATTAATTCTTTCATATTTTCTAGTTAGCATTTAAATGGTTGTATATTGTTAATTATAAGGATTATTTTTAAAGGAAGGAATTTTACTACCTCCTTGGTTCAGTGGGTAAGGCGTTTGCCTGTAGACCCGGGGTTGGTGGCTTCGATTTCCACGGGAAGCATACTTTGTTTAGTTGTTTCCGGTTTGGTTACGACATTGCAAGCGTGAATCACCTGATTGTCTGATAATCAAGATGATTCCGTGCTTCGGAAGGCACGATAAGCCGTTGGTCCCGGCTGCCATCTGGTAGTCGTTAAAATAACCAGAGGCCGAGAGGCGGTTCCGAAGAACTCTGACACCAGGGTGTGCATGGTCGATTGACCGTGACACCTACTCGAACTGATGATGATGAATTCTGAGGAATCATATTAGTAGGTGATGCGGCTAGCAACCGTTTGCTAAGAAAAGCAAAGTGCTATTTGATTTCGTTTTCCATCTCGTTGCCCATCAACGCTAAACGTGGCTTTTAGGTCTTAAAGACCAGCCGGCCTATTTGCTAATCATCTAGATAAGCTCTATACATGATACTGAAATTAAATGACGATTTTTAGATTTTTTTTCTCTCTCTTAAACTCTTAAACAAATTAACTCAATTTTATATTACTAGCTCCGTGGCGCAGCGGTCAACACGCCAGACTGCGACACGAGAGTGCCCGGGTTCGATCCCCGGCCAGGTCAAGATGTAAAATGATCTTTTTCAGATTGGCCTGGGTCTTGGATGTGTATCTATATATGTATTTGTTATAAAATATAGTATTGTATATTGTATAAAACCTGATAGATAAACATTTAGATGTACAGGACATAGGATAGGTTACTAATTTTTTTTCTCCAGTTTGAATAAGACGTGGCCCCCATACAATTGTACGCGAATGGAGTCGCGGGCACAGCTAGTCTTGAATAAGTCCGCGAATAATCAAAACTTTTTTTTAATCCTGAAAGCACATGACAAAGGAATTCCATGCAACTATGAATGCATCAATCTTTTCATCACAATATCCCCTCGTCCAAAGTTAATCGGGATTCTTGCATAATTCTGCCGCAGCGCATTCTTTCACGAAAGCTCTATGAGACGCATCGCATACGATATCTCATTGTGTAGTCATGAGCTTAAATACGATAGCTTATGCGAGCTTTTGAAAGTGCCGACGGATTGTTAATTAATATTCGATTCAAGTTTACAAGCTAGGACAACATTTGGGAAAGAAAAAAACCTAATTGTTAATTTATATTTTTGTAAGTATTTTATTTTGCATTCACAATGCTATTTTCATATACTCTTATTGTGTTCTAACCTCAGCGCTGAAATTCTTTACCATATCCCGTTCATGTCATCCAGTAGCTCAGTTGGCAGAACGTAGGTCGTACATGGTCTATGTAGGTCGCTGGTTCAAGCCCCGCCCGCATGAAATTATTTCACCATATTTTTATTTTTTATAAGAGTTAACAACAATTTCTATCATTAAATAGTGTACATAATGGGAACAAACTAAAAATAGAAATGCTTTACAATGTAGTACCTCTAGAGAGACGTGCAATGTTCGAGCTTTCAGAGCTTTTCATGTATAAATAGCGATTTCCGATAGGAATTTACAACAAGCGCGCCGGCAAGCGACCCAAAATGAAAACCAATAATGTATAGGAAAAGGTTTACTAGTAAATATTTTTCATATTTTTATTAAATTTTTCATGATTTTTCAGCCACTTTATGCATATTTTTTATTACAAGATTTTTTTATTTATTATGTCCCTGTGGATGTTACTACTAGATCTTGGAAATTACCAACTTTATTATATTTAATTGAGCTCGCTAAATTAGAAAACATGTGTAATGGATAATCTTAACTAGTGTAGTGCCGTGCTCGAAATTTTCGAGATCTATGAGAACGGGTCGTAAATTTTTCTCGAGAATTTCTTCTTCTTTCTCTCAAGTGCGGGAATTATTGAGAAATTCTCGAGAATTATTGGAAATTTCCCGTAAATTTCCGTGAGAAGGAATTCATTAGAACAGAGAATTTCTCTCTGGCACATCACTAATCTTAACTAAGTAATAATAGAACAATTTTTTTTGGTCATTACGTGAGAAATGTGTCTCATTCAACATCTTCATTTCAGCTATTTCAGCCGTAAAAAGTCCACTGCAGGAAAGGCCTCTCCATCGGAGCCTTCATCAAATATGATATGGGAGGATATTGCCGTACTCGCCACGCTTGGCAGGTGGGTTGGCGAGCGTTTCTTGTGCTTCAGACCCTGCTGCCTATCGGAAGCATTTTAAGTTGGGTAAGGATAGAAATTTGTGGGATTTGGGAAGGGAATGGATGATATAGGATACTACTCAATCGGTTGAATGGGGGAAAAGCAGTAGCAGCCGGGCGCACATACCCGATGCCATGCAAGCAGTTGAGGAGAACAGCCCTGACCTAAAGAGGTTCTTATTCAAATTGTTATAGTATCTATAGACTTTTATAAATCTTTTACAAGTTTTATATTAAGATACACAAGCGTGGATGTATGTATGACTTTAAGCACTTGTTTAAACGAGGTTTATAAAAAACAAATTTTATAAACCTCGTTTAAACAAGTGGTTTTGTTAAATTAATCAAAGTAAGACAGTTATTGATTCATATCAATACGTCTACTGAAGCAAACAGCAGCCCAACAGATTGCGAACATTCGTTCAAAAGGCGAACTAATGCAATTTACCATGCACAGAGGCAAGTGCGCACTGCATACCCAACCCCTACTGCTTATCTCTTTCTAATTCTATACCGCATTATATCCTTCTCGTTCCCACACAAACGCACCCCTTCTCGACTCCAATTTGGATTAACGGTTGCCATAGGAACCGACGAAAACAACGTGTTTGGCGTATGCCACGCGTATGCCCATTAATTATTGATCTCCCGTACCTCCCTGCCGTCATAATAAGTTATTAGGAAATTAGTGGAACATGCAGCAGATTCGCAGGTCCAACTAAAGTGGTACCCTCCCGTGATGGCGCGGACTAATAAGACATGTCTATTAGAGGAAATAAAACGTTAAATCGAGGGATTAAAGTGTAATTTACGTTAATTAATGATGTTAAAGTGGGCCTCCTACGTCCTTAGCATTGAGAGGAAATGTCCTCCGAATTTGTTGATATATAGGGACTGATGTGGGACTGATGTATGTTTGTACACGTTAATTGTTAGACTCAGTAGTCGGGTTCGGATCTAACATTCAATTAAGAATCAATTACGTATACCTTGTTTTCTTTGAATTACCGTCGGAAATCTGATTTATGGTCATGGAAAGTTGGAATATTGTATTTCGAGATGGTTTTTGTCGGCTTCACAGATAAATCAATAGTTAATGACGGGCCGAGCAGGTTCATTGAAATTATGATGTGGAAGGTTTCTTTGATCATTGGTCGTATAGAATTTCATATGACAGGAACTAGTAAGTACCTGTCTACGACATTCATTTAGTAGTGTGCCTCTCGTCAAGATGCTTATTCAACTTACTCAGAAGATAAATCGACGCCAACTCGCGCGCAATCGCGAGTTTAACACTCGCCAGTTGACGTAGAACTCATAATTATGATACATTGTTTGGTAAAAAAAGTACTTAAGTCATATACTTATAACTTAACAAGCTTCATAAAGCTGCAATGGAATCGCAGCTTCAAAATAAAGATTTTTAGTCAAAGAGACTGAAACCCATGTCGTCATCGAATTCTTCAGGCTCTTCTTCCTTCTTTTCCTCTTTGGCAGCCTCAGCGGCAGGTGCAGCGGCTGGCGCAACACCCACGCCGGAACCGATGTTGGTGATGAGCTCCCTCACGTTCACACTGTAACGATGCAGCATGCCACCTGCATGCTGCATCTCGTCCAACCTCATTTCTTTCTCATCCTGTCCATTTTTCATTCCTTATTTTTATTCAAATTTCATTTTTTAATTCAAATTTCATTCCATTCCATTTTTAGGTTACTTTCTCTCTCTCTCATCACTCATTCATCAGTCTACTACCATCTTTCAGTCTACTACAATCTCTCGGAGCATAACAGTCTCTGTTATTAATTATTGAAGTCAACATCTACATAGTTGAAGTTGTAAAGTGAAGTTGTAACAATAAAGTTATTCTCTGTGTGTTCTGTGTGTCGAGTCTTATTTTCTCCCTAACTTCCTTATATGTGGGAACTCGGCTAGAGCATCGGGACGGTCGAGCCCTCACAACACCCTCGAGGGCTTTGGCGAACAGACCGGATCAGTACGGCACGACGTCAACGCCAGCCGCCTTCAGGATGGTGGAGATCTTCTCACCAGTGACCGCAAAATCGTCATCAACAAGAGAGTGGAGTACTAGGTTACAACTATAATATAGATAAATGTTATAAAGAGGAACGATCTGTTTATATGTATGTTTATAATGAGATTTCAAAATCCTTTACCAATAGAAAGCTTCATTATTAAACAATTGATGTCTCTGATATCTAAGTTTGTTCCCTTTGATATAATCAAATCTTGTTTCCAGTTAAATGCTCACTTGACATTCTGGGGTCCGAGGGTCACACAGTTTACCCGGACCCAATATTTGGTTACTCTAACGATGTAATTGTATATGCCTAGTACTAGTCTGAGTACTAGTGACGAGACGTCCGTGGCGTTCTAACTCTTTCCCATTGATAGAGTACTGTAACGTTGCAGCATGCCACCTGCATGCTGCATCTCGTCAAACCTTCAATCCAACTTTCAAATTTCATTCCATTCCATTTTTAGATCATTTTCTCTCTCTCTCTCTCATCGCTCATTCTACCATTCTACGATCATCTCTCGGACTGGGCACTTCTCCTACGGTCTCTGATTTGTCATACCTCACTTATAATATATTCATAGAAGTACCAAATAAATTTTATCTGCTGTTGTGCCGAGTCTATTCTCTACTTCCTTATATGTGGGAACTCGACTAGAGCGCCGGGACGGTCGAGGTCTCACAGTACTAAGCTAGTATATTATATTCCACCAACTATACTCGTGAACTGGAGGCTTAAATAACAAAATCCAGTTTACTGCTTCATTCCATAAATAAATAAGGCAAAACATGTCCCCCTAAGTGCGTATGTCTGTTAGACAATACTTCGCCACTCTTCACTGGATATGGAGCCCTCTTTATACAACCTTTTCTTTTAAATGGCAAGACAGAATATTTTTCGTAAAATTTATTCATATTGTGCCTTGTGGGGTAAATATTGTTTTCTTTATTAAATGTGGAATCACTTTGTTAATCAAGCTAAAATGAAAAAGAAAATATAAAGTAAGTAGATAAAAACATTGATTTGATGATGGAACTGGGAGAATCGTACAGTCAGCTAAGAAGATAATATTAATATGAAAATATATATTCAGAAAGATTTTTATTTAGACTTCCTGAATATAAATTTCGATGTTAATATTTATTTTAGTTTAAGAGAAAATTCAAGATATAGGTAGATGGCGGGGTCGGGTATCTTCTTGGCTGACTGTACATAGACGCGTGAAAAAAAATCATCATGTTTTATTTCTTTACAAAATAAGACAATGCACGGTGCAACTGTACGAAATGAATAGTCAGCACTTAACGCTACAAACAGCTTTTATTTCTTTAACTGTTTAGTACACGTTTTGGCTTAGTTGCTAGCCACGCCTTCTGCCGGTATGATATTGTGTTACACTTCCTAGCACGACCATGGTCGAATTTATTAGATCATCAGATGAAAAAAAACCTATAAATTAATTTATTGTCACGGTAATCCTTCAATTTTAAGATCTGTCATATCGAAAACGATATTTTTTTTTATTTGTTAAATTTTTCAATTTGTACCCACTTCCTACAACATCTTAAGGGTATACACGACCTTAAGATGTTGTAAAAAGTACAAATTTCAAAGTTTCTTATAAAATCTACGTCCCCTATACAATCTGATTTTGAACCCCCTAGCTATATTGAAATCTGGGAATCAGAATAAATCTGGGAATCAGAATCCCTAATGGAACACAGAATTGCAAGAAAAAATGTAAAAAACAAAAAAGGATATTAGGTTTCCCATACAAAGTCTCTGATCAGCTGGACGAATTTCTATGAAAGGTTAAATTTATTTTTTCGTTTTTTACCTTTTTTTTCTTACAATTCTGTATTCCATTAGGGATTCTGATTCCCAGATTTCAATATAGCTAGGGGGTTCAAAATCACGCTGTATAGTGGATTGTATCCACATTAACATAAACTTTTAACCTCAAGTACTTATATTAATTCTGTGCCTCAAGATTAATTACAAGCACGGTCGTACCCGAACATCGTAATTGCCTATGCAAAATGTATGAACGGATTCATACAAAATGTAGGGAATGAATGCAGGATGGAAGACTTGTATTCCTACAGCACATTGTGAGGCGATATCAAATATTTTTCAGCTTTGTTAGTAGATACGGTACTTAATCATCATTATTTCAGCCGTAACAAGTCCACTGCTGGGCACAGGCCCCTCCCGAGGACATTTCGTTCCATGGAAGAATAAACGGTAGTGAATAAAGATAAACTTAGAATTTCAAATTAACCTCAAAGTGATTCGGTATGACTCAGCTACAACTTAGGAAATTATTATTATAGATTAGATACCGACGTACTGCCTAACCATAGAATCTTGAAAAATAATTGAAATATAAAAACGACTGTCTATATAATTTTATGTCTATATCACCGTATTCGTTTTAATACATTTTGAAGGGATTGGTAAGATGTAACCTTGGATCTTAATCCACCATATGTAGTTCTCGCGAAAGCACGTTACTTTATCAAATAAATATATAGGGACAAATCACACAGATTGAGCTAGCCCCACAGTAAGTAATAAACTTGTGTCATGGGATACTAACTCAACGATACTATATTTTATATTGTATCATTATATTATAATAGATACATATTATAGATAAACATCCAAGACCCAGGTCAATCTGAAAAAGATAATTTTCCATCTTGACCTGACCGGGGATCAAACCCAAAGGCACTCCCTGTGCCACTGACCCATAGAGGCTGAATTATCAGTTAATTATTGTTATACATGTAATCAAAATGTCTATGAACCACGATAGAAGAAATATATTGCCTTCTGAACACGTCCTTTTATTTAAGAAAGTTGGAATTTGCCTGACATTCGCATACATTTCAAAAAATCTTTTGATCCCTCCTCCAATTACGTTCATGAACAGTACACCCAGGAGACAATATAAGTCAAGTCAAGGTACAATTCGTCTATTGTATTGTCAAATTTATAAGAGGGAAGCTGTGGAAATCAATTCAGTGTACACAAAAACCTAGGGGAAGCAACCCTTAGTCGCGACTGGGGTGAAGATGGCACACTATCTGTGCTCATTGTCCTACGGTTCTCCATCATCTCAAAACAGTGAGCTCGCATGTAAGCCCTTAAGCCAATAATTTGTGTTTTGGAAAATTAACGGCATTTGGCTAAGTAACTATCGAGAAAGTACCAAACTAAAGGACGTATTTACTTACTAAAGTCCGGTCCACAGAAGCTAAACATGCTTCTAATTCGTTACGCTTTTTGTGTAATTAACTAGATAAACTATTTATGCAGTTGTTAAAACACACGCGCATTGTATTTATTTACTTACTCATGTGACTCAGTTGTTCGGCCGGGTTTGCTCGGGAAATGTTGGTGTAATTTGGTACTGGATTCGCAGAAATATTAATTACTTAAAAAGAACAATATCTTTACTTTATATTTTTTTCATATGCCGCTTTCTGGATATACTTACAAGTTTGTGATTTAAGTAATGGAAGAAATATTGTTGTAATCCAGCACCCCTAGAATAATTACTACACTTAAAACACTTTAAACATGAGTAATTAAAAAAATACTGAAAATATTTGGAGTTCGAAATTATTCACGGATTTACTTTTTGCGAAAAGTCGTGCCGTCTACAACAACGTGTACTAGCTCGATCTGACCCACTTCTGACGGATTCCCGATAAGCACGGGCGCCGCACAAGTTCAACTTCACTAATTACGAGAGAAATGCTTATGAAATAATAAAAAAAATGTGGGTGCCTATTCAGCGTGAATACTCTATTTTAAGCTTTGACGAAAAAAGAGGGGTGTTTTAAGTTTATTCTTACTTTAGTCTGCAGACAGACAAACAAAACAGATTGTAAATGAATTATAATTTAAAAAAATAATCATACTTTTTTGAATTCAAACTATTGGTACGTAAGTACAAAAAACTCTATATTTACCTACCTAATGTTCAGGAACAACAAGTGAAGTCTGGGTAAAATTATTGGAATTGGTTGCGACAAGGAATGAGTGAAGCGCCATCACGTAACCATCGTGTAACAGTGTTGTCTATTTGTGTTGCGTAATGAAGTATTTGTGTCATTCAACAGTCATATCAAAAAAAATAAAAAAATCAAATTAAAAAAATCTTAATTCGAATGTTTTTAAACTTAATTGGTGAGCCCTGCAACCTGTGTATATGTTACGGTTAGAGTGATTAATCAAAAATTATTAATAATTCTCTATCATTATTAATAATTACCGAATGTAGAGGTAAAAGTGAGAAATTAATCACATTTGTCGGTGATTATTAATAATGTGACCTTAGTACCGATAAATGTAATAACTACCGATAAAAATAAACTTACACTGGCGATTTTTTTCTCGATTGGTCAACAGAGGTGCGGGCAGGGGTGGCGGGGCGGCGTGCGGGATGTGCAAGAGGCCACGCGAAGATTTGCCTTCTTGGATTCTAAAACTAATGTAATTTTCCAGATCTATACCGAAAAAAAACGTAGAAATTGACACTCATGTCGATTTATAATGAAAAGTCGCATCCGCCATCTTAGGTTCATCATCATCTCAGCCGCAAGAAGTCCACTGCTGGACATAGGCCTCCCCCAAGGATTTCCAATATGACCGGTTGGAAGCGGCCTGCATCCAGCGTCTTCCTGCGACCTTGGTTAGGTCGTCCGACCACCTTGTCGGTGGGTGTCCAACGCTGCGCTTGCCGGTACGTGGTCGCCATTCGAGCACCTTTCTGCCCCATCGGCCATCGGTTCTTCGAGCTATGTGCCCCGCCCACTGCCACTTCAAAGAGCTAATCCGCTGAGCTATGTCGGTGACCTTTGTTCTTTTACGGATCTCCTCGTTTCTGATTCGATCTCGCAGAGAAACACCGAGCATAGCCCTCTCCATAGCTCTTTGAGCGACCTTGAGCTTTCTTATGAGGCCCATAGTAAACGACCACGTTTCGGACCCGTAAGTCATCACTGGCAACACACATTGGTCGAATACTTTCGACTTGAGGCACTGAGGTATTTTGGACGAGAAGACACTTCGGAGTTTCCCGAACGCTGCCCAGCCGAGTCGGATTCGTCGAATGACCCCATCCTTGAAGCTGGAACTTCCAACCTGGATCAACTGACCCAGATAGATATATTGGTCAACAGCTTCAAGTATGGAGCTCCCAACAAGCACTGGAGAAGGCGCAACATGGACATTCGACATTATTTTCGTCTTGTCCATGTTCATTTTAAGGCCCACTTGTTGGGAAACTTCATTGAGGTCATTGAGCATGGTACTCAGATCCTCCAGCGACTCCGCCATTATAACAATGTCATCAGCAAATCGAAGGTGAATGATATACTCGCCGTTAATATTAATGCCAAGTCCTTTCCATTCTAGCAGTTTGAAGGCATCCTCCAGAGCAGCGGTGAACAGTTTTGGAGATATCACATCTCCCTGTCTCACACCTCTCTGTAGTCGGATAGCCCTCGTACTCTGCTCCTGTACTCGGACTGACATTATGGCGTTGCTGTATAAGCACTTCAACACTTCGATATACCGATGATCGATGCGGCATCGCTGGAGAGACCTAAGTACGGCCCATGTTTCGATCGAATCAAAGGCCTTCTCATAGTCCACAAACGCTAAGCATAATGGCCGGTTATACTCTCTGGTCTTCTGTATAACCTGCCGCAGCGTATGGATGTGGTCTATGGTACTATAGCCTTTTCGGAAACCGGCTTGTTCAGGAGGCTGGAAGGCATCGAGCCTGTTCGCGAGACGATTCGTGATAACCCTCGAAAACAGCTTATAGACGTGGCTCAGGAGCGTGATGGGTCTATAGTTCTTCAGTAGGGTATTGTCGCCCTTCTTGACGAACAGTACCACCACGCCCCTGTTCCACGCCTCTGGCGTCACGCCCTCGAGCAGAACGGAATTGAAGAGCCTCTGAAGGACTTTCAGTACCGGCGTTCCGCCCGCTCTCAGAAGCTCTGCTAGTTTTTCATCTTAGGTTACATAACGTCATATTCGAGATCTACGCCTCAAAAATCGCCATGGAACGACTCCCTTTGCTGCATTTTTATGAAAAGTCGCGTCTGACATCATCATCAGGTCCTTTTTAGTCTCCACTACAGGAGCACGACCCTCTCTGTACTACTAGGGCCATACTTGGCCAGAACAGTCAGAGGACTTGGCCTACACTCTCTACGCTGAACAGACGGGTTGGAGAGGTCTCTTAGATGTTTATAAGCTTTGTTTAGCTTGTATTTCCTAAGTCGCCTTCTACGACATCCACGGGAAGACTTGGAGTGGTCCTATTCTAATCTGCCGGATACCACGCGTCTGACATCTTGGATTCTAAAACTGACATCATTTACGAGATCTACACCCTCTTGAACCTAGAAAATGACACTCATGTTGGTTTATCACGAAAAGTCGCGCCCTCCATCTTGGATTACATAACTGATTACAAAAAACCCAAAAAATGACGCCCTAGCTGATTTTTCATGAAAAGTCACGTCCGCCATCTTGGACTCCAAAAATAACATCAATTTCCATTCCCATGTTGGTAGGGCAAAATAATTTATAACTATGAATCATCCCGAAGCCTTTTTAATACTTTGATCACATGAGGCCTTCTTGATGGTGATGACGAGTCTATAATTCTGCCGTTTTATAATAATATCAGGTGTCTGATCCTTGGCAATAACCTCGCGCAAGGCCAGCCACATTTTAATCCCATAACCCACAAATTTCTCTTTCATAATGCAATAGTTTCTGCTCCAGCTTAGACCGGTTTAAAGACATATCATACATTGGTATTTCCAGCTGGAGTGGCGACTCTTTATCGCTGCCAAGAGGCTGTTCTCTCACTCTTTTAACTTTGTTTATTTAGAGTTCAGATTAAAAGGTGATTTTTGTTGTCAATTTCTACAGGTACAAGACCTACCCTTGTTTGTGTGATCTGAGACAAGCACTGTGTGTCATATCATATTATAAATAAATACCTGCTGGACTAAAAACTTTGTTTTTTTATTTATTTTATCACTTTTACCAATGAGTGTAGTGAATTATTAATAATAACTACCAAAAGTAATTAATTTCAATTGTTTATTCACATTTACCAAAACACGAGGTTATTATTAATAATGTTATAAAATTATTAATAATTTTTAATTAATCAAATTTACCGTAACATATATATGATTAATGTTAATGAATAAAGATTTTTGATTTCGATTTTTTTAAAGAGCGGGACTCAACAGGTATCTGTTGAGTCCCGCTCTTTAAATACAGTGACAATATACAATAAAGAATCAAAACTTAACGCAGAACAAAATACAATTCAAACATATTTAAATCCTCGTGTACTAATTTAGTTTTTAAATTATGTCTATTTATTATATCTATTTTATTTATGTTACTGGAATTAGGAGTGCTTCTATTTTGTCGTACGCAAGCTTCTGTAACCAGGCTGATAATTCGCATTTACAGTCGTAATAGGTTTTAGAGTATATTTTTATCTTATTATTTTATAGAGATACTAGCTTTCGCCCGCAGCTCCGCCCGCGTCAGTGTCGATCCCTCGGGAGTAGTACTTTTTCCCGAGATAAAAGGTAGCCTATGTCCTTCTCCGTATTCCAGAGAACTTGTATGCAAAATTTCATGATGATCGGTTCAGTAGTTACGGCGTGAAAGCGTAACAAACAAACAATCAAATAAACAAACAAACACTTTCGCATTTATTATATTAGTAAAGATAAGGATTCTTATAAATTAAGGTTTTTATTATTTATTTTTATTTATTATATTAAAGTATTAATTATTATTAATATCCTCATTTCAATAGCTCAGTTTGCTTGTCGAGTGGCTCCCGGTCAAAGGGTTCAAATCCCATAGACGCCATTAACTTTCTCGTCAGATTCTTTATAAATTTGCTTTTTTCCGCTTTTGTTTCATTTCGTTATCTTATATATTACTTTAATGGGAATACAAAATATTTAAATGTCATTAAAATAATATTCGCAGCTAAAGAAAAAGCGTTGGGAACTTAGTTCCTGACGGAGGCCACACTTCCTCTTTTATAAAAAAATGGTATTGTTTAAAAATTTTACGCATAAATAACTATACTTACCTACGTGTTCACTGTTCAGCCGCAATTATCAGAATTTTTCCTCTACGCTTCATTGTTGAAGAATTCCTTGAAACAAAGCAAGTACATCCACAAGTAAGAAACTTAAAACATTCTGCCCTCGAACAAAAACGGAAAATGCTCCCCTAAACAACCCGAGCCCGCGGCGGTGGATAAAGAAAGCTCGTCTACATATTGTATTGCTAACGAACAGACGAAAATATTTTTTGCTTGGTTGAGTGTTATGTTCAAGAAATATTTTCAATTTTTAACCGACTTCAAAAAAAGGAGAAGGTTATCTATTCGGTTGTGTCTTTTTTTATGTTTGTTACCTCAGAACTCCGTCATTTTTGAACCGATTTGAAAATTATCTTTTTATTTGAAAGGCTATACAAGATTGTTTGTGATTGAAAATATTGTATATAATCCTTATCCTAATCCTTATCGTTACTAATATTATAAATGCAAAAGTGAGTTCGTTTGTTTGTTTGTTACGCTTTCACGCCGTAACTACTGAACCGATTATCATGAAATTTTGCATACAAGTTCTCTGGAGTACGGAGAAGGACATAGGCTACCTTTTATCCCGGGAAAAAGTACTATTCCCGAGGGATCGACACTGACGCGGGCGGAGCTGCGGGCGAAAGCTAGTATAATAATAAATAATCAACAGTCTCATTGTTTTTTTTTGCTTAAATCTTTAATTATAGTTTACTGCGTATTAAATATTACATGCTTTTTAATAGCTTTACCTGTATGTTTGCTTGTTTGTTACTTTTATTTGCAACAGACTACTTTGAACTCGATTTTGACACACGTTAAACGGTCAGATTAAATTAAAATTTTACTTAGCGAATTCTTGACAAACACATATAACACTGACTCCCCTGCGCTCTCATCCGGCAAGAGTGAAAACCCTTTCAATAATGTACGTGCCGATTCGCTGAAGTCGTTACTGTACATATTTGATGGGGAATTCACTACCTGGATAACCCGGGACCCGGGTGTCCCTTTAGGGGTACCCTGAACTTTATTCGGGAACTTAAAAAATTTAGCTTTATCGTATAATATATTATTGTTAGAGGAAAAATTGTAAGCCAGAATGAGGAATAAGTGAAGGGTTTTTTTCTAATACCTACATTAAAAGTATATTTTTTTTTGAAAAATATTTTTTTCATCTCATTTTTCATTCTTCAAATTGATTGAACAAATAGAAAAACAATTTCATCACTTATTCATTCTTAGGTACGGCCGTCCAATTAATTAAGAAGCTTTTTCAGCCAGTGTCGAATAGTAAACAAGTTGACGAGTCTTCTTCATCAATAAATAAATAAATAATAAATAAATATATAGGGACAAATCACACAGATTGAGCTAGCCCAAAGTAAGTTCGAGACTTGTGTTAAGGGATACTAACTCAACGATACTATATTTTATAACAAATGCATATATAGATACACATCCAAGACCCAGGTCAATCTGAAAAAGATCATTTTCCATCTTGACCTGGCCGGGGATCGAACCCGGTCACTCCGTGTCGCAGGCTGGCGTGTTGACCGCTGCGCCACGGAGCTAGTCAATGAAATTAATGATGGTTTTTCATTACTTGGGAGATGCTTGGATGACCATTTTTCACGAATTCATGGTTTTATAATCGACAACGCAGAAAGGCGGACATTCAGTCCGCTAAATGAATCTCACTGAATTCGCACTATGACAGTTTCTTGCTTTTCGTTTGCGTGAGTGGCCAACAGTGAGGTCAGTATTATCAAGCTGAATTAAGGCATCTAACATGGCTTAATGACAGCCGAGAACAACGGCTTAACGTGCCTTCTGAAGCACGGAGGAGCTCGAGATAATTTTGTGCCACTTGTTACACATCCCAGGAGAAACCACGCCCAGGGTTGCTTTACATGCGTAAGCGTTTATAACGCGCACGCCAACTGGGCCATCAAGCTCTGAGTATGACAGTTTATTTTAATAATCCCGCCAAGAACATATTGTACGTTTACACACCAAACTATACGGATTAATAATAAAGTCACTAGTGTAAATCCGTTAAAACTCCTACCAAAAACTCCATCTGTTTTTAGGGTTCCGTACCCAAGTGGTAAAAACGGGACCCTATTAATATCGCTCCGCTGTCCGTCTGTCACCAGGCTGTATCTCATGAACCGTGATAGTCTTCATTCAAAATCTTCATTAAAAATTTTAACTGTCTAACAGTTATTAATAAAAATTTTTGGTTGCGCCGCACTATAGTATCGATTCCTCCGCACCATTTATCCCATCCCTAGCTAGGCTGACTCGCATCAGCCGGCAGTCTCCGCTCAGAGATCGCCGCGCGCGCCGCACGTATCAAAAATACCGCCGCAAATACTCGATTCACAACGCGAACGACATCCGATTGATTTGTCGCATAAACATTAATTATTTGTGCTATTGTGTTTGAGAAAGTTAAGGGGCCCCTTGTAATTGCTGAAAACCAGGATTTGAAGATTCGTGCTCGTCGGAAAAGGCAGCCACGAGTTGTGACGTGATCGTCTGTTGCAGTATTGCGAGGTGAGAGATTCCTTCATCTTTTATCCCGTAATTATTCCCTAAATCCATTATTTTTGGTCCATTACGATCCGGATAAATCCAGTAATTTGGTTCCATAACGGGATATCGAACAATCTTTTCCCATAACATTTTTACGAATCAACGTCAGTATTCCAAATTCGGATATTAATATTCGCATTAGTAAATTAATATTGTGTTCATATAGCATACTTTTATTGCTTAATGCATGTTTAACTTGAAAATCGAAGTGGAGTGATAATTAATTTCAAATCTACCTCCCACAATTTTCAACATTAATTTCGTTGTCTCATGATCGTTTTATACGATTATCCTACGTAATCAAACCTGATCTAGTGATACTTTGTCTATTTTATTATAATACACCCCCCCGCTCCGCTTAATTCAAAGCTATTCACTAGGTAATGGGTCAGTTACATACTAATGTCATTTTACATAACTGCAGCTATTGTTAATATATACGTATATACGCACCGCACTATACATACCTAAATAGGAAGTATAGCTGCTGCAATTTGTAAATGAGCCGCACCGCAAAACTTATGTGTTATATATATAATACAAAATACATAAGTTTAATTTTCTAATAATAAAACTTTGTAATTAAGTTATTAGTTACATAACGAGTTTGGATACACGTATTTGTTTCGTCGTTGTGATCGAGGTTAAAAAACTTATATATTTTCTTTACGCAATTACGCTCATTAATTAATAGGGTGTTATTGCGGATTAATATTGCACAGTTTGTCATCAATTCTGAAACTCAAGTCAAAGTACTAACTTATATTAATAAAACCGCGCCGCACCACCGTTATACAGGGTGTTACCGTATACAATATACAGGGTGATCAATCGTATAAATTATACAGGCTGACAAACCGGAAAGTGCAATATTAATTCGTTTCTTGTTGTTTATTTCGCGCATAGTTGATCATGGAGAAAGACGAAAGCAAGTTGTCACTTCTTCACGCGAAGCGAGATACAATTTTCACACGCATACAAACTATCGCTAATAGGTCGAAAGATTTATCTGATCCACGCATTAAAGAATCGTTTTTATGTGATATTGAAACCGTAGACAGGTTGCGTACGGACTTTGAAAATATTTTGGATAAAATTAATTCTTTTGAATCGACCTTAAATCCTAAATACATGGTTAACTACCAGCCGCTTCTTACTTTCGAGGATTTATACTGTCGAATTAAACGCGCCGCAAAATCGCTTGAGCCTATGCCTGAATTACAGAATAATTCACTCTTTATCAAGCGTGACAGACCAAAACTGCCACCAATTCAGCTTCCTGAATTTAATGGAGACATTAAGTCATGGCCGCTATTTTATTCTGCATTTAAAACTGTCATACATGATAACCCGACCCTGTCGGACTCTGAAAAATTACATTATTTGATATGCAAATTGACAAATAAGGCTCAATCGGTATTCGCAGGTATTACTCCGTGCGCTGAGAACTACAAAATTATTTTAGAGACTTTAATAAATAGATATGAAGATTAAAGGTTGCTTGCAACTTCATATTTAGATCAAATTTTCGAGTTAAAGTCTTCTAATTCCGCTCATGTAAATAATTTACAGATATTTCTTGATAAATTGGTCACTTCGGTTTCAGCACTCAAAAACCTGAAGGTTGATGACCTGTCAGACTTAGTATTTTTGTATATCGCTTTGAAGAAGTTGGATCCCGAAACCGCTCGCTCCTTTGAATTAGATAATAGGGGATCTAATATTCCGTCTTTCGACACCCTAGTTACATTTGTTCGCGATCAACTTAAAATTTTGCAACGCAAAATTTTAAGTTGATCGCGAACAAATGAACAAGGAAGTTAAGAAGATTGTCGATCGTCCCACAGACACGACATCAAAACCGCATAAACCAACGCATAGTTATATCAATACGTCTACCGCGCCCTCTCAACCTCGGTGTTCATTATGCAACTCCGCGCATGAACATTTGTATAAATGTTCGAGCTTTCAAAATTTAACTCCTATCGAGCGTTTTAAATTTGTTAAGTCGCAATCGTGTTGTGTTAACTGTTTGAGCGCGAAGCACCGTGTATCTGACTGTAAGTCTAATTCGCTTTGCCGTAAATGTCAGCTTAAGCATCACACGATGTTACATTTCGAAAATAAACCCGCTACGCCTACTATAAATGCCAATGATGTTAGTGGTAGTACAGTACCCGCGGCGACACCGTCGCATGTGAGCAGCCCATGCTCACGGGCACCTGTGACGTCGCCTGCTAGTGGCCACACGGATGATGTCTCGTTGTGTACCTTTTCGGCAAATAACCGACATGTACCTACCTCACTTTTGTTGGCTACCGCGCGCGTTGTGATGCTTGACACTCAGGGTCGTGAACATTACATACGCGCTTTATTAGACAGCGCTTCGCAGAGTAATTTCGTTTCAAGAAAATGTTGCGAACGCTTAGGGTTGAAATCTCGTCAAGGAGCGACTAACACTATTGTTAAAGGTATAGGAGGTACCACTAAGACTATCCAAGGTTCCGTACACCTGGAATTTTATTCGCGGCTAAATAAAGCCATAAAGTTCAATATGGAATCACTAATCGTCGATAAGGTAACCGAGCGTCTGCCTACCGTCAACGTCAATGTGTCTATGCTCACAAACTTTGAGGGGTTGCCATTGGCCGATGATACATATCACAATTCAGGAGAAATCGACGTTTTAGTCGGTGCATCAATTTTCCCGCACCTCCTATTATCTCAAAAGATTCAATGTGAGTCCGCAAATATCGCACCTTTCGCATTGCAAACCGTTCTAGGGTACGTAATTATGGGTACCGTTCCCGCTACCGCACCCGCATCCACTACTGTTTCAAATTGTTGTTTCGGCGAGCCCATGGAGGCCGCCATCCGCAAATTCTGGGAGCTCGAGGAGGTGGACGTTCCGCCGATTCTGAGCCCAGATGATAAGGAGTGTGAGGATATTTATCGTCGCACTACGTCACGCGATGTCGATGGTCGTTATACTGTCGCGCTCCCATTTAAGGGCGACCCATCGACTCTCGGTGACTCGCGCCGCTTAGCAGAAAAATGTTTTTTCTGTCTTGAACGCAAAATGCTTTCTTCACCTAAATTGAAACAAGCTTACGATGATATAATTCGAGAATATTTAGAGAAGGGCTACCTGTCATCCGCACCTCCCGAAGTGGAGGAACCATCTTACATAATTCCGCATCACGGAGTCATACGGTCGGAGTAAGTTGGGAGGATAAGCTCACTTCCAAGCTTCGTATTGTTTTGAACGCGAGTGCTAAAACTAACACATCCGTTTCGCTTAATGATCTTTTATATAATGGTCAAAATTTACAAGGAAATTTATTCAATATAATCATTAATTTTCGATTGTTTCCTATTGCGCTTTCAGCCGATATTAGGCAAATGTTCTTATGCATTGGAATCCGCGAATGCGATCGTAGATTCCAGCGCATTCTTTACCGCTTTTCGCCTGACGAACCACTTAAGGTTTATCAGTTCAACCGCGTTTGTTTTGGCCTTAAATCAAGTCCCTTTCACGCTCTCCGCACAACAAGACAGTTGGCTTCTGACGAAGCTGAGACCTTCCCCAACGCGAATGAGACGCTTCAAACGGGGATATATATGGACGATTACGTCTATTCCGTAGAAGATGAGGCGAAAGCCATATCTATAGCAGCTGAAGTCATCGCGCTCATGAAGGCTGGTCAATTCGACCTCGTGAAGTGGACCAGCAATTCGCAAACTGTCTTGGACTCTATACCTACTTCGCACAGGCTCTCGTCCGTCAAGGAATTTGACGAGTCTGACTCGCATAAGGTTCTCGGTTTAAATTGGTCACACAAATCTTTAAACCCGCTGAGAAGTGTACAAAACGCGCCATTTTGTCCTGCGTCGCTAGAATCTGGGATTTAATGGGATTCGTAGCCCCAGTCGTGTTATTTGCAAAGCTACTCATTAAAGAGCTTTGGTTAAACGGTTGCGGTTGGGATGACGTACCTCCTGACAATATTGTTTCCTCATGGAAGCGCTTCAGAGAGGAGCTATCATCATTGGAACGAATTGAAATCCCACGCCACGTTGGCATTACCAGAGGTAATGAAGTAATCATCGTCGGCTTCGCTGATGCTAGCAAAAAGGCATATGGAGGAGTAGTGTACTTCCTAGTCAAAGTCAATGACGTCCACAAGGTGTATCTTATGGGTGCTAAACCAAAAGTTGCACCTCGCAAAGTAGTCTCTTTGGCTAGGCTCGAGCTCTGCGCAGCACTCTTGCTCGCATAGTTATTAAATAACATAATAACCGCTTGTAACAACCGTATACCTATTAAGCGCATGCTATCAGAGCTATACGTGTTGTTATAATCTGAACACTTTAATTCAGAATTTGCTCACATGTTGAGCGAAAATCGCATAACATGGTCGCTCAATGTTCCCGCTGCAAGTCACTTTGGAGGCAGCTGGGAGTCGAATATAAAAACACTTAAAAGGCACTTATTTCGCGTGATAGGTGAACAAATCTTATCGTTTGAAGAAATGACAACTGTACTCGCACAAATCGAAGCTATAATGAATACTCGACCTCTTTGTAGAACGCTCTCAAGCGATCCTTCTGAACCGCTTGCGCTGACGCCCGCACACTTTTTAAGTTTAACTCCTTTAAAATATTTACCCGCTCGCGACATCGATGAGGATAGACTTCATGTTCTCTCTCGTCATGATTTGTTAGACAAGTTAGTCCAATCGTTCTGGAAACGTTGGAGGTCCGAGTATTTACATACTTTGCAGTCTCGCGATAAATGGAACACACCTACTAACCCGATCACAACAGGCACTGTCGTAATCCTTATTACAGATAACGCGCCTCCTCTTCATTGGCCTCTAGGGGTTATAGAGGAAGTTTTTCCTGCCACTGATGGCATAGTGCGTGTTGCTCGAGTGAAGACTGCTACTGGCTCGTATTTACGCCCAGTTGTACGTCTGAGCCCGCTACCTAGGCAATAGCTTTCATTTCAATTACTTTTGTTTAGGTTTAGTTTATTTAGTCTTACTTCTTTAATTTATTTGTTTCGAAGGCATCTCAGATCCCTTCAAGCCGGGGGGAAATGGTTGCGCCGCACTATAGTATCGATTCCTCCGCACCATTTATCCCATCCCTAGCTAGGCTGACTCGCATCAGCCGGCAGTCTCCGCTCAGAGATCGCCGCGCGCGCCGCACGTATCAAAAATACCGCCGCAAATACTCGATTCACAACGCGAACGACATCCGATTGATTTGTCGCATAAACACTAATTATTTGTGCTATTGTGTTTGAGAAAGTTAAGGGGCCCCTCGTAATTGCTGAAAACCAGGATTTGAAGATTCGTGCTCGTCGGAAAAGGCAGCCACGAGTTGTGACGTGATCGTCTGTTGCAGTATTGCGAGGTGAGAGATTCCTTCATTTTTTCCTACATAATAGTCCTCTTTTATCCCGTAATTATTCCCTAAACTTACAGTCCACTCTAAACCCCATTCGCGCAACCAATTTTAATATATACGTTACACACAGCAAATGGCATGTAGTTACATACATTGCTAGAGCAACATGTTCGAAAGAGTAAATTCGATCTCCAGTTTCTGCTATAGTTGTAACTAATTGTGACGCGTATTGGGGCATATTACGCGTATTGTTTGTCTGTCCGTAAAATACGTGCGCACGTTTTTACGTTTGTACGTAGGTACCTACCTTACTTGCGGATGTAAAATATGTTCTTTTTATTTCTCTTCTTGCGATTGCGATGCCATTTCGGGTGCTATAGGCACCATCTATGGTGGTCAGCTGAGACACTTTTGTGTGATTATTAATATAGTTATAATATGTCGTAACTATATGTCTTTTGCTGACATAAGTTCTTTTTTAGGGCACGCGGAAAAGAAAATCTTTTTTCCTACGTTACAAGTAGCAAACTACGTATAGTTACGACATATTATAACCACACAAAAGTGTCCTCCATACCTCATCATCATCATCAGGTCTTTTTAGTCTCCACTGCAGGAGCTGACCTTCTCTGTACTCCCGGAGCCATACTTGGCCAGCGCAGACAGAGGATTGGCCTACACTCTCCTCGCTGGCCAGACGGGTTGGAGAGGTCTCATTGATGTTAATGAGCTTTGATTAGCTTGTATTTTCTTTTCACCTCTTACGACCTCCATGGGAAGACTAGGAGTGGTCCTATTCTACTCTGACGAAAACCACACGGCTAATCTCCCTACCTAACCTCCATACCTAATTTAAGGGAATTCGGTCTACCACGCTCCGCTCCGGTGTATTTATAATGCGATTATTCAAAATCTATGACAAAAAATGTGACCACTGAAAAGAAAAAGAAAAACAAAAAACTGTCTTTTTTTCGTTTGGTAGGAGCTACGTTCCTAGTAGCAAATGTTATGTAGTTACGTACCTATGTACATTGCACGTAAAATATGTTTCAAATAAAAATCATTCGATATCCCAGGCGTGACGACGATAATATGACGCGTATTGGAGCTTTGTCTCTCCGTGAAATACGTGCGCACGTTTACAACCGGTACAATAGTTCCCGATGAAAAATATGTTCTTTATAGTATTAAAACTCACGCGACATAAATTCATTATGAAAAACAACGTGACAGACTGCAACTAGTTGGCGATTCTAACTGAATAAACGTGAGTGAAATCGTGTTTCTATATTCAATTCAATTCAATTCAATGTATTTATTGCATTTTATAATGATCATCAGTTCTAACTATTAAAAGTCACTGTCTTACATATAAATAGGTACACTATGAACCCTGTCGGGTATCGCAAAACAAAAGAAATGGAACGGCAAGCGAGTTTTATGACATGCAGCTAATTAAAAATGTATAACAAAATATAAATAAATAAGTTTCGTATTTAGTATTAGCGATTGTTAATTATTAGTAATGTCAAAGTCAATAATATAGTATAAAATAAAAAAAATAAAAAAAATGAAAATGTCAATAATATAATACTAAAGTTTACATGTCAAATTAAATTAAAGTTTTTATCGTCAAAATAATCGTCCAGTTTATAATAGGTTTTATTTAATAATATTAATTTCAATTTTCTTATAAATAATGATAATTTTTCTTCATTTCTTAGGCTGTCGGTATATAATATGTTCTTTATATTCGCAAACGGCATATACATACTCAATCGTCTCGAATGTTAAATATGTTATAAAACTTAGACAAACGCTCTCTCGTTTTTACGCAATTTAGTGCAAATGTGCTGTTGTGCGCATTTGGCTAATGGCAATGTCATATATAATTTAATAGCCGTAATCGCGAATGCAGCCATATGTGACGACTTGGTATGACGGGTGTTTAGTCTATGACCAAAAGTATAGGCGAAAATGTAAGCTCCAATACGTGTCTTAAAGTTACTCTTTTTTACTTGTGTTCTGTATTTTCCTGCTGAGCTACGGTACAAGCAGCAAACGGCATTTAGTTACAACAGACGGCGTATATCGCACGTGAAATATGTTCCGAATAAAGATAACTCGATCTCCGTGGCTCCTATACGCGACAACGATATTTATGACGCGTATTGGAGCTTTGTCTATCCGTGAAATACGTGCGCACGTTTACAATCGGATGTACGATACGGATGTAAGCTATCTTGTTTATATTATTATATTTATATATAATGACCAAAAGTTTAGGCGAAAATGGAAAAATACAAGTTGATAAAGTTAAACTCTTTTTTACTTGCGTTCTGTTTCTGTAGGTACCTATTGAGCTACGTTACAAGCAGCAAACGGCGTATATCGCACGTGAAAGAAATATGTTCCGAATAAAGATAATTCGATCTCCGAGGCTCCTATACGCGACGACGATATTTATGACGCGTATTGGAGCTTTGTCTGTCCGTGAAATACGTGCGCACGTTTACAATCGGATGTACGATACGGATGTACGAGTAAGCTATGTTGTTTATAATATTTCTTAAGTAATAATTACTAAGTCCACTACTGGATAAAGACCACTCCCAAGGATTCTTCATTCCATGGGAGAATATTGCCATACTCACCACGCTTGGCAGGTGGGTTGCCGAGCGCAGTTTTTTTTGGCTTCTTGTACTTCCAACCTTGGTGTCCATCAGAAGCATTTTTAATATGGGGAAGGATAGGAATTTGTTTTGGAAGGGAATAAAAGTATTTGGATACAACTCGCTCAGATCAATGGGGGAAAAGCAAGCAGCAGCTCGTTAGGCCGGGCGCGCGTACCCGATGTTATAGGCCTGCAACCACCGGACAAGCTGTTGAGGATGACACCCCTGACCTTGACATGTGGCGAGACATACGAAATATACTAATATTTTATTAATACACCAAGCATTTAGCTCAAAAGCATTAACAGCGTACTCGATCAGGTGGGAATCAGAAAGCGTTTATAAATTGCAAGAGTGTGCATAAAACTACATAGCAAAGCTTCGAGAGTGCATCAAAATGTTCTCCCAAAATTCCCGGGAGCCATATAAATGCAGCTTTGCACTCATCTGTAGTTTATGGTACACGAAAGATCCATTTTCAGTCGAAATCGGTGATTTTCCAGCAGTTTTATAGGGTAATATGTTTAAGTTGAGACGTTTTCTGAATGAAATGGAATAGTGTGCCATTTCAATGATTTGTGTATGATTTTTATCTGTTTGTATCTACTTACTGTTATACAGCGTGATTTTGTACCCCCTAGCTATATTGAAATCTGGGAATCAGAATCCCTAATGGAATACAGAATTGTAAGTAAAAAGGGTAAAATACGTATAAAAAGCATATAAGACATTTTTACATGTATTAAGTCTAGTAGTTGTACCTATTTAGTATTTTCTTCTATAAGTTAGTAGACTAAGTTGTACGAATAGAGTTATATACAACGTGATTTAGTTGTACGAATAGAGTTATATACAACGTGATTTTGAATCACGTTGTATATAACTCTATTCGTACAACTTAGTCTACTAACTTATAGAAGAAAATACTAAATAGGTACAACTACTAGACTTAATACATGTAAAAATGTCTTATATGCTTTTTAAATGCTAGTTGTACTTTTTGACGTCTTATAAATAGATGAACGCCTACTGCACGCACGAAAAATAGTCACGTTCCGCGTGCAAGCGAGAGCATTCGGCTTTTGACGGATCTGTCTGTCCGCCAAAACCTGAAGCCGATTTGTGGGTATTTCTCCTATAAAAAAAAAGCATAACCAAAACACATTGCTCCAAATGCAAAAAGCAATATGCGGAGAACACAATGTTGTTATTTGTAAAGACTGTGTATAAAGGCTGACTTTTTAAGTTTAAAGTATTTTATATTCTTAAAAGTTGATTTAATTTTAGAAACCTTTCGTGTGCCATAAACTAAAGATGAGTGCAAAGCTGCATTTATGTGGCTCCCGAGCATTTTGAGAGAATGTTTTGGTGCACTCTTGAAGCTTTGTCATGTAGTTATGCACATTCGAGCATATGAACATTTTCTGATTCTCCATGAGATAATGCTAAGACAATGAAGCATCAAATCCCAAAATTCTCGGGCGTCACATAGATGCAGCTTAGCACTTAGCTCAAATTTACGGCACCCGAAAGATCCATTTGCAGCCAGAATCGGCGAATATCCAGCAAATGCACATGGAATTCAATTCTTTGGGTGTCTCCATAATTTTATACGGATCTTTGTTTTACTACCCGCTCAATGTCGATCCCTCGGGAACAGTACTTTTCCCGAGATAAAATGTACTCTATGTACCTCTCCGTACCCCAGATATCGTGTATGCAAAATTTCATGATGATCGGTTCAATAGTTACAACGTGAAAGGTTGACAAACAAACTCACTTTCGCATTTATAATATTAGTTAGGATGTTTCCTATTTAAAACTTTACACCATTACGAGCAATTAGGCAGCGATAACCATATCAAACGTTCGAGTGCCATTAATCACGGAACCCCAAAACATTTTCCACCTATTGACGCCAAGGTGTGTAACATCACCTTAACACCCACGGGCCCACACTGAATGATTAATAGTACGATTTGTAGTTGAGTGGCTAGGTCTATTTTATTTTTCAAGTAATAGCGTCCTCGATTAAGAGTGTTTGATAATAAATGCTCTACATGAGAGGTATTTTTGTAAAAATACCACTCAGGTTGAGAGAAGGGGGCGTGATAGATAACATAAGTAAAAAAAAAACATTTTTCATCTCATCTATTCAAAAAACAAAGAAGGGTTCCCGTAGGACCATAGCTTTATATTAATTTAAAAATTTTAAAACAAGGCTAAATATGGTTCTGAAAATTTCCGTGACCAAAAAGGTCTAATCATATTTCTATAGCTTAACTGGCCACTTACAAAAAAAAATCCAGATCAGAATCTTCATGCTGACGGTGCTATATCAGGATCAGGCAGGCATATTTTTATAAAAAAAGTACCTATAATCAGAAAATGTGTATCGTTCATTGTTTTTTTTACCTTAATTTCAATTTCCCAAACAACAAAACGTTTTGAATTTGGTACAGCTTGACAAGAAATATTGTAGGAAATATTTTCAGTATTTGAAATTAAAATTTAACGAAAATTTAAGTATACTTGGCAACATCAAATACCGTGGCAACACTGACCGTTGCATTTGCATAGAAATGCATAGTATTCGCCATGCTAAGCTTTATTGGGCCTGACACGCAAACAGCTTGCCGTAGGGGTCAGCTCACAACCGAGACGCGACGGCGCGCACTTCTAAAATACTCGTAGCAATACAATAGGCGCCGCAAGCATCGACGCGTCACGTCTCGGTGTGAACTAAACCTAAGTCTGTGATAACAATTTGTATGAAATATATGACCACAATCATGTGGAAAATTATCTAAAATAGTTTATTTCCGATTTTAGTATATATGATACATTTTCATACAAAAGTGTTCGGCAGGACCGGCAATTTGTATGAAAATTACTATTTCTTTTCGTTTCCAGCATTAGTCCCGTAGGAAAAGCTGTTTATTTTGACTGGCTGATTTGATGGTTTGAGATTGAGGGACAACGGTGTTTACCCTAACGTATATATAACTAATTATATAATATAGTTTAAGTACGAAAACTTCGTAATAATAATTTCAAAAAATATTAAATTATAAATTGAACCATTGAGTGAATATGAATCCTGCTGAATTAAATTTATAACAAAATAAATTCTTCATTATTTAACATCCACATTTTAGATTATAACAGAAGCTAGAGCCAATAGTTTAAAACGTTCCATCCAAAGCACCGATAGTGAGCATTTCTCGCTATCTGCCTATTTGAGAAGAAAACTGAATATTCGCCTTTGAATCATATACAGCGTTTAACTTAACCAACGACGTTTCCGTAAAGGGGTGACTCAGCCCGTCATGAACAACTTTTCCTATGGGACATTAGGGAAAAAAAATTGTATGAAAATGAAAATTATCTTACAAAATTGTTCGGTGTTTATCTAAACCACATATAAACGGTGAAATTTTGATCGTTCTGGACCCTTAAAGGGGTGATTCAGCCCGTCGATATGAACAACTTTTCCTATGGGACCAATGCTGGGTTCTCAAAAAAAAAAATTCAGCCGCCCGGTCAATAAGTATGGGAATTTCAAAAAAATTTTTGAGTTCCCAACATTGGTCCCACAGGAAAAGTTGTTCATATCGAGAGGCTGAATCATCCCTTTAAGGGTCCAGAACGATCAAAATTTCACCGTGTATAAATGCAATCGATACTCTCGATATATTTCATATCAACATGTATTCAAAGCAACAGCAACGGTCCCATTGTCCTCCCCACACCCTGCAGCTAGCTAGCTAATACCGAATCATTGTCCCGGGCTTATAAAAAGTCTCCCTCGCTTAATGGCGTATGTCATAGAATTTTGGACGAAATAATTCGGGAGAAACTCGAAATTATCGCAGGGTTGAGTTTGGGGTTGTGGTAATTTGTCAAACTTGTCAGCAACTAAAATTTTGATTTGTTGAACTTATATCAAAATCGTAACGAAAACATGGTAGTAGCTGTATAACGGATTTGTCTGATGAAACGAGCCATAGAGTCATCATCATCATCAGGCCTTTTCAGTCTCCAATGCAGGAGCATGACACTCTCTCTATACTATCGGAGCCATATTTGGCCAGAGCAGACAGAGGATTTGACCTACACCCTCCTCGCTGGCCAGACTTTGTTTAGCTTGTATTTCCTTAGTCGCCTCTTACGACATTCATGGGAAGGCATCTCTTTCATACATTTTGTATGAACAAGATTTGAAAGGACAACAAATCCGTCGTAAATTACACAGAATGGATTTATCGCTTCAACGATAAATCCGCGCCGCATCCATTCTGTGTAGTTTACGACGCATCTCTTTCATACATTTTATACGAACAAGATTTGAAGGAACAACAAATCCAATCCACATCTACATCGTATCCAAATCTTACGTCGCTTCTGTGTATTTTGCGCTTAAGAGAGAATCCACGATTTCACCCGACCATTATTCAATAAACAATAGACGAAAAAATGCACAGATGTATTTATTTGTAGTTAAATTTCTCGAATAACCCGTAACGAGGTCCCGCGAGGGAACCCGATTCTAACACGCAATTTTCCCACATGTTGATTCTGTTCCTTGTCCTGCATTTGATGATTACTACATTATAAACTGTCCAGGGACCCCAATTGTAAGTTTTGATGTCTTCATAATGAAGAATGTTTTATTTTTCTTACTATGTGTAAGTGGCTAACACTGTTGACAGATTTTTCAAGCAACAGCTTGAATATATGACATACAAGTAGCTTAAAGGATTTTCGTAGTGGAATCTGATTCTGAATCTGATTTTAGGATTTTTCTCTTATGTATGTACAATATTTATTTGTTTTTTGTAAGTGATAACTTCTTAAGCGGTGTTGTGCACTTTTTGGGATGGGTAAGAAATATTAACCTCGCGTCAGGGCATGTGACCTAATCGAAAATTCGTAAGACGGACGTGACTCTTTCTACTGCGCGGAGTCCCTGAAATGAGAAGAATGGAAGTTTTGTTTTTCGGCCTAAACTTACTGCATATGCAAGGGCAATTGGGATAGAGCAGGCGAGCAGCCGTTTATAATGACAAATCATAGAATTAAAGCTTTATTCTGTGAACCATGGTTAAATTGGCAATACTTCTATGCTGTGAACGGTCATACATTTATACTTTTTTGTCCCTTACTGGCTTGACAGAGACTCATGGGTTGCTAGCCGCATCGCCTATTGACATGACATCCTTTTTGACATGACATACTTTTCGCTCACTTCCCCTGCCTGCTTTTACGACGCGGGAACAAGCAACAATACATTTTACGTTGATTCTTTTAAATGCGTAGATTAATAAAGTGATAAACAAGTTTTTTTTGCAAAATATATATTTTTGTAACAAGCTTTTACTATAAACGAATTCACACTGTAAAGTACTTTCCAAGACAAATCAAATGAGCTCAAACGATTCCATAATATTGTATTGACATCCGTTTTACACATGCAAATTTCAGCTCGATCGGTAACCGGGAAGTGAATCAAATTTAACGTGCAAGATTTGATTACAGACAAAACACCGGGGCAGGTGAAACTAACTAAAGCTTGTAAAATACAATGTCGACGTACATCTTCATGGGTGTCAACTATGTACTATTATACATTTGTTTAAGGAAAGCTAAGCGAACCCACAGCGAGGTTTTCGACTAATTTAATTCGTATCATTATCTAATTAGAAGGCGCGGTAATACTTGTAATGTAGGCCTTCGTGTCTCTATGGGCTCATATCAGTGCATAGCAAAGTACCAATCACAAAAATGTAATCAAAATAATTGAAACTATATAAACAACAGAATTTTTGTAGCAAAGCACTTAAACTTTATAATTAAATAATTTATCTTTAATGAACATATATATGTGAATTATAATAAGTTTGGTGGATGTAAAATGAGACGATGACTGACACACCTGTAGGTAAAACTAATTTAAATATGGACTAAGTTATTTATATATTTAAAAACTATTTTCTACGAAATCCGTGTAATATTTACAAGTCCCAGAGTCATGCTTATGTCAAACTGGACTTTTAATGTCTAACTAAAGTCGTATCATCATCATCATATCAGCCGCAAGAAGTCCACTGCTGGACATAGGCCTCCCCCAAGGATTTCCATTACGACCGGTTGGAAGCGGCCTGCAGCGTCTTCCTGCGACAATAGTTTTTAAAGTCGTATAGAACCACCTTATTTCCTTGCATTTAAAAAACCAAAATCCAAAAGTGCATTTATGAAATACGTTATAAGTATTTGTATTTTTCTTGATATTATACCTACTTGATTTTTCTTTATATACGTGTACGCATATTAACCTGTAAATGCAATATTAATTTAATAAAGACAATGATCCCCGGCCAGGTCAAGATGGAAAATGATCTTTTTCAGATTGGCCTGGGTCTTAGATGTGTATCTATATATGTATTTGTTATAAAAAAATAGTATCGTTGAGTTAGTATCCCATAACACAAGTCTCGAACTTACTTTGGCGCTAGCTCAATCTGTGTGATTTGTCCGTATATATTTATTTTTATTTTATTTATTTTAGTTTAGATTAATGCACTCACAAATGAGGCCTACACACCAACGCAAAATAACTGCTACCGAAAAAAACATCGTCTCTAATCTCTAATAACCTTCAAATAGCAGCCGTTCCTTCCTAATGGAGTTTTAATATTATTAATTGATGTGAAATAATTCATTCATTCACTTACCTTTGCCTCGGCTCATTAAATACCTCGGCTTACAGAAGGGAATTTAAATTTCACAAAGGTTAACAAAACACACGATCTGAGCGCCGCGGGCTACGGGCAAGGTAAATATTTTATTTAACTTGTACTCGTACCTACCTACGGTACAAATTACTGGATAATCTTGTTACTATTTTATGTAATAAGTGTACAATTTTCTCGTTGTGTAAAACGAGAAATTTATTAGTAACAATGTACCTGACTAGTTTTTCGTTATAAATACTTGTATTCGGACAATGAACTGATCTCATTCACCGTTGAGAATAGCTGACCTAGGCAATAGAACAGAGCTATTTATAGGTAATGCAAGAACAACAAAATAACATTTAATTGATATGTATAACTAAAAAATCGACTGTGGCCGGGCTGCACCGCAACACGCGAGTTCTGCGTACGCCTTTAGGTAGTACAAGACTTGGCTACAAGGGTACTATTTTTGATAGTATGACAACTTGTCTTCGAGCGACTTTTGTATGGAAAAATCGCCCGTTTACGAATGGCGAAATTTTTAAAAATAGCACTTAATATCCCTTGGTATAAAACAACTATTGGAGATAACGCTGTATAAACCTATTGATCGGGGTTCAAACGTTTCATTTAGCAGAAAAAAGGGCCTCCCTTAGATTATGGCGTCAATATTCCCTTAATCGATTTCCAACTTCGCAGGATAAAGCGATGAGTATGTACATTTAGATTTGTCTATTTCGTGTGAGTAAGTGGCCAACACTGGTGTCCGATTTTTAAGCTGCCTAAAGGCATCTGACATAACTTAACGACTGCCATCAATAATGGTTACCTGGACCAACGGCTTAGCGTGTCTTCCGAAGCTCGAAATATTTTATGACACTTTCGGTCACCCATCCCAGTGGGGACTGCTCCCGGGGTTGCTTAACATATGTAAGCGCTAATTAAGCTAACGCACACTAGGCCATCGAGCTCCTCGAATTTGTTTATGCTTCTCTACTATTGTAGAAAACTTGCCAAGATGTTCTTTTTGCATTAATTTTATGTAGTGTAACACTTTAATAGCTTTTGTAAGTGGTACTTAAGATACTAATGCAGGGACTTTAGTATTTAGGATCGCATTGTTGAGCAACACTGTTGTTAGAGCCATTTTGTGGTCGAAGTTCATGATTCCCTTAATAATAAAAGACCATCACGATATCTATGTGAGAGGAGCATAAACATACTAATCACGCCTTTATCTCTTACTGGGTAGACAGATACATAGGCCGCATTGTAAGTTTCCGGAATTGGCCACTTACATAAACAATATTTAAAAATTTATTGCAACATTTGAAAATAGAACTCTTTGGCTGTAGAATGCAGTTTGTTTCATTTGACTGTCTTTTTTTTTTACCTTGTGGCGCCATTTAAAAAATTGTGTGACTGCATCAACATGGATTTAACTCGGGAAAATTTTCGTAGTATGATTTTCTACGATTTTAAGTGTAATTTGACAGCTCAACAGAGCATCGCTCGGCTTGAAACAGCTTTTGACAATGAAGCACCATGCAAGACAACTGTTTATAGCTGGTTTGCAGAATTCAAGCGTGGTCGTATCAATCTCAGTGACGAATCTCGCGATGGTCGGCCGTCCACCGCTGTGACCAACAAAAACATCGATGCTGTGCGCCGTATGATTGAAACAGACAGGCATGTGACCTACCATGAAATTCGCGCATCCTTAGAAATAGGCATGAGTCAAATACAATTAATCCTACACAAACATTTGGGTGTGAGAAAGCTGTGCTCGCGGTGGATCCCACACAACTTGACCGAGGCTCAAAAAACGGACCGCGTCACTTGGTGCAGTGCCATGCTTACCAGATTCAATGAAGGTGCGTCAAATTTGGTGTGGGACATAGTAACAGGTGACGAAACATGTATTTATTGCTACGATCCCAAAACAAAGCAGCAATCGAGCGTATGGGTCTTTCAAGATGAGCCGAAACCAACCAAAGTGGCGCGCGTGAAAAGTGCATCTAAGCGGATGATTGCTTCTTTTTTTAATAAAACTGGACACGTGGCTACTGTTGCTTTAGAGAATCGTCGTACAGTGAATAGTGACTGGTACACGACCATTTGTTTGCCGGAAGTTATTGACGAACTCCGTAAAAATAACCGTAAACGCCATATCATCCTGCACCACGACAATCCTAGTTCTCACACGGCCAGACAGACAAACGACTTTTTGAAGGCGAAAAATGTACAACTCATGAGTCATCCTGCATACAGTCCCGACCTGGCACCTTGTGACTTTTTTCTGTTCCCAAAAATTAAGAACCAATTACGCGGTCAACGATTTCCATCACCAGAAGAGGCTGTCGAGGAGTATGAAAAACACGTTTCAGAGGTCACCACAGAGGAGTGGCACAAAAGTTTTCAAAACTGGTTTCATCGAATGAAAAAGTGCATAGACGCCAAGGGAGATTAGTTTGAAAAACAATAAATTAATTTGTACCTTTAATAGTATTTTTTTCATATTCATTCCGGAAACTTATAGTGCGCCCCACGTACTAGGGCAATAAGACCCAAAAGCCATGGTTCCTCAGATTTTCTACCATTCCCTCGACTGGCTTTTACGGTCTGTTCGGGAAGAGAAGTAGATAGTATATACTAAGTTTTTCCTTTCCTCTCAGTCTCACACCAAAAGAACTTGAACCTCAAAAGTCTGTCAACGATTCATATTATCCTGTTATAATTTTGAAGATGACACTTACCATCTGGCCTACTTGTGACAGTAGTCTATAAAAAAATTCATTATCAAAAACTACTTATGTAATAATTAAATAAAAAAACAACGGGTTGCACTCCGGAAATGCCAGCAGAAGTGAAAACTCTGCGCGGTTGAAAGAGAGGGGGCTATTACTTCCTCTCCTACGCCGCGCCGGTGGTCTCAGATCACGTGTCCGTCTTACGAATTTTCGATCAGAACACGTGTCCTGACGCGAGTTTAACACTTTTTACCCATCCCAAAAAGTGTACAACGCCGCTAAAGTTATTACTTCAAAAACGAATTTTCTTGTAAAATTACTCCAAGCTTTCACTTATATAAGAGGAAAATTAACATATTTATTGCTTTTCCTCTGAATATACGTATTCCTAAAATCCATAACTTTAATCAAAATGATTGAAAAGCTTCATAGTCTTTTGTTCTCAGCCCTAACCTTTGCTGACGTAATGTTACGTAAGTAAGTATGACGTTAGAAAAAACAAATAGGTACCTATAAGTCCATCCACCCCGCACAGGTACAATAGCCACAAGCCGACGTGCGTCCATCGTGCAGACGTCTTCACCATTTTTCCGAGCTCACATCCTCCAAAAACAACATTTTCCACTTGTAACTTTAAACTGACACTGCCCACCACATATTCATTACTAAGCACATGATCATCCCATTATCGAGCTTTTATCAGGTCACTGACCATTTTTTAATTGGATTTAAGATTAAACGGTAACGTGTGTAAATACGCGCGTGGGAAAATACGACCGAGCGACACAGCCCACCCGTTCGGAAGCTCTCGCGGTACTGAAGCGGTCGCGCGATTTCTATGAATCGCTAGATTACGGAGGGTCGTAGCACGAAGCGTAGCATTTTGGGAAAAACCGCTTTACAAATTGATCGGGTTTTCGGCCCTTTGTTGGGTACAAATGTGCGGTAATTAATGGTATACCTTTAATCCCTTCTCTCTTGACCTTAGACAGATAAATCTGATAGATGATTACTTTCGATAAGGAGTAGATTCATTGTTGTATCGTAGCGCTTCGTAGCAGTCGTAGAAAATGCGTATTAGGAAGGTTCGATGCGATTTATGAATTTCTTTCATGTTTATTTCTGTAACTTGTACTGTTGTCTTATATATTTTATAGTCACTACAGTTTTAAGTCATAGTAAAAAATATACACTTCTATACTAATATTATTAAGAGGAAAGATTTGATTGTTTGTTTGCATAGAAAAGGCTCCGAAACTACGGGAGTGCTATTTTTGAAATGACACCGTTCGTAAACGAGCTATTTTTTCATAAAAAAATCGCTCGAATGCGAGTGTCACACTTTCAAAAATAGTGCCCCTGGACCGATTTGAAAAATTATTTCACTATTGGAATTGTAAATTATGCCTGATGTGCACAGGCTATAGATTAGATACCTATATCTACCTAAGCGAAGCCGGGACGGGTTGTTAGTAGTAAATACATATAGATAGCTGTATATTTCGTATTGCTACGGTTACCTTGACTCTATCTAAACGTACCTACTTAGTCTTCTTCTATCGAGTCGTAAAATGGCTTTGCATTTAATTAAATATGTTTCGACCAGTGCATTGCTACCGTAATTGCTCGTTCGTTTGCCTCATTCAGATCTTGTAGAGAGCAAGAAATTGAGCTTTCTGGGCACACCAAGAGGTGACTCATAGATTGGATAGCACCACAGTCGCATTCACTATTGTTGGAGAAACCCCACTCTATTTTCGTGTCATCTGCCAACACCAGCCCGCAGTCTGTTTAAAGACTTCCAGACTGGCCAGGGCAGAGTGCCACCCGGTGGTAGTTTCTCAGCAGGCGGTATCTGGTTTGGTGATGGCGGGTATTTGTTAAACCATTGTTCCACTCTGGCCTTAGGAGCTTGTTTGGGGCTAATATACAGCGTGATTTTGAAACCCCTAGCTATATTGAAATCTGGGAATCTGAATCCCTAATGGAACACAGAATTGCAAGAAAAAAAGATAAAAAACGAAAAAGAAAATTAGGTTTCCCATACAAAGTCGCCGATCAGCTGGACGAATTTCTATGAAAGGTTAAATATATTTTTTCGTTTTTTACCTTTTTTTTATTACAATTCTGTATTCCATTAGGGATTCTGATTCCCAGATTTCAATATAGCTAGGGGTTCAAAATCACGTTGTATGGTTGACGTAAGAAACTTTTGCGACTCTACCTACTTAGTAAACCACAGATACGTGTGGTTGTACTGTAACTGTACACGTCTGTGTTTAAACCCTAAATATATTTAAACTAGCTGTTGCCCGCGACTTCGTCCGCGGCAATTTCTGTTATTATGATTAATTAGTATAAATGAATAACTTTTCCCCGTTTTCAAAGCATTTTTTATTAATGCTTCGCTCCTATTGGTCGCAGCGTGATGTGTTATAGCCTAAAGCATTCCTCGATAAAAAGGCTTCCAAGACAAAAAGAATTTTCCAATTTGAACCAGTAGTTTCTGAGATTAGCGCGTTCAAACAAACAAACAAACTCTTCAGCTTTATAATATTAATATAGATTGACATACCTATGCGAGTCGTACGTAACTTAATTGCGTTCGCAGTTTCTGAAGGTATTATTTGTAATTTTCGCACAATCTAAGAAAATACTACCTCCTAACTAACTAACATATTGCTGACACGAAGAATAGACGCTCAACCAAGTCTGCAGTCTGTGAACATGCCTTAGACATTAGACAAACCAAACCACTACCGTTTTGATAATCCTCAAGTCCTTCCAAAAGAAAACAGATACATTCCAAGAATGGTTCGTGAGGCTTTTGAAATTAAAAAACATCCTAATTTCAATAGAAAGGATGGTTGGCAGTTACCACCAGCTTGGGATCCGGTCATCAATTTAATAAAATCTCAAGCTCCTCACAAGACTGCAAGACCTTCAGACACCGTGAGCCACCGTGTGCGTACATCCGGAACGTTATCAATAAATATTGTAGGCGGTAGTTTTGTATAGTTCTTATAACACAAAGACAAATGTCAACTTAGTCTAATGTAATGTACTCGATAATACCGTATTAAAGTGATTTTATTTAAATACTACCTCCTTACCTACAGATAACTTTTACGTCGTCTATATCCATACTTCTATACTAATATTATAAAGAGGAAAGATTTGTTTGTTTGTTTGTTTGACGCGAATAGGAAAATACTAGACGGATTTTAAAAAATCTTTCACAGTTGGGTAGCTACACTATCTGCGCTGAACATAGGCTATGTTTACGCGGACGAAGTCGCGGGAAAACAGCTTGTATTAAATAAAACCAAAATATGTAGATTTACAAATGCTTATAAAATACAATATTTGTTTAATCGTTCGCGTGAACAGTGAATATGGAAATGATTACACCGGAAGTGAGGGGACTGAATAATTACGGTGAATTTATGGCGGCGTCAAAATGATCCATGCGTTTGCTACCTGTGACGTGGGTTATACAATATGGCCAAACACTACACACAAGGACATCGATCAAGCGTGGAAGTTTAACTTAGGAAATTGATCGGAAACTAATAAGATTTGCATGTATGCCCAATACCAATAAAATATAAACCAACCATTTAAAAATAATGAGGTAGGTACCTTAATTGTTTCTGGAGTAAACAACTATTCCTTTAGGCCTCCTTCAAGGAAGCAGCCTGCATCCAGCGTCTTCCTTCGACCTCAGTCAGATCATCCGACTATCTGGTCAGTGGGAGTCCGACACAGGTGACCGACGCTCTGCTTGCCGGGACGTGGTCGCCATTCAAGTACCCTTCTACCCCATCGGTCAGTTCTACGCGCTATGTAATATTATCAATTAACGTGAAATAATAATTCATTTGAAATGCCAATGCCAAGCAATGGAGCGAAGTGTCCTAGGGCTGAAAAGGATAGACAGAGTTCCAAATGCCACACTTCGTTTTAAAACAGGTATTACCGATGTGGGACACAAAACAGCTAAACTGAAGTGGGATTGGGCAGGCCACATCTGTAGAATGACTCCTGAAAAGTGGGCTAACAAAATGACGAAATGGATACCTGAGGATGGTCGACGTCGAAGAGGAGTGGTCGGTTTACAGAAAGGAATTTCGCAGAGGTTGAAGCTTGAAGAAGATTAACTAAGCAAATTGTTTCCTAGTCCTGATTTGCACGTTTATGCTTATCCTACAACGTAATCTAAGAACATATCATATCAATCTTATTCTCATTTGTATTTATTTATTCGTTGACTAAAATATTGTGTTCGAATGATAATTATAAAAGTACATAATACTACTTAAACTAATATCATAATTCATCTAAGGTATAGCAACATTTTTCCACAAGAAGAGTTCATAATTTCGTATTAATTGGATATTTTTTTGTTATATTTCATTAAAAGTCTCATTTTTCTACATATAAATGCTTTTTATATCATCTTTTTACAATGGGTTAAATCCTCCTCCCACATCCCTCCTAATTTAAAAGTGATACAGCAAGGTGTTCGTTACCAAACAGTGGCTCTTTTTAACAAGTTGCCTATAGAGCTAAGGACTGTACGTAGTCAAAAAAATTTTTGAAAGTTTTTTGACTACATACGAAGAGTTACAGAATTAAATTTTAATTCATTTTGAATTCTGCAATTCATCCCAAATGGACCGTTGGCATGTGGGACGAGTTGTAGAATTACATACGAACTCTGTAATTAGTTTTAGTCTCCACTGCAGGAGCATGACCCTGTCATTAGTAACATCATTGAAGCAATTGCACCATATTTAGCTTCTGTATTTAATAAGTGTGTAGATACTGGGACATTTCCTGACTTGATGAAGTTAAGTAAAGTCATTCCTTTGTACAAATCTGGCAATAAAAATGATCCCACTAATTACCGTCCCATTTCTATTCTGCCAGCTCTTAGTAAAATATTTGAAAAAATGATTTTTAAACAGTTATTAGCTTTTTTTAACATAAATAGCCTTTTCCATCGTGAACAGTATGGATTTACAAAGGGTCGGTCAACTACAGACGCGGGTGTAGCTCTGTTGAAATACATATATGATGCTTGGGAGGGAAAACAAAATGCTATTGGTGTTTTTTGTGATCTTTCCAAAGCCTTTGATTGCGTAGACCACAATACCCTTCTCTCCAAGCTGGAGTACTATGGAATAAAAGGTAAATCTCGCGATTTACTTGAATCTTATTTAAGTGGCCGAACTCAAAAAGTTAGTTTAGATAGGGTACAATCCTCCGGATCATCGGTTAAGATGGGCGTACCCCAGGGCTCTATCCTAGGGCCTCTGTTATTCCTCATTTACATCAATGACCTACCTTACTGTGTCAATACATGTAAGGCTGTACTATTTGCCGATGACACTTCTCTTGTCTTCAAAATTGATAGACAAACTAATTCATTTGACGTGGTTAATAGTACTTTAGCTCAAGTGTTGGATTGGTTCACAGCGAACAATCTATTGTTGAACGCTAAGAAAACGAAATGTATTAAATTTTGCTTACCAAATGTTACAAAAATTCCAACACAAATAGTAATGGATAATGAACCACTAGATTTAACTGATAAAACAACATTTCTTGGAATAACTCTTGATGCCGGGCTTCAATGGGGTGCCCATATTACTACGTTAGCGGGTAAACTTAGTTCTGCAGCTTATGCTGTCAGGAGAATTAGACAACTGACTGATGTTGATACTGCGCGTTTGGTATATTTCAGTTACTTTCATAGTGTTATGTCTTATGCGATTTTACTATGGGGTAACGCTGCAGAAGTAAACACCATATTTGTCCTGCAGAAACGCGCTATTAGATCTATATATAAACTTAGTGCTAGAGAATCTCTTAGAGAATTGTTTAAAGATATAAATATTTTAACTTTACCTTCTCAGTACATATTTGCGAATATTATGTTTGTGCGCTATAATCTTGATTTATATAAGAAAAATAGTGATATCCATGACCGAAACACGAGAAATAAAAATAAATTAGCTACACCAGTATTGCAATTGCAGAAAACTATGAATTCATTTTTGGGTTTAGGAGTACGCTTCTATAATAAAATTCCTGCAGAAATATTAGGTCTGCCTTTACTTAAGTTCAAAACGATTGTAAAAAACCAGTTAATAAAAAAGGCTTATTACTGCATTGATGATTATATTACTGATAAAAATGCGTGGAAATTTATATAAATTTATTTAATGTTAACAATTATTAAATGTTAAAATTAATCTATAGTATGAAAAATTGTATTTAATGTTAACAATGTATTCAGAGCCCTTCAGGCACGTAGGGACCAAGGCTGGATTGAGTTTCTTTCGGCGTATTCTTCTCACCAGTGGTCGTTCCGAAACGCTAGTAGTATTTCAATTTTGCATATATAAAAAAATATATAAGAAATAAAAATATGACGTTCAAAAAGAGATACATGTATCCAATTTTGAATAAAAATCTTTGACATTTGACTTTTTTTGACCTCTCTGTACTACCGGAGCCATACTTGGCCAGAGCAGACAAAGGATTTGGCTTACTCTCCTCGCTTGCCAGACGGGTTGGAGAGGTCTCATTGACGTTTATGAGCTTTGTTTAGCTTGTATTTCCTAAGTCGTCCTCTTATGACCTCCATGGGAAGACTAGGAGTGGTTCTATGCTGCTCTGCCGGAAACCACACGGCTATAGAATATAGATAAAGAAACAGAGTGATATACTAGAAAAATTAAAATCATTAGCCATCACATTATCATACGAAATTAGAATTTAAACACAGTCAAAGCAGCACGACTGCATTGACTTTTAAATAAGTGTTTCGTCACCTACAAAGGGCCGCTGGTCCTATAAAGAAATCACTGTACGCATTAGTATGTGACAAGGACCGATAGGATATTAGGGCACCCTGTTACAATCCACGTCACGTTTTGTGCCCTGCGAGCCTAAAATGGACTGTAAGCGTTTGGAAATGATACTATGATAGTTACGAAAGTATTTAATGGTCTTACTTTCACCACTTAAGAATCGAAGGGTATTTTTTCCCCCATCCATTGCCCCAGGTACGCCCTCGGTGGTATTTTTTTTTGCATGCAAAATGCATGATATAACAAAATAATTTAAAAAGAAACGGTTGTCTGTAAAGTCGGTTTACGGACGGTGAAAGAGATAGATGCGTCACGGGCCAAAAGCTTAGGCTGATCGTGCCTCCCTATCGCTTGTTTTGCGCTTTCGCTTGCACACGGAACGTGACACTTTTTCGTGCGTGCAGTAAGCATTAACGATTTATCGGCGTAGATTTAGGTTCTAATCACAATCTATCCGGGTCCTGAACCATCTCAGGTAACAAAGAGATTAGTGTATTCGCAGCGCTGGCACAGATTAAATAGTTATTGGCGCTGACGTCTATAGACAAATTTTTGATATCTTGTGTTTTTCAAGGTGGTATTTCTATTGGTCAAAAATAATTCTCCTTGCTATTGGTGAATAGGTAAGAAATATTTTTTAGTCGATCCAGTAGTTTTTGAGTTCTTCTTCTATCGAGTCGTAAAATGGCTTTGCGTACACATTAAATATGTTAAATATGTTTCGAGTTTCGACCAGTGCTTTGCAATCGAGTTGAGTTACTTGAGTTTATTCATTACGAGGCAGGCTTACGCGATCACAGTGACAAAGATATTTTTTATTTTAGCCAAATGTTCTTATATGGTGGTTGCTATGGTTTCTGTCACGTTCCGTATATTATTCTCTATGGTCACGTTGCAAATCTCAGAACAATAACTAAAGCATTGCAAATGGTTGCAATGTATATGTTTTCTAAAAAATACTTTTCAAAATAAATAACCCGTCTCGTAGATTATTGAAAAAAATTGGACACGTATTTTTTTTTTGTCAATCAAACAAAAATTGATGAAGATATAGCCCGTTAAAGTCCGCGTGACGTCCCTGACCGATTTTTACCGGCATTTTGCGTCATGAGCCCCCACTCCTGGACTTTGATGCACTTTATCTTTATCATCTTTTGTTTGATTGAAAAAAGAAAAAAATACGTATCTAATATTTTTCGATTATCTATAAGACGAACTAATTAATTATTTTAAATGGTATTTTTAGGAAACAAGCGAGGTAAGCGAGTGTAGCGACGATCTTCAGCTGGACTAAACCCGTTCAGTCATCCCTGCGCAAACGAGCAACTTGTCCGCAGATAACAAAAATTGCTGGAAAAAATCCGCCGCGAACGGACTTGCCAGACTAAACGCACGCGGTGTGCGATAATTTAAACCATAGAGATAATATAATAGGTATGTCTATGATTTAAACCATAGAGATAATATAATTTAAACTATAAGTACCTGTATAACAACAGATTTTAAAAAAAATGGCGTCTCATCTGATGTATTACTTGTGTAGTTATAGCCGCAAGTTGCCGCACGTCAAATATTATCAAATGACAGCCGCTCATCGCACTCTATGACTTAATGCTGCCATCTAGTATTAAGAAAAAGATTCAGTGAAGCGCACGCTATGGAAGCAAAAATTCAAAAACTACGTTGTGTTGTAATTTACCTGAAAGAAATAAGATATAAGAATAAAAGAAGACGAAAAGAGAATACTGGTTCACTTTATTTCGGTTCGAACGCTCAACGCAGACTCACTGCGCGTAATCACGAAGTTCTTTTTCTGGGGACTCCCGTGTACTTATGTCCAGTCCGGAGTCTCAGCGTCCTCGGATATCCAGGGGACTTTTTGTAGAGTAGGGACGGTTTACTTTTTGTCCTTTTTATCCGTGATTTTTTATGGGTTCTATTTTGGTAGACAAAAATACCTCGTCTGCTTTAGTTCCACTCGGTTTTGTACTTCTGAAAACAGGGTCTAACCGATGCCTATTTGTTTTCCGTAACTTTCCTGCCCTTCAAAATTGCAACCAACCTTTTCTTTTTATTGACAAGGAAAATGGTTTTCCTCGTCAATAATAGACAATTTCTCTCCATTAAAGACGAAAATGCTTGGAAATCGGTCTTCTCGTCAAGACGAGATGACCGATTTAGGAAAAGTAGGTAAGTGTGAAGCACTCGTGCTTCACACTTACTGAATAGCTAAATAAACGTTTTATAAATGAAAAATACTACGTACAAGTTGCCTTACGTGTTTTTATAGTCCGAGAGCTGTTAAAAAAGCCGGTCAGGTGCGAGTCGGTCTCGCCCCCTAAGGGTTCCCTACCGTTATGTATAAAAACAGACAAAAATATCGTGTCTGTTGAATGGGAGCCGCCTTTTACATACTATTCATTTCATTTATTTATAAAGTGAATATATAACTAAATATTCTGTGAATATATCAAGCGTCTACCTGTTATCAATATCGAGCAATAACAAGCAAAACATCACGTTTGTTGTATGGAAGCCCCTTAAATATTTATTTTATTCTATTTTTTTAGTATTTGTTATTATAGCGGCAACAGAAATATATCATCTGTGAAAATTTCACTAACTATCACGTTTATCAGATACAGCCTGGTGACAGACGGACAGACAGACGGACGGACAGCGGAGCGATATTAATAGGGTCCCGTCTTTTTCCCTTTAGGTACCCAACCCTAAAAATGAGTAAGCTCTTTACACACTGAAAACTTGTGTGATTATAATCCTTGACGGGTCCTGCCACCGTGGTCGTGGAAGCATACTTTGTTTAGTTGTTTCCAGTTTGGTTAGGACATTGCAGACTTAAATCACCTGATTGTCTGATAATAGAGATGATTCCGTACTTCGGAAGGCACGATAAGCCGTTGGTCCGGCTGCCGTCTGGTAGTCGTTAAAGGAACCACATCAGAGGCCGAGAGGCGGTTCCGAAGAACTCTGGCACCAGGGTGTGCATAGTCGATTGACCGTATCACCTACACGAAATAATGATGATCCTTGACGGGTCCTGCCACCGTGGTCGTGGAAGCATACTTTGTTTAGTTGTTTCCAGTTTGGTTAGGACATTACAGACTTAAATCACCTGATTGTCTGATAATAGAGATGATTCCGTACTTCGGAAGGCACGATAAGCCGTTGGTCCGGCTGCCGTCTGGTAGTCGTTAAAGGAACCACATCAGAGGCCGAGAGGCGGTTCCGAAGAACTCTGGCACCAGGGTGTGCATAGTCGATTGACCGTATCACCTACACGAAATAATGATGATCCTTGACGGGCACCTCAATGGTACAGTCTAGACCTGGTTAAAATAACGGTCATTTACGGACACAAAATTTTTACAGGGATATTTTTTGTACAAAAGATTTTTTTGTAGATATACCAAAATTTAGGACCTAGAAGGAATTTTCATCAACTCTCCAGCTTCAACGTACTTACAATAAAAGTCAAGCTTACTTATGATACGTTTATTTTGTGGCTTTATTCATACTTACAATTAGATAACCTAATTATATCATACACGGTAATAATACACCTTAATACAGTTGCAGTCGTTGCGTATGCAGATACATATATGGAATCTCGACACATTAAGGATCTACGGAAGCAATCTATGAAACTATTCACACTACATTATACCGGGTGTTAATTTTCCCTTAACTCGTCAAGACCCTATAATATAGTTTCCTTGAGACCTGCCGGCCTATTTGTTAACTCAGTGTACAACGTTTTGATAGTCATTTCAAAATACATTACGTTTTATATATCTTAAATGAAAATAGTCAATCATACGAAACCCGCAATGTATCTTAAAGTGACTATCAAAACGTTGGACACTGAGTTAGCAAATAGGCCGGCTGGATTTTTATTAATGTTTTTAATGGGTTAAGGAGGCGACTCAGCCCAATGCGAGGAACAATGCTATGCTATTTTTGTCTATGTTGGTCGTCGATACTAGTGTCGTCTTGTGAAATAAAAGTAATATAAAAGTAATGCTACGAACTTGAAAAAAACGCATTACTATACACATTGCCAAACCATCTTAACAGTTTTGTATGGATACGTATTTTTTTGGATTTCTTAGCATTGGTCCCATAGGAAAAGTTGTTCACATTGACGTGCCGATTCAAGTACCTAAATGTCGAAGGTTAATTTACACCCGGTATATACGGGTTGATTAGGAACCACCTAAAAGTCTAGAAATGAGAATTACTAATAAAATACAATATGGTGAGAAAAAAATTAAAAAATAATTTAACACCAAAATCAACCTAATCGGTGATTCGTTTTCACGCCTTTTCCTAGAGATCGGGGGTACTATTTTTGAAAGTGTGACACTCGTCTTCGACGCCGACGACGACGCGAAATGACACCGTTCGTAAACGAGCGATTTTTCCATACAAAAATCGCTCGTTTACGAACGGCGTCATTTCTAAAATAGCACTCCTGATTCTAAGGTCGAATAATGCAAGGAGGTTTAATCAATATCGATCTGTATGCAAATTACTTCTTTCATAGAAGGAAAAAAAATCGAATCTCAAAAAATAAACTATGTGTTTTGATTTTGGTTATTTTTTTCTCAGTCGTTCTCAGATAATGCTCAATAGGCTTCCTGTAATAATCTTTATAGACATCGGTTGATAAGTATTTATTAATACACGGTGAAATTTTTATCGTTTTGGACCCTTAAAGGGGTGACTCAGACCACCAAAATGAACAACTTTTTCTATGGGACCAATGCTGGGAACTCAAAAAAACATTTGTCATTTCCATACAAAAGAGTCCCGCCACCCGGCCAGTTTGTATAAGATGGTCTGAGACACCCCTTTAAGGGTCCAAAACGATCAAAATTTCACCATGTATAGATTATAGACATATCCGTTGTAACACATATTTAGGCGCCAATTTACAGGTCAACGTCTAACATTTTTGTGACTACGCAAAGCGACCAGTCGTATAAGGACATATGGTAAGCTGATTGGACCCATATTATACAGGTCACTTTAAAACCATTAATAACCGCACAGTACTAGATTCCTTACATCGTAAACAACAACGTTTGTTCTACGACTTTTGATATTTTGTTAGAATTTACTTCATACAGATTAAATATTAATCTCCCGGTTGAATCTTAACAACTATTAACGCATCGCAAAGAAAGAGTACGCGCGCGAGCGTGACGTCGTCCTTTCGTGTATGAATGTGACACAGACTTACAAATGTCACGACAGGGCATAAAAATCTAGAAAAATATTTGTTATTTAATTTATTAACTTACTAGCTTTCGCCCACGGCTCCGCACGCGTCAATGTCGATCTCTCGGGAATAGTACTTATTCCCGGGATAAAAGGTAGCCTATGTCCTTCTCCATACTCCAGAGAACTTGCATGCAAAATTTCATGAGGATAGTTCAGTAGTTAAGGCGTGAAAGTGTAACAAACAAACAAACTCACTTTCGCGTTTATAATATTAGTAAGGATGTCAGAACTTGTAGAACAAACTTATTTATGAATTTCGCTATCTGGTCCTGCGAGGTTATAGTGTTTTACAAGTAACCTTATATATATAAATATAACATTTTTATAAACTATGAAATGACATATTTTCAAGCTTAGGGCGCATGACGCATAGGGCTGCGGACGCTTCGCATATTCTATATTTTTTATTATATTTCTATATAATTCTTGAGAAGAAATTCTATTAAAAAATTTCACGATCTATCACATGATACAGCGAAATGAGGCCTATGCTTACATACGCAAGATGCAATTTGTAGGCACAGCAGAGAATATAACAATTTTACTCGTTTTAAATAAAAGGTTTTATACTTTTCAAATCATTGCAGCAAGTTGCATCTTGTGTTGAGTATTTTATTATGAAATACGTTTCAGTACAAGAATGATCAAGGTACATGTGCATTTTTAAAAAATGTAAACAAACGTAGGACAAATAATGAGAGAAACGAGTCTTGGATCTGTTTTTTCAAGTCTTGAAAAAAATATATGGAAAAACGTCATATAGAATTCATGTCCGTGTCAATACAATACAGGGTAAGAGGTATCTAACACATAACCTCCTAAAGACGACTTAGGTACATTAGATTAACTACGTTTGCTATATGACTTTGTGTAATTCGATGTTTGGTTTTTAATACAAAAAAAAATGCAAAAAAAAGGAATTTTACTTGTCTTAACTCTATGGCAATTAGCGCTACGAGGTAATAATAGTAGGTACCTACGCTCACAGCTATATTAGAATTAAACATAGACTTAATGTTTGATAGAAATCCACATAGAAGCTAATGAATCTTACTATGTATTGCGTTTAGGTTAAAGTCATAGAACAAACGTTGTTAGTCATGATGTACCTAAGTCGTCTTTAGCAGGTTATGCGTTAGTTAACTATAACCTGTATAATTATAGAAAAAGGCGAATTTCAAATAGGAGTTTGATGACATTGTTTACAAGTTCTTAAAACCTGTACTGTACAATAAAGTATGTTCGTTACAAAATGACATACGCAGATAGTACCTAGTAATTTCATTTAATGGAACCTGGGTGACCACGTTTCGTCCAGAAAAGTTCCCCAGGGATGAGACCAATCGATCGATTTCTCATCCCAAAAAATCGTTGAAACCATTTCCGAGATCCTGAATATATTTATATAGAAATATATAAAAGAGTTGCATATAGAACCTATACTCGTTCAATAGCATATTATCTATTATAGAAGTTACATACAGTTATTTCAAAAACAACGTAAGTTAATAAATAAGAAAAGGTTTTAAACAATACAGGTACGACTATATCGTTACATCAAGGCGATGCAAATTTTCAAATATAAAAATAAAATACCACATGATTTTGAACCTCCTAGCTATATTGAAATCTGTGCATCAGAATTCCTAATGGAATACGGAATTGCAAGAAAAAAAGGTAAAATACGAAAAAAACATTTCACCTTTCATAGAAATTCGTCCAACTGATCGGCGAAACTTATGGGAAACCTACAAGAAAAAAAAGTGGATTGAAGATAAAAAAAAATTAAAAATTTTTTTTTTGCGATCCGCTTTTTTTCTTGCATTTCTGTATTCCATTAGGGATTCCGATTCCGAGATTCCAATATAGCTGGGAGGGTCAAAATCACGTTGTACATATAGCAGACTCCGAGATCACAAGACTGGCACATTGAGTTGAGATGACTCAAACAAAAAACACTGCGTGTTTAAAACCAGTTGAGGAAGGAAACAAATCAATAGATATATTTTTGAAAATATCAGCTCCACAATATCAGAAATACGAACATACTCTTTAATTCAATCAGAAAAAACTACGTTTATTACTACAAAAATAATCTTACAAAATAATAACACATAATTACAACGGTCTTCAGGCTTGTTTATGAATACGCGATGCCAAGCGCGGAGCGGAGTGCGGTAATTTGAGACGTATGAAGATGTATCATACTGTTCTTTGGAAAGTCGCGCGATTTTCCGCTCATAAGTAAACTCCACGCTTCGCTAAGCGTTTATATAAACGCGCCATAAATTAATTACAATATAAATCACAATAACACTAAATCATGTACCTACCATTCGTAGTAACTTTTATTATTCTATATTACCCACGAAGTTAATACTTACGTCTACGTAAATGTTAAGAATAAACAAAAAAGCATATGTTGTGTCAAATCCTTATTTTTTTTTTGTTTATTTTTTATTTAACGGTAAGCTATTTGTATTTATTCGGACAAAACTTCGTCAATGAGGGTTTCCGGAATTGTGACGAAAAGTGTTTTAAAAGCAACTGTCAAAATCCACCAATCATAAAAATGACGATCAAACATGATTGGTGCATTTTGACAGCTGACAAAACCCTTGCAAAATATCGTGGTTCGTATCTTTGAAACAAACAGGTCAGTCACTATAATTGGCCTTTAAAAGAGTGGTCACTGAAATTGTTAAAAACCGTCTTTACTTTGAGGGACACCCCTTTGAATAAATTTGCCACGGGCCTCAGATTTTCATTCATCATTTTATAAATAAACCAGCGACCTGGACCCCGGCTTCGCACGGGTGCAATGTACGGTCGCCTGCAAAAGTCCATATAGAAGTTGCGTAAAAAGTCGTGTGTAGCTACGGATACTATTAAAAAATAAACGGCAATTTCAACCTTATTCACATGGGATAAGGTTCATGATACTTTAAAATATATATGCCTACCTAATCACTGCAATCGATTTTCACCTTAAGGCTATGTATGGACTTTTGCAGGTGACTGTACATAACCTTCCTCTTGATGCACTCTATCTATTGACCGAATAAAAATCCGTTGCGTAGTTTTAAAGATTAAGGCAAACATAGGGACAGATAGACACCGGGAAGCGACTTTGTTTTATAAAATGTAGTGATAAGTGTTTAATTAAGGCCACTATAAAATTCGTCTGTCTTTTACTGGTAGTCAGGAAATTTTCAAGACAAGCATTTTCATCAAGAAATAAATATTTTAAAGGAACTACGACTGCCTTACTTTAAACAACTATAGCCAGTGTTACTCGAGGTGATGTAAGAATTCCAACGACACCACCCATACATCTAAATCTGTTCAGGCATAGGAGTAACGGCGGAATAAAGGAAATCAAATACCTAAAGTCTAAAACCACTTATTTTTTGATTCAGTAGTGTAAAAAGTAATAACAATAGGATTTACAAATGTGTCCCGGAAAGTGTTAAGTCAAATATGTAGGTAGTTCAAGCGAGATACATCAAACTCCTCAGAAAATATTATAACATTTTGCGTTATAAATTTAAGACAACAGCACTACCATGAATTCAACCTCATTTCAACCTAGTTTGAGGAACATTTTAGACATATATCACTAGTTAGCTAGTAGTCTGTAGTTTTTGAATATTAATAAGGTAATTAAATAAATATTTTTCAGTAAATAACATCATTTTGTAATGTGATTTGAAGTATAAAAGTACCTATTGACTACCTATTTTCTGAATAAATGTTTTGTTTTTCTTTTTATTTTTCTTTTTTATTTTCTCAAAAAGCTGCAGTTTAAAGATAATGTTCGGTATAATAGAACCGGCAAATAAAACATTTTACAATTAAAGATGATAGAGAAGAAATTTTGAGCAAAAGTAGGCATGCAATCCAAAAATTAGGGTTTCCATTGGAAAGGCTACCGGACATAAGGTACATTTAAATTAAGTGCTGACAGTGATACAGTCAAAGAATCTATGTAGGATGACTCGGACATCAACATCAAGTTATCCCCTTACGCAAATACAAATAACAAAAGATTCACCGTTCACATGACAGGCAGGAACTCGATGGGCGTGGCGAATTTGAAGTCTTCAGGGAACAGCTTGGCTGCGAACGGGTGCATGAGCTTGTATGACTGCCGGATTGTCACGTCAGCGACACCAGCGATGTCACCGATCTCCTTTTGGCTGCGCTTGTCTTCTGACGCCTGGAAAGTATTATTAAAGTAGTCCTCGTCTTCATCGTCACTTACCATCAGGTGAGATGGGAGACAAATGTCTAATTCAATATTTAGTAAAAATCATCATCATCATCATCATCAGGTCCTTTTTAGTCTCCACTACAGGAGCACGACCCTCTCTGTACTACTAGAGCCATACCTGGCCAGAGCAGCCAGAGGACAATATTTCAAAATTTAGTAAAAAAAAAAAAAGAAAGAAAAAACAAGAGAAGCATACATTATTTCATATATCATTCTTAACTGCATGACCTAACAGGTAGCGTTTCCAGCAGGTCCAGTCGATTAGCCGGACTTAGGCTTAATTTATATAGAAGCGGAATCGAGGAGAATTTCAAGAAATTCGTTAACCATAATCGCCTCTGTTAGTGTAAAAATTAAGTTAAATTTTCAAGAAAACGAAAATGTTCGCCGGAAGTCGCGCGACTCCGAGCGTCCGTTTATTTCTTTATACAAGGTAGAACTTTATTTACATATTAATAAAGGCGGTTGTACTCTGTGAATTTCTTAAAATTCTCCGTGACTCCGCGGCTATATAAATTGAGCCTTACCCGACAAAAAAGCCGAACTTTTGAGTCCCTAAACGGGACATTAATAATTAAGGATTAATCATTACAATAGAACACATAAGCCGGAATTCTTAATTCCTAAGCCGGAGGCTAAAAAAGGGATATTTGACTTGATGAACATGATTTAATTAAACAATACTATAAAAAGCTTAACAAAAGCCTGACGGGCCGGACCCAGTCAAATTTGGCCGGACAAGAGCCTAACATTTTCCGGCTTTATCCAGATAGATGGCCATGCTAGTGGCAGGTATGGCATCGAGCAGTGACGTGCACAGACATTTATCATAGGGGAGACATAATTATAAAACTTACCTTACAAACATACCACCTATATACCTTACCTTACTATACGGCTAGTTATCTACAACTCGTTTAATATTATGATAGTCTTTCGATCTTCGACCGCAAAAGTATTTAAAACAAGCGAAAGATAAGAGATATGATTACAACCTGCGAGCCACGTACACGTAAGGTTTAAGATTAAACGTGGATTAAACTTTAGAATAACTAACCATAACTAACCGGTTAGGTACTTGATTTGTTCTTTTGCGTGTTCACAAAACACTTTATATTTCGATTTCGGCATGCAAACACTAAGCGACACAACTTTCACATGAAAATATTTTTGTCACAAATGAAATTTTACTGATAAAGCATTTAATTTTTAAATAAAACTTTAATCTTGGATTGTTAGTAAACACGTTAATCAATGACATTTACATAAGTATGAATAATATCTATAATGACATTGATAGGGGACGTTGACATTAATATCGCGCGCGGCAGCCAATAGAAACCTCGGAGACAGTGTCTCAAATTCACACACACAGCGCCAATTTGCTTTGCATGTGTGAGCCGATGAAAGATGTTTACTTGTACTACTACAAAAGCGATTTCCTATCGGTGTATAATAATTTTCTATGTGTGCGTGAAAAGTCAGACCTTTGAAATTTTGTCTTACGCGGCTTACGCGTATAGATACTGCTTGGCGCGGGCACGCGCGGACCGCGACCGCAGCACCGTACTTGATCAAAATCGACTATAAAGTATTTGCTAGCAGAATTTTGCAGGCGCACCGAATATAATTATTTTTTTGTAAGAAAAAAAATTGTATTTATTTTGCGACTGCAGGGTAGACATTGTCTAATAGTCTATATGGACTGCACGTCACTGGCATCGAGAACACCAGCCACTTGTTTTTTCCCTATTCATGAAGTGAGTAAAATCCTATTATGTTCCTTTCCTTCCCTAATACAACAAATTTCTATCCACCCCCAGCTTAAAAATGCTTCTGCCTATCAGAAGCATTTTTAAGCTGGGAGAAGCCGCAGCGTCGAAAGCACAAGAACTCAAAGATACTGCGCTCGCCAACCTGTCTGCCAAGCGTGGTGAGTATGGCAATTCGCTCCCATAACAAAGAGTTCTTGGGAGAGGCTTTTGTCCAGCAGTGGACTTCTTATGGCTAAAAATGTATTATTGCTGCTAGAAATGATGTCCAAACAACAGGTGTACAAATAAGTTTTAAATTTATCAAAGAAACAATATTACGATCACACCATCAAGTTGTTATCAGCAATGCAAGGTCAACTGAAAAGAGTTCAATGACACGACTATCAAGATAGGGTGAGGTTATTCAATTATGACTAGCTCCGTGGCGCAGCGGTTAACACGCCTGCCTGCGACACGGAGTGACCGGGTTCGATCCCCGGCCAGGTCAAGATGGAAAATGGATCTTTTTCAGATTGGCCTGGGTCTTGGATGTGTATCTATATATGTACCTATTTGTTATAAAATATAGTATCGTTGAGTTAGTATTCCATAACACAAGTCTCGAACTTACTTTGGGGCTAGCTCAATCTGTGTGATTTGTCCGTATATATTTATTTATTAATTAGACTGTAAAGTGTAGTTAAGTAGAAATTGATTAAAATAAATAAATATATACCTACAGACAAATCACACAGATTAAGCTAACCCCAAAGTTCGAGACTTGTGTTATGGGATAAGATAAACATCCAAGACCCAGGTCAATGTGAAAAGGATCATTTTCCATCTTGACCTGATCAGTTATCGAATATGTGACCTCTGGTGTGACAGCATGGCATGATCTCACTAGGCCATAGAGGTCATTAAATAGTCATTGACTGGAAACTTTTTCAAAATTGTTTAAGATCAAGAAAAAAAGAATTCGTATCAACCTATCGCTTTTAACATCATCTAGGGACAAGGAAGAATGCCATGCAAATCATTTCCCCCCTCCATGACACAATTACTTGGTGCAACTGCATGGGCGACAAGATTATGTATTTGATTAATTAGACCCCCAAGTAGTTAGCCCTGGACCTCCTCAAGATCCATCCCTGGTCTAAACATAAAATTCTGGCATAATCCATACTAATATTATAAATTCACCTTTACACGCTTCAACCACATAGAACCAACTTGGATGAAATTTGATATGGATATAGTTTAGAGGCCCGGGGAGAAGACATAGGGTACCTTTTATTCCGGGAAATTCTACTGGTCCTGCGGGATCGACATTATCACAGGTGGACCCCGCAGTCAATAGTTAGTATTAATCCTTCAGCCTCTGAGAGGCCAGATCTGGCCGCATAACAATAAAAACTACATTGTGTCTGCGTTTCCACGATTGACGGGTTAAATAAAATTATTTCAAAAACCCAAGCTTATCCTATACCACACATTACCCTTTTTACAATACTATATGTAAGACTTAGGAAATACAAGCTAAACAAACATCATAAAAATCAATGAGACCTCTCCAACCCGTCTGGCCAGCGAGGAGAGTGTAGGCCAAATCCTCTGTCTGCTCTGGCCAAGTATGGCTCCGGTAGTACAGAGAGGGTCATGCTCCTGCAGTAGAGAGTAAAAATACCTGATGATGATGTAAGACTCCTAAAACCTACCTGTGACGCCATGTAAATAGCAGCAGCTGCCACGGAGATAGGACTACGGCCAGACACAATGTCCAACTCGCCAGCTTTCCGTGCTATGTGAGTAGCTGCTCTCTGTACGGAGTTGGGCAGACCCAAGTTTGAACAGAACCGAGACATGAAGTCTGCTGTTGTGATGAGATCCACTGAAGTTTCAAGGGCTTTAAGGATTAGTTTGAAACATCGCCCGATTTCCTTCTTGCTGATTTTGCTCACTGCACAGATCTCTTTAAAGGTACGAGGTACTCCCTCTTGCCGGCAGGCAATGTATAGACATGCTGATGCTATAGCATCATTTGCTCGGCCTTTTAAGTTTTTGCCATCATGAACCTGAAAGCAAAAACAACATACTTGTTACCAAAGAAAATGATTCATGCTATAAGAATTTCAAATATTTTGCAGCTGCAACAACATATGTTCAAGAATTTATTTATAAAGTAATTTTCATGCATGATGTCTTAATGCCATTTTATTAACATTACAGATGGCTGAAGTAACATTATTATATTATTAAAGTAAAATAATAATGTTATTTATACATACATATTATCACGCCTTTATCCCTTACGGGGTAGACAGAGCCTAAGGTCATAAGACCGAAAGGCCATGTTTAATGTGTTGTATTTTACTTATAATGGATAAAAAGCAGCAGTCTTGATATTTAATTTTACGGCAAGAATTGAGCAATACTGAGTAATGTTAAATGAATACCTGTTTGAACAAATTATTTGCCCTGTCGACAATAGTTTTTGGTAGGTTGATGCGGTCAGCCATAGTATTTATTTCCCGGAAAGCATTTATCAAAGCTCTGTCTGTGCTACTAATATTTCTCCTGTTCTGGTACTTGGAGACTCCGAAACTATCGAAAGAGGCATCTCCTCTTCCTGGTCCGATTATTGTGGAAAGATCACCACCGGATAACAGTGGGTTTTCAGGCCCACCAACACGAGATGGGTCAACTCCAGACTTTTCATTACTGAATGTACGCCACTCTGAACCTACGTCTATGACCCTGGAATAACAAGTATGGGTAATTAGAGTTTGGAGCACTCATCAAAGTGTACACAGTCAAAGACAATATAAAACTAATGTAACACAGTATAGACTACAGTAACTATACATTTTTGGATGCAAAACATAATTTTAAGAAATTATTGTACTACAAATTACGATCATAAGTATAACAAATTCAGCTGCCACATCAAACGCCTCATTATATCCATGTTTAATAGAAGATAAACGTTATCCTTTTGTTTCGTGACTCGCGATTGTTAACGGCCTCGAGCTAAAGAAACCAAATGCACATTTACATCTGGGAGAAAACTTCATTATTATTTGTTACAACACAACATCAATCAACTGACAATTTCGTAAATGTTACCAAATATTTTAATTTACCTGTCGCCGACGACGAGGCCGCATTCTGAGCATATCATGTCCCCAGCCCTGTAGTCCTCGATAAGTGGCGCATCGGGATGGGCATAACAGACCACCTTATTCGCTTCAATTCTAAAATCAGAAGAAACACTCAAGTTACTACACCATCAACAAGTAGAAATCGCAACATCAGGTAACTTTGTTGCGATTTCTCTTACGTAAATCAGAGTTTCCGTAAACTTACTTATAGCTATAATGGACATGAACAATATTCTGCTATAAATTATTTATACTAATTCGATATGCTCGTAATAGCAATAAAATAAATAAGAAAAACAGACCTCGACGTGCTCGCCATGATTGTCAAATCTATAGACTAAATTCATATCTTTTAAACGAATGACATTTCTATTCGTCTTTGATTTCGACCTCTAGGAATTTAGCTATCATAGACAATTACTTGTCTGTCTGTAAATTAATTACAGAAAATACACAATCAAAGCTTTTCTATGTCAATTTATTTTAAACGACTGAATAAAAAACCAATAATACAAATTATTCCAAAATTTATTTACAAGTGTAGTTCCAAAAAAGTATACTAGATGTCACTAGTTACATGTATTCACATCACATTGTCCCTCCACTTATTCGGCGGGATATTAAAGCATTTGAAAATTTTGCAGCGGAAAAATTGGCTACCGGTTCCTGGAATTATTTTTATGGCTTCAATGCAATATATGAATATAAGTATCCTATCTATTCTTTCACTTGTAGTGTCATCTATCAGTAGGTAATTTGCAACCCTAGATCTTGTACTTATACCACCAAGTCCCCAAAATGCAATTTATACTTGCTTGTATTTAGATATCCTTTAGTAGGTTTCTATCTCTATGCTTTGAATGCAAATGCTGCATCCGAAAATGACAAATAAATTATTTTGCCTATTAAATACTACTTAATCATAAGTTAGATTTGAATCTAATATTGATATTAGGAATGCGATTATTATTCAAATCAGCTATTGTTCAAACCTGTTTTGTCTGAAATAGGTGTCAATAACATAAAACAAATGGACTGGTAACAGCACTGACACAACCCACGAGTCAATAATGGGCATTCATTTAACCTGTAGGCTTTATTGCTTAGGGTAGGTAACTAGTAACTATCATATAAGTTTTGCAAAACGGCACGGACAGAGCCTGAGATCGCTGGATTCGAATATCAAAGTAGTTTCGTTTTTAGAGTTCCGTACTCAAGGGGTAAAACGGAACCCTATTAATATCGCTCCGCTGTCCGTCTGTCACCAGGTTGTATCTCATGAACCGTGATACAGATGATGAATTTCTGTTCCCGCTTTAACAACAAATACTAAAAAATAGAACAAAACAAATATTTAAGGGGGCTCCCGTACAACAAATGTAAATTTTTTTGCTTGTTTTTGCTCGATATTGATAACGGCAACAGATAAACACTTGAAATATTCATAGAATATTTAGTTATATAGGTATTCACTTTAAAAATAAATAATTAAATAGAAATAAAATTTATTTAAAGAGAGAAATTATTATATCTTGAAATTAATTTTATTGTTATTTATTTAAAGAGGGGCTCCCATAATACAACAGACATGTTTTTTGCCGTATTTATAGGTAACGGTACGGAACCTTTCGTGCTCGAGTCTGACTCGCACTTGGCCGGTTTTATTTTTCAATAAATGCTATATAAATATGGGTGTTTAATTTATAATAATGATGGCCTACCTAAAAGGGAGTCTCAGAAAGGCCCTTAGCTTTAATATATGCATACGACTTGAAAAAAACCTACAGTCACAAAAAAGGCCTAAAGCGCCTATTATACCATCCTGAATTTAGGATTCGGAATTCAGCATCCGATAAGGACAAGAAATTCTGTCGTCGGAGCTCCTGATTACACCGTCCGGAACGTGTCCTGAACGGAGACTGCGCGTCCTGAGAGAGCCATCCGTTGGCCATCCTGAATGCGTGAGAGTCCTGGAAGCATAGGTGAAACCATCCGGAATTTAGGATCGCCGCATGAGAGGGACGCCGCTATACGTTAGAAACGATACGAGAATATCTCCAATCGCATCGCACGTATAGCGGCGTCCCTCTCACGCATTCAGGATGGCCAACGGATGGCTCTCTCAGGACGCGCAGTCTCCGTTCAGGACACGTTCCGGACGGTGTAATCAGGAGCTTCGACGACTGGATTTCTTGTCCTTATCGGATGCTGAATTCCGGATCCTAAATTCAGGATGGTATAATAGGCGCTTAAAGCCCTGCTTTTTTTAGACTAGCTGGACTAGCCCTAAAAAAACCGGCCAAGTGCGAGTCAGACTCGCGCACAAAGGGTTCCGTACCGTTATCTATAAAAACGACAAAAAAATCATGTCTGTTGTATTGGAGCCCCCTTTTAATATTTATTTTATTTTTATTTAATAATTTATTTTTAAAGTAAATATATATCTAAATATTCTCTGAATATTTTAAGTTTATACCTGTCGATGTTACCAATATCGAGTAAAAACAAGCAAAAAAATCACGTTTGTTGTACGGGAGCCCCCTTAAATATTTATTTTATTCTATTTTTTAGTATTTGTTGTTATAGCGGTAACAGAAATAGGTACATCATCTGTAAAAATTTCAACTGTCTAACTATCACGGTTATTCGATACAGCTTGGTGACAGACGGACAGACAGACAGACGGACGGACAGCGGAGCGATATTAATAGTTTCCCGTTTTTACCCTTGGGCTACGGAACCCTAAAAAGGATCGATAGGCCTAAAAGCCTATAGACCGCGGCAACATTAATTGCGATTACCTGCTAACGACAAAATGTAATAGCCGCATTACATAACGATACCTTACCGTCCCCTTTCCTTATGAATAAAAGTATTACTGCAGTTTTAAAAATAAATCTTATACAAAAACTTACATAAACAAGGATTCTATTCGTATTTGTAACGAAATTTGCTGGTTACCAACGTCGACTGATGCCACAACCGTCCCAACTCGTAACATTGCGAATTCGCGGACCAATTTAATAACAGATTACATCACATCAATTTCGAAAATAAACATGGCTGCGTAATGGAAACGTAGTAGTACCTAAGTAATTAATATTTTAATTGTTTCGATAACATTTCGTAAACATACGATGAACATTTTATCCCGCCCGACCGAGGTTCGCGTAGTGTATACACGGTGAAAATTTGATCGTTCTGCCTTAAAGGGCTGATTCAGCCCATCGATATGAACAACTTTTCAAATGGGACTAATGCTCCCAGCACACGAAGTTGGTCCCATAATGAAAGTTGTTTAGATTCGTGGTGTGAGTCACTCATTATACTTTTGGTAATGAATTCAATTTCACCCTGTATGTTTTTAACAAATTTACATAGCGCCAGTTGATATGACTCATAGTAAAACAGTATCAGTATCACTCACTGATACAGCTATCTGCTTCGTAAGTCAAATTACAGTAAGCAAGTTACTCACTTCCTACCTACTTTTTTATATTAGTCACAGTCTGGGTGGCTACCGGTATTCATTTTATTATATTTTAATCGTTTAGCTCATTGATTTCCAAAGTGGGGGGCGCGCCCCACTAGGGAGGCGCTAAGGGGGCGCGCGGGCGCGGATGGCAGTTTTAACTCCTTTTGTAACCAGTATGTAAAGCAATATTTTTATAATAAATCATCAGAAAACGTTTTTTTGGATTATTATCCTTTTTTCAAAAACTCAGCATCAGACAGCGCCTATCAACCACAGTGCAGTCACGCATTTTGACCTTCTTCGGCCATGTATCTCGTCGTGATAATGACTCCAAAGCGTCTCGTAGTGCAGGGAAAAGTAGAAGGCACCAGGCCACGTGGTAGATCACCAATGAGGTGGACAGACCAGATTAAGGCCGCAACTAAGTGATCAGTTTACGAATGTACCCGGAAAACTCCAGTCCGCGACGAACGGCGCCGTATTACCGAAATCATCACTCATCGTGATTCATAATGATGACCACGACCGCTCTGGCAAGAGTGTACCGACTAAGAAGAAGAAGAATCCTTATTCTTTTTTAAACTTTCGCACTTATAACATATTATTTTGTATATAAACGGGACTTAGCACGAACCTTTTTATTATTTGTTTCCGTTGACGTTTCTCGTCTCACGAGTCTCGTTGCGACCACGATGGATGTAACTCCATTGAAACGTCAACGGAAACAAATAATAAAAAGGTTCGAGCTAAGTCCCGTGTATATACATAATTAAGAATCCTTATTTTACAATTACTACTTGCTGGCCCCTGAGCCGAGGGGAGGCGTGGGGCATATTCATTTTAAGTAAGGAGGCGTGATACTTATAAGTTTGGGAACCCCTGGTTTAGCTTATTGCACATTTTTAAGAGATTGTTATTTCTGGTCACGTCGGAATATACAAGGTATTCTATTTACCTTAGGTCACGTACTTACCTACTATTCAAGAAAAAAATGAGGAAATGTCCAACCGAGAAGAGGAAATCAATTTTAATTGAGTTCTGGCTTAATGTATAGTTTTCATGGTTTATTTTATTTATTATTAGATTTTTCTTTTCCTAATTAACGAAATAAAAAAAACAACGGCAGAAGTGAAAATTTTGGAATGTCACGTGCCCGTCTTACGAATTTTCGATCAGGTGACGTGTCCTGACGCGAGTTGAAATTTTTTTACCCATCCCAAAAAGTGCACAACGCCGCTAAAGAAGTGATTTCCTCCTCTTTTTTAAAGTCGGTTAAAAATACATCTTGATTTGCAATATTTATATCTCGGAATCAGGATCACTAATATAATACAATATCATAAGAAAAATTGTGAACAACGGAAAAATATTACTTCCCATATTTAAGTAAACGATCAGAAGTCTAGAAGAAGTGGTGTTTTACATTCATTCATCTTCTTTCAAACGATTTTTAAGTTATCCTAATTCCGAATTATATATCATCATCATTTCGAGTAGGTGTCACGGTCAATCGACCATGCACACCCTGGTGTCAGAGTTCTTCGGAACCGCCTCTCGGCCTCTGACGTGGTTCCTTTAACGACTACCAGATGGCAGCCGGGACCACCGGCTTAACGTGCCTTCCGAAGCACGGAATCATCTTTAGTATCAGACAATCAGGTGATTCAAGCCTGCAATGTCCTAACTAAACTGGAAACAACTAAAAAAGTATACTTCCGGTGGGAATCGAACCCACGACCCTCGGATCAACAGGCAAACGCCTTAACCAATGGACCACGGAGGCTGTTTATATCCGATATATAAATATTACTAAATACAGGTTGTATTATATTAAGATTATTATAGTAATAACATAATTTCATGTAATTTAAGCATACAATTAACAACTCCTTTTTACTTTCTATTATTTCTACTTATTTCATTAAATACCTATATTGTTTCTATGGCGTCGGCGGAAGACCAGCGTTGTGGGTCACGCCACAACATATGCTGAGCGGAGACCATTTTGGTATGAACATAAAGATAGGATTGTTCTTGTCTGTATTTGTTTCTTGTTGTTTTTATTTATTTTTGTTTTATCCTTACTAATATTATAAATGCGAAAGTGTGTTTGTTTGTCTATTTGTTTGTTTGTTACGCTTTCACACCGTAACTACTGTACCGGTCGTCATAAAATTTTGCATACAAGTTCTCTGGAGTACGGAGAAGGACATAGGCTTTTTATCCCGGGAAAAAGTAATACTATTCCAGAGGGATCGACATTGTCGCGGTCGGAGCCGCAGGGGAAAGCTAGTACTAAATAAACGTTTTTTTCTATCTTTCTTTTTGTGGAAATTGAGTAAGTACGCAATGTCGCCTAAATACTTATTATTTTATCGCCGGGTTAGTAAAGGGATCCGAATTGAGATTATTGCTAAATCCTCTGCTATTAAGGGCATGTCGCAGGGCCTAGTTTGTTACTAGTTGGCCTTGGATTGGACTGGACAGCTTTTAGGGACAGTCACACTGAAAAACATGTATTTGTTATAATTATTATGTTATTAAACTTTAACATACATAGTATCACGTTTTTTTCCCTTGCGGGGTAGACAGAGATCAGACCTGTAAGACCTAAACGCCACGTTTAGCATGTCGGTGGAAAATGGAATCAAAATAGTAATGGATTGCCTTATATCTTCTACCTTATACGAGTACGCTTTGATTATTCATTATCGTCATATACGATAATGAATAATCAAAGTGTGTTTGCATTGTTGATGTGTTAATCTTCTTTATTTTTAAATAAATAAATATATACGGACAAATCACACAGATTGAGCTAAGTTAAAGTAAGTTTTAGACTTGTGTTGAGGGATACTAACTCAACGATACTATATGTATATTTTATAACAAAAACATATATAGATAAACATCCAAGACCCAGGCCAATCTGAAAAAGATTATTTTCCATCTTGACCTGCCCGGAGATCGAACCCGGGCACTCTAGTGTTGCCGATCTATCGATTGTTCCACTATCGATAGTTGGCGTCGAAAATCAGTTAGGATATCGATAGTATCGATACTATCGACAGTATCGATAGGTCAATATGTGGTAATACTATTAATGATTTGCAATAGTATCGATAGTATTAATCCTTGATAGTCGCTATCGATAGGTTTGGACTATCGATAGTTGTTTATTTTTTTACGAAATTCTCTTGTTATATTACTATTTAACTTTAATCAATACTATCGAAAAATAAACAACTATCGATAGTCCAAACCTATCGATAGTAAAGTTGTTAGAGGCAATAATAGTATCGATACTATCGATAGTATCGATAGCATAGCGACTATCAAGGATTAATACTATCGATACTATCGATACTATTGCAAATCATCAATCGTATTACCACATTTTGCACTATCGATACTATCGATAGTCCTATCGATATTCCCACTATTGCCGCAGTATCGATAGACTATCGATAGTAGGGCATGGAATACCGAAAAGATTTTCATACCGGTATTGATACCGGTATTGAAATCTCAAATACCGGTATACCGAAATTTCGGTATTTTTTTTAAATACTGCTAATTACTGTTTAAATTATATATATTGGTATGTATTATTATATATAAGAAGCTCTTTGAGCGGATAATAGACTCTCGGATCCGACAGGAGAGTGCTGTCTCGGGGTGTCAATATGGATTTCGGCCAGGACTAGGGACCATGGACCCTATTTTTGCCCTAAGGATCGTCATGGAGAAATACAGGAAAAAGAACACGCCTCTTCATTTCCTGTTTTTGGATATGGAGAAGGCCTTCGACTGTGTTCCACGGGAGATGATCTGGTGGGCATTGAGGTCCAAAGGGGTGTCCGAGATCTATATTGACATTATCCGCGATATGTACCGTGACTCAGATTCTTTGGTCAGGACTGCTGTTGGTGACACTAAACCCTTCCCCGTCACAGTCGTAGTCCATCAAGGCTCGGTCCTTAGCCCCTTCTTGTTCAGTGCGATATTAGACGAAGTGTCACACAGTATTAGAAATGCACATGAGCAACCCCCGTGGCTTCTCATGTATGCTGACGATATCGCACTGGCAGATGCGGAAAGGGGAAGACTGGTGCGACGCGTGAATGCGTGGAAGGAGTCTCTTGAAAACGTTGGTCTGAAACTAAACGTGGTGAAGACTGAGTACATGGCTTGTAATGTCACAGATCCCCTGCCAGTACGCATAGGCGAGGACGTGGTCGACCACTCTGATCATTGTAAATACCTGGGATCTGTCCTTAGCGCAACCGGCGACATCGACAGCGACATCAAAGCTCGTATAACAGCGGCGTGGGCAAAGTGGCTTGAGGTGACTGGTGTCATTTGTGACCCAAAAATGCCGGTTAGATTGAAGGGACAGGTCTATAAATCCATCATCAGACCTGTCCTTTTATACTGAAGTGAAGCGTGGCCTGTACTTGAGCGGCACAAGAGGGAGCTGCGTGTCACGGAGATGAAAATGCTGCGCTGGATGTGTGGAGTTTCGCGGCAAGACCGCGTGAGAAACTCCCGCATTCGCGGTAGTCTCCATGTCCGAGACATAGCAGACAAGCTTCAAGAGAGCCGCCTACGCTGGTACTATTCGATCGGAAAGAAATGTCTGGCTATGCCACCTCCGCCGGGCCCCGGCAGAAGGGGGAAACCCAAGAAGTGCTGGCTGGATGTCGTTGGGGACGATATGCGTACCACAAAATGAATAAAGGTAATCAAGAATACTAAAGAAAATACGTTATTTTATCCAAGAATTATTTAAATTGTTTCCTTGGCACAAATATCACAATCAAATATATATTAAAAATAGTTTTACTCTCTAATGATAAGAAAACACTTTGCTCTAAGGGTCCTCATGGAGAAATACAGACGGAAGAACACGCCTCTCCACTTCCTGTTTCTGTATGTACGAGGGATAATCTGGTGGGCATTGAAGTATTGGCATTATCTGTGACATGTACCGTGACTCCGATTCCAGAGTTAGGATTGCTGTTGGTGAACTGTCACAGTTGGAGTCCACCAAGGCTCGGTTCTCAGCCCCTTCTTGTTCAGTACGTTATTAGAAGAATATCAAAACGCATCAGAAATACACATGAGCTACCTCCGTGGCTGCTCATACATGTATACTGACGATATCGCACTGGCTGATGCGAAAAGGGGAAGATGTGTGCGACGCGTGAATATGTGAAAGGAGTCACTTGAGAACGGCGGCTTCAAACTAAATGTGGTGAAGACTGAGTACATGGATTGCAACGTTACAGATCCGTACTTATACGCATAACGTGTCGAGCGTACTGACCAGTTTAAATACCTGGGATCTGACCTTTACGCGTCCGGAGATATCAAAGCTTGCATAATGTGACTGGTATCATTTGTGACCCAAAAATATTGGTTAAACTAAAAGGACAGGACATTTTAGACCTGTCTTTTTATATGGAAGTGAAGCACAGGCTACGTGACCGGCTTAAGAGGGAGCTGCGTGTCACGGAAATGGATATGCAGCGCTGTATGTGTAGAGTTTCGCGAAAAGGCCGCATAAGGAACTCACACATTTGTGGCAGCCTCCATGTCCGTCACATAGCAGGCAACTCTCCTGCAGAGCCGCCTACGCTGGAACGGTCATGTTTTGCGAAAACCAGGAAATTACATAGGGAACAATTGTCTGGCCATGTTCACCGAGTCCCGGCAGAAGGGAGAAACCCAAGAAGTGCTGGCTTGATGTAATTTGGGAGGCTATGCGTGCAATGGCCTCATAACATTCAGTTTCTTGAGTGGTTGATTTTGTTGTGATATTTTTATAATCGAGATTATTCGTAATTCATGCATACGAAAACTCATCAGCAGTATGAACAACACTATGAACCACAGAAATCGAACGTTCTTCATAGACATTAAACACCCTTGCAGAAATAAAAAAAAAAAATCGAAATACCGAAATACCGGTATTTCATCCTCAAATACCGGTATCAAAATACCGAAATTTTTTACCGGTATTTCGGTATACCGGTATCCATGCCCTAATCGATAGTCTATCGATAGTGGCCTATCGATCGGCAACACTAGGGCACTCTCGTGTCGCGGGCTGGCGTGTTGACCGCTGCGCCACGGAGCTAGCCAAATAGATAAATATAGTTAGGTAATATTTTATCATACTATAAATATTTAATACTAGCTTTCGCCCGCGGCTCCGCCCGCGTCTATGTCGATCCCTCGGGAACAGTACTTTTTCCCGGGATAAAAGGTAGGTCCTTCTCCGTACTCCAGAGAACTTGTATACAAAATTTCATGATGATCGGTTCAGTAGTTAGGGCGTGAAAGCGTAACAAACAAACAAACAAACTCACTTTCGCATTTATAATATTAGTAAGGATAAGGATTGCTTCGACTGTACCGTAAACGCAAATCAAATAATCAAGTTAGTTACTCTCGCAATGTGTGAGGTGGTTATTAACAATTGGCAGGGCCGGTCACAATGACGTGTCAAGTTCATGTTGGCCGAATACCGTCTTGTGTAATATCATATGTAATGTAATAAGTAATATACTCAAACTAATTCTTAAGTTAATTAGGCGGTAATAATAAGCTCAACAAGGTTAGTACTAGAATTGCCAGAGAGAGAATTTATACAAACACTAGCTGTTGCCCGCGACCTCGTCCGCGGCAATTTCTGTTATTATGATTAATCAGGTTTTTTCTTAGTATAGATGAATAATTTTCCCCCATTGTCAAAACATTTTTATTAATACTTCGCTCCTATTTGTCGCAGCGTGATGCCTAAATAATAGCCTAAAGCCTTCCACAATAAATGGACTATCCAACACAAAAAGAATTTTCCGATTTGAACCAGTAGTTCCTGAGATTAGCGCGTTCAAACAAACAAACTCTTCATCTTTATAATATTAAGTATAGATAGTATAGATTATCTACATGAGTAAATATTGAATATTGAAACGAATACTCTTATACTCTTCCATGCTGGTCTGTGAGAAAAGAAAAAACGTATAATGTACCAACTGCTTCTCTTTCCGCGCAGATCGTAAAAGCCGATCGAGGGAATAGGTAAAATCTGAGGAATCATGTTAATAGGCGATGCAACTAGCAACCCATCACTATTTTGATTCCGTTTTCCACCTTATGCCCACCAACATGCTAAACGTGGCCTTCAGGTCTTAAAGACCTAGGCTCTGTCTGTCTACCCCGCAAGGGAAAAAGACGTGATACTACGTATGTATGTATGTATAAAACGAATAGCTATTTGGCCGAATACCGGATAACCGGCCGACCTTTGAGCCGGATAACCGAATATCCGGCCGCAGGTTATCTGGCTAAATATTGTCGTTTGGTGACTACATCGGGTGGACTCGGGTTCGAGTCTTCTCGTTCGAGTTTCAATAAGTCAATGAAACAAATGCTCACTTCGCTAGCCGTTTGTTATCCGGTATCTGTCCAGATAGCAAATCTACGCCGGATACCGAATAATTACAGAATATCCGTTTCAGCTCTAGTAAATATCTGATTTGCTCACCATACATTATCTGTAGATGGGCCAATCGAATATTACGTAAGTAGAATAACACCCCCTTTGGCAGCAAAAGTAACAAAGCCTCTCCTCCGCTCCCGCCTACTTTACATAAACATTGGTATCATTTTCACAAAAAATATTTGTTTATTTTGGGAAATTGACGTCATCGCCATTACATTAGATAATATTCAGTACATTACACAATAGGCAATTCGACTAGCAACCCATCACTATTTTATCCATTTTCCATTTACACGCCCTCCAACATGCTAAATGTGGTCATAAGGTAAACCTAGGCGCTGTCTACCCCGCCAGGGAAAAAGACGTGATACTATGTATGTATGTATTAAATAATATTGGAATGACTCGCATGCAGCGGCAGCAGCGTCGGAAGTACAAGAAGCCTAAGAAACTGCGCTCGCCAATCCGCCTGCCAAGCGCGGTGAGTATAGCAATATTCTTCCATTGAACGAAGTATCCTTGGGAGAGACCTTTGTCCAGCAGTGGACTTTTTTCAGGTGTAATGATGATGAACCCCCATGCACAGAACCCTATTTGTGCATGAGGGTTCCTTAATCACTCAGGGTTCCGTATGTTCATGATACTTTTACACAGTAATAGGCATCGACATCATCATTTCGAGTAGGTGTCACGGTCAATCGACCATGCACACCCTAGTGTCAGAGTTCTTCGGAACCGCCTCTCGGCCTCTGACGTGGTTCTTTTAACGACTACCAGATGGCAGCCGGGACCACCGGCTTAACGTGCCTTCCGAAGCACGGAATCATCTTTATTATCAGACAATCAGGTGATTCAGGCCTGCAAAGTCCTAACCAAACTGGAAACAACTAAACAAAGTATGCTTCCGGTGGGAATCGAAACCACGACCCCCGGGTCAACAGGCAAACGCCTTAACCACTGGACCACAGAGGCTGTTAACATAGTGTTGATATTAAATGACAAGGTTATAGCTATTTGCGGTTTTTGAAAATGCGCTACTCGTATATCTCAAAAACTGCTGTTAGGTGGGTTTTACCTCAATAAGAGTTCGCCCCAGTGTCACAGATTACTAAATAGCCAGTGTACCACGTTGAAATATTATCGCCACAACGTGCGTCCCTTCGGCGTCATTCGCCACTATACGTATGGGACCCTGTCTAGGTATATCTCGTTTCAAAAGTGTTCATTGAGATCTAGAGTTATATTAAAGTGGCAAAAGATACACACATTACCTATTGCCACTATAACAATATCAGCAAAATAAAATTAAAAACCAAACCAAACCAAAGGGGCGTCAACAGGAAACTAACAGCCTCCGTGGTCCAGTGGTTAAGGCGTTTGCCTGTTGACCCGGGGGTCGTGGGTTCGATTCCCACCGGAAGCATACTTTGTTTAGTTGTTTCCAGTTTGGTTAGGACATTGCAGGCTTTTGAATCACCTGATTGTCTGATAATAAAGATGATTCCGTGCTTCGGAAGGCACGTTAAGCCAGTGGTCCCGGCTGCCATCTGATAGTCGTTAAGGGAACCACGTCAGAGGCCGAGAGGCGGTTCCAAAGAACTCTGACACCAGGGTGTGCATGGTCGATTGACCGTGACACCTACTCGAAATGATGCTGATTAAAGCGGCAAAAGATACACACATTACCTATTGCCACTATAACAATAACAGCAAAATAAAATTTAAAACCAAACCAAACCAAAGGGGAGTCAACAGGATACTTGCTGTTTTGGTGTTATTTCTCGATTCTGTCATAGTTGTTACACATATAACACTGAGACGTCACAGGGTCCACATACAAGAAGCGTGTTTTTTGTAGTTAAACATTGTACGGAACACTTAGATTTGCGACTCGCACTTGGCGGGTTACATTTTAAATGATATCATTCATACGACAACGGAAAACCAAAATACCTCGCATAAGCTCATCATTACTTATCATTATGCTGTCAAAACTAATTTATCGTACAACAGTTAGTTCAAACCAAGTTCAGACGGTTTATATAAGCAATTTGCTGGTCGTTGCCCGGTGATCTCATACCTATCCATTCGTCATCGAGTCTCCGGTTCGATTCCAGAGACGGTGACGAATGTGTGAAACAAAGATCAGGCAAAAGGACGAGAATTTTTTACAGGATGACAGTGTCATTCGTAAAAGAAGAGAAAGGTCGTATAAACGTAAACACTATGCGTAAACATAAAAACTACTTCAGTTGGGCTTATTTAGTAGATACTAGCCGTCAACCGCGGCTCTACTCACGCCGATCCCACGAGAACAGTACTTTTTCGGGAATGAAAGGTAGGCTATGTGTAAATCCAGGTAATAACCTATTTGTGTGCAAAATTTCGTCAAAATCCGTTCAGCCGTGTCGACGTGATTGAGTGACAAACATCCATACATCCTCAAAAACTATCGCATTTATAATATTAGTAAGGATTGTGTGCCTAAAATTCGTATTTTGAGTATTTTTGAGTATTGCCATCTATTTTTATGTTTGTTTGGGCATCACACAATCTACTAGTACTAAAAATAGAGAATTGTTTAATTGTTTTATTATGTATTTCATCAACATTTACAATAATGATGATACCATAGATTTAAAAAAAAAAAATTCGTCTCTCTGGATTATACCTATCCGTTTTGTTCTTAATACGACGAGTATTTTGTGTTTATTTAACACGTAAGTAGTTTTTTATGTCCCACTGCTGGGCAAAAGCCTCCCCTTCTGTTTTCCTTCTAGTTCTATATTATATTACTATGTTTTGCCATCCCTCATTGAAAGCAAACAGCTCGTCTCTCCATATATAGGGGGCCCCAACCAATAGAAGAGGGGGAGGAGTTTTCCAAAAATGTCAGAGCTTCACCTGGTTTTTCCCTCGTACAACAGGATTGTGGAATGGGCTCCTCCCCGAGGTTTTCCATGTGTTCTACGACTAGTGGTCCTTCAAAAGGCGTGTTTATTGGTATCTTAAGAGTCGGCAACACATCAGCACCTCCTCTGGTGTTGCAAATGTCTATGGTCGACGGTGACCACTTTCCATCTGGCTGCTCATTTGCCAATAAATATACATAAGGTAAAGAAAGAAAAGATACGCACGAAACACAGACTAGTGGTCCTTCAAAAGGCGTGTTTATTGGTATCTTAAGAGTTGGCAACACATCAGCACCTCCTCTGGTGTTGCAAATGTCTATGGTCGACGGTGACCACTTTCCATCTGGCTGCTCATTTGCCAATACATAAGGTAAAGAAAGAAAAGATACGCACGAAACACATAACCAACACTTCCTGCCGGCCTATTTGCTAACTCAGTGTACAACATTTTGATAGTCACTTTAAATTACATTGCGTTTTATTCATCTTAAATAAAAATAATCAATCACACAAAAGCAGCAATGTATTTTAAAATGACTATCAAAACGCAAATAGGCCGGCAGGTAGTCGAGTAAAATATATCGCCTGAACCACACTCTGCACTACTATTTGGCCAAAGAAAACTCCTTTTCAGAAGAAAACCATTGTTGTTAACCGCATCACAACAATGATAACAATACAGACCTTTGCGAGCCGCGGCCGATAACATTTCCCACGATGTCCTAAGTGCGGTTTCGTATCAACAATTCTATTTTTATTTCTGCGATATTGTTCCAAGGATTTTTTTATTTTGGTGACAGAAGAGCGAGATTGTTGAAAGATACGTAGCACAGCACAAGCATATTGAAGCCACAGTGAGTAAATAGCTACAATGAATAAATTTCATTAAAAAAAACCGGCCAAGTGCGAGTCGGACTCACGCACGAAGGGTTCCTACCGTTATCTATGAAAACGGCAAAAAAATAAAATAATAATAAATGTTTATTTCTCCAAAAAAAAATCTAACTATCACGGTTCTTGAGATACAGCCTGGAGACAGACGGACAGGCAGACAGACAGACGGACAGATAGACAGACGGACAGCGGAGCGAAATTAATAGGGTCCCGCTTTTACACTTTGAGAATGGAACCCTTAAAACGCTACGACCCACAAAAACTTACTAAGGTAGACTCTGCAAAACCGCCATAGGATTTCTTCTTTTACAAGCTTTTATTTAACTTGCAATGTAACTATGATTGTCCGGGTGGAATCTGCAACTCAATGTTGAAGCAGATACCTTTTACCGATTGAACAGAATTTTTGTATACTCGTTTAGTGCAGATGACAATGCATGGCTAGCTGTGTGACGTCATTCTAAATCCAACATGGCGGAACATCCAAAATGGCGGACTAGATATTTTTGACATACTCCTGTGGATATCAACTGATGTTCATAAAAGCTTATTTTTAAAAAGTATTTTACTTTTTAATTTATTGCGACTAAATCAGGCATTGGGATAATAGTTTATGGTGTTGTGTTTATGAGAAATATAAATCTCTGTTCGCAAACGAAATGTCTAAGCGAGAACAACATCTTTTTGATACAAAGCTTTGTCATTTGGTCACAAACTTTAAAAATCAAACATAATCATGTTGTGTTATTGTTGTCAACGTTTATTTATGGGTCATTTAGACACTACTAAACATGCTCTTTATTCACAGAAATATTACCTTAAAATTAAATATCTACTTACTACAAAACTATAAATTAATATAAATAATCTGAAATAAAAACCTACCTATAAATAAAACCTAACTATAAATAAAAACCTGCGGTAATGTGCCCAGAAGACTGGCAGCATTGCCACGTTGAATGGCAATGCATATTCGTTGAGCAAGATAGTTACCAGCCCTCTGGTCATTCGACACCTCGACCAGCCTTTTGCAACTGTATTGCCATTGATGTTGCTGTTATTTAACTAAAACAGAAGTTTTTTTGTTTCCTACAACTGTCGCGCAAATTTCGCCTTTAACGTGAAAAGAAACAAAAATATTTCGACTTTTTCATACAAATTGCCCAGCCACTTTAGTATGAACACTTGTATGAGAACATCATATTTTTTTCTCGTTCTCAGTCTTGTTTGAACCTCAATCCTTTCAAGGAAATGTCGCAGGTTAATTGTATGACCGTTTGAAAACCCTTAAAATGATCATACACGGTGTGCTAAATCAAATCAAGTACACATAAATATGTATTTATAATATGTATTTTTTTAACAGCACATTTATGTAAATGTGCTGTTAAAAAAATATTACTAACAGCTGCCAATCTGTCAGGCACGAAAAGACTTACATGCTGTCCCGACCCCACATAAAGTAGGATGAGGAGTGTGAAAAGAATAACATTGAAATAGATAGCTTTAATTATAGTCTAGATCTATCAATAATGAACACGTATCGTAAAAGTCACCCACGAGCGGTCAGACGTACGTAACTCCTCAAGTACAAAGGTGAGAGTATCGTTCCAATGACGTCACAGCTTCTGCTCAATAAAACAGTGCAAACAACCTCTATCTGATATTTATATAATTACGTAGGCTGAAAGACGAACGGGTAACCCTTTGTGCGTCTGGCGCGTCCTTCAGAGATACGGTGACCAAACGTAATGTATAATAACGGACATTTTCTTTTTTTACATTTCGTCGTTTCATGTTGTGTATCTTATTTTTGAACGAAATAATTTGAACTTATAAATGCCACAATAATTTGATAACAAACTATTTTAGTATCAAAAACGTGCCTCTTAACATAAAAAAAAATATTAAAATCAAACAATATGAGAGTTTGCTGTCTCTCCAAGCCTTGCGCATACTCGGCAAGGTTTCGTCGGATAAAAGCCCAAATGGGAAGCTTTTTTTTGAAATGACTATGTAGCTAGCTCCAAGTGATCTTTCGCTACTTCACCGGGCCTGCCTATATAGGCACCTGGGCTTTTATCCGACGAATCCTTGCCGAATATCACCCTGCAGGTATTCATTGTTTATCATCTCAGCATCATTACATTACACAAAATTAAAGTAACACTCAACGGCGCACACTATCAAGAACTTAGGTATGCCCAGCAGATACAACAACAATAAACATTTTTTCTCCCTTTCTAGATATAAAAACAGATAAACCACGAGTAACATTAAAGACACACACGTTAATAAAAATAAATTTGAACCAAACGTGTTTATCTTAACGTAAATTTCGCTAATAACAAAATTCTGAAATTTCTGGAAAATTCCGAAAATATTGTTACCCTATCAACCTAAATGTTCTGCGGTTAGGTTCAAACATGGACCTAAGAATAATATGGACCGGGCGTGAGGAACGTCAAAGTGAAGCAAGCTTTGGTTACATGTGTGCAGTATAGGGTGACCATTGTCATCAAAAATTACCCAATAATTAGAGTAAATAAATTGTGAGTGGTACTGATGCCTAGTAGCACTAATATTATTTATATTTTTTTTACAAAACGTAACATCTATTTCAGAGAAGTATTATGAATTTAGACATAATGATCCAGAAGGGCAACTGTGAATCAATCTCATCTTTGAGCGACCTTAGACGTTTTGGGGAACTTGATAAAAGGAATAAAAGAACGAAATTATAGATAACATTTTTATTTTACTGTGTTTTAAGTTAATAAATAACAATACATATAATTTTACTCACAGAAAAACAAACCCTCGAGGCCTTATATTGGTGGTAAAATTAAAAATTACTTTTTTTATAATTTTGCAGATTTATAGATTTATCCGTCTATAGATTATTAGTGTCATCAATAAGTCAACAATATTAAATTCAGAAATTGTTCAAAGTTAAAATCTTTTATTCTGACGTCGGCAAATGATAATAAAATACTTTCACATTTACATATAAGTATAAAATATAAACATTGAATATCTCTATCCATAAAAAAAACTGCATCAAAGTCCTTTGCGTAGTTTTAAAAATCTAAGCATACATAGGGACAGACGGACACAGCGGGAAGCGACTTTGTTTTATACTATGATCTCGAAATTGACGCCACTTGTGTGATCTACACGCCAAAATACCTCGAAAATATCACCCCTGTTTTGCATCCCATAGGCGTTGTTTGTGATGCACCCAAAAATAACGCAAAAGCGACACATAAGTCATATTTTCAAAAAAAATAGTGACAGTCATCTTGAATCCCAACACAAAATTGACGTCAGTTTTACCCCGAAATACTCCGATAACGTCACCCAAGTCGAATTTCCATAAATAATGGTGATGGCCATTTTGAAAACTGAAAATGACTTCATTTTTGTTGATATCCCAAAAAATTCCAAAACGCCAATAAAGTTGACTTTAAATGAAAAGTAATGTCAGCCATCTTGGATTCCAAAATCATCTCACTTCATACATTTATCATCAACACATACATCGATTTTCCAAATTTAGTTCATAAATGATGGAGTTATGACGTAAAAATATGCAAAATGAAATACAACTGGAACTGCTCCTTTTTTTTGAAGTCGAGTAAAAGTATTAATAAGAAACATACCTTTTCTGGGCACGCGAACTTAATCAACCGGCGATATGCTCCTTTTGTCATATAAAAATTGCTATTTTTAAAATGTTCGGAACAAACAAATTGATGGTACCCATGATGCATCCTTTCTATTTCTTCTAATAATATCGATCCATTATTTTTTTACTTATAAGCATCACGAATGGAGAACCTTAAAAAAATAAACAAAATAAAATTTTATATTAAAAATAAAGAACAGGAATCTTGAAATCATATTCTGGCAACACCGACAGTCCGACTTAGCGCTGCGCTGACACCGGGTCATTGACTTTTGCGGCGCAAAGAAAATTACAAAATCATATTAGTTTACTTTAAAATTGTAGTTGAAACGTGTGTTTAGGTTACCAACCAATTCGTACATACGAGTAACTGTGGTGTTATGTGTGTAAATAGTATAATTAAACCAAGAAAATATGCGATTGAGTGAAATACTTACATAGTCTCGAAAACAACAAGAAGTTTGTACTTACCTATGATACGTGATACCGTCGGACTTTTTGTGTAGTTTACTACAATTTTTACACTCTTTTACCACACAGCTCGGCATTATTTTATGTTTTTATGCTTATTTTCAACGAGTTTCAAAAGGCACACCAACTTCTTGGTAAGTACAAGTTTGACATTTCGACCGGGGAAAACCTGCATCCATTTGAGTGCCGATGTGTGCGTGAATTTCGTGTCACGACACGTCTGCATACATTGTGATTTGCTTCTCTGCCACATTCTCAAGGTCCTATCCTGATTATTCTTAGATCCATGGGTTCAAACTGCGACCTTTCAGAGATATTGTCTTTGGGGTTATTTTGGCAATGAGAGTAACCATCTTTACGTAATCAAACCTTGTATAAAGGGCAAGGGTACATGAAGCTATCCCATTTATTATTAAACTAGTTCTCGCCCGCGGCTCCGCCCGCGTCTGTCGATCCCTCGGGAATAGTACTTTTTCCCGTGATAAAAGGTAGCCGATATCCTTCTCCGTACTCCAGAGAACGTGTATGCAAAATTTCATGATGATCGGTTCAGTGGTTACGGCGTAAAAGCGTAACAAACAAACAAACTCACTTTCGCATTTATAATATTAGTTAGGATTAGGATAGGATTGTCGAGTTTAGTCTAAATGACCATCATATTTTTAAATGTATTTTTATTAACTAATTTAAAGTTCAAACACAAACTTTTCTGTGTGTTCACATGAATGTTGTATTGATTGTAATAACCTTCGATCAAGTAATAACTCTTAATTACTTTATTTTTGTATTACGTGTTGTTTACATATTTTTTTTATAACTAGATCTGATTTAAGCATATACAACAATAAATAGGATATAAGGTCAGAGAAAGTAGCAATAGGAAACTCGTAGTACATCTTAACACTCTTTGCCAAGTGCGTGTCGGGCCACGCGCAATGTAGGGTTCCGTAGTTGCAAATGCAAAACTAAAAACGTCTAAAAACGAACGCAGTTAGGCTTGGCACCAAGCGGCCGGATGAATGAGGAAAAAAATACATACATACATACATATTATCCCGCCTGTTTCCCATGGGGGTAGGCAGACACTATGGATCTCCACTTGCTACGATCCTGACATATATATCTAGCTTCGTCTACACTCATTACTTCCCTCATACATGCAAAAAAAATGATTCAAAAAATACATGGGATGAGAATTCGTGGGATGAGTACGGATAACCCGGCCTCATACGTATCGTTCCGCTGGGCGCCGCGCGCCGTCGAACGTAAATGCTGCTATAATTTTATATTTTCTTAACTTTACGTGGTTCTTAACTTTATATTCAGTAGTTGTTTTATTTTATTCAGTACTTGTATAAAAATGGAATTTCCGAGTACACCTTTAACTCTTTTCTCTACTTGCTCTTATAGTTTTCCTTTAAACTTCGTTATTTAAACTACCGCCGTGATTTTTTTCACGTATTCTTTCATATACATATATCCATATAGTAGATGGGGCCACTTGACTCTAACAAAAATTTGCATATCAAATATTTAAGAAACGGATGCGTAATCGAAAAATGATGCTACAAGCTAACAATGTTTTTAAAAGACCTATTCAACAACAAACCACAAGTTGGATTAGTCGCGATAAACAATAAACAGTACTTTACCGGTTTGGAAGCTACCCTAAAATTTTTTTTTCAAGATCTTATTTAACCACTTTTTCGCCATGGTTAATAAAATAATATACACATGACCATATTATAGCGTTCTAGTACTTATAGTCTCTGAGTAAAATAGCGGACGGACAGAGGGACCGAAAATATGAGGGTTCCTTGTTTACTACGGAACCCTAAAAACGAAGAACGAATAAAATACAAACAAGATCAAAATGTTGACTTATTCTAAAGACCGACCGAACCGTTTTCGGTTTCGGCAGTACGTCCTTATCCTTACTAATATTATAAATGCGAAAGTGAGTTGGTTTGTTACGCTTTTACGCCGTAACTAATGAACCGATTATCATGAATGCATACACGATTACGACATACATACGACATACATTTTGCATACACGATCACTGGGGTATGGAGAAGGACATCTCCTAGCTACAATACAATTACAAAGCTTTTATCACATAATTATAAGAATTTAGATTAAACTTGTTTCAGTTTCGCAACACTGTTAAAAAAGCTTAGGTCTATAGCTTCTTTCTTAGTATATACATTTCTTGGAATGATTAGTTTATAATTTTATTTTATATTGTTTATTCTGTCCATTGTTTAGATTTTTCGCAACTTTTTTTTTTTGCCTTTTAATCATCATCTTTATATCAGCCGCAAAAAGTCCACTGCTGAACATAGGCCTTCCCCAAGGCTTTCCAATACGACCGGTTGGAAGCGGCCTGCATCCAGGTCTTGCTGCGACCTTAGTCAGGTCATCCGACCATCTGCTCGGTGGATGTCCGACGCGACGCTGCACTTGCCGGTACGTGGTCGCCATTCGAGAACCCTTCTGCCCCATCGGCCATCGGTTCTTCGCGCTATGTTTTTTTATGTACACATATTTTATAATTGTAGTCTAGTGCAAAACCATTATGTATGCAATACTTACTTATTTATTTTTTGATTGCAATTTGGTGTACTAAATAAATAAATTAAGTAATGATAAACTAAGTGAAGTTTATCATTACCAAATTTGACGACCGATGTTTTAAGAATCAGGATCTTGTGTTTGCATTTGTAATTTTTCCCAAATCTTCTTGTTTGTTTTCCCACTAGGATTCCGCTTTAAGTGGGGTTAGTTGTTACTTAACACCTTCTTGCTAATGAATGGCAAAGTTTGTTTACACAGGTAGCCAGTCCAGCTTAACAATAGGCTGTGAAGATTCTATAAAAACCGCGAGTGCGAGTCCGACTCGAAAATAAATGTACCTACTTACTGTTTTGCAAGATAAAAAAAAAAATTAGCTATATCGCTAGGCCACCACGTTTATAAATAACTAGCTATTGCCCGCGACTTCGTCCGCGGCAATTTCGTTATTATGATTAATTAGTATAGAATAGACGTATAATTTTTCCCCTATACCAAAACATTTTTTATTGATGCTTCGCTCCTATTGGTCGCAGCGTGATGTTTTATAGCCTAAAGCCTTCCTCAATAAATGGACTATCCAACACAAAAAGAATTTTCCAATTTGAACCAGTAGTTTCAGAGATTAGCGCGTTCAAACAAACAAACAAACTCTTCAGCATTATAATATTAGTATAGATATAGTATATAGTATTATAATATTAGTATAGATTAAGTAGTTACCCAGTGTAAACTAAGTTAAAATCGATTTAAATAAGTAATTGGAAATTGTAAATATTAATGTTAACTTATCGAGCCTTTCAAAACGAGGAATTGAGGCTAAGGCGAGTTGGAAACTAAATTATAAGGACCAAAATTATTAACGCACAATAAATCAGGCTGGAATGTCAGCAAAAACTCAAGGTAGATGTTAACAGGTGGCCCGTGTTTGCAGTACTATTTGATTAGTATCATTTTAGCTGTTGCCCACGACTTCGTCCGCGGCAATATCTGTTATTATGATTAATTAGTTTTATCCCCCGTTTTCAAAACATTTTTTATTGATGCTTCGCTCTTATTGGCCGCAGCGTGATGTTTTATAGCCTAAAGCCTCTCTCAATAAATGAACTATCCAACACAAAAATAATTTTCCAAATTGAACCAGCAGTTTCTAAGATTAGCGCGTTCGAACAAACAAACTCTTCAGTATAGAAATATTAGTATAGAAGTATAGAAATATAGATTTAGAACACGCAGGGTTTGGTTGAAAGGATATTATTTAGCATAAAGAAAACAAGTTTTTTTTGCAAAAATTACATTTCTATGACAAGCTTTTATTATAAACGATATAACATTGTAAAGTGCTTTCCAAGACAAATCAAATGAGTCCAAACCAAACACGATTGGTGTACCTTGTTTAGTTTAAGTTCCTATGGCCACCTTCGATTCCATTATTAGAACAGCGCAACGATTCCATAACGAAAGAAAAAAAGTACTGCCATCCGATTTACACATGCATGCAAAATTTCAGCAAAATTGGTAACCGAGAAGTGGATCAAATTTGGATCGGGACAGGTGAAACTAAATAAGAACTTGTAAATGACTACGTAGTGTTAAACCCAAATACGAGTTACTCAGTTCTAGGCAAGGTAGGGATGTATTCCTGTGGTATATTCTCTCGATAATTCGTGACCGTCAGAATGGTTGGTTGCCTATGGCATGTGACTGTGAGAGTTGAATGAGCAATTGCTACATATGATATTTCTTTAAAAATGGCGAGCTCCGTGGCGCAGTGGTCAACACACCAGCCTGCGACACGAGTGCCCGGGTTTGATCCCCGGTGGGGTCATGATGGAAAACGATCTTTTTCCGATTGACCTGGGTCTTGGATGTTTATCTATATAAGTATGTATTATAAAATATAGTATCGTTGAGTATCTTATGACACAAGTTCACAACTTACTGTGGGGCCAGCTCAATTTGTGTGATATGTCCCTATATATAAATTTTTTTGACCAGCCATTCTGACGTCACGTCGGCTGGTCACCTCCTAGATCAGCGCAAATGTGCAGAGCTTCTTAAAATCCTCATCAAATCTTTTTAGTCTCCACCGCAAAAGCATGACCCTCTCTGCACTACCGGAGCCATCATTCTTGGCCAGAGCAATCAGAGGATTTGGCCTACACTCTCCTCGCTGGCCAGACGGGTTGGAGAGGTAAAGCGCTTCTTAAAATGTTTAGCGGCAATAATAGCTACATAATTACTGCATTTATATATTTCAGTTTTGTTTTCGTACATACCGCGTGATTTTTAATCTCTGAACTATACTGAAATCTTGGCATCAGTATCCCTAATGGAATAGGTACAAGAATTGCAAAAAGTATAGTTCAGAAGTTCAAAATCACGTGGTTTATTACGTAAGAAGATAAGGCATTTATAAAATATTTTTTGCAGTTTTATGCCGCCTTTTTCACCCCCTTAAAAAGCGAATGACCCCTTATTCACACCCTTCTAAGGGCAAAGTTTATATGTCATAACGTGATTCCTTGGTCCAATCTCCTCCTATTAAAACCATTTTCGACTTCTACGCGGATGAAGTCGAGGGCAAAAGATAGTCCTAACTATAATTACAAATACGCATTTCAAGGCAACCTATGATTTTAGATATCCGTCAAAGTTTCCTAACGAGTCAGAATTTAAACGACATCTTGCAAAAATTGCCAGCTTGCATCAGCCGGTGTTGCATTCTAAGTAAGGTCAGTGCAGCCGAGTACTGAGCGTATGCACCAAGGAAAACTGGCCTATCTATTAGAGCGGGATTGTTGTTGGTACGTGTGAACTTAAAATGGGGCATATAATCAATTTTTTTTAACCGAATTTGGTTGTGAAAAAAAGGAGGTTAGAATTTGAATGTATGTTTTTTTAATGTTCGTTATGTATGTGGTAAATCCGTCGTATCGTATATGAACCTATTTTTTTTATTGTAATGGGTAGCTGTCCAATTGGTCCCATTTCAATTTTATCAAATAATAATATAAAATTTAACCTACCTAAAAATATAAATCGTACCGTCCCTCCAGGTGCCTACCCCTGGGCATCGTGCCCAAAAGGCTGGCAGCATTGCCTAATTGAATGACAATGCTGATACGCTGAGCTAGGTAGTTTCCAGCCCTTTCGTCACGAGATACGCTAAAAGGCTTAGCCAAGAAATTAAAAAGCTTATACGTTGATGGATCCCAAGTAGGTAGGTATCGGAGGTAACTAAGTACATTACCTCCGATACCGATATTTGCGTCTTTTTAGAGTTTCTGCTCCTGAAGCGGTTGTGGTTGCCTTCGACTTGGTACTCTGAATATGGGACGCCAGTGTGTCGACGCAAGTAGCGTCCCACACCAGCGGTCGCCCCAGTCTCCAGGGTACTAAAGTCATTCCGTCTGGTCTCTTGCCATCATCCCGTGTCATGCCGTTTGGTTCTAAAACGGCAAGAACGTGAATGCTGGCAAGAGCATGGTAGATAATATTATTTAGGGCAGCATGACGCCCTAAACAGCCGGCACTTCTGAAACATGAGAGTCCGTGATGCCCAAAAGCATCGACGGAATCCTCACAGGGACATCAATGAGGGACTGTATATTTTGCGCCTAAGCGGTATATATTTGAAGACCGAATAAATCCGCCCATGAACAACTTTTTGTAAACGAACAATACCATCCGTATTGTTCTTTTACACCGATTGCCGATCGTGCTTATAAATAAATTTAACACAATAAATTTTACAATTTTTTTAACAAACTTTGGACTTTTCAATTTTCCGTAACGTCTATGCGTTTCCTAATGTCTATACGCTTCCTAACCGGATGTAAAAAAATATATTTATGTTTACCAATGAAGTACCCATCTATATATTATAGTATAGCCCCCAAGCACAATCTTTATATATCAGAAAAGGCGTTGGGACGACTATAGAGATCTCAAAACCTAATTTGGTATCTCAAAAATATAGTACCTACAGAATTATATTACTATTGTTATAGAAGAGCGGGATCTCCTAACACAGGTATATTTTTACTTAAAAGGAGACCTCGATCACAAATATTGTTTATGTGAATTTGTGGTACTGAATAAAGATTTTATTATTATTATTATATTATTATAAAAATAAATCACCTTTGAGTTTTGTATGAAAAAGATGAATATATAACGGGTGGCGCAAAAGTACTGGCACTAAAGAAAATACTTTTATTTTTTTTATATGACATTTTCTGTCATTCTGTTTTTGAAAATTGTGTAGTGAACAAATGTAAAATACACTGAAAATAAACATGGACCGTTTTACTCCCCAAGAACGTGGAATAATTGTGTCAATGTTCTTACGGAATAATTCATCAGTGATAAGAACACAACGTGAATTTCGTCGACGATTTCACCACCGTCCGGCACCGATTGCCCGATCTGACCAGTCCAGACTTCTTTCTTTGGGGTTTTTTGAAATCTCGGGTGTATGTGAACAAGCCACAGACTCTCGCAGCTCTAAAAGAAAACATTCGTCAAGAAATAACGAACATATCGCAGGAAGTGTTACGACAAGTTATGCAAAATGTCATAAATAGGGCTCAAATGTGTATCAACTCTGGAGGTCACCATTTAAAAGACATCATCTTTAAATCCTAATGGTACGAAATTTAATGGCACAAATATACATTTAAAAAAACCTAAATCTAGTTTTCTAATTTAGAAAAAATGTTATAGCTGAACCAAATAGGGTCTTTACTTTTGCGCCACCCAGTATTTTTGAGATCCCACTGTCCCACCATTAGAGAACCAAAAAGTTGATCTGTTTATACAACATGATTTTTAACTCCCTAACTATATTGAAATCTGGGAATCAGAATCCCTAATGGAACACAGAATTGCAAGAAAAAAAGATGAAAAACGAAAAATTAAATTAGGTTTCCCATACAAAGTCGCCGATCAGATGAACGAATTTCTATGAAAGATTAAATTTATTTTTTCGTTTTTTACCTTTTTTTCCTACAATTCTGTATTCCATTAGGTATTCTGATTCCAAGATTTCAATATAGCTAGGGGTTCAAAATCACGCTGTAGAACCACAATGTTGTCAAATTGAAAACTCCAGTTTGTCATAATATTTTTATGAATATTGGCATAATGGATTATTTGTACTCACTTCTGTATGAGTAATTAACAACTCAATCTACGCACTGCGCCACTACCTGAGTATTGCGCAATTCTAGGTAGAAATAAATATATTCTATTTCCTATTGCACAACGTTTTTACAATTCGTTTAATTGTGTTGTGTAAAAATATGCACTGGAATTTAGCGTAGCGGTTTTCCGTAAAACGATGCTTATGGACTTATTTTTTTTTTATTTAACTTTATACACATTTTTACCCGTAAAGGTGAATAAAGCCAATGGCTTCTTCTTCTGCTTCTGCCAGTCAACCAACCAAAGTAATGTAGGGTAGTGCAAAAACAAGATATGAAAAAAAAACAACGTTTAAGTAAATACCAACATAGGTAGTAAATTAACACACTTACCTTATCCCACCTTACCTAGTAGTTATTTTGTTTTTTTTTTTTCACCTATCTTAAACTTCGCTCATTTAATTAATAATAAATTGTTAATAAAAAATATGTTCAATAAAAATATTGGATTCTTTTCCTTATTCTCTATACTGGCTAACTGCTAAGACATTTTTTAACGGTTTTTTGGTTTACTCTTGACCACAATCTAGGCCAAAGGCAAAGATATGGTCTACGATCGAGCGAGCTCACCCAGAAGAAGCCTCAGTTTTTACTTTAAATAGATTGAGATTATCCCCTATACTCCCCAAAACCTTACCCAACACTACTCAAAAACAGAGCTAGCTATAGGTACATCCTATACCCCTTATGAAATCCAGTATGCCTCCAGTAATAGCGGACGATTCCACACCTAGTGACTTGAAGAAGACAACGTACAATGCGCGGATAATTTTTTTTTCAGATGAAATGTGACCTAACTCTACTTGCTGCCTTAGAATGTTTATCATACTAAAACAATAAATGGTGAATTGGTGACTGATAAAAACAATTACTCGTGCTTCGTATTCGTATATAAAAATAAATAAAATATACTTCCTATTGCACAACGTTATTACAATGTTTTTAAATTTGTTATTAAAAATATACATTGGAATATTACGTTGCGGTTTTCCGTAAAATATGAATGTAAAGACTGAATGACTCTTATCTAGTTAGTTATTTTTATTTATTTTTGATCTATCTTTTAAGATTATTAGATTGTATTTCCTTATTCTCTATACTGCTAATTGCTAAGGGATGACATAACCATGGTTAGGGCTTCTCATGACTTGTGAAATGAAACACATAAACACATTTCTTGGCAATAGAATGGAGTGGTTTATCAAAGATTGTGTTTTCTTTTTCACACAGATACATTCGACAATGCACTAGCTTCCTAACGAAGCTAGTGCATTGTCGAATGTAACCTTATAAGGAAGCCTTCCTTATAAGGAGTTTCGTACTAAAACAATAAATGGTGATCGACAAAAGGGAAAACACGTGTTTCATATTTAAAAATAAATAGATTAACTTCCTATTGCACAACGTTATTACAATGTTTTTATATATGTTATTAAAAATATACATTGGAATATTACGGCGTCGTTTTCCGTAAAAATATGAATGCGTAACTGCGTAAGCACTGAATGACTGTTTCCTAGTTAGTTATTTTGTTTTATTTTTATCTATTTAAAATATTGGATTATCTTTCCTTATTCTCTATACTACTAACTGCTAAGGGATAACATTATAAATAAAATAAAAATATATATATATATATATATACGGACAAATAACACAGATTGAGCTACTCTACAAGCTACTCTCACATTTATGAAATGGAACCCACAAACACATTTCTTGGCAATAGAATCGAGTGTTGTGTCAAAGATTGTTACACAAAGATGCATTCGACGATGTACTTGCTTCCTTAGCAGGTTTTTTTTATACTAAAACAAATGGTGATCCATAAAATGGGGTTACACGTGCTCGCTTCATATTTAAATGACAGACGTAGGCACAGTCACGTGTATAATATAGTTATCCAAGGTCCATTTAAATTAAGGGTACATATTTTAAGGGCTGGGTCTCTTAGTGTCTTACGAGTAGGTCAAAGAAATGCTTTAGTAGCAAATTTCAAGAAAATGACACGCTAGTTTTTGTGTTTCCATACAAAATAATATATTTTTTTTAAATTGATAAATCCGCTGTTTTGCATATCGACGTCAGTGCCTTAGTTTCCATAATAGATAATAGTAAAAAGTTGTTCACCAAGAGAGTGTTTTTTTGTACATAGGGTGTTTTATTCGTCTGTTTTTCTAAATGTTCAAGTCCAGATATCTCGAATACTAGCGTGTCGATGTTTTTGCTTCTAAAGCATTTTTCGAGCTTGTAGGGTGCTAGCCCTTAAAATATTTGGGCTTAATTTTAATTTACCTTATATAGAATTGAAGAGGTATTCAATTTTAGACCTTGTCTCATTGACTTAAGGGTCGATGTGTTACATATTAATACTCGTGACTGTACGAGCAAAGTCCAAGTAGGATGCAACTATCTAATATTCGATATCTATGAATCTATTCGTCATTGTGACGCATCTTTCTCACGTCACGTCGTTCACGTCAGACGTAGGATTTTCCTATAACTCAATACAGCTTATAAAATGTAAATATACACATAAACATTCCATGAAGAGGTGATTCAGCCCATCATAATGAACAACTTTTGCTATGAGACCAATGTAGAGAACTCAAAAATAAATTTGTCATTTTCATACAAATTGTTGTGGCCGAACACTTTTATTTTATTTATTTTGGTACATAAAACAGGTTACAATCATTACAGTATAAAAAATACAAAAAAAAAATAGTATAATCACTAGACTGTACCCTAAAACATACGCACACAAATAGATTGTATGTAATAGGTAACAGAAACACATTACAAACGCAGATAAAGAGAAAAAAAAACATACAAAAATCAAATGCTTACTAATAATTAACACAAAATTACATAAAAATTAATAATTATTACTACCAAACAGACACAGAAGAAGAAGAAAAGAAGGAACAAGTAAATATAAAAGAAAAGAGTAAGACCAAAATTGTTGATTTAAAACTGCCGACACCTGAGCCTTAGATATTTTTTTTTTACTAAATGTTGGATTAGGCATTTGTCTCCCATGTCACCTGATGGTAAGTGACATATCCAAATCATTCTTAATAGCGATAGTGTTGTATGACCTTTTGTATGGAAATGTCGTTCTTTTCTGGTTTTTTTTTAAGTTCCCAGCATTGTTGAGGGAGATTAACCACCGACACCGACAACCTTCAAGGAGACCCTTGAAAGGTGCCAGTCGGTTAATTTACTCACGGTGTAACATTGGCTTAGGCCATTATTTTCTTTTCATCATGGAAACCCCAGCACTAATTAGCTATAGGATAACATAAACCATATGATTTCTTAGCAACATAAAAGAAAATACTTCTTTATCACGTTATTATAGATATACCTAGATTATTTATTGCAACTAAATAAAACTGCTTATAAATAAACCTAAGCAAAAATAAAATAACTTTTCTCAAACATGCTCGGAAATGTAGAAATTATTGTAGTAAAAAGAAGACGAAGTTTGTTATTCTTGGCTGCTGGTGCATTTACCTCGCTGACGCTCGGCCTTAAAAACTCTACTCGTCCGGCAATCCCTTAAGCGCCAATTAGACCATCCAGAATTTAGGATCCGGAATTCAGTCAACGGACAGTTTAATCGCATTCAGGACGGTCGATCCGTTGTCAGGACAGAATGGCTTCCGACGTCCTTATCGGACGCATAACGGAAGCATAAAGTGAAACCATCCGGAATTTAGGATCGCCGCATGAGAGGGACGCCGCTATACGTTAGAAACGATACAATAATATCTCCAATCGCATCGCACGTATAGCGGCGTCCCTCTCACGCATTCAGGATGGCCAACGGATGGCTCTCTCAGGACGCGCAGTCTCCGTTCAGGACACGTTCCGGACAGTGTAATCAGGAGCTCCGACGACTGAATTTCTTGTCCTTATCGGATGCTGAATTCCGGATCCTAAATTCAGGATGGTATAATAGGCGCTTTACTTCCCGGCCTCTGCAGTAATGTACTATACCTAAAAATAACTCCTATTATTAAAAAAATCTTGCAGTTGGTTATCACGTGGAAATACCTAAAAGGCTGACAGCATTGCCACGTTTGATAGAATGCCTATTCTTTGTCCTAGGAAATTTGCCAGCCCTCTGGTCTTGAATTTATGGTCCAAATGACCGTATTAAAGTTTCCGAAATACTTTTAGCAAAAATAACAAAATATAAGTAGATGTTGAAACAGGTTACACATTTTTAAAAATGCAGTGTAATGTAGCTCTTGATAAGAAGGCAATAGGTAAGTACACCGAGATATATAATTTTTTTGATTATTACGTAATTTTAAACAATACAGTTCAAGTTGACATTCATTACGTAATCCGTATGAATGTCATGCAGATATCGGGTCAGACACACGCATTGCACAACCATCGCAAATTAATTATAGTTCGTATCGTCGTCGAACTACGACTTAATTAGATTTATGTAAGTAAGTAAACAAATTACCTAACTAAAGTAGGTACTTACTTCAATTATTTTAAGCTTTTGCGAGTGAAAATCTTACGAATCATAACAATAGGCAATGCGGCTAGCAACCCACTTACACGCTAAAGGTGGACAATTACATAGCCATTGGCTCTGTCTACCCCGTAAGGTGTAGTTGGGAGGCAGTCTGCACTGGGTGCCATCCAATGTGGGGTGACAGGTTATATTGTCTGTGGGTGACACCATAGAACAGTTATAATAAGTATAAGTTAAATTGGATTCAACATTTATTTGGAAACTAGATTTCGCCCGCAGCTTCGCTCGCGTCAGCGTCGTTCCATCGGGAACAGTAGTTTTTCCGGGATGAAAGGTCATTACTCCAGAGAACTTGTACCTATGCATAATTTCATGATGATCGGTTCAGTAGTTACGGCGTGGAAGCGTAACAAAGAAACAAACTTACTTTCGCATTTATAATATTAGCATGGACCTAGGACTAATAGTGAGATATTGCCACTTATGTCCAGCCGTGGGATACATAATTGATAGTTTAAAAATAGATACTGGCCAAATGAGAGATAATTATATATAATACCTATTTTGTTATTTGTCACTATTTTGTTGTTTGACTATTCAATAGATACATACAGCCCTGTGACAGACATACAACGGAGGCTTAGTAATAGATTTGCTTTTTCACCCTTTTTGTGCGGAACCCGAAAAATATAGAATAATAGAATATTTAAGAACAATTGACTTTGGAAATTCGAAAAGAGGTCATCTTCACCCCCACCAACATGCTTATCGTGGCTTTTAGGTCTTATAGAGAGGCCTATCCCATATAACCATTTTCGGTCGCAAAATTAACAAAAAGTCGCAGATTTGCAACGTGTCGTAACAGTATCGTATTTATTACTAAACTTAATTACTGTTTGGATCGTCATCACATTGCACTTAAAAATGTTACAAGAACTATTTGTCGTCTCTGTGTCGACAAGTTTCGACATATTTTTCTCTATTTTAATTCTCAACACATTGTGTTCATATCGAATTTTAGTGTAAATATCTAAATTTACTTGTCGACACAATGTCGACATATTGTCGAAAATAATTTACAGTTTTTTCTTTTAGTAACACAAGTATAGTAACGGTTACGACATTAAGCGTTGAATTCGACCAAATAGTGGTTCTCAAAGTTAGCTGAACACCTGTTGTTGACAAAGGAAAATTTGTTTTTGAAAATGAGTCATAAGCAACCGAAGCGTTTTCGTCTATCGTCGTCATTTTACAGAAAAGTAAAGATGAGATCAAGTTCAGAAAATCGTAAAACAGGTAGGTACTTTTAAATTGATAAATGAATATTATTTATTGTAAATTCATGACATTCGTTTTTTATATTTATTGTAGACACTTCGTTACCATTGCTCACTACCTCTAGTGCTGTAAGTCAAGGACCTAACTCAAAAAATACGCTTCAACTGCCCTCCACCTCTAGTGATATAAGTGAAGAAACTAGTTCGAACAATATCAAGATTTCTACCACACATCACGAAACTGGAAATTTACATTTTAAATCGACTTCACTTGATTTTGTAACAAATCAAATCAAGACCTCGGAATTGCGTGATATGTCTGGGCCTGGGCATTCCTTTACTGACATTACTATCGAAGACGACATGGATTCTCTTAGTCAAATACTATCAAACTACGATGACAATGAATCATCAAATTCTGATATCGCTGATCTGGATGAAGACATACAGATCTTTTAAATCTAAACTTCAACAATGGGCACTTCAGCATCAAATACGCCAAAACGCTCTCAATGGACTACTAGGACTATTAAAAAGTATACCAAATATGGATTTTTTGCCAAATGATAGTAGAAGTCTATTAAAAACTCCAAGGATAAATAACATTGTCGCTATGGGAAATGGAAAGTATTGGTACAATGGTCTACGTAATTATATACTTCAAGTTTATTCAGAAAGTCGAACAAAGTTACAGACTGATTTATATTTGACATTCAATATTGACGGTTTGCCTATAGCCAAAAGTTATAAAGACCAATTTTGGCCTATATTGTGTAATTTTTGGAAAAGCATTGAATTCAAAAATTTTTTGCTTTATTTTGGTCCAGTTATTTTAAAGGACTATTTGTCATTTAAGGTTTACCAACACTTTTTAAGTTTATTTTGTGCTACTAGAATTTGCAGTAACGATAATTATAAATCATTTTGGCATATTGCTCAACAGCTTTTTGAAGACTACGTCGAAAAATTCGCAGAAATATATGGTCAGGATTCGGTTGGCAGTAACGTCCACAACTTATGCCACGTAGTAAATGATGTATCCAGATTTGGACATCTGCCATCTCTGAGTGCTTACCCGTTCGAAAGTATGCTCTTCGAAATAAAAAATCTATTACGAAAAGGTGACCTACCATTAAGTCAAGTGGCAAATAGATTACAAGAATTATCGAAGTTGAAGAGTAATCGTAGAGATTCACAGGCATATCCTGTAGTCAAATACGAAAAAGAGTTGGCAACAGGTGAAAAAGTATTTACTGCTGTAATAATGAATGAAAAATGGTTACTTTGCAGTAAAGAAGACAAAAATAAATGGTTTTTAAGTACAGACAACAACATTGTTGAAATGGATAAGCAATTCAGATTCAAGGGGAAATAAAAATCAAAGGCAAAAGTATTAAGAAAAAGTTTAATTTTTTTGATAAACCATTCAAATCTTCACATATAAATGTTTATGAATAAGCACTTAGTTATGAAACAGGAGAATCAAAAACATACACGTTACAATGTATAAAATGCAAACTATTGTCGTTGATACACCATGATAATATAATCTTCATCCCAATTTTGTCTACATTATAAATCAAATTTAGAATATAATTCTTCTAAACGGAAAGCTTCTTTGAATGAGGAAATGTCACTTAAATTTACTCAGCATTTAATTTTTTTCCACGATTTTTCTGGTTTACTGTAATCGTTGCTTCTTAGTAATTCCACCTCATTTTTTTTAGCGAACGTGGCCAGTATAGGTCTGTTCCTACCACCCATCCTTCTGGCACCGCAGATACTTCATCTTTTGGTCCATTTTTGTCAAAACCAATTTGTATGGCATGTTGAGAACCACTGCAAACACAAATATAATGATACTCCATTATTTAAAAACAGTCGCACTGTAACGTGTTAAATAAATGCTGACACTTGTAAACACTGTTACGAAACATTGTGTTGTTTCATTACACTAAAAGTACCTAATTAATTTTACATAATTGCCCAATCTATTACTTTTCTACAATATAGTACTTGCATTTATATAACTGTATGTACTAATACAATCTTCTGAATTGCTCGAATATTCGTTTTATTTTTTTGTAATTATGTTGAAAACAACAATAATATCAGAAAAAAATTAACTTTTTCTTAAAATTATATGGGCGCATCGGTTTATTTGCATAAGTGACATCAAATTACACGATGAATTTCATTTTGCAGAGAATATTCGATCACTTAAGCGGCAAATATCATAGAAAATTATACTCACATTTTTGGTAATGGCAGCAAAGATATATTGACACAATCCGTCAAAACTTATACAAAAAACTTCAAGTAAAACAGCAAACGAATTCTGATTGACGTGCGGTAGTAAGCGAGCACAAACAAGTCACAACGAGTCAATACGGCGACGGACGCAGTGCAACTGAAAGTTACTGTTTCTGTTATTCCCCACTTGTCGAAACGGCGTCGAAACACAGGTCGACACGAAAACGTAATGTTACGGAACAATGTGACAAATAATTTGCGTTACGACACAATTAATGTCGACTCATGTCGAAACCGCTACTTCATCTGGTTATATGGGTAGGGTCTGTCGACCCCGTAAGGGAAAAAGACGTGATAGTGTGAAAAGAGGTCACAAGTTCACAAGCTACAATTTTAAAATTGGCGAGCTCCGCGGCGCTGTGGTCAACTCAAAAAGTTCGACATTCCCATACCAACTGGCCGGGCGGCAGAACTCTTTTGTATGGAAATGCCGATTTTTTTTTGAGTTCCCATCATTGGTCCCGTAGCAAATGTTGGTCATATTGATGGGCTCAGTCACCCTTCAAAGGAAACGTCGACCTATTGAAGTATATATAAAATTGAAGTATTGAAGTATTATATCAATTCTGTTTTGAAATATATGATTCCTTTGTGGGGAAATTCTATTGATATAAATAGAGTTTTTATATCACAGAAGAAATGTATACGTGGAATATATGGCGTCCCTCCAATGACTTCTTGTAGACCCCTTTTCCAGGAATTAAACTTATTAACGGTCCCATGCATATATATTTTTGAGTGTTGTATATTTGTAAAGACCTATCCACATTTGTTCAAACTACAGGAAAATTATATCAAGCATAAAAAAAACATCTAGATATCCTAATAAACTACTTTTACCTTGTACTAAAACAAAATACTGTCAAAAAAATTGTTACTATAGCTGTATAAGTATTTTCAATAAACTTCCAGAATACTTAAAGCAATTAAAATTAGGTTCATTCAAAGCACAACTTTATAAAATTCTTAAAGACAGATGTTTTTATAGTGTTCAGGAAATTATAAATTGTAAATTGAGTTAAACTAACGTAAATGATAATAACTGACATATACTAAGTGACATTTTATACTATTACTAATAATTCATTATTATTGCATGATCTAATCCCTGTTTGTAGATATATAAATATTTAAAAATAAATAAATAGTTTTGTGTTTTTGCACGCCGACAAAGGCTGAATGTATAGGACTATATATTATTACAAACAACATCTATATTTGACTCATTCAATGCAAATAAATTTCATTTCATTTCAAAAAAACCTAAAATTTGTGTAGATGTACGCAGAGCAACGAGACCTCGGGACCTTGACAGTCGCCCGCTGGCATTGCCATCGTTATAAATTTCACTGTTATGAAACATTGCGTTACATGAAACGTGTTGCCACATGGCACGTACAAATCGATGCCGTCCGTTTCTAGGCCGTTTCTGAAACTAAGCCTAATTGATAATTTTTAATTGGGTTTCTTATTGACAGTGGCGGCCCGCCGTTATATATTTAAACGCTTAGATCTTTAAATCTACACAACGGAACTTGATGCGGTTGTTTTAAGAGGAAGGTTTATATGTATAACTAGCTTTATATGTATAGCTAGCAAACTTTCATCTCCTTTTTTATCCCCTTGGGGGTAGAATTGATCAAAATCCTTTCTTAGCGGATGCCTACGTCATAACAACTACCTGAATGCCAAATTTCAGCCCGATCCGTCCAGTGGTTTGGTCTGTGCGTTGATAGATCACTATGTCAGTCAGTCAGTCACCTTTGAGTTTATTTATACGTATTTCGATTTTTAGCACCCGTGCGAAGTCGGGGCGGGTCGCAAGTATGAAAGGGGTGATTCAGCCCGTCGATATGAACAACTTTTCCTATGGGATCAATGCTGGGAACTCAAAAAAAAATGGGCAGTTCCATACAAAAATTTTCGGCCGCCCGGTCAATTTGTACGGGAACGTCAAAAAAATTTTTGAGTTCCCAGCTTTGGTGGTCCCATAGGAAAAGTTGTTTATATCGACGGGCTGAATTACCCCAAGAAGTTCAGCATGTATAATGAATATGTATTGACATGGTTTGTACAATGTTGTTATTGGTTTTCGCGTGTGCAAATCGCCAACACTGCTGTCAGATCTTTCAAGCTGTTAAAGGAAATAGCTTAAAGATTACCAGGAATGATGACAGCCGAGATTAATCCGAAGCACGGCAATAGTATAATATCCTTATCCTTGCTATTATTATAAACTCGAAAGGGAGTTTGTTCGTTACGCTTACCCACCGTTACTACTGAACCGATCATCATGAAATTTTGCATACAAGTTCTCTGGAGTACGGAGAAGGACATAGGCTACCTTTCATCCCGGAAAATACTGTTCCCGAGGGAACGACGTTAACGCGAGCGAAGCAGCAGTGAAAGCTAGTTATTTGATAAATGCCTACGAAAATCTTGTCCTGCTTGTCTGTCTCTAATACTATTCTCTCCTCTCACGGATTTGCTGGAAGATCAGATCATTGTTCTGAGGCTGGAAGAGATCTCGTATTAAATAAGCAGCACCTTTATACTTGTTGTCTATTGTTTAAGTTTTTTTTCTATTTATTTTATTTCCATGTACATAAACCGTTAAATAAATAAACAAATAAAGTTTGATTTTTTTTATTTGATAGTTCTTTTTTGCTTTGATTGCGAATTGCCTAACATGGCATATACAAACCTAAGCCGTTAATAGGACATTTGTTTTGTTTGTTTGTATACTTTTTATTGCACAAATACAAAATATACAATTTAAAAATACAGATTCTTGGATAGACATGTAAATTTCTGATACTAAGCCTTTATTGAGGGTTTCTATTTAGCAGCTGCCGTCCTGAATACAAGAAGTTTGTCTTATTTTTAAACATCATCACTATCTCAGCTACAAGAAGTCCACTGCTGGACATAGGTCTACTCCAAGGATTTTCAATAGGACCGGTTAGAATCGGCCTGACCAAAGTAGCAGAAAGATGCGTCTTTCTGCTACTTTGTCAGGTCGACCGACCACCAGTTGCATTGATGTCCGAGTTTAATTATAAGACACGCGATTGTTACTTTATATGAAAATTAAATTTCATACAAAATAAAACGCTTTTGAAGTACCCCGCATTGGTAGAGTAGTGGGTTAATTTACCTTACTTACTTACTTTACGCATATACCGGAGATTTCAATGTTGTTTCTTGTTTCCATTGAATGTAGAAAGGAAATTCCGCTTTAAATAAAGGAAATACAAGCTTAAACAAGAAAATAGATAAAACAGGAAATTAAACTAAACAATTAACGTTATTGGCTGAAGATTATTGTATATATATAGATACTCGTGTACTGACTTCCTCCTTTTTTTTCTTTTATTCTATTTGGCCATCAAACTTCATTCAGAAGCTTATTTTAGCCAGTGTCTAGTTATTTTTCGAGTTATTCTTGCTTGTGTATCAACGGTATGTGGTGTAATTCATTTCGCTGATTTCGACGGAGCCCCTGGTGACAATTCCCACGAATACTGGCTTGATCATAAACGGCGCAACGAGGCGAGCAAACACCAGCCCGCTAAGTAAAACTCATTACAGACGCACTATAACACTTTATTTTAGTTATTCTACAGTTTGTTTATAAACATGGGTATTTATAACACCAAATTACACCGATTTCACATTATAAAGTCCACTCAGAAACAATTTGCAAAACAATTCAAAACAAAAGCCGTGCTGTCCGCCGAAATTCCCGCCAAGAACTCCGACTTTCTTCTTATCTCTAATTCAGGACAGTAAACTGAGTATTTGATATGAATTTCAGCTTGATACCTCTACGCGTGCCTGAGAAAAAGGTTCTTGACAGATAGACAGACTGACGGACGAACAGACAGACTGACAACGAAGTGATAGGATTCTATAATGGTTCCGTTTTTACCTTTTGAAGTACGGAACCCTAAAAAGGCGAACGAGTTTATTTTTCCGTGGCGTAAACAAATCTATGGCTTGTCTAATAATTCGGGGAATTTTATTATAAAGTCTTTCTTATAAGTAAATACTTACTTAAATTTTAAAAGCAAAATAATTTGAGTTTCATTACTCACTGCAATTGCAATGTGATTACCTTAACTCTGTTGCACCATAAAACCACAGAACGAGCAATCCTTGTCTTTCACAAGTTGCGACCGGAGCCGGGATATGAGTAATGTATGTAAATGTATTTACACAACGAAGGTTGGACAAGTCTGGTCATGACATGAAAAGGTTAATGACGAATCTTCTTTGTAAAATAAAATTGTTTTATTGCGATTACACAAGTTTGTGAAAAAGGTAATGGCGCAGGTGCAGTACCTATGCAGGTAGCTGTGGTGACTGTCTATTCGTCGGGGGATTGTGAATCCTGTGATTCATAATACGTAGAACAAGTTGTAACTAATAGTCAAGCAAGTTATAACATGAAGAAGCTCATCTCATATTTTTTTTTAGGATTACGTAAACCGACTCCACCTAATATTAAGATTTAAGATAATATGATTCTACTGTTTCTATAAAAAATCTATCCTATGCTATTGGCTATAACCTATGACTCATCAAAGTTGTAACCAAATCAAACCAAAGATAAGATAAGAAATTAAATAGGAAAATGTATAATGAACTAAAAGATTTGTTTTTCATACAATCTTTTACTCAACTTGTCCGGCTTGTTTGTGTGTCTGTGTGGATCAGATCTCCTATTTCTGATGTTCGATTAAGTTGAAATTTTACATATGCATGCTTATTTAAGGCAGATGACAATACATAGATTTAATTGTCTGGTTAAATTAAATCATTTAACACTAATTTATCGCGTTTATTCCATTGTAATTACATCTCACATTTCTAAAACTTTACAGTTTTCATGGCCGCAGGTAGACTAAGTTGACTTTTGTCATTTGTCATTATTAGGTCATCATCATCATTTCGAGTAGGTGTCACGGTCAATCGACCATGCACACCCTGGTGTCAGAGTTATTAGGTTAGATTTCATTAAATGTATAACAATCGCAAAAACATTAAAAAACATTTATTCGTCTGTTCTGATTATGGAGCGGGAAGACTCATAAAGTACCTATATAAAATAAACCCCTTTGATTGGTGTTGGGAAACACTCACAGTAATACGCAGATTCACAAAAAAAAATTGATGCAAAAATGATATTTTCGAAAAAAGTTCTTGTCAACGTGGTTTAGAAACCGAATCAATGAGTAGGTAAGCAACAAGGTGTAATTGTTGAAACCACAAACACAGGTATTTTTGGTCTGGTCGTAACATGAAAAGGTTGAGTGACGAATCTTCTTTGCAAAACTTAAATTGTTTTATTGCTTTTCCTTATTAATAATAAGGAACGGCAATAAAACAGAACATAAAAAATAAGTTATTACACAAGTTCATGAAAAAAGAATGGCCACAGCTGCAGTACATACCTACTTTGCACATCCGACAGTTTTCTACTGCCGGCCTATTTGCTAACTCAGTGTGCAACATTTTGTTTGATAGCCACTTCAAAATACATTACGTTTTATATATTTAAAATGAAAATAGTTAATGACACGAAAGCCGCAATGTATTTTGAAGTGACTATCAAAACGTTGTACACTGAGTTAGAAAATGGCCGGCTGGACTGTCAGAGTCCTGGGTCCGCTATTGACAGCATTCACGCTGTTATGACTTGGTGATGCCAACCCTCCTTGGTGATGTCAACTCTCCAGAACCACAGACAAACAACTGTGAGAATGAACACAAGTATTTGTCCGCGTCGGGAATCGAACCCGGTGCCTTTCGTGTCGCACATCATCATCATCAGATCTTTTTAGTCTCCACTGCAGGAACATGACTCTCTTTGTACCACCGGAGCCATACTTGGCCAGAGCAGACAGAGGATTTGGCCTACACTCTCCACGCTGGCCACGGGTTGCAGAGGTCTCATTGATGTTTATGAGCTTTGTTTAGCTTGTATTTCCTAAGTCGCCTCTTACGACCTCCATGGGAAAACTAGGAGTGAACCTATTCTACTCTGCCGGAAACCACGCGGCTAATGCTCATGTCACACGCTGGCGTGTTAATCACTGCGCCACGGAGGCCGACCGCTGCAGTATGCAGAATCGTGAGTGGTCTACTGGCAATATTCTATGATTCATCATGTTTAGAACAAGATGTAACATGAAGAAAATCAATTTATCTAAATGAATATTCATTTGTAAAAAAATAATTATAAAAGCTGATTTGTTAGATTATCTCATTGGCCAGGTAGATTCTATAAAGATGAGGTGGCAAAAGTCTAAAATTGAATATTTTTATTTATTACTACTAATAAATCTATAAGGGTTTTTTTTACTAAAGTAATATGACATGTATATTTTAATATTAAAATGACATGTAAATTGGTATGTAATCTATTGTGAATAAAAGCTTTAATTATTTCAGTACTTTAGCAGGACAGAATATCTTTAAGGGTTGGTCATGGAGAAAGTTACTTCGTTTTTAGAGATATCGTGTTTATATGCTCTATACATGATACTAAATTGACGTAACTTTTGTTTTTTTTTTTCTGTATATATGTATATGTTCCTCCATAACTCTTAAACGAAATAATTGAATTTTATAAAACTTTGTAGATAAATATTTAGACGTACAGGACACATGATAGGTAGGCTACTTAATTTATTTCTCCAGATATGGGATAAGACGTGGCCCCCATACAAATGTAAGCGAACGAAGTCGCGGGCACAGCTAGATAACATATTGCTAAATCCTCACATATTGTTTTGAAACAGAGGCGTAACTACAGGGTTGCAGTGCTCGCAAAATGTCACGGGCCTCTCGATGTATGGAGCTCCAGACAGTTAAAAATGGAGTCGCCCTTTGGTGATGTTGTCTACATATAAAAGCTGAGGGCGCTCTGCTCTCGCCTCCCTCCTGGGGGCCCTTTGGTAATGTTGTCTATAAAGCTTGAGGGCACTCTGCTCTCGCCTCAAACGTCCGGTGAAGTAGCGAAACTCACTTGGAGTTAGCTATAATAGTTCTTCCAAAAAAAAAATCTGCCCTCGCCTCATACGTCCGGTGGAGTAGCAAAAGCTCACTTGGAGCTAGCTACAAAGCCAATTTTAAAAAAATTGCCTTACCATTTCCTATTATTTCTATTTAACATATCCTATACCTATTTATAGCTGTAATAAATAATAAATAAAAAAAAAACTGTCTGTTCGCTAAGATATTTTAAACTATAGGCAGGGGATTTTAATGCAGTTTTCAGCAATAGATTAAGTGATTCAAGAGGAAGGTTTAAATGTATATAATTTACTGCTCCATATTAATATTTAGTAGCAGAATAAAATCTCGGCCTATTGTCATAAGAAATCTGTATTCAACGTGTATTTTATAGTTGTTTGTAATAACCCTTACTCAGGCTGCGTAAAAAAAATATTTTCATCCCACAAAACAGTTTAAGCATGACTAACACAAATATTTTTGGGCCTTCCCATTTAACCCTTCATGTTTGTCCGTCGCCGTCCCCAATTGACGGCTACCGCTTTGGGTTCTGAGGTCTGATGACGTCACTGCCCGAAACAACGCTTTATTTGCTTACAAACATTGGCGTGGGAAACGGGTCCAAAATATGAGTCTTGAAGGATCCGAACAGGATCTAACATGCTACCTTATTATAAAAAAAGGACAAGATTTTGGTGTTTCTCCTGGTGGCTGCAACGTTTTTAAAACTTCTGAGTTGCTCGGCAATTGTCTAGTTGTTTGGGTCAATATAATAATTGTGTTAAAATTAGTCCATCAATTATTTACTTAATCAAAAATATTGAACATGTATATATTTTTTCTTTTGTCAATTAAATAATATATGATAAAGACTAGCTGTTGCCCGCGGCTCCGCCCGCGTTAATGTCGTTCCCTTGGAAACAGTAGAAATGATAAGAATTCCATACAAACCCCTCCCCCTCTGCTTTTTACCCTTTAGGGGGAATTTAATACATTTCACCTGCATAGATCTTTAGCCATTAAGGATGGGGATTTTGCCTATTTCACCTACACAGATATTTTTTTATTGTAATGGAGAACTTCTTATTGTCATATTTCGAAGTAAATAAAAAAAATCCATACAAACTTTACCCCGCCTATTTTACCTCTTCAAGGGGAAATTTCGTCCATTTTAACTATACAGATCTAATTGTAATGTAAACATATATACTTATTTTTATACTTCTATGTCCATAAATGAGAAAATTTCCATACAATCCCCCCTTTATCCCTTAAGGGGGGAATTTTATACATTTCACCTACACAAATCTTTTTTATTGGAATCTAGAACGTACCTATATACTTATTTTCATACTTCTAAGTCTAGAAATGAAAAATAAACCAAACTAACTTTACTCCCCTATTTTATCCTTTCAGGCGAAAATTTCGTCGATTTTACATACAGACATATTTTTATTTGTAATCCAGAACGTCCAGAAATGAGAAAATGTCCATACAAACTTCCCCCCCCCATGTTGCCATGCCCATACACAGATCTTTTTAATTATTAACGAGAACTTTACATACCTATTTTTATATTCTAAGTCTAGAAATGGAAAAATTCCATAGAAACTTTACCCCTTCAAGGGAGAATGTTGACTGGTTCACCTAAACAGATCTTTTTTAATTTTAATTGAGAACTTGTCTACCTTCTTTCAAACTTCTAAGTCCAGAAATGAGAAAATTCCATGAAACTTTTATTAATTTTCTAAAAATCCTTTCTTAGTGCTCATTTACATCATAAAAAGAATCCCTGTGCCAAATTTCAAGTTTCTGGGCACAGTAGTTTCGGCTGTGCGTTGATATATAAGTCAGGTTTGCCTTTGGCCCGCGGCTCCGCCCGCGTAAGTGTCGATGTCTCAAGAACAGTAGAATTACCCGGAATACATTAGTTCATGACTTTCAATGAAACACCTTAATATTGAATTTCAATTGAATATCTTCAAAAACGACAAAGTTTCATACTAACTTTGCAACCCGTTTTACCCCCTTAGGAGATGAATTTCCAAAAATCCTTTCTTAGTGTTCCCCTAAGTTATAAAAGGAACCCCTGTGCAAAATTTCAAGTTCCTAACCCTTATAGTTTAGGCCCTGCGTTGATATGTCAGTCAGTCAGCTTCTACTTTTTTATTAGTATGGATAACAGATGATTAACAGCCTCCGTGGTCCAGTGGTTAAGGCGTTTGCCTGTTGACCCGGGGGTCGTGGGTTCGATTCCCACCGGAAGCATACTTTGTTTAGTTGTTTCCAGTTTGGTTAGGACATTGCAGGCGTGAATCACCTGATTGTCTGATAATAAAGATGATTCCGTGCTTCGGAAGGCTCGTTAAGCCGGTGGTCCCGGCTGGCATCTGTTAGTCGTTAAAGGAACCACGTCAGAGGCCGAGAGGCCGTTCCGAAGAACTCTGACACCAGGGCGTGCATGGTCGATTGACCGTGACACCTACTCGAAATGAATGATGAGTATGGATAACTATGGATAGTATGGATACGTATAATGCTGTCGTTTATTGATGACTTTGGATTTTAATTTTCTTATGTCACTTATTATTTTATTTTATTTTTGCTATATGTTTGCAGGCAAACTCATGCCTTGAGTTCATTCAAATGACGATAACTTTTTTTTTAATGAACCGATTTTGATGAAACAAACTTTAAATGTTTTGCTGAGTTAAAAGAAAGCAATTGGTGAAATTTGAAGTAAATCGATTCAGTATTTTCGGAGATAATCGTGATCATACAGACAAGAAATTCGAAAAAATTTTTTTGCTTTCTATTATTCTTTTTAAGTGTCCCTCTATCCATTTCAGTCAAAAATTCTAATTGTACAGACAAAATATTTTTACTGTTTTATTATATGTATAGATAAGGCGCGCCAAAGTTAATGAGTTAGGAGGCTCGTGAAGTCGTGACGTCAGAGTATGCTAACAAGTATAGCAAACAGTGACGTCACACGGAATTTTAACGGGCTATATCCAAAACGCTTATAATTTTTTGTTTAATTGACATACAAAAAAATACGTGTCCAATGTTTTGCGATTAACTAACTAACGAATTTATTATATTTATAAAAAACCTACCGGCACTTAATCGAACAGATTCTTACTTTTGATACCAAGTCTTTAATTCTGAAAATTTGTTAAAAACATCATGACGTATAACTATATTTTCTTACCCACTTACCTACAGTATTTAGTAAGTAGGTAAACTAAGTTACGATCTTAAAAAAATATTTGGCCTATACACAAGCAATACTGATTTTCATTTGACCTCATGTCCTTATTTTTATATTACTAAGGTATTTTTTAATTAAATTTATATTTTCCCTCTGAAGCGAGCTAAATAATTTGAAAATAACATAATTTCAAATAAAGACAAAAATTTCATGTCTTGTAACGAATATACTTTTATACAATAGTCGAGTGTGAGTCATATAACATTACCAAGCCCATTTTAATCTTTAAATTAATACTTGACAGTAAAACATCAAGGAAATCCATTGAAACCCACAACGTCAACATCCGCCCATGCTACGTCCTTATTACGACCCAGTAAGATGGAATATTCAATGACAAATGCAGCCACAGTCGTAATTTACGTATGATAAATATGATAATAAACCTGTGACTGTGTGACACGTAATGTGTCTGGCTGGCGCTTTTATCAGGCCATGAGATTTTTCGATATGATATAGACATCGGCAAAAATGGAATCGCAAGGTATACCGCGTGATTTTAAGATCCTCTGAACTATACTGAAACCCTCGATTCAGAATCCCTAATGGAATACAGAATTGCAAGAAAAAAGGTTCAAAAACGAAAAAAAATTTGGGCTTCCCATACAAAGTCGCCGATCAGCTGGGCTCAAATATCTATTAGAGGGACAATTATTTTTTTATTATTTTTGTTTTTTTTTCTTGCAATTCTGTATTCCATTAGGGATTTTGAATCCAGGATTTCAGTATAGTTCAGAGCTTCAAATCACGCGGATTCCTTGCGATTCCATTTTTGCTGATGTCTAAATCGGAAAATCTAGTGGCCTGATAAAGGCGACATCCAGACACATTACGCGTCACAAATATTGAACAACTTTCCCTAGAGAACAAACATTGAAATCTAAAAAAGAATGTTGGCTCCAATAGAAACTCGATCAGCTAAATGCTCATTTTGTATGGGACGTTGAAGTTATTTTTCGTATTTCGAAGTACGTACCCTGGGTTAACCGAACGCAAGATCTTCCGTTATAGAAGTCGAGAAAAGGTTACGGGAAAAATCGTAACGAATTATTGATAGTCTATCACGCCTTCTTTCCCTTAGCACGCTTGTTTGTATGCTGTATAGGTACGGCATATGGGATGTCGTACGACTACCATTTACCGACAACAGCCATTACCGGTTAAATAAGAGTAATTTGTGTATTTTCTATGTGACATCTCTAAAATTACTTACTCTGTTTACCAGTGTTTGGTTTTAACTAAAAACCTTTTTTGTTTTTACTAAATAATGGATTAGGCATTTGTCTCCCATCTCACCTGATGGTAAGTGACGATGAAGACGAGGATGTTACATGCCTATCCAAGAGATACCCATTTATTCTACTTTTGAATGTCCCGGGACTGTACTTGTCTGGGAATATAGACGCAGGCAGTTCATTCCACACCTTAGCTACTCGAACCAAAAAGGAACTGTCAAAGCGTTTAGTTCGACTCTTTGGTATTCCAACGATAAAAGGGTGAAATTTCTGTCTGCGCCTCGTAGTCCGATTAAGGAATGGTAAGGGTTCAACTAGCTCAAAGAGCGCGCACTCCAAAATGGATCCTATAAAATACCGATAGGCAAGCGACTTTACGGCGATGCTCCAGGGTTTGCTATTCCTATTTGAGACCACATCGTTGTTTATGAGCCTGCGGGCTCTTCGGTCAACAGAGTCCAATGCTTCAAGCTGGTATTTAGCTGAGCCATCCCAGAGGTGACTGCAGTACTCCATGCAAGACCGAACCTGGGCTGTATATAAAGATTAAGCAGCCGTTCAGAGCTGAAGTACCGCCGAATCTTTGAGATGATGCCCAACTTCTTGGAAGCAGTTAGTGCCATCGACTCAATCTGTTGGCCGAAGCTTAGTTTGGACGTGACTGTCATGCCTTAAAGGCCAAGGTGGTCAACTAACGGCAAGAAAACACCCTGGAAAGTGGGTGCAAGTGGGAAAGCACTCTTTTTTGCAGAAAAGATACTCGCCTCTGTTTTGGACGGGTTAAACTTAACAAGATTGGCGTCTCCCCAATTGGAAACCCTCTGTAATTTCGAGTTAACCCGTTCAATCATAGACTCTCTCAGAGACTGGACTTCTTGTGGACTTGCACTAGCACTGGACGTATAACTCTCTACAACGGTGCTGTCATCAGCATAGCCAATAATGCCAGATTTAAGGAGGTCATTAATGTGCAGCAGGAACAAGGTTGCAGAGAGAACAGATCCCTGAGGTACCCCGGCATTAATAGCCATTAGGTCGGAAGAGCAGCCATCCATAACCACTCGAATCGACCGTTCCCTCAGGAAATCGGATATCCAGTTGCAAAGGTCCTCTGGTAAACCATACGCTGGAAGCTTACTGAGGATAGCTTCGTGCCAGTATCTTTCAGTATTCAAGTAAATAGTAAGTTGTTTATAACTCGTGCGGATAAAGAATACTTAGATTTCGTATCTAAATTAAATATAATATTAATGGTTATAGATCAAATAGTTGACCTCGTTGCTACTGTAGTGTAGCGACATTCAGCGTATAAATTGACCCTCAGGGTGACTCAGTCCATCAGTATGAATAAATTTAACTATGGGAACAGTGTTGGGAATTAAAAAAAAGTTCGACATTTCTATACAAACTGGCCGGGCGTCAGAACTCTTTTTTTTTTGAGTTCCCAGCATTGATCCCATAGGAAAAGTTGTTCATGTTGATGGGCTGAGTCACCTATTTAAGGAAACGTCGACGGTACATTTACACGGTGATTGATATTACGAATATTATACTGCGTTGTTAACTATAAAAATTCCCCAATTTTTCTTACTGCTGCGAAAATAATGACTTGGTAATTTCTTCTTTCTCTTTTGTTTTTTTCATATATCTATCTCTTTTTGTAATCATTGGTAATTGTCTGTGCTTTATCTGAAATAAAATATTTAATTATGAAATATGATATGGCTAGAGAATGCTATAGAACGGCAGACGAGCATGCGTGTCACCAGATGGTAAGCGATACACACTGCCCATGGACAACTGCAATACCAGGGTATGACAGGAGCCTTGCCGGTTGCCGACTTTTCAAGGATTTTGGGGAGTACCGGTAAAGCTTTCTCAAACGTCGATTTACTGTAAGAATGTGGTACTTGCCCGGACGAGATTGAAGAAGAGAACTGCATGGTGAATACAATAACAAATAATATTACGCGTGCCACGTTTTGCACTGCACGTGCTCTCCCGTACCCCAGTAATGCTGACGCGACTCTTTTCAAGTACTTACTTGCACTGATACGAAGATGCTTAACAAAACTGCAGGTTATTTACAAATAATTTCATCAGATGGCGTACGTGCCAGTGATTCAAGCTCCCAGCAGACGCACGCGCCTTTGTTGGGAATTGAAAGCGAGTTAGTCAGTATTCTACGCATTCTTGCTGAGTGATGCATGCGGGTTCAGCATGCACTGGCATCCAGGGATTCCTCTTTTATATTCAAGGAAGGAAGGTTTTAAATTTAAAATATCTTACCAGAATAAAGTAAATACTTATTTATTTTTTGCTTGATATTGATGAGGGCAACAGGTAGACGCTTGAAATATTCACAGAATGTTTAGTTTATATATTCACTTTTAAATAAATAATTAAATAAAAATAAAATTAAAATTAAAGGGGGGGAGGGGTCCCATACAACAGGTCGTTAGTTGTATGAGAGTTACGCTTCCATAGCTTTTTTAATTCAATGCTATATGGACACAAACTGTGTAAACACGTGCATAGAAACACGCACGAAAATATAAAAATACAGGTTGGTTACAAAAACCATATATCTGTTACACTCTTATAAGTGTTAAGAGCAAAACAGGTTTAAAACACCCAAATAAGTGTTACAGGTTGTTACAGATTTTATGTGTACCTAACTCTTATGAATGTGTATGTATCCTTTATTGTGTTTTTGAGTCCCTGATTTATAACTCTTACTAAACTACCTAGGAAGCAGTCTGCAGAACATTGGAACCATGCTGGGCACAGACGCAGGAACTAATGTGAGTCCCAAAGCGGCTCCCGACTGGATATCAAGCCGCAGGCGGTAGGTTCGCCCACGTCGCCAAGATTTATACCTTGCAATTAATTTGTAGATTACACAGGACCTCGGCTGGCTTGTATGAGGAATATTGTTTGTTATTGATCAGTCAAGTTTATTATTCGTCCTGTTCGACCCGTATTATTCATGAACATTCATTATTATGAATGAGCCACTTTCGTTATTAAATTAGGAGAGCACTTTGAGGAATGCATTGCAATTTATTTGAGACCACTTTGAGACAGAGTTAATATTTTCATTTTATTGACGACTTTTGTGGCTCAATGGTACAGTACCCTTGACTCGCAGGGTCCTGAATTCGATCCCCGGTCAGGTCAAGATGGAACACGCTCGTCTTTCGAGAGAAGCTTTACCGCTTCTATGCTTCGTTCGGTGAGTGTGAGAGCCGGAGGCCTGTCCTTCCCTTATTTCCTCACCCCATGTCCTTCCTCCAACTCCTTTAAAGGCCGGCAACGCTCCTGTTTCACCTTGGTGTTGCCGTTGTCCATGGGCAGCGCTGATCGCTTACCTACAGGTGACTCTCGTGCTCATTTGCCGTCCTATAACATAAAAAACCGGCCAAGCGCGAGTCGGACTCGCGCACGAAGGGTTCCGAACCGTTATCTAACGTCTAAAAGCGAGCCCACATAAGATGGTGGTAACTGAATAAAGATTTATAAAGTCCTACTTCACAAGGGAAATTAGAAAAAATATTATCCATCTGAGTACCACCACGAGTAGAGGCAAGCATATCCTTCCCCCCATTTTCTTCCTTTTCCCTTTGACAGAGCTTAGGTTTATGAGACTTAAAAGTCACATTTTACATGTTGGCGGGCGTGAAGGTGAAAAACAGAATCAAAATATTGTGGCGACACTAGCGCCATTCCGCGCTACTAGCGCCACCAAATTTTGTGGATTCAGTCGCTCTGGCAACACTTGGTAGCTGTCAGTGTCGGATTTCCTGAAAAGTTTTTGAGAAATCGGGGTTCTCAAGAGACCCGCCGAAATTGTGATAAGACTAGAAGTTTTTTCTTTCACACTGTTTCACACTAAGATTTTGTATATTTTACTATTTGTGCTAATTGTAAACTTGGCCTGTGGTTTTTGCGAATACAAAAACATTAATCGTACAACCAGTTTCCTTTTATTTTAACTCACACTGACCCATCAGCGGCTGGAGCATTTGAACGACAGAGGATTCGCAACCCTCAAAATAGTGATGGGTCGCCAGCCGCCTCGCCTTCTAACATGATTTCTCAGATTTTCGCCCATGAAGCGCGTAAACACGATGACCAACTTCATAAACAGTTTATAAACACTAATGAAAGCTGTTTTTGCCTTATTTCGTTAGCAAAAGTAAAAATAGCTCTTGCATCCTCCTCCCAAGATTACGTAAACATTGATCGCAAAAAATGTTTATTTCGCGAAATGTTACTGACGTCATCACCACACAAACCTCGTCTGAACCTGGGGACGAGGTTTGTGCGGTGGTCAACAAAAAAAGCCAACCCTTTCGCTGCTTATTACGTAATATCTGAATGACCCCAGGGTATATAGCTTGAGAACGGCTAAGAAAAAAATTAAGCTAACCATTGACAGAAGAGTCCCAAACAAATGACATAAAAATATAAAATAAAACATTCCACCAACGAACTATATATTTTTAGGCTTTTATTCAAAGGTTTTAGGTACAGAATTATTTTCTGAAATGACAACTTTAAATTTAAAGATGTTCGAAAAAATATTAAGTATATTAATTATATTTTCGAACACGACGCGGGCGGAGCCGCGGGCAAAAGCTAGCAATTTATATTTTTAATATTATGAAAAGTTAAAGCTTACATCTACATAAGTTTTTCCTAAACAATCAGGTACAGTTACAGTGATCAAGACAAGCCTTAATTAACTTGATGACGAAAGTTCTTACTGCTTTTTTGGTCGACATAACGAAAACCTCTGACGTGGATCGTTAGGAAACTGAAATCATAAAACAAAATTTGTAAGAATTCGTCCACTTTCTGCTTCTACGTCATTACAAGGAAAATGCTGCGAAACAAGGAAATTTTAAAAACGTGAGCGGTTACGTACGAAACAAAAAGAGGCTTCGACGTCATGAGGATTGACGTTTCGATTGCGAAATACAGAGTTTGATTATAATACTTTCAGGGAGACGCAAGAAAAACTTTAATATTTATTTAATAAGGTATTCTATGATGTACAAATCTACTCTGATTTCAAAAATGTTTCGAAAATCTATACTCTCTTGCAATTAGACGATAAAATGCTTTATATTTTTTAATATTTGTTTTACCGCATTTGGCTTTTTCAGCCCTTCATATGCTTCAACTTGTGTGTGAACGAACTGATGGTGTAATTCATTGTTCGGGTGCCTTACAGAACACATTGAATTAAAACGATACGAGTTTGATAATCAAAATTGACAATGTCCAAATTCCATCGTTATTCATCATCATTTCAAGTAGGTGTCACGGTCAATCGACCGTGCACACCCTGGTGTCAGAGTTCTTCGGAAACGCCTCTCGGCCTCTGAAGTGGTTCCTTTAACGACTACCAGATGGCAGCCGGGACCACCTGCTTAACGTGCCTTCCGAAGCACGGAATCATCTTTATTATCAGACAATCAGGTGATTCAAGCCTGCAATGTCCTAACCAAACTGGATGCAACTAAACAAAGTACCTATGCTTCCGGTGGGAATCGAACCCACGACCCCCGGTCAACAGGCAAACGCCTTAACCACTGGACCACGAAGGCTGTTATTGTAAAAGGAGCAGTACGTTGGTAGATTTTTCTTGCAGAATTTCATCATTTACGTCTATTGTTCTTATCCTACCTTTTATCACAGGTTTCTGCCAAAACAAGAAAGAACTTTTGTTAATTTTAAAAGTTTTTAAAACAGTTTTGTTTCAGTGAGTTCGGTTATATATTATGCTTAATGTACAATTTTCCAAACAAAAGCCAGCCATGGAAAGTTACTGAGCGTGGGGTGAGCCTAACTCCCAAGAAGGTTGGGAGGTTGAGTTTCCATTACATTCAATTAAGAACGATTGTTCTGACAAAACACATCTTAATTTTTATGTCTTCTTATTTTTTGCAGCTACTAAGTTGCACAATCTGCGTGGTACGTAATACTTGTACCTTATCATACACATTGTCTTTGCTTGGCTTGACAAAGAAATATTTCGAACTTTGATTTGGTTAGCAAAATTATTTCTATTTAGGTAACTAGCGACCCGCCTCTGCTTTGCGCGGGTATTAGAGCAAATTACACATTAGATGTTATTATGACTGATTGCATTGTAATAGTAATATGCAATTAACTTGGCACAGTTATGCACTGCCGTCGAATATTTCGAGATAGTCTGAAGAGAGTGGTAAAAAATACCGACCAAGTGCGAGTCGGACTCGCGCACTAAGGGTTCCATACCATTATCTATAATAAGTTCACTGGAAGTACCCTGTAGGTTTTGATTCCCTTACAAACGTCGAAAATTTGCGGCATAACCGGCTGTATCTTGATTGCGTTGGCTTAGAACTTTGATTTTTTTCAGAGCTGCAAGGGACAGTAGACCTGAGTATATAACATGAATTTCAGCTTGATACCTCTACGCGTTTTTGAGAAAAGGGGTCTTGACAGACTGACATACTACCGGCCCAAATAACTACAACATGCCTTTAGGTTGGTTACTGGTTGTATTCAGTACTTGCTTACTTTTAAGTCACAAAGTTCTAAAACGAATTATTTATTATTACAAACAAGAAGGCGTTTTCAAGACTTAATTTGACTTTTGATTTAAGGCTTAGGATCTCATAGTTGTCATAAACTCCTTTTACCCAGGTAGGTTTTAGCAAGATCAGCATTTTGCTTAAATAATCTCTAGAGGTTACATTTTTACTGAAATTTACCTGCAAAGTTGTGAAAGATTGTAATAGCTTATGAGATATTTCTGAAACCTATCTCAAATGTAAAGGTTAAAAACGAACTTATCCAAATAAAGTTAAGACTTTCGGGTTCAAAACTATAATATTTTAGGCATTCTTATGAGCTAAAGGCATAATTGAAGTCTAGCAAGATTATTTTTAAGCTTTAGAGACATTCGAAAGTAATTTCTGTGCAAAAAAACCTTATTAATCGGTAAGTTTTTACAACAGAATAAAACATTTTTTTACAGGCAGCTGAATTCATTCCACGTCAAGATACATATTGAATATAGTTAGTATGTGTGTAATGCTATTAATATTTGGTATATTTATATTTTTTTGTTTATTAAAACCTCAAGGTAACTAATTAGGCTTAACATTTGTTTTCGCAACTTATAGGTGTTGAAGAGATACTAACGATAACCTTGAAGCTGCGAAAACAGCCTTGTAATTTTATAACTACCTCTGCGTGATAACCTTAAAAGCTCATACTTTGGCAACTAATAGGAGCTTTTAGCTGCTAGTATGATAGAAAGGTTAATTCTAACGCTAAGGAGTTATTTTTTAATAATAATTTTAAGCCATATTTTCAGTGAAATAAAATAAACAATTATAATTTATATTTTTATATTCAGTTAAATATTAAAGTTACGAATGGTCCCTCTCTTATACAGCCGTTTTATACTAAATACGATAAAGTGCCTGTAACATTTAATTTTATATTTCGCCTGACTTCAGCAAGCTATTTAATATTGTGTATGAATTCAACACACTATCATGTAAGCCATCTTGAAATTTGTTGGTAGCCATTTATAAATAAAGTTGTTACTTTTCTCCATGACTGGCGTTACTGCACAAACTACGAAGAAGATACTATTACTAGTATCAGACGACCGACTGCCTTATGTTTTTGTCTAGGCAATAAAGACCATAGATATCACCCAGAGTTCCGTTAAGATGATTTGATATACGTTTTTTTTTAATAATTACCTTTTTGGAGCAAAACGTTAGCCTTATTTTTGATGTCTCTAGAGGTAAAGGTGGTATACCTTGCATTTAGCAGCTGGCATAGCTTTCCCTGTTGGTACCTACTAGGTATTATTACCCAATGATATGAAAAAAACTAGATAGGTAGCTATATCAAATACGTATTTTTATTTACATAGGTAGGTACATTCACCAGTTACATTGAACACATTATGATTCGACATACTTCATCGAATTTTTGCATAAATCCCAAGATATCCTCGCTAGAGAAAGGGAATATTTACTGCTTGTCGGTCGTTGCCTTTTTACTTTATTGGCGGCTTTGACTTGATCAAATTCCGTTAATTGATTTGTATACTCATTGCTTCATTAGAGTGATATATCATATTTTGCATCTGAAAGGAAACAAAATTATTTAATGAATCAAATAGGTAACTAACACAATGAAATTTAATTCTACTAATAGGCCTACAATAACGTATTGTAAAGAAAAATTAAGTACCGACGTAACACAACAACGTAAGTGAAATATGTAAGATTCCATGAGTAATGTTGACTAAAAGCAGCTACGAGTACCAGGTATATGTACTACATTCCTTGATACTTAGGTCCTAATTATTCAAAGTCCACATAAAAGTTATGATTTCGGAGTTATAATAATTAGAAATACTGCTTAGTATTCTTCTCAATTAAAGAAAATCAATGTAGATAACATGATGATGTTCATTGAATAAAATAGGTACTTACGATTACGGGTCATTGTAATTTAAGATTCGCCATAATCAAATTCATATTGATTGTATTCTTATAAGTTTTTGTTTATTGTTATGTCAAAGACAGTTTTATTTTGTTATCCTCCAAAATTGACAGAAAATTAATTGAATTTAATAATTATCGTTAAATTCATGTAAAACTACAAAATTAAATTGACAGCAAGATGGCGCCAAAATTAACCAAATCCAACATGGCGTCGAGTAGTTATTATTTTTAAATTTGATATTGAACTATTATCCCTCATTGACTTCTATGGCCGAATTCCCATAAAGCCAGATTTTCGGCAGTGCGTTACTGTGTTTAAATTCAAAATTCATATTCAGATTCAGATTTTTTTTTAAAACCTATTTAGCATTTGTGACTGTCTATCAAAAAAGGTTATAAGTTTTCATATAATTAAATCCAAGACTCATTTTCAACTTATAAGTTGTTTTTTAAGGTTAAATTAAAGTTAAATTAGGGTTGTCAAGGTTATAATATTTAGGTTCTATGTAAGTAGCTAAAAAGGTTCTAGGGTTTGATATAGGTTTTGCGGGAACTCTCAGAAAGATCCTAAAACAGGCCCTTTTTGCACTCAGGAGGTAAATATAAGGTTAATAACCTTGTTTATTACTACTAAGACTTACGGGTCGGTTTATAAAGGTTGTAGAACCTTTTCAAAAGCTTTCTAAAACCTAATATGTAACTTGGGGGACAACAAAGTCATCCGTTTATCCTTTTGAGGTATGGAAAACTAAAAAAACAAACTTCACAATTTGAATAAAAAAGTTTTGCTTTAATGCCCAAACAAAGATAATACACAGATTAAATACACTCCAAAAATACTCTCGCTGATAAGCAATATCAGTAGATCTTTGCAATATCCATCATCATTAGTACCTACGTAAAATATGTATTATCATGCCATTGATTTGACTGCGCCGGACTGTGTCATAGAAAAGACAATTTTAGACACGTCATTAGCCGCGTCATTCATGAAAACCCCCAGTGTTCTAGGAAGTTGGATATTACCCTTGTACAACCTCTGTAAAAATTGCGCAATTTGATACCACAAATGCTGATAGGATATCTTGGTCTGTCCAGGTGTGATCCGAGCCAGTGTTGACTAGAGACAGGTCACGTTACGTACATAATCTGTTAATAAATTATTTTTGGAATCAGATAAGTTGAAATTATCTTTTTGTTGAAAGATTGAGGTAAGTTTGTAATTACATGCAAAAAATCTGTAGGTTTGGCTCTGTGCCCAATGGGTTAAAACGGGCTATTTTATAAATAAATCAATTAATTTAAAACATACTGTGTATATGTATTGCTGCTATAAAAGCAAATAAGTAATAAAAAAAAACATCCTTACTAATATTATAAATGCGAAAGTGAGTTTGTTTGTTTGTTACGCTTTCACGCCGTAACTACTGAACCGATCATCATGAAATTTTGCATACAAGTTCTCTGGAGTACAGAGAAGGACATAGGCTACCTTTTATCCCGGGGAAAAGTACTATTCCCGAGGGATCGACATTAACGCGGGCGGAGCCGCGGGCGAAAGCTAGTATAGAAATAAAAATTATAAATTTCCAAAAATGTTATTAAAATTAATATTGTATGGGGCCCACATACAAAAAACGTTTGATCGTTTTTGTACTGAAAGGCTGGGCAAAGGCCTCCCCTCCTTTCTTCCATTTATCTTTGTCCTTGGTGTTTTCCATCCAATGCTTGTCAAATGCACTCAAAAAGAGGAAGACCGAGAAAGAGATGGGCAGATGACTTGAGTGCATTTGACAAGTGCATTTGACAAGCATTGTAAAATAAATAAATAAAAATATATTCATTGATATTTAACATAGTTAGGTAGGTTTTTATTGTGTTGTCAGTTTGGACCATTAGCTCAGCTCAACCTACCATCGAACTAGGAACAAACCTGTATCTCGAGTGGTGAGGAGCATCAAAGAGGTGCCATTCTTAACATTACTTAAGTTAAAGAAAATACATAAATGAATGAATAAAAATATGTTCAGTAATTCCCAAACTAGATACTTCTGTGTTTTGGGAATATATTGTGTAAATGTATTGTGGTACCCTCTGGTTTCCGCCTCGCAGTTGGCTGGATGACTAACGTTGTCTAACTTCTATAAGTGAGATCGAGAAATCGTTTATGAGTGGGTATGTGAGATCTAAGAAACAATAATTACAGGCGGAACTGCAATAGCATGCTTGAAAAAACGTAACACGAGGAAATCATTGCTTACTCTATGTATGTGTCAATATATTGCAACATGTATTCAATAAACAATACGTATTGTTATTTTTATTTTTTAATATAAGTATTGAACTCTGTGGAACCTCAAGTGCATTTAAATCGGAGGGTTCCGGATTCGATTCCCGGTCAGGTAAAGTTTTATTATTATACCTATGTAGAATAGAATTTAGTACTTATCGTTGATTTAGCATCCCACGACACAAGTTTACCACTTACTGTGAGGCTGGCTCAATTTGTGTGATTTGACTCTATGTACACCGGGTGATTTTTAAGGGCGTCGCCAAGGGGGGGCAGGGAGGGGCAGCTGCCCCCCCCCCCCCCCCCCCTAGAGATTCTAAAAACGTTGCCAAATATAATGCAACCAAAGTCCTAAGTCTAGTACTAAGATACTGTTGTTAATACAATCGCTGTAGATGTATGGCTCGTAGTACAAGTGAAAAGCTTCATAGGCTGTCGACTTTACCTACAATTTATACCTACTTTTCTCATTCATAGAGAATGAGAAAAGTATGAATTGTAGTAGGTAAAGTCAACTTGCCCCCCCCCCCCCCCTGCGCCATCGGCTGGCGACGCCCTTGGTGATTTTGACTATTATATTGAAATCTTGGAATCAGAATCCCTAATGAGATATACATGGTGAAATTTTGATCGTTTTGGACCCTTAAAGGGCTGATTCCGCCCGTCAATATGAACAACTTTTCCTATAGCAACAATACGGGGAACTCAAAAAAAATTTCGTCATTTCCATACAAAATAGTTTCGCCGCCCGGCCAGTTTGTATGGAAATGTCGATTTTTATTGAGTTCCCAGCATAATACCAAGCATAAAATCGGAAAAAAAGATTAGGCTTCCCATACAAAATCGTCGATCAGCGGGACGAATTTCATGTAAGGTAAATTTTTTTCGTCGTTTTTTTACCTTGATTCTGATTCTAGAATCAGAATCCCTTTCAAAATCACGCTGTATATTTATTTATTTAACTAGCTGTCCCACCCGGCGAACTTCGTCCGATCAAGTGTGAATCGGACTCGCGCACGAAGTGTTACGTAAGTACTTACCATTATTTATAAAAGTCAAAAAAATCATGTCTGTTGTATGAAAGACTTAATTTTATTTTATTTTAATTATTATTTTTTAAAGTGGATGTGTCTAAATATTTTGTGATTATTTTAACCGTCTACCTGTTGTCGTTATCAATATCGAGATATCGAACAAAATATCACGTTTGTTGTATGGGAGCTCCTGAAATATTTATTTTATTCTGTTTTTTATTATTTGTAGTTATAGCGGCAACAGAAATACATCATCTTTGAAAATGTCAACTGTCTAACTATATCACGCACGGTTCATGAGATACAGCCTGGTGACAGACGGACGGGCAGACAGACGGACAGCGGAGCGACATTAATAGGGTCTACCTTTTGGCCTTTATTTGTCCGTATATATTTATTTATTTCCTTTGTATTTTTTGAAATAGAGGCGCATTTTTTATAATAAATAACTAATAAATAATCTATCGGATGATTAACATTAATTAATTCATTAAGTAAATTATCTATGGAAACAGGTACAGTTTTTGTGAAAATTAGTATTGAAATAAATAATTTGTTGACATTAGTATTGCCAAACGTAAATGAATGGTAACAATCTTTCCCTCTCTTAAAACGGCTCTGCAGTATAATAGAAAGAGACAGATATAACGTTGTCGTTGTGTCTAGAAACCGCATGGCGTACTCTCTCGTACTACGCAAGCTGACGCTGTGTCGACATTGGACGTTGGATCGGTTGCCGGCCCGAGGCTTCGCGAGCGCTGCCGTCACTGACGTACGCCGCGGTGACGCCGAAAACGGCAAGCAGTGTGACCATTTGTGGCAGATTTCTGCCATTTTGGCAGATTTGGATCCAAAATTTAAGCTGTGGCATATTATGCTGACGATTTACAAATGTGGCAGATTTTGGCAGATTTCAAAGGTTTTAAAAATCATGCTAATTTTAAATTACATTATAAATAAGTAATAAAAAATTTAAATAAGGTAAATGTAAAAATATTTAGTAGAAAATTATTTCACAATCTGGCAACCTATGCCTTTGTTTGATACATCTATATAGTATGTGGTTTCCTTAGTACCCTGATAGAACTGTTTCAGATTTTGATATACGATCGTTTGTATGGAATTTTTCTCATTTCTGTACTTATAATTATGAAAATACGTATATAAGTTCTAGTATACATTTAAAAAGATCTGTGTAGGTGAACTCTTATCTGTCTGTCTTTTGAATGTTCACGCTTAAACCATAGAACCGATTTGGATGAAATTTGATATGGAGGTAGTTTGGGGCCCGAGGAAGAACACAGGTTACCTTTCATTCCGGGAAATTCTACTGTTCCCGAGGGATCGACATTAACGCTGGTGGAGCCACGGGTAACAGCTAGTTATAGAATAAAGTTTCGATCCATCAGGCGTACTATGAACATCTCTACTGATGCTATTCCCTTCTACAGTTGCTATTTGTCAAAAGTGATCAGCATATGATCATAGCATGGGTCTTATCAATGACACCAACATAGGTACCTACCATAGAAATATATCAGGATAGAACGGCTACGCGTGGACTTTGCAAAGGGAACGCGTTTGTCAGTTTTTGCATAAGCCACGCCACCACCATTACTAGCGAAGTTTGTAGTAACTGCCCCCGTGGTCCAGTGGTTAAGGCGTTTGCCTGTAGACCCGGAGGTCATGGGTTCGATTCCTACGGGAAGCATACTTTGTTTAGTTATTTCCAGTTAGGTTAGGACATTGCAGGCTTGAATCACCGGATTGTCTGATAATAAAGATGATTCCGTGCTTCGGAAGGCACGTTAAGTCATTGGTTCCAGCTGCCATCTGGTAGTCGTTAAAGGAACCACGTCAGAGGCTGAGAGGCGGTTTCAAGAGTAAGAACTCTGACACCAGGGTGTGCATGGTCGATTGACCGGGACACCTACTCGAAATGATGATGATGATGCGCGAAATAGTAATGTTATATCCACAGAAATAAATCGCGTTATTTCGATTAACAGTCATTTGTATTTGTCGGTTGGCTTGCCTTTCATTCATGTACATCAAAACGCGACTTTTGATGTATTTTAACTTTTTGTATGCCAAAGTTCGAATTCTTTTCGTAACATGCATTCCATAATAGTTACTGATAAATATTTTAATCAACAAATGGGAGCAAGCTAAAAAATGTGAGATAATTATATTAACTATTAAATATTATCGATAATATCAGTTCGAGTGCAACGCAGCTTTCGTGTTGCTATCACGCAATTGAATTTACATTGCGCGTTCTCCTTGGAACGAGCTTTGGAACACCTTTGGATGTGAATTAGTCGTATTGTCGTTTTATATTGAAAATCGTGATAGGTCTTTTATTTTATTTTTTTTGTTGTTGTTAAATCACGATTTTAGTTAAAACAAAGTAATGATCCATGGAAAAAATACCTTGTTTCGACCTATTTACTTTCATACTTTTGTTTTTATAATTAAATACCGCTTAATAAAGCATATGTTCAAGTTGGGACGTGCGCGCTGACCGAATGAACGTTTAACGAATCTCGTACGATCGTACAAGATTGAGAAACGCGTGTACCACCCACTTGGCTTTACTTAAGTACTTCATGTCCGAGAAATCTATTCTATAGTTGGTCACCCTACTTTAGAGCGAGAATTCCGAAGTTTGTCTTCGCTTTCTGCTCCAAATATTACTATGAGAGCTCAGTCCTTCTACTATAACGTCCTTGGTTTGATACCCAGCCCAGCCCCCTTACTCTCTAACTTTGACAGCTATGGTGTACAACGATTTTGATGGTCACTTTAATATCCATTGCAGTTTTCACATGGCCAATAAAAAGATGAGGCAAACAAAACCCGCATGTGATATTGAAGTGACTATCAAAATCGTTGTACACCATAGCTGTCAAAGTTAGAGAGTAAGGGGGCAGATTACACGGGGATACGCGTTTGATCTGTTCATACATAGGTATTGTCATTTGATTGTAGGCTGTAAGTGATAAGTCATAGGGTTCATATTCTTATAACCTTTCTTGATTGAGTTTTCAATCATCTTTGTTTTTACTTCATTTCATTCTCTTACGGCGCTTAGCGTGTATGTGAAGCCAATGTTGATTAGGTGTATTGTTTTTTTGTACGTTTAACGTAGTTATAATGTTGATTAAAAAAATGATGAAAATACGTTTTTTTTTATTTTCATGTTGGCATATTTTTGGCATTTTTTAACGTCGAGTGTGGCAGATTTTGGCAGATTTTTAGGTCCGTGTGTGGCAGATTCGCCATTTTTGAGATGGTCACACTGACGGCAAGCTTGTCAGTCTCGCAATGGCGTTAGTGAGAGTCGGTCGTGTGTTCGTTTAGTTTCGCAACAACCCGAGCGGACACCGGCCCAAAATATTGGCCTGTCTATATCTGCTCGAATTACTCGGAAACACTTCCTGTAATTCATATACGCAATCAAGCGACTCATTCGCCACCACGGACAGTCAAATTTTGGTACGATATCCACTCAGGGCGAATCATTTCAAGGTTCGTACTTCATTCGTAATTTCCCCTTACTAAATAACGTTACTAAATCGTCGATTGTCTCGTAGTAGTTTCGTTTATATTTTGTAACTTTGGCGTTCGCAATAAATTCGCAAATGCAAGTGAGTGAATCTAATCGGGTTGTTTGTTGCAGATCATGTTCATCTCATCGTAGTTCCTCGTCGTTTTAAGTGTTTGTGTGTGTTGTGAACTTGTGTAAAGTGACAGTGTAGTGATGGATCCCGGATCGCCTTCGTTGTTGTTTCCGCTGCGCCTGAGCAAGCCGGCGGTGACGGTGGCCGTGCCTGTAAGCGAAGATACGAAGGCGGAGGAGCGGGCGCAGTCGCCGACGCTCGCGGACCGCTTGTCCGCGGCGCCTTCACCTTCCAGCCCGGCGCCCACCAGCCCGCCTCCGCCCCAGCATCAGTTCCAAGCAGCTTTAGTAGCAGAGAAATACCTATTGCTGGAACAGGTGGAAGGTTCCTCTTTATGCCGATGTGTGGACGTGCGCACGCAAGAGGAGTATGTCTGCAAAGTGAGTTATCAATTCAATATGTACACAAATTAATTCTCTATACATACATATGTAGATACCTCCTAGACGGCAAACAAGCATCAAGCTATTGACGCGAGCATCAATAATTTAACAACCTACTTACTGTAATCTTATTTCGTTTAGTCACTTCTATTTCGTCAACTGGTTATATAGGTAACGAAAAAGTTAAGAGGAAACGGGGAAAAGTTTCTTCTTACCGCTTACGTCGCTCGATGTGTAATTGAAACGTCATTTCTAAGAATAGGATATTATTTCGCGATGTTAAGTTACAATGGTCTTGTCAAACTTAATAAGAAAATACCTATTTCATTTTATTGTATTCGGTTAAAATTATCTAAGTATAGATAATAATAACAAATATATAGGGACATATCACACAAATTGAGCTAGCAGTACAGTAAGCTCTGAACTTGTGTCGTAGGATACTAACTCAACGATACTATACCTACTTTATAAATAGATTATGCTCTTAGGTAGTTATAGATCTAAGTCCAAGTATCTCGCAAGTGGTACAGCTAGATATTGCAAATTAATGGGGACTAGATCTTTGCCTTGTAAGATCTTATAATAAAGTACCTACCTACCTAAGGAAACATCTGATTTTGTTATCAGTAATAAAAATATATAATATATAAAGAACTATACTAATTCCCGTACATACCTAAATTAGGTAGGTATTTATCAATAAAAACAATTAAATGAAATGTATTCACATGAAACATGGTACCTACCCAAGTAGGTATACAACAGGTGTCAATATGATAATGACATGTTTCGCCAGACATATGGCATGTAGGCACAGAAGTACTACCTAGTACCTACTTTACTTACGATGTTGATAAATTTTGTTTTTAATTGATTATTCTAGGAACTACAATATTGACATTACGTTTGATAATATTAAACTACAAGATATTTAAAAATTAAATCATAGGTATCCTACCTACGCTACAAGTTTATGTGTACAACTCCTATAGGCAGTTCTGATCTGAATGCCTGATTTTCTTTACGGATTCTGCAGAATATCCTGTTTCATTCGGTCTCCACTTACTATATCAGTTCTTATCTATCTAGGTACCTTTTTGTTATCTATCATTTACATAAACCTAGCCTACTATTGTTATCGATACTTTGATAGGAGATATGTTAGTAGTTAGGTAGGTAGGTGCAAAGTCTACGTTTTATTTACCATCTTGCAACTCTAGGTAGATGTAATTTCCTATGACGTCCGGTATCTAAAATAATACATAGGACTCACTTAAACATTAAAATAACACTAGTTTGGTGACACTGTGAGTACTCGCAAATGGCGAGCATTATTTATCACGTCATACCATAGTCCGCAGCACCAGAGATTCCAATAGCGCTAAGTCAATAATGCCAATTACATACGCTATTTTGAAAAAAACTAAAAACTGTAACGACAGAATTATTCTATAAAATTATTGATCGCGCTCACAAAATATCATGAGTATCAGTTGAAAAATGCGACCTGGAGAAAAGAAAAACCGGACAGCGGGACATACGAACGATGTTTGCCCAAGCACAAACAGGCGCTTCGCTTGGTCAATTACTTAAATCGTCAACAAATAAATATCTTTCATAAAATATAATCAGACAAATTCAATGTCAAAGTAATTTTAAAAGGCAGTGTCGATATTTGGCACAATTTTAAATCGGATAAGTAGGCACCTACTTAATGTTAAGAAAGATTGCATAGAACCTTGTTACTAAACAACTTGCAACTCTTTACATAATTCAAGAAGTGGGTATTTATTGCTTATTTATTACTAAACACTAGGCTATTGTCTTAAGATAATAAAATGCGATTTATTCAAAAACATTCAAATTCGCGAGATTTCAGTTTACCTACAAGTTTTCTGAAACTAGGACATTGGTCATGTATTTAGTTGGGCGGTCAAGGCTGAAACCTTTAAAATTTTGTCAATCAAGATAGAGATCCCGTGATCATAACAATAGTTTAATTTTCCCATGATTATAGTGACTGGTTATACCCAAGTACCTAATTAAGTAGCCCGCTTCCTGTAGGTAATTAAAAACTCGAGCGCTGTTGTTTTAATCTGTGCCGGTATTTTTATTTTTTCACGTGATGTGCTAGAGAAATGGCCAGTGACACAGATACCGTCCGACTTTCTCACATTTTTTTAATAGCTATAGACAAGATTAATCATATACACTCGACGGATAGGATAGCGACATGTCGCGTGTTGAAATTGTGTCGGGTTACAACAGCAATGTTGCTTTGTTTGATTGATGCAGTCAATACAGTGCGTACCTAATCTCTTGTTTTTAACTGACCTCTGGTCCATTTGTTAGTTGGCCAATTAGATGAGGTAAAGTCTCCTTATTACAATAAAATAAAACCAAACGTTGGTAATAAATTCCCCAATCAATCCTCGCGTTTTTCAAACGGACATCTGGTATATTATCAGTATTGTTTTTATTATGTAACAACTAACTGAATTGCAATATTTACACAAACAGATGGACAATTTATATAAAACATTTATAAGATTAATTATTTTACAAAGACATAAATAATATCTGGCAAGTTTAGAAGGGTTCCTTCTATCCCACGGGATTAGACCCCATGTAGAGATAAGCCCAGTTCTCAATAATATGCCCACATGGCGTGTCCTATTCATTGCAATTTATCGAATGTTACTTGAGAATCGTACTCCGAATTTGACTTTCACCCCTATGACACCGGAATCCTTCGTAATAAAATCCAGTAAGTAGTCAAAAATATTTATATAAATAATAGAGCTGTCCACTCATTAAAATTAAACAAACGAGATTCACACGGGTTAACAGTTAGCATTGTTATTAGTTATTATTTGTACAATTAATTTAATAATAGCCGTTTTTCATGAATCGCGTGCATTGTTCATCGCATCTGTGGACCGATGTCATACTTTATATGTCACGGCCTTTTGCTGCTCGAACGCACTTGTAGGCCACAGCCATCGCTGTTTTTACAATGTCATGTACGTGTCGGCTTTCGCAACCAATAGCAGTTAACAATAACTGTTATTAACATCAATAGCGTTATCATTGTTATTGTTACTCGGTATTTTGACATCTACGGTCATCTTTGTGTTATTGGGATGAGGTGTTGCGGTCTTGAGGCATCGGATGAGTGGCTGGACGCGTCAAAAGTTACTCACATGTAACACAATGTGACAAAGCGTCCTTATTAGTATGCCATGAATCACAATGTCATACGCAACGTGGAGAAACTTCACAAGAATCAAGGATTGCTTTATTACTAACTTGGAATAAGTGTAGCTATTAATTTTAGGCAATACAGGATACATAGTTCCAGTGCTAACAAAGGCCCATACGCGTATTGTCAAGGCACAGAATAGGCACTTCCCTCGTGAGAACCTGGCAAGGTTAAGTGTGGCAACGGTATAGTTGCTAAACGCCGGGCGTATTTACAACACCGAGTCTTGACTCTTGCAGACACGACTGCCACATTTGTAACTCGGTGTGTTATACCGGCCTACGCAACGTTTACGAGCGTGCATCATTTAACAGAAAAGATGATCGTTATCATCTCTTTTATAACTTGATAATGATTGATAAACGCACACATGTCCGCAGTTCGCCCCGAAAATAGGCGTGACCTTCTCATTGACATTGTGAAATAGACGAGTTGATAACGTGCCGATCACCGAATGTCACAGCGAGGCTAGCAAGCCCCCCTTCTGGCGGCCCCCACCAGCCGACCGCGAAGCGCTGCTCACAATACAATCCGTATCCATCGCTGCTCACACATCACTGACTTTTTAAACACTCCGATCCAAACCAGACTTGCGTGCCAAACACTATGTTATCGTTGTAATGGAAATATAATACAGGGGTAATACATGCTGCAACCAATCTGCAAACAATCGAAACAACCGTTGTTACCTACTGTGTTGTCTTGTAAGAATGAGTATTTCGTAGTCTTACAATATCAGCTCATATGTGCATGACGAGCCGGCTGATAAGTTATTCCACAGAATTTATTCAAATGTAACCGCCGCCGTACGGCTGCGTAAAAACAACAGCCTATGAACAAGTCTGGACTTAATTTTAATTCCAGTTTTTCTACTTGCTCCAATACCGGATCCGAAGAAATCATTACCCAGTAAACTTCTACGATTTTATCCTATATCGATAGTATGGTATCACACAACAGCTAGCTAGATCATTGCAAAATACTCGCATAAACATTTTTTTTATTGTGGTAGAGCCACGCTACCGGCAAAATTCATTTTTGTTAGTAGCATGAATGGGCCGGCTCGTCCGGGGAAGTACCACACTCTCACAGAAAATCGACGTTTAAGGAGCTTTACCGCTTCTATGCTTCGTTCGGTGAGTGAGAGAGCCGGAGGCCCATCCTTCCCCCATTTCCTTCCCCCATGTCCTTTCCCCAACTCCTTGAAAGGCCGGCAACGCTCCTGTTACACCCTGGTGTTGCAGTTGTCCATGGGCAGCGCTAGGTAGGTAGGTTAGCCGTGTGGTATCCGGCAGAGTAGAATAGGACCACTCCAAGTCTTCCCGTGGATGTCGTAGAAGGCGACTTAGGAAATACAAGCTAAACAAAGCTTATAAACATCTAAGACACCTCTCCAACCCGTCTGGCCAGCGTGGAGAGTGTAGGCCAAGTCCTCTGGCTGCTCTGGCCAAGTATGGCCCTAGTAGTACAGAGAGGGTCGTGCTCCTGTAGTGGAGACTAAAAAGGACCTGATGATGATGGGCAGCGCTGGTCGCTTACCATCAGGCGACGCGCTTGCTCGTTTGCAGCCCTATAATAAAGTAACGCGATTAAATAAATGTACGAGTATACAGATAACGCGAAGTAGGTTAGCTCCCGTAAACGCATACGAAACCAAAATATTATCAAGTGCTTTGTCAACATGGCGAATTCTTATCAATATCGTTATTGGCAAACATACTAAATGGGTCACGTTTTATTTTCGTACATAGACCGCGGCAAAAATGGAAAGCGTCGATGCGTCTACGGTGACTGTGTAACTATTTATACAGTGTGGTCTCAAAAAAGAAATGGTTTTGAGCACGCGATATGATTCATCATCCGTGAGTCGTAACTCTGATTTCGATTTAGCAGTCGTTGACATTTTCGTGTTGAACAGAAATAAAGTCTGACGAAGTTAAACCTTAATGAGTTCACATTATAGGCCTATATTCGGAAAGTAATTTCGTTACCCACCGAGTTTTATGTGCCAATGACAAAGTAATAAAAGGAGCTTATTTAGAAATGTCAAAGTATGGTAAAATAGCATTTCAAAGACAACTGAGGGGACTATACAGATCTCAACTGCCAGGCAAAATTTTAATGTCCGTATCTGAATCCCTCATAGAATAGAGATCAAGAGGAGGCATAAAAAAAGTACAAAAATTGGTTGACTGTAAAGTCGGTTTACGGATGATCATTTTACGTGATAACGTTAGAAGAGAAATAATGCGTCACAAGCCGAACGCTGCCGATTGTGCCTCTCTATCGCTTGTTCCGATTCCTTATAATCGATTTATAAAAAAAAAAGTCCATCTCCCGTCACCGATCAGCTGGTGAAACTTCTACGGCGTCTATTTTTTTTACTTTTTTTCTTGCGGGTGTATAATCTATCAGGGATCCTGATTCCGTCATTAAAAGATTGCCAGAGAGTTCATAGTCACCCTGTATATTCTTATCGTAGTTATAGAAGCCGGTTTCATGGCGTGTGTATTCGTTAAACCGCTTCACGTATTCCTTTTGACCTCAAAATTCATATCCCATCAGGCATTTAGTAAGTTGCTAGAGGGTCAGCTATTCACTCAACGTTTCACCTCGTTACTCGCATTAGACTTAGCCCTTTTCAATCACAGACTCTTTGAAATAGGCCCCTTTGAATTCTATTTACTAGATAGACGCTCGCTATCTCGTTTTGCAACTTTATTTTATCAGTATTCGTCATTTACTTGTCTTTGATTAGCTGATTCAGAAAGATATTAGAGTAGCTAATGCTATAATCAAAATTAAATCTGCCTACGCAAAAAAAATACTTATAGTTTAAGGTAACCAAACATAGCTAAGAACCACCGCAAGAAAACTTGGTTTCAACAGAAAAAAACCGCATCGAAATTGGTCCATCCGTTTGAGAGCTATGATGACACAGACATACACACACACACACACAAAAAACATACACACACACACATAGACATCGACATTAAACACATATATAGGGACATATCACAGAAATTGAGCTAGCCCCACAGTAGTTGTGAACTTGTGTCGTAGGATACTAACTCAACGATACCATATTTTTATATATATATAATAGATAGACATCCAAGACCCAGGTCAATCTGAAAAAGATATTTTTCCATCATGACTGACCTGCACGTCTACTAGCTAACATTTGACAACAATGGTGTACAACGTTTTAATCGTCACTTCATAATACATTGCTGCTTTCACATATTGACTATTTTTATTTAAGATTATATAAATCGTAATGGATGATGAAGTGACCATTAAAACGCACACTGTGGTTAGTGAGTAGGCCAATGGGTCGCCACTGAACCAAATTGGCGTAAGCCCACAGCGCTCTTTAAAAATGCAGCAGCCTAGCCTTTAAGGCAAAGTGTGTCATATTTCCCGGAAAAGACCTCGAACTCACCTTCGAACATGTATCTTTAAGGCAGGACCTTTAGTATTAAGCGCCTTACGCTACGCCTTGTTGCTCACGTACGCATTTTCCCGCAGGTGGTATCAAGAGACTGCAGCAGTTTACTCCAAGCCCACTACCGGCTCGATGGCCATCCGCACGTTAATCCCATACACGAAGTTCTAGTCGGCGATAAGAGAGTATACCTGATCTTCCCCCGATCGCATTCCGACCTCCACTCTTACGTGAGAGCGCGGAAGCGGTTACGGGAACATGAGGCTCGGAGGCTGTTCAGGCAAATGGCGGAAACGGTCGCGGCGTGTCACGAGCAGGGCATCGTTTTACGAGATCTCAAACTAAGGAAATTCGTCTTCGCGGACCCACAGAGGTGAGTTTCTTTATTTCATTACAATAGAACAGAGAAATCGAAAAGGTGGATTGCAACGACAACATCTAGCATTCAACGGCGCTTGGCCGCGGTTCCGATTGCCGTGTGCTAAATTTTACCATTGAAATATCTGACGCAATGTCTCTCTGTGTTCTTTGGACGCAACGCTCCCATGGTGACTGATAGCTTGATCGACCCGGCTCGCCCTGATCGATCGGTCGCTTCCTCTACATTTTTTATCGCCTGGAGAAATCAGTCGTGAGAAAAAGATAGAGCAAAAAACTTAGGAAGGCAAACGGAAGTGCTTTTAGTATTTTTAAGCAGCATTTCCTTTCGAGAGTCAATAACACCAGCACGACCGCGATAAGTGTATATCGAGTCATTCATTATGATAATTTACATGCGGTACCTGTCGGTTTAATGACGGTAGTTGGCATGGCGTTCTCGATAAACTGTATATTGTCGTCGGGCGGCGCCAGGACCCCGTCGCGATCACATCCTGGTCGAGGCCAATGGCTTCCATCATTCAGTGCTGTCTACCAAAGCTATATCAATAAAACAGAGGTATACAAACAATGATCCATTACACACCGGATTTTAATAACGCCCGTAGGAACCAGCGGCTTTTCGAACTTTTGAAATGTTATCTGGCCTCCATTGTTGCGAATATCTCCGGCAATGCTAGCGGCTCAAGGCGAACGGTGTCATTGCTGCGTACAATACTGTGCGCCGCAATCGGGTCAAGGGTCCGCACTCCGCAGCAAGCGCGGTGCGCACCGATCCTACACCGTCTATGCGTGTGCGCACGCATACGTACCTCGCATGCGGGTACCTGCACCGCCCTTATCCGCTCAGGTGATCCCGGTTAACCCTTCAGATAAAAAGTATCAAACGAATAGATTATACATCCCTTACACTATCATTTTTAACGACCACATTCCTATAGGGGTGCCTAAATTAAATTCCATTCACCTGCCCTCAAGTGAACGATTGTTGAATTAATAAAGCAAATTCCTAACCCTTATTAGATTCGAGATCCAAATCTCGACATAAACAAATTACTAATGCCATCTTATCTCGTTTTTGTACGCTGAGCTACTGTCTCGAAAGTTTTTAATTCTATTGGAGCCGTACAATAATGTAATCGCCGCCATCCTACGGCTGCCGGCGGGGCAACAACCAACCTTTTGTGCATTGAGTTATCCTCGACGTCCCCGCCGAGACAAATTTCGGTACGCCCCCGCGCACATCGGGACTGACTTTAGTGTAATCGTTTCTTTGACCTCTGAAGTCAGAGCGAGGCTCTCGAGTCGTCCCTGGTGACATTCGCACGGCGCGCTGCCCGACGCGGCCGCTAAGCCCCAGACTGGTTCTGCTACAAACAAAATATGACTAGGTACAGTTATAGCCAGTACGCCGACGCTCTGCACAAACGAAAGCCATCACAGTATTTACGCAAAGGTTTTAATTCAGTCCGCTTTGAGAGTGGACGGATAGACAGAAAAAAGTAAAATTTAATACCCTTTTGAACGTCGCATCATCAAAGCGAGTGTTGTCAAAAGCGTCGGTTTGCGATGCGGAACGGGAAGCACCGCGGCCGTGCCTCAAATGTAAAAACTTTTGCTTTACCCTTTACGTAATAGCAGAGTACGCCGCGACTTGAGAAGCCTTTGCCGAAGTTGCCGCTCAAAGGTGGAATGTTTTACATTTGGTTATTATTACGCAGAAACTCTAAACTCCGAGTCAAAGACAAACTTTCGCCGCGCGGAAACGCTGCCTTTTTATTTTATGAAGCTGCACTACGAAAATCTCATTTTGATGCTGCACTCGTACAGTGTGTCGGAATCGGAAGTACTATAGGATGTAACTAGTAAAGGCGAAGTAGCCTTGATGAGCTCTGGTCGTTAATTAACAGGATATTGCAGATGTTTCCATTTTCGACATGTGTCGGGTCGGGGCCGGGAAAACGGAAACGTCCTGTTTTGTTTCCAAGGTATTAACGACGGACCTTCATCTCTAGGTCAGCAGCTGTGCCCAATTTGACCGGTGTGAATCCGCATATGTCACCTACTTTCCCAGAGGACAGTTTTTGTCAAAACATGCTTGCTCAGGTGGTCAAGTCGCATTGATATGCGAGCAGCTGACCTTGTTCTGCCCTAATAAATTCTAATGATAATGCACATGTCGCGGCGGTCAGTGTTCCATACAGCTGTTATGGCATCGTGAGAATGGGTGTTTGAAGGTGCAACATGAGCAAGTGTCCCGCCCTTCGACCTTCGTTCTCACGTCGATACAAAGGCACCCCTGGCTGATTACGCATTCGAGTCATCCTGCGGGAGCGGGAATCGCGAGCGACCAGCATCTCCCGATCGCGATCCCGCTCAAAGGTAAACAACTACATTAATATTGATTGCGCGCTCCCTTTGACGCTCTCAAGTGGATTTTCTTAAGACTTGTCCCTCATTTTTCTTGCCTTTTTAATATGAAAACAGATTTTTCTCCGCCGAGTCCTCTTGCCCCATCTTTGATATGAAAATTATGGAAATCGTACAATTCATTTTTCAACTCAAGTTTAGACATAGCATTTAAATCGTCTTGGAAACTGATTAATATGGAACAATGTTGTCTGGTTGGAAAGAATTTAGAACAAACGATAATTTGACTCCGACTGCAACCCAATCTGGGCTGACCGTCCATTATTCTTTGAAATCTACTTTCACTATTGCTTGTATCTCTTTATGATGATTTGTAACAAATGAGCTTCAGTTGAAACTAGAAACTGCAGAGAAATCTCGGTATATCCGGACTCAGGCCTTGGAGAGCAAATTGAGGTCGTTTTGGCAGATAACGCAGGTAGCGCGCTCCTTGCCCTAAAGATAAATTGATGCAACACGTGAATACAATTCACGTTTATCAGAATAGAAACCATTACTCTCTTACTTCCTGTACATTGAATGTTTTACGACGGACGAATTTCACAGCATCGTTTGTAAATCCTGTTGACATCAGTAATTTTACGACGTCGGAAAGCCGGATGTTTGACTACAAACTACCTTTGTCCGAATAATGCGTTCTTAATTTTGCCATTGCCGGCACATTTCGGAGCGGAAATAGAATTTACATGGCGAATACCTTTGTCCAAGGAGGTTTATAAAAAATATAATTTGCTGCGCAAGTGTCTACAATAGTCAGATTCTACATCGCAGACAGAGCGGGGCCCGGTGTCGTACAGAGATAGTACCAATCCTTTGTAAACAAGCCCAGGTATAAAAGTTGTCCTCTGAGCATTGTTCCGACCCATCCCGCCCACTCCGCGCCAAAATAATAATACCCGCAGCACGGCGAATCCAGGTAACAAAACAAAAGTGGAGTTTTTTGCGTAACACAGTGCACAGGAGCGGCTCGGATGATCAAATGCGCTGCAAACAATGACGTTGATACAACGGCATTTAACTACGCAACCCGATATACAACTTGCGGCATTTCAAATTTCAAAACGCGATCTTGCGCCGTCAGAGTTCTCATTATCTTCAAGATCATAGAAGGTTTGTTAAAAAACTGGTTATCTGATATGTGAAATTGGAGTCCGTTCATGTGTCGATGCAAAAGCTGCCGACTGGCGATAGTTATTTGCGCGTCTGCGGGGTTAACGGGACGGGATATTTACGGTTGTACTGGCGCTCGCCAGCGGATGTGCCAAATTGGTCCGCGATAGACGCGTACCCACCCGGCAGACGCCGTCGCGTCGCATACCGGCCCGGCCACCGGCCACCGGCTGCCACCACGTTTCCTTCTAAATGGAAGCCCTATTTAGAACGATTTATATTCGGATTCTGCACGCGATCATTCCGACAATTTCATATACTGCACGCAATATGGTATCGTGGAGGACCGACCGTGCCGGGGGCTGTCATCGATACCGCTGTCGATCGACGAGCTTACCTGCGCGCCTACGCCGACTATTTTGAAAACGTTTTGAAACACAGTTGCCAAAGGCGTGGTGCAAGACGCTGCCACATTACGGCGATGTATTTGCATAATACTGGGCGCACAGTAAGCCAATCCACCCGTACGTCTCTCAGTTTCTCCAGTTGTATAACTTTTGGTGCAGTGTAGCCATTACATCGTGGGGATTGCGCAAAGATACCCTGGTTACAAAGATGAGACTGCGTAGTTGGCACGTGCGCCAGTATGGTTCGCGCGGGTGTGGTTGTTTGCTAAGATGAATGATGGCATGAGTACCGAATTAACGCTGTGAATCAGGCATGCCGGAATTCCGTCGCGATAGTGTATCTCGTTTTGGGACGTTTGTCTGGCCTCCGTCACATCGTGTGGTCGCGTGGCTGAGGTCGTGGACAAGTGTGCCAATGTCACCGCCTGCAAGCCGCATCAGCGCGCCTCTCCCCGCTCGTGCAGAACCGATGCCATAAACGCGTTGCAAATATTTCATGCATCTCATATAGCATCTTTATTCCAAATTCACCTTGAAATATAACGTCCAGATGCGGTCAATAAAATAAAATGTTAAAGACTTTTATGATCTGGACTCGACTCACGGTGAAATAACCCGGAACGCTTTCAAATTCAAAACACCTACACTTCTCCCCCGCTCTGAAAATAAATGAATTGGTGAGGACGAGGCGAGCATTCGTCACGACTATAAATAACGTGTGTTCGCACCTTTTTTGGTGGTACGAAAAGACCGGACGCTGCTACCGGACGCAGGCCTAGTGCATGCTCTCAAGCGAATGTCGCCCATACGTCCTACAGAAGTGACGACAATGTATGAGCGTCATTATTGTGAGTAATGAATTGCCGGACATAGGTGTCATCCATACAAAAGTTAATCCGATTGTCAGTGGAAACGAAAACGATAATGGGCTTATGTTTACGTACACCTTGCTGGACGGGGGGCGCATCACAACAGGTTTATTGTTGCCAGCAAAGGGCGGATCTCCGGATGCTATTCGCTTCCTTCCTGACTTTTGTTACAATTTCTTTTTAGATTTATCTATATATCAATTGGAGCATTTAATTCAAGTCCTGGGTACACAGCTGAGAAAACGCACGACTAGCTATTAAATCGATCGGTTGCGTAAAACAAAGGTCTGCGAAACCTTGTGCAAGCGGCGCGCCTGCGCCCGCGCCGACATATCTGCGGATTTGCGTAACCGCGCACTTATCCGCCGATACGCCGGCCGTGTGTTGTGACACGCTCCGCTTGCCTACATCTCGCTCCAAGACACATTTGAAATATGCCCAGGCCCTACTCGGTTGGCCAACAAATGCAACCCGGCTCTTGCACTTTATGATCTCGAATTGGCGATAGTCGAAGCCGGACAGGATTTGCATGCGGCCGCGACCGCGCCTTCTATATGGCTTACAACAACTCGTGCATTACACGAATGCATGTCAAGATCGCCGTTGCATATTAATTTAACATTGGCCACGTCGATGCTAAACAACACAGGCCATGTACGGCGTCCGTCCTTTCCGCACGAACACCTTGTCTTTTCAATTTATTCTCTGAAACAGCATTCGTACAAACTTGGTCCTGCCATGGAAAGGACGTGCTGCTGGTGTCATGTCATGATATCAGCGTGTGAGTCAGCGCGTCGTGACTCCGGCGACATGGGTCGCGGATAAAGGCGAGGTGAGCCGACTCGCGAGCTAGGGAGCATAAGGCACGCTCATTACAAACGCATGCAAAAAGTTTTACAGTCGGCGCACGCGACCGCAGCCCTAGCGCTGGGTGCATTCACTTCGTTCCAAAGGGAAAAAATATGCACGTGCCAACAATTAAGCAGGGACGAGACGCCTCGTGATTGCGCCCTCTCGAGGAGCTGTTCGCTTGGCTGGCCACGGAGAACGAAGCCAGGCTGGGAATCACTGACCGCCACGCGTCTGTATAATATTATCGCTGTTCCGTACCGTTCCATACCAGTTGAGAGCAGGAGGTTTAATGGCCTAGCAACAGCTAGCTGGAAAGCTTAGCTGCTGATTTTATTTTCTTGTGCACTTATTTTTATTGCGCTGCATCTGAAACCTGCTGCGAGTTACGCCGTTTCGGTGCCGCGGCGACTGCATCCGCGTCGCGAAGGTCGCTGACCGCCCAAAACCACCCAGCGTAAACAACACAAAACTAACATGAGCACACGAGAACCGGCATGACGTAAGGACTTATAACATCATTGGAAACAGAAATTTATGCCAATGGAAAATTCGCGATGCTCTTTACTTGCCTTACAATTTACATCATTCGTCTTCTCGTGTAGTGTCCATTTTCGATGTTACATCTTAGCCGATAAGAAGATAGTACCTACATACATTATTGTTACTTATCATCCTATAGCCAAAGGAGCATTGAACTTGTCTGGTCTGGTGTCTAATTACAAACAGACTATTACCGAAGAACGCAGTCAGTTTTACGCGTTTTACAATGGAATGGGGAGAAAGAACGAATTTACGCCTGCGGTTTGCGCCGTCCATAAAAATAAACCTGAACTTTCAGAGAAACAATGTAACAATGAATCAGCGGCTATGACGGCTGATACATTCCATTCCATGAAGACTGTGCTGTATGCGTCAATGCAAGCGGTGACGTCATTCGGAGGGAAGTTTATAAAAAATCAAAGGGCAGCGAGGAGGGTGCAGGGATGAATCATAGGAAATTTCTATCGGGTCACTACCCCGAGTTCCCCTACACCTATTTATAGCGTACCCTAAAACGAGCCCAAATATACCCTCGATCCATTTTAAGACTTAACGATACTTAAAATAACAGCGGTCATGGAAAACTGATCCCAAAACAGTAATGCTTATTAAGAACCCAAACATAGTTTACCTTTCGTGTGGTGTAAAAAAAAACATTGTACTCATTTGAGTAACACTCATGTGACTTAATATTTATTAAGCATTTATTATTGGGACGATCTTCTTTTACACCCTTTGTGATCAGGAGCGAAACGAGTTCTTTCTTATTAAAACAATTTTCTGTGAAACTTGTTTACTGTTTATTTTTATTCAAGCACTTTCAAGGGTTATTTCAAAGACGCAGTAGACATGAATTCATTAATTGCCCAGTTTTTTGTATAGTGCTCGTCTCTTAAATAAAACAAAAACACCTAGATCTTATATTTATGCATGGTTTCAATAAAAATCTCATTTTCAAAAAAGCGCAGACTTCATGGTATTTCAGAGTGTAAGCGGAGATATTTTATGGTGCGGGCGACTGACCTGCGCTACCGATCCAATGTCGTAAATCTTTTGAGATGTTCTCGCGCTTTGCTATCAGCATTTTCCTGTTACATATCGAGTTCAACACACTCTATTACTCCAGACGTCTCCGAGCCCTCACCTCTACAACCTATTGTCTTTGACTCGCTCCATTTATCTTCCAACCGCATCCCTAATTCCAGACAAAAATAGCCCCGTCCCCTATAATTTAATCCATGTTTTGAATAAATAACACGATGTATTTCGGTATTTCATCCTACGTCAAAAACGTTGTGGCGCGCAGAATATTTAATTGCGGAGGCGGCAGTCAAATATAATTTCGTAGAGGGTAATACTAGTATATCCTTAAATACCCTTCGTACGATCTTCGGAGAGACCGAAGTCGAAGGAATCGTAATTGAAAACAGTTCTATAAATAGAAAGCGGTCTTCTTACCATAATCTTGGTGTTATCTTGGAGGTGTCTGGCGACAGCCCTAGATGATAAATTCGTACGTTGCCGATTTCACAGTGCTTCGATCGTTTACCTCGCATGCCCGACGGCAAAAAAACTAAGACGCAACCGGTTTGACAGTGGCCAGCCTGAATCGCGGTTAACCCTCAATCTGCAGAGTGCGTCACTCATAGCTGGGTATGCTTTCTCCTTTCTCTTTATTCAGATTGCCCTCGATGATGAGCTCACCACTATCGTTATCCGGGTTGCACGCGAACCCTGTTTAGTTTTAAAACAAAGGAACGATCAGCATGCTTAGTCACGGATACGTAGATAATGGCGTTTCCTGTTCCTCCTATTTTTTCCTCTGTACTCCTATCAACATTCGATCGCCTGATGTCTACCTATCGTATGTATACTATCTTTATTTGAACGATATTGTTATCACGTTCACGCCTTTGTTTGATAATTCCTATTGTGATTAATTTATCAAAGCCTAAATAAACTCTTGTCTTTCTAAAATCTACTTAGTATTCGACTCTGTATCTGTCCACTGTACATTAATGTACATAACATTAGCCAGTTGCTACTGGTAATGTTTACATTTTCCTTGTGGTTAATTGTCTTGACTATAATGAGTTGCCTTATCACTAATTTGTTTTCGCGGAAGACGGATATATGTATATGGAATTTACCTACTGCGATAAACTAATGGCTTAATGGGAATGATGTCACTTCTAAAAGTCCCCTAAAATTCGTATCACAGACAGGGAAAGTACGTGTCGTATGACGTATTCCCATTACTAGCTGGAATTCAGGATAATTAAATGAGGATGTTTATTTTATCCTTAATCTTGGTAAAGGTCTGCCCACGTTAGAAAATCCAGTTTAATAAAGGGAACAAGGAGTGGGATCGTACGGAGCGAGCGTCCTCTGTGGCCGCGGTGTGGGCGCATCCTATCTCGTCCGAAACTCTAGAGCTGACGTAACGCAGTTCACGGTCAACAAGAGGAAATGACGCAAGCGAGCATACAGCGTTGCACACCAATGTTACAACATTGGCTTGTCGATCACTCGCCAAAACCAAAATCCCTTCACGTGATACCCCTGCATTTGTTAGGCTTGAGGCTGTTTGACATTCATCGATCGGTGTTGTAACTACTGCTTCGTATTCGAGTGCCATTTATACGTAATTAACTCATTTTGACTTTGAAATCCTATAATATTGCCTAAAGCGGTCTTGTTGAGCTGTTGAATTGCTAACTATGCGCTCCAATTAAATTGATCACATACCATTTACGGCTAATTAATTCGAATATTGAAACTGGATACGTTGCATTGATACATTCAAATAACAAAGCTTTTGTATATATTAAAATTTACGATTCATTGAAGCTCTGCGAATATCCGAACGTGAAAAATTAGAGCCTCGTTCGGCAATCGGCGTGCACAATGACATTGAAAAGCGGTGCGTTGCGAAACGGTACTCTTTTAGTGTTTCTGGCCTCGCGCCGAGTTAGAGATTGAAGAATACGTATAATAAATATGAGAACGTATCCGACCTCAGTTCGCGGTCACCGGTTGCGTAACTACGGGACAAACAATGCCTGCCTGACGTAACGCGCTTTGCATTTGACTGTTTTGCCAAATAGTTATTAATTGTTTTGTTGCATTCATACCGCATGCACCCAATTTACTCAGGGCTGAGCTAAATACTGGTTTGTTTCGCAACAGATTTGACAGAGTTGTGTGTTTGTTTACTGTTACAAATTTACCTCGAAAATCTTGCTTTAATTCAATTATTTAACATACAAAAGTTTGTTCGCTCTCACGATCCTACATTTTTTATTTACGATCGTGAGATTTGATCCTTATTTGCTTTATCGCGGCTTAACATAGACTATCTAATTAGCTGAGTGTTATTGTAACTAAGTTAGGTCACAGCAATGACAAATAGAAGTTTATTGTGAATATTAAGTGAGGGCTGCCCGTGATCAGGTCGTGTCATTGCCAGTCTGATGATCCCAAATGAAGTCATCGACGTATAAATATGTAGCGACGCGACAATACGCTGGCGTCATTAGCAACGCTATTGTACACATTCTTGTTTTCTCGATAATATTTAAACAGATTTTACGTTCTGCGCAGTTAGCCGCCCCCAGTACGCGGGCTGATGTAATCACCCACCACTATGTGCCAGTTCATATTCAGTACATATTTAGTTCATCGATTTCTATTAGCGTTTACGTAATTTATTGCTTTGAAGGGTAATAAACGAGCTGAAGCTGTACAAAACTAATTGAAGCGGAATTGTTGTCGAATTCGGTGTTCGGGCGCCCACTCCGTTATTCGGCATTTTACGGTTTTGACGCATTATCCGCCCACGCCGGGTTACGGGGGCAACAGGCAGCACGTAATCCGCGGCTGTTGCTACGACGACTTCGCCTTGACGTCACGGGGAGAGCACCCCGAGTGGGCTTCCACTTGTGACGCACCGTTTGTTTGAAATCGATTAGCTAAACATTTCCAAGCGGTTGCGTGACGTCAGCGGTGGCACGCGGAAGCGGTTACGCACCGTCGACGTCGCTGAGCGGCCGCGTATCGGCTGGTCGGGCGGCCGTGGCGGTAGTGCTATGGCCAAGGACGGGGCCCGGACACGGCCCCTGCGTTTGCGACACTCACGATGCGCTGCGGCCGCGCCTTCTCCGCGACATAGTATTATGTTATGATGTCTACAAATTGTTTACACTGCCGTGTTTTCCGGCGTATTATACATTCCATTCTGTGCTGTGGATGTCGTAAGAGGCGACTAAAGGGACAAGCACATATATCCCGTGCAACGAAAGCATTCCCAAGGAGGGTTGACGTTAGGCAGGCGGCATGGCACGTATTCACAGCATGGAAAGCATAAAAGTCTTACATGCTGTCCCGACCCCACATAAAGTGGGATGCGTAGTGGAAGAAGAAATTGTTTACACTGATGCTCAAAACATATCATCCGAAATTATACTCAGAACAGACCAGTTAGATAAGGAAAATTAGAATACAACGCGATATTAAAATCAAGTTTTTCCCCTAATTCAATACCACACGAACATCGTGTTTTCTCATTGGTGTTTAAATATAAATAAAGCAAAAAAAACTTCATATGCACGTAAATCTTGTTATTATTTCTCTGGAATATTTACAAAGTGATTGACATTAGTCACCTTCAAGTCGGCAAATGACAGTAAGGTGACATTTTGATTACGTATGTAAAATCGCACACTGATGAAATTCACATACACACTTGCTTAAGCATGACGCAAACTATTTGCCTTCAATGGATGTAAAATAATATGAGGTTCTTTTTTGTGTCATCTAAATGAATATTTCGCTTAAACAAGGGCAAAGTACATTTCACACCTCTTCGTTACATGATAAAGGTAAAATCAAAACAATCTGTATGTTTGTCTCTGAGAAGAGCTGCTCATACAACACTTCCGCGTATGTCGTATAGCGTTATCATAACATCCTGTTGCGATGAATCTCTCTGAATAATGGAAATGTTTTGTCTTGTGTTCCGCAGTTTTCCAATTACGCATACCGCAATCGATACCGTACGGGGAAACCGGTCGGTTTTATTATCGAGATAAATTGTTATATTAGCTAGCACACATTAAATTATCGTTAAACTTAGAATCCGGCGTCTGGTGGCCTCCACGAAGACCGCCACAGTTCAATGTCAGTTGCGCAAGCGCCGCTCTTCCGCCTTCGAGCCGCGCCGCGAGAACCAGCCGTTCCAAATTTAAATCATAACGTATCTTATCAAACTTATTGCTAGATCCTTGTTCCTATTTATGTTCAGATTATATGAACGACGAGGTTAGATATAAACGTGATGTTATGTCAATACCCGAGTGACCGCTGAATAAAGCCCGAGATCTAGAATCGACGTGACTTTGGTAAGAAAATCGAAGCATTTACTAGAAATTAGCGCGTGTTCATCAGCCTGATCACGTACTTATGTAACACTGATTCAAATTGATTACGGCTGAGTTTCTATGTGACGCGTTTGCATCATCTTGGTACATAACCGCAGCAACACTGTTTTCTTCATTTCTCTCAGAAGGTTCTTTCCCGAAATAACTATAATAACAAACAACATACCTAGTCATTTGTTGTTCAAAACATTTTACTGAAATAATAAATTATATGTTATTGCATTAGCTGATGTTTTCTGTCTGCAAATTCAATAAAACTGGCCAAGTGCGAATCGGAATTTCACACGAAAGGTTGCGTACTACCATGCAAAGTTTAACAAAAACGGTCAAAAACACGTTTTTTTCATTAATTTTTAAATACATAATTTTTTTATTATTTCCATTGCGGCAATACACTTTCTGTAAAATTTCAAGTCTCTACTATTACAGTTCAGCTCTGTGTGTGACAGAGAGGGACAGACAATGGTTTAGTAATATGGTTTCGATTTTACCTTACGTAACCCTAAAAACCAACTCATTACTAAGTTTTTCAACGTCGAAAAATTGCATCTACGTAATTATAGGCCATCCATTTGGAGTCTAACTAGATACCATCCAATTTAAATCCCTAGCGCAGCCGAGTCAGATAATTAAGATACCTTAGCATGCGGGCGCAGGCTGTTGCGTATTTTTTACTTTTTGTTTTTGTCTCCTCGATACTTTGACCATCTGCCTTATAATATCGCGGCTCTATTTTATTCAAGTCTGTTTCCGGTCCCGTTACATCCGGCCGTCGAGAGCTCTTGAGAATCAAACTAATGCAAATGCTACCCCAGTTAATTCCGGCCATGGGAACCATACGGTACTTTAACAGTACAAATGGTTCCGATATGTTCCCAGTAATTTCTTATAGCTAACACGGTCATTGGACTTGTTATCGAGGCACAAGCCTCACTTAAAGGTCACACAATCTCCGTTATCACGGCAGATAACGACTCCCTAAGGTCGTATGGTATGCCGCAATACACTATGTGTTGCAGTCGTGCCACAATTAACCTTACAATGAGATCCCATTCTCAGATTTCCTCCATTCAAGTAGAAATTTTGTAAAAAAACGCCAAGGTGTTCAGTTCACATTGTGTCTGCATCGGGTTAATCTTTTGACAATTACCTGTGCGACAATGCGTGCGTTTTTGTGAGCTCGCCAATTCAGCCTAGAACATCCAGCTTGCACAGATGTTCGTAAATAAATACCGAGCCATTGTGGATGTCTCCTACGCATGATTTATTATCCCGATCTCCTTTACCGACCCGATGATGGGCCTCGATAGAGCTCGCCGGCCATTGTGCAAAGATTCATCTATTCAGTCTTAAGAAAACACCTTTTGATGACACAATGAATTGCACATGCAGACGCTATACCTGCGACGCACGTGTTCGCATTCGCATTCCGAACAGACAATCACGGGTTCCTATTTTCGCAAGCCTGTCCGTTTAAATTTCGACTTGAAAATAAACATAGCAAGGTCCTTTTTAGTTGCGACAAACTAGGAGCGAATGAAAACGGCCTGTAAATCTGGCATCTCGTAAAGGTCTTTATGGCCAACAATTTCTCGAGTTTATAGCGATGAGTCTATTTTTGGACTCTATATTTTATTCTGTTTATATATAAAAGTCTCGGTGTCTCATTGGCGCCGTGGTTGCTTGCATATTTTGCGAGACAGTTGGTTATTTATAGCTCCGTTTTTAAATCGTTAAGTTTGTGTGCAAGCTATTCATGTAAAGTTTTCTAAGAAAGCTTTAGTAGGGACTAGGGACGAACGTTACAGCTACGGAAAAGGTTATTTGGACACCTGATAACAACTCTATCTGGCAACACACTCGGTCATTCGATAGTGTGGCTTAGATCAACAGTTGCCATCGACAGGCATGTTTATTCAAATGCACATACGACTGGTCTGAAGTTTGCCTTTCGACATCTGCTCCGAGGTCAATATTTGCCGTTTTTTCGTTCCTTTCTTTATATCATGCGTCCCTTTAGTTGGTCTTTTCATAGGCAGTTTATTGTTTCAACAAATGTATGCTTAAAAATATTAATTTTATGTATAGATTCACGTATGGAGGAAGCAGCTTCATGCGACTAATGATTGCTAATAATCACTCATATTATAAACGTCATCCATCGCACTATTGATTGTTCTGGAGGTCCTCTCCTTAAAATTAGGCTTAGGAGATTAAAATTATGTATGCGTCTCTAGTTTGCCTCCGACATTATGTTCAATAACCAAGCGATTGCGACTCCCATCTGATGTGCACAATAAATAAAACAATCGAAACTGCGGTTCTCAATAAATGCATCGGCAGGATATTACGCGATCAGAGTAAATTGCTTTTGCCGTTATTAATTTTGATAACTGGGATTCGATTCGTTTCTCTCTTTTGTAACAAAGGGAAATCATTGTAATTAATTCACTGTAGTAACGCTGAAAAACCAAAGCGATCATTGGCATGGAAATTTAATTTTAATACGTCAGACGTATTATTTAAATCCCTTTGGTATTTCTTTTAATGATATATCATTTTTTGTGGTAGACATGTGCTGGTCCATCTGTCGGGTCAGATTATTTTTTTTGGGTCTTTACGTAAAACACGTATCTGAAAAAGTGACACGTAGCACATGGCTTCACGGGCCGGCGTCGCCTACCTGCCTTTGTGGCACAACAATGCGCGCGCACATCTGCCGGCTGCCAGCCTGAATACCAGCGCCTATGTAAAGCATACAATCCATCATCTCCATTCATTGCAGCTGACTTCGCCAAATTTACATAACGCCCTCGACTTTAATATCAACCATATTCAGATTCTAAGGCCAATATTTCGTTAATACTTACCTGCCTATGATGTAACACGTACAAATTTTGATACAAATAATTTCAAAATACTTTACATACTCAACAAGCATCATGTTCAACAAGTAAATATAGGAGTTATAGATATTTACCCAAATATTAGTAACTGTGCGTACATATCTAAACCAAATTATTACACTGAGGTAATATGAATCAAGTTAGTCGAGGTCAACTTGTTACATAATCCATACGAGGACACAGATCATTGAAAAAAAACAAAAGTTGTCCAAACAACTACAATAATTATTGTTTAACTTTGCAATTTAATAACCTATTACGGACCAGTTGAACCATTGCACACATACTGCTTTTGGGTTTGAAAGCATCAGAAATTGTCACAATACATTTTTGTGAAACAAAAGAATAAATTGTGGAGTATTGGATTCGAGTGCTTTGTTCGACGAACAATTAATGAACGGTCCAAACGCTGCGACAGCTTGCGACATAGCGCTTGATAAACGTTTGTATGCTACACTTTTTGTAATACATCTGGATCGTTTTGAAACTTATTAACCTGTTTATTTTGCCCTCAATTGTTTTACAACGAGTCTTAAATGCCTCTCAAAGGACATTTTCATTATTCCAACGTTTACGCTCTAAGTGTCGGCAACAAAAGGACTCCTCTCAACTATCAAATTACTTTTGTTTGTTGCACACTAATTAAACAAAAGATCGCCACTCTTTGTGTCCATTTATAACTGTCGTCGACAGGTGAATGAAATACGAGCTTAGAATTGAAAAGTATACAGTTTACAAAATAATGCCCATCCAGACATTGACAGACTGACCGTCGGCGATAATGAGAGCAGAATTTCAAAACGTGCGAAATTCAAAAGGTTATAATGAGCAAATGCAGCGGAACCATGCAGTTAGCTCATAGCAACGAATGGCCGGCGTTTTGGAGCGGAGACTTGCCGCAATAAATCCTTGATGAAACCTTAACCCACTTGGATGATTACGAGTGCGCTTGCCGCCACAGCCGCGCTGCCGCGAGCGCTGCAGCGGCTTTTTGTTCCATTTAACACAACTGCTGACAAATATCAATTTTGCTGCAGCCCGGCTTTATCGCATTAGTCTATGATAAAGGTCGCGGATTGTCGAATCAACGATTGCCCTTCTTTACTCTCTGGATTAATTAATAATGCATGAGCCATAGAGTATGTCGTGGGAGCTGCAGCGCGCTGCAGTGACCGGCGCGCAGGTGCGCTGTCGACCTTGCGCAATGGCACATACTCGTATATATCTACCCGCTAACAAATGTATATCGGAAACCGCTTGCGAGATACTTTGTGTTTCGACATCTATTTTATGTTTGTGTACTGTTCGCAGCCCAAACGTGCTGAGATATCATTCTCCGAACATTACTCATTTATATCGAGCTGTGATTCAGTAGCGACTATAACATCAGCTCTTTCATAAACACTGACATCATTTTGTTCTATGTTGATGATTTCCTCCGCTACTGACACTCCATGTGTTGAATATTTCTTGATTGACGTAAACGCAGCACGAATACTGGTGCCAAGTAGGTTACTGCGCCAATGTCAGAACTATCGTAAAGCCATCTCGGGCCGCGCAACACTGTTTAATTATAGTTTTATTAATGCCCGACGCGGGTCGATCATGACTCCATGAGCCGAGAGGTAGAGAGCGGTGGTTGCTGCAGCGGGCTGTTCTCACGCATATCATCCATCGAACGTCAGCGTTGCACCGACCGGGCGTGACGGCCGGAATACTGGGTCAAGTACAACGGTGCTTTGCCATTCATTGTCACCGGCGGCCCCGCGCCCTCCTCGCGCCCCGCCGTGCCTCCGGCGACCGGCGCCCGCGCCTGTCTAGCCTCGTTCCGTCACATATCAACTTTTAACACGTTCTCATTGACAGCTCCTGCTGATGTCACTCGAACAATGAGCCTACGCCAATGTTCTGATTTTTCATAGTTGCACGCGTTACATCAGCTCGTAATTGCAACAAACAAGTGTGACAACACTCGTTACCTAACTGGTTGCAAGCTGAAGCTTGATGTAACGATGTTACCTCCCTTCGGCGCAGCTGAGAACTGCGACTCCGCATCATAATTTTCTATCCCGAGCGTATTATATCATACCGCGACGCCGAATGCGAAATATGGCTCCCACTGACACCAGCCGAGGTCGTCGGCCGCGAGCCTCAAGAGGCTTCGCGGACGCGAATGATACAATGCTAATAGCCGGAGTACATTCACCGCGTTAGAAAACCTACTTCTGTTCCGCACTTTCTTTATTGCATTACGTAGTTGTGCCGTTTCGCCGCACTCTCTTCCGTCGCGGGCTGCCAGCCAGTTGTGCAAGTGCTGATGCCGGTCATCGATACCAATTTAGAATGCGTCGCTACAGTTTCTAAGCTGAAGTTTTTTGTTACATCTGCCGCGACTGCCGCTCGCCAGTTATCTTCATAATTCCGTACTTTCTTCATTGCATCATCGCTTTTGTTTCGCTCCCCTCTGCTATGACAGGTGAAGTTTAGCAAGTTCACTGACCCCGCGTTACATCCGCAGCGCCAGCCGAATGCTCGATATTGTGATATAATAACTCTCCGCTCAGTTCTGTAACTTAGAAATTACAATTTTCGTACTTTCCAAGTTACATCATTGCGGCTAGAAAAAATGTCAGGTTATCGACCCGCGGCCTCTCCTTCGTTTGTAGTTGTTGATCATTGCTTCGGCATTCGAGTAGAGCGTTGATCCTTTAGTGATCTCATCCTTAGCCAACACGTGTGATAAAAAATCCACTTATATTTTTTGTGCTTTCTCCCATAGCTTACTACGTACTTACAGCCAGTCGTAAACAACATTTTTTCCTGTTGACTTAATCAGAGCATAGTAGATTATTTCGGGCACACGGACTGCCTACTTTATTGTATCGTCGAATTCTATCGATACTTTCATCGACCTAGTACCATTTGACTTGAGGAAACGGTACTCCAATGAGAAAGTACCGGTGGCTGTTGCATTCTGTGCCGCGAAACTGCCGGTCATCCGGGAAGGACCAGCAAAGTGACCACATCATTACGACTGGTTTGCCAACCCGAAGTGACAAAGGGCATTGTCCGCGAATCCTAGGAGCCTGTTTATTTATCAACCACGATCGCTCGAATCGTATTCGATCCACGTTCTCGATTCACACCATCGTACGGTGTCTGGAATTCTTCACGCGAAGGGCTACGAACTTGTATGTTTGTGATTTCGATCGATCGCCTCAATAATCGATCAAAATTCGACGCGGCCGCGTAAATTCATGTAAAATTGAGCCATCGTGAAATCAATAATACTGTGTTTCTCGTTTTAAACTGGTTTATCCGCGTCCGCGACACTGTTTACGCGTTTTCAGCATAACGGGACAACTTGTTTTGATCGCGTATTTTTTACTTTCCTGGTAAAGATCTTATTTACTCGCATTTATTTACAAACAACGACGTATTTGCTTTTCCGAAAATTGTATATTTCCTTAAGGTTATTGTATTCGAACACACGTTTTACTAATCTTTTGTTGTACTATCAAAGCGTTTGTAAACGAGAAAACCTCGATACCAGATCGCTTTGAATGATACCTGATTAAATCTTCATCTCATTGCTAGTTATCCATTGCTGTATTTGTGGACCTTTTGTGGAGCTTAGTAGTTGTCAAGTAGTAATGTAAAGGCATGTTTTATTGTAATAGTGTAGTCGGCATGGCATGGTGGCTGTATTCGTGTGCCTTATCGGCGCGGGCTCGTACCTGCAACGTCATTGGGGTCGTGCGGACCCCGCTCCTAATAAAACCATTGTTCCTCATTCGATCAAGTTTCCGATAAGCATCGCGGTTTAAGTACTTACCTCGAGTACCTTAGCGGTACCAGGGGTTTATATTGTTTGCAAACAAAAGCGTACGTACAATATTTAATATTTGAGATTTACCTCTACATTTCTTTGGTAATTCAGTAGTGTCAAAACATCAGCTATTTTTTGTATAAGTTTTCCTCGTATATAATCGTGATACTAGCACCATCATGAATAATATAATTTATGCGTTACGCACTTCACGCCGATCTGTCACGCTCTGCTCTCATTACCATCCCAATGGGATCTCCAATAACGCTCCTCGTTTTGCAACAGTACCTGATATGTTATGTACTCAGTTGTGCAACCATCCATAATATTTGTCCACCCTATCTGCTGAGTATCGACTAAACAAATAAACAACCGGTGAAATTTTAAGGGGATTTTTTTTTCTTAGATAAGATATAGTGAAATGGTGATAAAAGTTGCGATAAATATGTATGATAGTGATAACATGAATATTATCAATATTCCGACGCATACGCTATACATTGCCGCTAATCAATTTCAAAGATTTTCAGCGCACCTAGAAAATCGGTGAACTATTTTCAATATAACGCTTACAAATCGAATAGATTAATCCTATTTGTCGTCCCACGTGTTTCTGCAATCTCGAGGTAAATGTATTTCACAAGACGAAATCGCAACATCGCTTATTTCGCGTTTTCGAAACCATCCTGCGTCATTCATTCCTTAGCCTTTGTACTTGCGTACGAGTCGATCGAGTGCTCAATAAACATATACTTTAATTATGATTTATAGTGTTCGCGGTCGCAGGTTATTCTTAGTCAGATGTAAATATTTAATGCTAAATGAGTCGTTTTTCCATTCCATAATTTTTACCAGTACAGTCAACTACAACAATTTCCTCGAAGCGCTCCAGGAAAATGGAATAGATTACTCACCAGATTTGGTTGCGCGAAGTGAACCCTTGTATGACCGCAAGCCCGGTTCGTCTTGTGCAAACAGCATTATGAAATAGAACGCAAGGAGTTAGGCCCAACGTTTAATACGTACGTACACGGAGTGTTTTGCAAATTCGTCGAAGTTGTTACAAAACGCACCGGGTCTCGTGGACGCCTTGGCCTGTCCTCCGACGCATATAAATCAGCCGTAAAATCTCCAAACCATTGTCTTTTCATTTTTCCATACATTTGCGTCATCCGCGCCCAAGATCCAATACTGTTAACCAACTGTTAGTAAAGCGGCTCGGTTGCCTCGTAGTTCGCAATACTGAGACTCCGCTACATATCGCAAGCTCTCGCAATAGCTTTCGTGATTAATCGTCGCTCCAGTTTCGTCCGCGCTCACGATTCGCAACCCTCGACCACCGCGGCGTCTTCCGGCTTCTGCAAAGGATATTCGTCTGGCTCCTTTCGTACTTCCGACACTACAATGAGAAGGAAGCGATTGCAAGGCGAAACAATCGTCGATTCCGGCTGCGTACGCGCTCAGCGGAAACTGCGCGGGCGCTTACGGATGTGGATTTACTCTTTTTATTTATCGGCCGATCTAGACCGCATCTGTCGGGCGACAAACGTGTACAGCTGCCCTTTATGGTTATCGCCATAATGGCAGCCTCAACAAACTGGCAAGACTGGAGCGCACGCGCACCTGTCGCCAGGTGGCTGCGTCACTCACATCTATGATCAACTCGTCTCGAATCGAGGTATAATTGTTTTTGTGTGGTTGCGTGTCATCGCGTGAAAGCTATCGTCGCAAATCACGGCCTTTCACACAATTATGTTGTTTTTTCCAACTGCGAACAGTCGTAATCGCGATGATTACTCGTCTGCGATGTGGGAGCTCCAGCTTTTTACAGTTGCATTTCCCAACACGTGGAAAAGTCGGTCTAAAACGTAACAACAGTTATGAAAGTGCATACGCAAACGTGCTGCTGAGCCGGTTACCAGGTCTTCATGTAACATCCTGCACGACATAATTCCTACTAAGAATTGGGTTCTTGTTAATGAAGGATTGCGACATCGTCATGCTCCGTGGGACCCTGGTGCCGCCGCAAACTGCGACGCATGTCTGGAACGTATTACCTCAATGGCCCTTAAAGATCGGCGCGTAGATGTGTAATTTTTTTCGTGGCCTAGTGTTCTACACGTGTGCGATGTCCGCCAGCGAAAGTATTTCGAAACTTAGCGGTTATATCGGGAAGGAGTCAATGAACGGAAGTGTTTCATGAGTGCCTGTGACATGCGGCCGCGAGTTTATCGCGGCTTGCGTAACTGCGGGTCTGCTTGCCCAATTCACCGGCACACGCAGAACTTCTGTTGTGATGCCTCGTGCTGCGGTCGGTGCAGCTACAGGAATCTTGTTATCGCAGTTGTCGCAAACGGCCTGCGGTTTCCATCGCTGCAGCAGGTCGTCGAACGCTTTCTACGGCGCTCTTTCCCCAGCGGCAGGCCCGCAGCGGCGCGCGATTGCAAAACGCTGCTGAGGTCGCGCTTTCTTCGTTCGCGACGCCGCGCGGAGAAATTGTTGCGACACGCCACTCGTACACCGACCCCGCGTTAGAAAGTCGACCGCTCACCGGATTTAACACGACGCCACGTAACGGTGTAATTGCAACCATTCGAGACGGAGATCAATGAGAATTCGGATACTTTTTGCGGACGCATTCTGAGCACTTTCTTCGTTATGCAACGGTCGCGTAATAGACGCGGGTCATCGAACGGTATCGTTTGTTTCATAAATGAGTCGGCGTGCGCCGAGATGTAGAGACGGTCGTGCGCAATTGGCCAATTGCGTACGGTAGTGCGTTTGCGCAACGGGCTCTAGAGTGGCGCTCGTTCCGCAGTCCGTGCGTTGCAACACGGGATTATTTCGGCGGCGGCGCTTGGACCGCCGCCCGGACTTGCAACATGCCATATCGCAACGCAGCTCATAATCCGTGCCATTGTGACACACGGCCGTACGCCATCCGCCTGCCAAATACGGCCCTCGTGCATTGCGCTACTTGATCTCTTCACTCCGGCAGCCCGATGCGCCGGTGACCGACAAATGTCACGCATCATCCGAGCTCGCTGCACAGCCGCCGATCACACGCTGTCGCTGCATTCGATTTAAAACTAAAACAATTTTGCAACCGATGTTCACATTAGTGTTTTCGCAAGCGGCCCAGCGCTCGGTTTCAAAACTGAGTTCGACTTGCGTTATCGCTACTCCGATAAAGCGAACGGTGTCGCTGCCTATGTGGTTTTGAGACCTAAATTCAGGAACTTATGTACACCGTTCGCTAAGTTGTATATTTAGTTTCTAATAAGCTTTTCTTAATTTTCGCAACGCGCTTTTTGCCTCGAGCCGCCCGTGTAAACCTATTAGCATAGGGAGATAAGCCGAAAAGGCTCATTTGTGATAAGTTATCAATCGAATTTCATAAAACATCCGCTGCGAGTCTGATTGTGCAATGGCAGCGGCCGTATAATTGGGCATGGTCGGGATGGTTTCCCAACCTATCCCGGCGGCATCTCCGCGGTGAAGCAACGCGTTGCGACACCGCGTGTCCCTACAATGCGGGTTACGAAAACCTATGACTAACTGTACCCGGTACACCATAGGCCGGGGCAGCGGCGAGCAGGCGTGCCCAAGCATCGCTGACACTGGCCACTCGTGCAGACTTTCGCAACTTGACCATCGCGGGAGGCTTTGTGAATGACCGTATGCAGCACTTCCTAGCCGTTGCGCAAGTATTCGTCATGTGGCGATGCGATACAAGTCGAGCAGGAAGTGCATGCGTGTGTGCTGCATCTGACTGCCATTGTTTGTTACGAAACTGTCAGGGTTGAGTTGAGCAATGGCGGCAATTGCGAAACCTGCCGCATCCCGCTAATTGTGGGCGATCTCCCACACGGCTGCACGTAATTAACACGTTACCTAGTACGTTTCCATTTATATAACTGCAATAAAGCCAAAGCCTCCGCGCATGCACTACGGGATTTCCACAAACTTGACCAAGAGTGTTGCAGCCAGCGCCGCCCATTTACAAACGTGTTATTTCAACGAAACATTACTAACATAGTTGCGAAGTGGCAAACGTGAGTCAATTTAGTAATGAACACAGTTTAGATTTGGGCGTTAATTTTGGGTTTGGATTAGAAGGCAGCGTGCAGAGCGGTCTGAGCCGGCCCTGCATATGCGTAATGCCGTATTGCGTAAATTGACAGTTGTCCTTTCGCCCGCGCCGGTCCCGCGCCCGAGACACCGCGAGAATCCTTCGAGGCCGCCGCTCGGAAATCCGGCCAACCTTCCGACCGCGTTACGACACCGTATAACTTATTTACACGTTGCGAAATTCGAATCGATTGCAACTGCAGACATCGCACTTTAGCCTTGCCGCTGTAGGGATTTAATTAGGATCAGTTGCGCAGTCGGAGAGACCTAAACGGATACGAGGACGCCCTCCAACCCGCTCCGCTCACTGATGGATTACAAAAAGGTCCGGAGTGCAGTTGCAGCTGACGTCACGCGTTTCGTCAACTAGTTCCCACAGTGAATCTCTTGCCTCAGACGCTCAGCGGGCACGTGCGTCGCCACGCACGATCCGCGCCTCCTCACAGTTATTCCACTCTACCGCTCGCCTTATTTCCATTCAAAGCGCTCTACAGTCTATATCGCGACTAATTCGCTAACGGTATCGACTCGCGCTTCATATTTCACTCGACAATGACAGAGTTGCGACAGTCTTAACGAGAGTAACCTTTAGAAGGAGCCAGCACTCCATATTGTCACGATCCGATCACTTATAATTTAATAATAAATAATGTTATCGCTTATCGCATCTCGTATGGGCGCTGCAGTTATTGTAATGTACTAAGGTTCAGTTTAGCGTGGTTGCGTCGGGAGCAAGATCAGTGAGCAGTCGTCAATTTCAGTCGGTAGTGTTGCGTCCGTCCGCGGACTATTTGTCAAACGGCTGAGACCGCAACTTGAGGGTTTTGCAACTGCGCTTTGAGCAAACTAATATTTATTGCCTACACCTTCGGAAATAAACGTATATTTCTTAAAATAATATATATGTTTTAACACACTTCACGACTGTTATGTGAGGGTTGATTAGATGATCAAGCTTCAAATATAAATAGCAAGCAACAAAGACTCATCAAGCCCACGGTTTTCAGTATAAGTATTATTAAAAGGGCTAAAAATATCCTACCTATATATGCATTAATACACATCGATTCTACTGCATCGCATCGAACCGCCCACAGTGCACCTGCCTTGCCTTTACCTCCATATTCTTTTTTATTTTTCTTTAAAAACGCACGTTGATTCGCTCGGCACATTGCATTCTTTATAATTGCATACATACAGCAGTCCAAAGCTCACAGCGTTATTTGGAAAACATGTAAATTGTAGATTGAAGTCCCGTTGGTCGCGGGGATCGGCGGCGGTTTATTTACATTCAATCATAGCCAGTGTACTGTTTCAACTGTGCATTTAATGCATTTCGAAACGATGCGGCGGACGGCTGTGAAACACGAGGCCATGCACGGTGCGCCTGCGCCCAAAGCCAAGATGTGATGAAACAAAACCAATTGCGTCACAGCTTCATGGCGAAGCTATGTCATTATTTACATGACATTATTGTTACATATACGAGCGCGCCTTGCAATATTCGAGCTATCCCGAACGGGTTTAATGTGATGCTAAGCGCAAATTAGCTGCACGCGAATTGTTAATAGCGGCTGGACAAAGCTTTGAGCACAAAGGGATCCATTACGGACGAGCGCATATCGCGGTCTATAATATTATATGTTATGTATATCGCGCCGCGTGCGATTTATATGGGTCAGTGGTCAGCGCGTCAAACGCAGTTGACCTGTCTCCATTAAGATAATCAATGCAAATAAATTGGCACACAATCTAAAGTTGCTTCTCTTTTGTTTCAGGACGACGTTAAAATTAGAATCGCTGGAAGATGCAGTCGTTCTCGACGACCCTGAGGAAGACCTACTTCAAGACAAGAGGGGATGCCCTGCCTACGTGTCGCCCGAAATCTTAAGAGCTCATAGAACGTACTCCGGGAGAGCCGCGGACATGTGGTCGCTCGGAGTGATCCTATACACCATGCTCGTTGGAAGGTGTGTACAATATTTATAAGATAGCTTGATTATCTTTACGATAAAGACGGCAAAATTTAGGCCAATAGCAATTAAATGCGCATAAATAACGTGCGAGGGGGCGTCTTCACCTGCCGGCGTGGGACTTACCGTTTCGGGAGATCGCAAGGGTCGCGGCGACCGTTGGGACACCGAGGGAAGATCACCTGTCGGCCGTTACGCGCCAACGGCCAACAATTATATCACCCACATATAAATGAGCATAGTGAAATCTTCGCCGCACCTGCCTCGCTACATGTGGCGAAGACGTTGCTGGCTATCCCGCCCCGTCGCACCTGCCGTTCGCGTTTCGACCTTTGTTTCTTTTTTCGACCCGGCACCCGTAATTTATATTCGAAATTCGGGATTTCGCTGCAATCGCCGGCATCACCTGTCGCCGGAAGGGTTCCTTCGTACCTGAGTTTTTGTTTCGGGCATCTGCTCGCCCAAATGACAATCGGATCGCTCATTAATTGGGACCGTGCTTTGTAAAAACTCAACGATTCATGGGACCGAACCCGCTGTTAGTTTTAATGGGCTTATCGTATTCGAATGCGATAAGCGTTTCTAATTTCTTATACTTGCATTTATTTGATTTGGGTCCAATTTGTGCATATGTACGCCATCGATCAAGTTGATGAACAAGCGATCTAAGTAAGCGTTTGTTTGTTTCAGGTATCCGTTCAACGATTCGGAGCACGCGTCGCTGTTCGCGAAGATTTCGCGGGGGTATTTCGTGGTGCCGGAGTGCTTATCGTCGCGGGGGAAGTGCTTGATCCGCTCGCTTCTGCGGCGGGAAGCGTGCGAGCGGCTTTGCGCGCGCGACGTGCTAAGGCACCCTTGGCTTGCACGCGACGCGCGCAACGAGCTGCCGCCGCGCGCCGCCGCCTCGCACGACCGGCTCGTACCCGACGTCGATTTGGACGACGACTGCATCTAACTCCGCATCCTAACGCTTGCCAACAGAATCTACCGACGGACAGCATTTTACTATTTATGTTCAATTACTGTTATAGTGACACAGACGACTAGTCCGTCGTATACTCGTCCAATTTAGCAGCAAGTGTTCGAAGTGCAGCTCCGGCCGGCGCTGGCGCCGGCTGAACAGTTTGTTGCAATAGCGCGTGCAGGCGCGCCGGCGCAGTGCACGCCGTGATTACATTTGATTAATGAATTTAAGTTAATCCGGCCTAGGTCCGTAAGCTTGCGGTTGCGCTAACTGAAATAGTCCATAACGTAAACCTATGCCGCGTGTTCAAATATTTCAGTAGTGACCCGAAGCCAAATAAGGTCTCTCCGGAGATTTGTCTTAGATTAAGGTATCGCCGACGCGGCTGGTCCGCCCGCGATCCGTATTTATAACTAGAGCTGAACTGTGACAATATAGCCGCGATGCGGAGTTTATTGGTATCGTTCAGGCTTTACGAGCTGTGGTAATGTTTGTAATGACAGAATAAGTGAGACTGATATCGCGTTCTTGTGATTTATCCTCGGAAACGATAGCTATCCAACTGTTGTGAATGAGGCGCGGGCCGTGAGCCAGGCCTGGCGACCCGGCCTGTCTCAGGGCTCGGGCCCGTCAGCTACGAGTTATTTATTGAAGTGTGTTAACTACTACGTTAAATCCTCTTAAGCTAATGTAATCATATCAATTTCACAACAATATAGATGGGTATATTGCATTGAAATTGTCGCTGTAGACTTAGGTGAATTACCTATGTATATTTTGTATTTATATAAAGTTATAATGTGTAATTGTGATCTCCACCGATGTTATTTAGCGATAACTTGATTGCCATTATGTTGTTATGCAGAAGTTAAAGTTCTTTTGTTGCACAACGTTCAGTTGCTTCCATCATAAAGTTATTTTGATTATATTATTTGATTATTATTAAATCGTGATTATTTGGCAAATCTACAGAACGAAATTGTTATTATGTTATTATTATCAACCAAAATTATGTTAAATATTAAAAGTATACACATCACCATGTACCGAAAATGGTCGTAGATTTGGTCTGTGCCATTTATTTAATTTAAAATAATAATTTATTGTTGATAACGACGCGTGACGCGGCACCTCTCTTCCTAATAAACTAAATTATTTTTTCCATTTGGTACTTGGTGTTGAGTTTTATTTTGATTCGAATCAATTTTGATTTTAGTTTTATTAATAAATTAATTTGTTTCAAAATCAAGAAAATCGGAAATGTTACCATCTCTAAATTGTTAATTTGTTAACGAATGTTTTTTTTTTTCTTTCAATCATTTTGTTCATTTTGAAATTGTTTGGGATTCCCGGGGTTTGTATAGCGCTATAAAATTTACTAATAGTGAAAATTCCGAATGAAAATAGTTGTGAATTTTATGTGCGGCTGGTCCCCGGCAATCTTTGAACTGTAGTCAAGTCTTTCAATGATGAAAGCGTGTTGTACAATAGTAGCTTACTATGTAATATATACAATTACTACTTTAATTTATACAAACTGTAAATAGCTAAGATAACATATAAGGATCAAAAAGAAAGAATGATAGAGGGAATTAAATAATTTAGAAAATTTATACTGTGCTTTTATTCCAAAACTCCTTCCCCCGATACTTAGTTAATTTGTACAGAAACAACCATAATCTTTTAGTAAGAGGCTAAATCAGCAAAAGCGCTAAGTAACTATATTGTTCAAATTAAAAAACACTATTATTTTGCAAATTTAAGAGAATTGTTGATGACATCGTGGTAATAGGTAATTACCGTATATTAATAAAGTAACACCTCAAACACTTACTACAAGTTATTTTTCAACCGAAGAACAGAAGAATTCATAATTTGATCCAATATTACGGATGGCTCTAGATTCGCTGATAAGCCTCTAAAAAGTAAACAAATTTTAACACATATTAAACCAATTAAACATATGTCTTAACATTTGTTTACTTAGCACGAAGCTACTAGACCGGCCTGCTCTGTGCCCCTACATATGGATGTAGAGGCATAGAGCGTGCCACGACTTTCCTATATATTGAAACACACCCGAAAACGGACGCAAGCATACAAAATTAAATATTTTATCGCTTAGACTGTACTTATATTTAACCTTACCACTATCGGTCGATTAGTTATCGACTATCAAGACACACAAATTTCATCATAACATACTTACAATAACATACATACGTACACTTTTGTCTACAAGTAAGTAGTACGTGACATATAACACGAGAGAAACATGCAAAAATTATCAACTATAGTGCAAATTGATAAAAGTCTGATAAGAAAGTAGGTAGGTTACATAATACATACCATACATACATATTATTATGACTTTATCCCTTACGGTATAGACAGAGCCTATGATGGTTGGCGTAAAGGTGGAAAACGGAATCAAAATAGTGGTGGGTTGCTAGCGGCATCGCCTATTGTCATCATTATTTAGATTTTCACCCATTCCCTTGGCCGGCTTCTAAGGTCTGCGCAGGAAGAGAAGCAGCTGGCACAGTCTACGTTTTATTTCCTTTCTCCCAGGCCAGCATGGAAGATTAGGAAGGTTAGGTACCTTAATTTGGGTTTAAGGTATATATACTTAAATACTAAAATAATGGTATAGAAGAATGTTCTCATTTTTTTCCAAAAAATAGGCTATCATTTGCCCGCTCAGATATTTTGCGTCCCAATTCTTTAATAAAAGTCTTTGCCTTAGTTCCCCATACCCCCATGGTCTCGAAGGCTCTTCTTCTTAGTCGTACACTCTTGACAGAGTGGTCGTGATTATGGATTGGGTTGCTCGTCTATGGCCGCTGCTGTTGCGATCCTTCTCCACGTATCTCTGTCTGTGGCTTTTTTGGAGCATTCTGTTGCTGGGCACTGTGTTACAGCTTTGACAACATCTAGCCACCTCGTTGGAGACCGACCGCGTGAACGCTTGCCTTCAATGCGGCCCTGAATCACCAATCGCTCTATAGAGTTTTCTTTGCGGGTGACATGGCCGAAGAATTTAAGGATTCGTGACTGCACAATCGACGAGAGCCTTTTCTTGATCCTTAATTCCTTTAATATGGAGATATTAGTGCGGTGGGCAGTCCAACTTATTCTGAGAAGTCGTCGCCAGCACCACATTTCTAAGGCATCGATTTTCCTCCGCTCATTCAGTCTTAATGTCCATGTTTCAGCTCCATATAAGAAAATTGGAAAGACTAAGCAGTACATCAGACGAACTTTGGTGTTTTTGGTAATTCTACGATCCTTCCAAATTTTCGTAAGCTTTTCAACGGCTGATCTCGTCACAGCGCAGCGTCTTTTTATTTCGCCCTCACAACTTCCCTCATTGGACACAGTGGAACCAAAATAGATGTAATTTGAACCACTTGGCAATTAGCAGCGTTGGTGATAGAAATCACCAACGCTGCGTCAACGCTGGTCGTGAATAGACCAGAAGGTCTGTTGTTATTTTTACGATCCACTATCATTAATTTGGTCTTTTCACGGTTGATTGCGAGTCCAAAATTTAGACTGGTTGATTCTAATAGCTGGAGAAAGTTCTTCATATCTTCTTCAGATGTTGCAAGAAGAGTAGTGTCATTAGCATATCTCAGGTTTGAAATCACTCTCCCTCCAACAGACATGCCCTTATCCCACCCCTCCAGAACAACCCGCATGATGTATTCTGTGTATATGTTGAACAAGAGTGGTGAAAGAATGCATCCCTGTCGTACGCCGGCCTGCGTCTTAAATTTCTACGATTCAACCCCATCAATTCTCACATATGCTGAGCCCTCCTCATAGAGTGATTGAACAAGGTATACAAGGTGGTGTGGTACACCCATTTCTAACATAACGTTCCATATTTTGGACCAAATAACAGTGTCGAAGGCCTTGCGGAAGTCCACGAAGCAAATGTATAAGGTAGAGTTGAATTCTCTTGTCTTTTCGATGAGTTGTCTTAAAATGAGAATTTGCTCACGTGTTCCTCGTCCCTTTACGAAGCCGGCTTGCTCGGGTGCAATTTCTGAACTTAAAAACGCTTGAAGCCGAGTATTCATAATACGTAGAAGTATTTTGCTGGCATGCGAGATAAGGGAAATAAGCCTGTAGTTATTACACTTCTTGGTAGATCCTTTCTTGTAAAATGGGATAAATACTGAATGTGACCAATCTGTAGGCCACTTGTCTGTACTCCATATACCAGAACAGATTGTGTGTAGGATATTCACTCCAGTCTCGCCCATTGCCTGGATTACTTCTATGGGAATTTCATCTACCCCCACGGTCTTTCCTTTTGGTAGATGGTTAATGGCAGCACGGACTTCATCTTTCAATAAACAAGGTTCCTGTTCATCCGGCATTTCAAGCGTATGCCCGGGTCCTGTACAGGGATTACTCACAAACAGAGACTTGCAATACTCCCTCCAAACATTAACAATTTCCCGGATTTCAGTAATTGTACCCCGGCGGTATTCTCGATAGCCCAATTACGGGGTTTGAACTGTCGAGTGATGTATTTAATCTTTACGTGTAAGTCTTTAGTTTCAAACTTTTGTGAGTTCTGTTCATGTTCCTCGCAGATTTTGTTGATGGCTGTATTTCGATCTCTACGACAAGCTGCCTGTATTCTAGCACCAAAGGTATTGAGCTTCTGGACGCCAGCGCCTTGAGCTTTTAGGCATCGTCGTTCTTTGATCAAATCCCACGTGTTATCAGATATCCAGTGTTGACGTTTCTCTCTGACTAGATTTGGTTGACTTTCATGCACTGATTCTCTTACTAGTTGCTTAGTTAACTGCCACAAGGAATTGGAGTCTGCGTCTGGGTCACACAGCCAGTCTAAGTTCTTATCTTTTACTGTGTTCATAAAGGAAACCCTGTCTAGAATCTCAACGCGCTTCACGGTTTTCTTGGTGATTGTATTTCTAAGTTTTAACTTAAGACTGCATACCAAAAATTCGTGATCACTGCTAATGTCGGCACCAGGTAATGTATGTGCATTGGTTATTGAGCTTCTCCATCTAGTCCTTATCATGATATAGTCTATCTGTTTTTTATGTTTACTATCAGGAGATGTCCAAGTATAAAGTCTTCTAGGGTGGTGTTTGAAGACTGTGTTCATAATAGTGAGGTTATTATCAGCTGCAAATTCTAATAGGCGCACACCTCTATTCCCTTCGATCCCATAATTACCAACTATATCACGCAACCCTGTGTCTAATTTAGTGCTACCTATTTTTGCGTTAAAGTCACCCAAGACAATAAGGAGCTCTTTTTTGGGAATTTTAGACATGCAGGCCTCAACCTGCTTATATAAGTCTTCTACAACTTCATCACTAGTACTTTTAGTGGGAGCATACACTTGAATGATGTTTAGTGGAGTTGGTGACGCACTGAGTTTCATGGTTATGATACGATCGCTGACAGGATTGTAACCTACAACTGCTCTGTTCCATGCTTTCGGAATAGCTATAGCCACGCCAGAAAAACTGTTTGTAGGTGAGCCTGAACAGTAGAGACTGAATTTTTCAGTATCAAAGTGCCCACTTGCTTTGATGTGAGTTTCGCTTATTCCGGTGATGGTGGAGTTACATCGCTCGAGCTCATGATCCAACCTATTGAGTTTTCCATCTGCGACAAGACCTCGCACATTCCATGTGCCTACGCGGATATTTTTGCGTAACTGTAGTCTTCTTCCAGTAGCATCCATTCCACGGCATGCCTGGTTGCCTGCATTACCGTAGCCGGTAGCATATTTCCCACCCTGGCTCCCGGAAAAGTCAGGGCGCAGGTCGCTAATCGGATCATCCGGCGGTCTTACTTCTCTATTAATCGACATCCATAATTCTCATGGGAACATAGAAGCAGTGGTTTCCCGTTGCCTGCTGCCCTAGATATTTCATAGGTTATTTGGACCTATAGGCCACTACAGCCTCTTCCAACCAATCTTTGGCTAGGTTTATAGTTATTCCGCCATTGCTCGGACGCCAGAGCCTCGTCTGTTATCTAGCAGGAGGTGCCACAGCTACAGATGCTGCTGTCTTACGACACGTGCAGGTGAGGTTGACTATTGGGTCGGATAAGATGTTGATTCCGTTCACCCCTTGCCTCCCTCGCCCCTCCCTTGGTCTCGAAGGCTACTGGCACGAAAATGTAAGCCGGCTTTAGGAAAGCATATTTGATATGTTTTTGTCCAGCAGCATTATCGGCGGCCGCTCCTACCGACCGTATCTTTTAAGTGTGATGCAGCAAACGTACTCCCACACGTTACATCCCACAGAAGACAACGGCCTCTCTGCCATGGAACCAACGTTAAGCCATCAGGATGCTTTCCATCATTGCGACTTAGTCCTGGTGGCTCTAATACGCATGGAATGTTTGCGCTGATCAGAGCCCTGCGGATTATATCGTTAAAGGCATGGTGCCTCGGGTACCTCCCAGCACATTTCAAACAACTTAGTCCGTGGTGACCTTTAGCATCGACCGAAGCCCCGCAAACACACCGATGTGGCTCACATATGTTGCATCCTATTCGCAAAGCTGCTGCGATACGTACCGTATTGTCATCCATCAGGGTTCCCATTTGTGGCGACGGTAGGGCGTGTAGCCAAGCGCCAGACTCTGGCACAATGAAGCCTTAGGCTTTGCCAGGTCTACGTCTGAGTTGTTGTTCAACAATTCGTCAACAATGGCCTTCGAAAGTATATCATCCCATTTTTTCTGAATGTGAGGTTGTTCCGCAGGATTTTGAAGTGGGTATCTACACCGCCATTCAGCTAATGCCTCCTCCACAAAAGGCAAAGTGAGTTCGTCACCATTCAAAGATAATATTTGAGTGACGAGTCCCTTTACCCCATGCGAAGAAGCCAAAAAAGCTGGCAGTCCCGTATCCTGTACTCGACGAACCCCTAGACCACCGTACCTTACTGGCAATGATGCTTGCTGCCACTAAATAGCATTCAAACTAACGTTTAGAATACTCTCCAAAATATGCTTCAGTGATTTGTCTATTTCAATTACTTCAGCCGGGAAAAGCCAAACCGGTGCTGTTCTTAACGAATAGGTCAGCTTAGGCATAGACAAACAGCCGATAAACAGCGTTAAAGCCACATGAGCGGGAAGTTCTTTCAAAACTGCCTCCGTTTTTAATAGTGAATAATTTTTGTTCTGCAAAACTTGAGGAACTGCATCTGCAAAAACTGGGGCTCCCAACAAGTATAAATTAGTCCGGTCTACAACCTTTAAACCCGACAGAAACGCTTTATAAGGTTGTCAATTGACAGTGAATCAGAGTTGTCGGTGAATATCTCGCATTTTCCTGAATTCTAATCAAGACCCATCTCCCTGAACTCTGCCACGATAACTCGTATATCCCTCTCCACCACCACAGGGTTTCCACCTATGGATGCATCATCTAAATACCATAAATTCAAAGGTGACTCAAGCGTGGAAACATCCTTATTAATAGCAAGGCTAAAAATTAAACGGCCTAAAGGGTCTCCCTGCTGTACACCTACCTGCGATGGTATAAATGAGGAACCATAAAACAAACAACTGGGTGCAGCGTAACACTGATATAATAGAGGGTAAAGTTCAGGAATATGATTACGCACCTCTGTCAAAATGACATCCCTTTCGACAGACTTAAATGCATTTTTAATATCCAGTTTTACCATTACGTCACCGGAACACATTTTGTTCATGACAAATGAACGGGTTGCATGAATGGCAGCTTCACAACCCAATGCCGTCCCAAAACCCAGCTGTCGAGGCTGTAAAAACGCCGACATTTCAGACATTACGGCCCGACAACCAATTTTCGCGACAAGGCGGCGCATAACGGTGCCCACAGCCACAGGTCTCAATCCACCATTTCTTTTTTGTAGTGCACATAATGAAGCGCCATACAAATATGGGCAAACCTCTGGATTTAATAACCCTTTTAGCAAAAAATTGCATAACTTTGTTAAAGCATCTACATGTTTGAGACCATTGTCACCTGCAGAAGACGACGTTAATTCTTTAAGGTGATCCGCCCGAAGGCCGTCCAATCCCGCCGCTGACCCGCTAGGGAAAGATCTGATGGCCTCAACTCAACTACATCAGTGCTAGTAGCTGAGAGTACTGGGCAAGAGTTATCAGGCTGTGGCGGAAAAGAAAGGGGACGCGACGGTGCTTATTTTTTAAAATGTTCAGCGTATTAGGGTCATTAGCAGCCAAACAACACTCAGAAGTTAAAATCCTAACCGCTCCACGCAGTCACCATCGTATACTTTATGTTCGATACATTTTTGACGCAACTGTGAGCCATGCTGTAAAAAGTTGGAATTTTGCTCACTAATATCCCCGAAAGAAAACCGGTCAATATTTGCCTTCACCTTAGTAGTGAGAGACCGATGATCGCTGCCATCGGGAACTCTCAAGGCCGAGTAGGCGAAAGTTAATAAAAAAAATTCTCTTTATCATTGGTTTCGAGGCACTTGTCAATTATTTCACATAATCTTCCTGCCGCCAAATATCTGGCCCCCTTAGGTATGTGCTTATAACGCGTACACTACCTTTTAAGCGAGGAAGATCATCGTAGTTAGCAAGGAAAGGGGCAGCGCGTGCACCTGGGCAGGAGGTGTAATAATGTGGCCTGCCTGTGCTTGCTGCGAGAACAGTTCAATCTTGTTAGCCTATGTGTGCCGCAACGATAGACATCTGACATAGCTAAACATACATGATACGCCCTTCTTGGCAGTCGGGTAAAGAGTAGGTTATATACTACGAATAAGTAGACATTACTTATTCGTAGATTATAAAGCATTCACAATGTGACAGCCTCCGTGGTCCAGTGGTTAAGGCGTTTGCCTGTTGACCCGGGGGTCGTGGGTTCGATTCCCACCGGAAGCATACTTTGTTTAGTTGTTTCCAGTTTGGTTAAGACATTGCAGGCTTGAATCACCTGATTGTCTGATAAGATGATTCCGTGCTCCGGAAGGCACGTTAAGCCGGTGGTCCCGGCTGCCATCTCGTAGTCGTTAAAAGAACCACGTCAGAGGCCGAGAGGCGGTTCCGAAGAACTCTGACACCAGGGTGTGCATGGTCGATCGACCGTGACACCTACTCGAAATGATGATGAATGTAATAAATAAGAAAATATACGTAGTAGTTAGGTTGGTACTTATGTAATAAATTCAATTTGCAAGTTGTGACCAAGTAATAAATAGGTACGGTACAGTCACCTGCAAAATTCCATTACATAGCCTTAAGGTGAAAATCGATACACTGATTAGGGAGGCATATATATTTAGCAATATTGTGAACCTTATGCCACATACATAAGGTTGAAATTGCTGTTATTTTTTAATAAGTAGTATCCGTAGCTACACTTTTTACGCAAAATCTACTGCGTTTTTTGATCCTCTGAACTATATTGAAATCCTGGAATAAAAATCCCTAACGAAATATAAAACTACAAGAAAAAAAACTGAAAATCGAAAATAAAATAGACTTCCCATACAAAGTCGCCGATTAGCTGGCCGAATTTCTATGGAAGGTCAATTTTATTTGGTTTTTTACCTTTTTCTTGCAATTCTGTCCTTATGGGATTCTGATTTTAATATAGGTCAGAGGTTTAAAACCACGTTGTGGACTTTTGCACATGACCGTACTACATAACATGACGTCTTATTTATTCATCCTGGCAGTTTATATTCTTTGACTTACCTGCAACAGAGCAGCGGGCGCTAACTATTACGAGTAGACTGCGGTACGAGATCAAGGTAGAGAATTCGAAGTCATAAGTTACATTTCTACCCAAGGAGGGTTGGTGTCAGGCAGGAGGCCGGCTGTAAAAACTTTGCCAAATAATATTACAGCACGAATTACGTACTTACTAATTTTTTTTCATAACAGTAGACCTTGGGTTCTGACTGACGCAATGTGTCTAAGGGAAATGGCAGATAAAAAAATTCTAAAATATTTTTTAAATTATATTTATTCTAAGTTTATACAAAATTAACTAGTTAACTCGGCGAATCACCCGTATCCGTTGAATTGCGGTACATCATTTTGCATATCACTCCTTACGTAGTTTCTCCCGAAGGTCATCCACTAAATATCGTACGAGATGATGGTAATTTCCTCAAAGTATCATCCGTTTTCCTCAAATTGTTGTAAACACATCACAAAGAAAAATAAATAAATTATATGGTTAAGTGATTACATTTACTATGTGAGGAATATTTAAAAATAGAATAGCAATTTCTTCTAAAAAGTTTTGTACAGCTTGGCTACTTTTTAATGCCCTTATCCGATCTCAATCCTTGATAAAAATGAATCAACCGCCTTGTTACACCACATCGCGAATTATTGCGAAAGATACATCTGACTACACGTGCCTAGTTAAGGTTAATACATATTTATGTAAACAGGTAGTGGTTATTTGAAAAACACTAATAACTCGACTATAGGACTAGATTGCTAACGTCATAACCATAGATTAAAAAAAATTGCGTCTCTCTGGTCATAACCAATAACGTTTTTCTACTGGTTCTACGACTATCGATAATTTGTTAAATATTACTTGCATACTAAAATATTAATTTAATTTTCCGTTTGAATGTTGACTCTACGCGCATCGCTAAAAAAAGATTACGCGCGAGCGTCGCGTCGTCCTTTCGTTTACATAGACTTACAAATGTCACGACAGGACATTAAAAACTAAATATTTTTTTTTTTGTTTTATTTATTAAGTAGTTTTGTAACTTGTAGATTTGTAATGGTAGCTATCTAGTCCTATTAAGCTATAAGTGTGTCACAAATAACCTAAACTGAAACTAAGTTCGGCCAAGTTATATGACAGTAGAATGAAATCACCGTATTTTCGCGCGACGATGGTTTAAAATACAAAATAATAAACTAATTTAGTGAATTTCGTTTATGTAATAAATAACATGATAGTTCTTTAGAAACGATTATTATTATTGCAATTATATACAACATTTTGCAAATCAATTAGTGGTATAGCAACACGTTTATGATGGCATTACAGTTATGCAAGATCAACATACTTAAGCCGACATAAATCGTAGTTTCAGAAATTGGTATTGCATTTCCCAATGAGAATCAAACGATAAAGATATTTGTATTTTGAATTAAGCCTTATAATGGTATACTTTGCGAATATTATACATTTTTATCAAAGTATAACACAAGGCCATTTACTTCGTCTTGATCTTATTTCTAGATCTTTCTAACTGAAACTAGAAAATGCCGTATGATTTAGACGAAAGATGAGTATAAACATATCAGCAAAATGTATAGAAATAAGTAATATCAAGACAAAAAAGTCAGAAAACTAGATAAAGAAAACAAAATAGATATTATAACGAAGTTTTCTTTGTACATTAAATATATGGTTCGATTTAAATTTCATCACTTTCAGGGCGTCGTCTCGTCAGGTGGCCTGGCAGGTTCGCGGACTAGTAGAGGCGCTCGGCCTTGCTGGGCCCGTGGCAGGCCGCGTACACACACATGCGGCGCTCGAGCTCGGGCCTGAAGTGCCGGATGAGGCCCTGCACAGGCCACGCCGCGCCGTCGCCCAGCGCGCAGATTGTGTGCCCTGGCACATTCAATATACATAAGAGTATTGTTCGGGCTAAAATATAAATATATACCGCTGTAATGAAATAATTTGTTATTTCATTACAGCGATCGCCATTATTAGACGCATTTTTAGGATTCCGTACCCAAAGGGTAAAAACGGGACCCCATTAATATCGCTCCGTTGTCCGTCTGTCTGTCTGTCTGTCCGTCTGTCACCAGGCTTTATCTCATGAACCGTGATAGTTAGACAGTTGAAATTTTCACAAATGATGAATTTCTGTTGCCGCTAAAATAACAAATACTAAAAAATATAATAAAATAAATATTAAAGGGGGCTCCCATACAACAGATGTGTTTTGTTTTCTTGTTTTTACTCTATATTGATAACGGCAACATGTAGACGCTTGAAATATTCACAGAATATTTAGATATATATTCACTTTAAAAATAAATAATTACATAAAAATAAAATTAATGTTAAAGGGGGGCCCATACAACAGACATGATTTCTTTGCTGTTTTTATAGATAACGGTATGGAACCCTTCGTGCGCGAGTCCGACTCGCACTTGGCCGGTTTTATTAGCTTTACATGTATGTTTCCTTGTTTTGTACTCGATTTCTTTGTCGTCGATTTTGACCCACTTTAAACGGTCTGATTTAATTAACATTTTGTAGTCTTATCAAGGACCAATGACAATACTAGTACAATAATTTGATAAAAGCGTGTTTTTTTTAGTTAAATCAACAAAACAGGACAGACCTATACAACGTGATTTTGAACCCCCTAGCTATATTGAAATCTGGGAATCAGAATCACTAATGGAACACAGAATTGCAAGAAAAAAAGGTAAAAAACGAAAAAGAAAATTAGGTTTCCCATACAAAGTCGCCGATCAGCTGGACGAATTTCTATGAAAGGTTAAATTTATTTTTTCGTTTTTTACCTTTTTTTCTTACAATTCTGTATTCCATTAGTGATTCTGATTCCCAGATTTCAATATAGCTAGGGGGTTCAAAATCACGTTGTATATGCCAAAGAGAAGTTATATGGTTTTCACACTCTGTCATATAGATATAGAGCTTCATCTCGCTCCGTTGAATGGCGTTTTACTTAAAAAATTATGGTGCTGTTTCGTTTCATTTATACATCTTAAGGCGAGGCCTCAAATGTTTGGTACTTTCGCTCGGCAAAGGACTCATCAAGTGCGCGCAAGGGATAGCGCTTGGCGGTTTAGCCCGTGAATAATGAGATAGGAGATAGTCTCGAGTCGCTCAAAGAAAAAAACGTAAGCGCCAAATTCGTTATTTCTATTTTATATAAAATCAGACCGGTTAATTGTATTTTCATATTTAAATTTTGATGAATTACTAATAACCTATCTTTTAGTCTAAAAATCATTATTTCATTCGTCGCATTTGAGCTACAATAACAAAAACTCTGCGAACGAAGACCATTTTTCAAAAAATATTTCTATCGAGACAATTTTATCAAAACGTGTTTTCATCTTCAATTTTTGGAGATGAAATAGTCAAAAATCATATTACTTAGATTTGAAACTCCTAATTTAAGTATTTTGCGAGATAAATAAGGTTCAGAACGACCTTATTTACAGTGGTATCACCTTAAAATTTTGTTATTTGCTGCTAGGTGGCGTTACCGTCATTTGGCTTATTTCGTTGTATAAAGTGTTCTCAATAGCCCTTTATTATTTTTATCTCTTTGGTACTGAGGGACATTCCTTTAAACTCTACTGTCACTACACGGATGTTGCGGATGTCGATTTTATTTATATCTGTGGATGCGGATCTATAGTCTCACTTCCGCAGATGCAGATCTTGAGATCTTTTGTGAAAAAAATATCTTTATATATTTCTAACTGGCCGCAAGTTTCCGAATCTCCATTTCCGAGCCTCCCGCATCCGTAACTGCGGATACGGATATGAACTATCGCAACATTTACGACATCGACAATAGACGACACTAAGAGCGATGTTAATAGGCTATATATTTTTTTTTACATGTTTTAACATAAAAAGAAATGTGAAAGAAAAGTATTTAGTAAAGTTTACCTTCAATTTGTTTGGAGATTTCCCATAGCATGTCAATTTCTTTCGGTGATGCGTTGCCCTCGACGAATCTGTGCAAAAAGTTAGATTTTTATTAGAATTACAGCCGTAAGAAGAAATCAGTATTTTTCAAGCATTTCTTGATTTTACCTAGTTGAGGCTAACGCCATCTAGTGACGGGTGTAAAAGTCTGTAACTATTGCACTGCAGCGCCCTCGGCGCCACCCATAGTGGCAGTTACTAGAACTAACTACCACAGACTGCCATGCTCGCCAAGTACTTTGTACGTGCTATTAACAGGCCTTAAGTTTGGCCGATATTTTTGTATGAGGTTGACCTATACACGGTGAAATTTGATCGTTTGTTGGTCAATTTGTATGGGAACGTAAAATAAATTTTTGAGTTCCCAGCATTGGTCCCATAGGAAAAGTTGTTTATTTTAACGGGCTGAATCATCCCTTTAAGGGTCCAGAACGATCAAAATTTCACCAAGTATGTTAGTAATATAAATAATGTTTTACAAATAATTCTTTATTTGTAAAACATTAATAACCTCGCCAACGTAGCCAGCATCATAAACAACGTTTGTTCTACGGGATGTCTGACAATAAAAATGATTTTTCAAGTTTTTAATGTCCTTTCGTGACATTTGTAAGTCTATGTGTTTACATAGACTTACAAATGTCACGAAAGGACGCGTTTACTTAGCTAACGTCGCGTCGTCCTTTCGTCTGAAAGGACGACGCGACGCTAGCGCGTAATCTTTCTTTGCGATGCGCGTAGAGTTATTAACATTTCCACCGGGAAAATTATAATAAATATTTATTTCTGTATGAAAGTACCTAAAATTAAACAAATTATCAAAAGTCATAGAACAAAACGTTGTTGTTTATGATGTTAGCTAAGTAAACGCGTTTTCTGACGAGATGCTTTTCTGACCATATGCATTTCTGATGAAATGCGACGAATTCTAATCCTGCGAGATGATTGTAGTATCGAGTGTATAATATTTTTAAAGTAATGTTGTCTTTGTCACACCTGTGCATGATCTTGTCCATCCACGAGACCCCCTCCCTGCACGGCGTACACTGTCCACAGGACTCATGCTTGTAGAACATGATGAGGCGCGAAATGGCCTTCACGATGTCCGTGGACTTGTCCATCACGATGATGGCCGCGGTGCCCAGAGACGTGTTGGCTGCTACGAGACCGTCGAAGTCCATCAGTACTGTTGAGCAGACGCTGTGGACAAATTAAATGTAGTATCAAATTAACTTGCTTATCAATTTATAAACGTTAATATTTACTAATCACCACATTTGTTCTCAGCTTATTATTAAGCTTCCACCGTCCGTCCGTCGATCTGTCCGTTTGACATCTTTACTAATATTATAAATGCGAAAGTGAGTTTGTTTGTTTGTTTGTTACGCTTTCACGCCGTAACTACTGAACCGATCATCATGAAATTTTGCATACAAGTTCTCTCTCACCTTTAATCCCGGGAAAAAGTACTATTCCCGAGAGATTGACATTAACGCGGGCGGAGCCGCGGGCGAAAGCTAGTAGGGCTATAAATATTGAACTATAATAGAGACTTGACAATTTCACAGAATCTATTGCTGCTATAACGAATTATTATTATTATAATTACTAAATTAAATCCTACTGCTGGGCAAAGGCCGGGCCTTTTTCTCTGCTTCTCATTGTTCCCTATTTTGAGCTTTGGTTGGCCAGTTGGTTAATAAAAATTGAATGCAATCAAAAAATTAAGGGCTCCTTAAATAGAACTTGTTTTTGTGATTTTTTTATAGTTGCATATTGTGGTGGTACCGAAACCCTGGTGTGGGGTTCCGACTTGGTCACTTATTTTATATCATTGGAAAAGTTAATTTGAATAATTGGGTGACCAGCAACATTGTGGCGGGCGGGTCTAGTAGAAATACTTAGAAATAAACTTACAATCACTATAAAAATGAATATAAGAAAAGTATAAAATATGTAAAAAACAAACCAAATATAGTCTATTACTTGTTTATCAGCTAATGCAATTAATACACACATATGCGTCATCTCGAACCACGGACTATACGGAATCACTATAGTATACATTCAAACAATCAGCATTTCCATACAAAACTATGTAAGTATGTATGTCGTTTACATCCTGTATCATTATTTGTTTTTTAATTTCCAATATTTGATGACTGTATTCTTGTGCCACCCATGGCAAAGCTTATCTACGCTAATGGTTTTTCAACACTCCTTGCGCAGTTGAAAAAACATTTGATCAAGTATAAAAACTAGATAAAAGTTTTTTATACTAAGGAAAAAGCTAATAAATAATGGTCAACAACTTACTCTTGAGGAATGCACGGTGTAGACGAGCCCCCGGGGATGATGGCCAGCAAGTTTTCCCAGCCCCCGGTGACTCCCCCCGCGTGCCTATCAATGAGCTCCCGGAGGGGGATGCTCATCTCCTCCTCCACGGTGCAGGGTGTGTTGACGTGTCCGGAGATGTTGAAGAGCTTGGTGCCCGAGTTCCGCGGCCGACCGAACGACGCGAACCACGCGCCCCCGCGACGGCAGATTGTCTACAATTTTAAATAACACGCTTAAGGCGCTGTGCATCAGGAGAATACCGTCGTCATCATCATCATCATCAGGTCTTTTTAGTCTCCACTGCAGGAGCATGACCCTCTCTGTACTACCGGAGCCATACTTGGCCAGAGCAGACAGAGGATTTGGCCTACACTCTCCTCGCTGGCCAGATGGGTTGGATAGGTCTCATTAATTTTTATGAGCTTTGTTTAGCTTGTATTTCCTAAGTCGCCTCTTACGACGTCCATGGGAAGACTAGGAGTGGTCCTATTCTACTGTGCCGAAAACCACACGGAGAATACTGTATAACGTCTATTTTTTCGTCGCGCAGTTAGCCTTATTTTTCATGGAATGCTAACACGAAAAAAATATGAAGTACAGTTCAAAGATCAAAATAAATGATTATATCAAAATATTTTTAAAAAAATATTTAAAACCTATCAAAATAAAATAGCAAAAAAGCTACCTATATCCAGAAAAAAAATCACTACGAGTATATAATATATCGCGCGATGTCTGCTACAAATAGTTAAGGGATACAGCGCCTTAAGGCTCAGCCCACACTTACAGAGGCGCGGGGAAGATGCTGGGAATAAATCAATTTAAAGTAATCCTTAACTACTATGACATGCAGTTGAAAACATGGACCGGCTCTCTCACTCACCAAACGAAGCATAGAAGCAGTAAAGCTTCTACTCAAAATTCTCTGAGTCTATACTTACAGGAGCCACAGAAATAGTTTCAACATTGTTAATAGTGGTGGAGCAGCCAAAGAGACCGACATCAGCGGGGAATGGGGGCTTGAGTCTGGGCTTACCCTACCAAGGGGGATGACATGGGGGGCAGGACGAAATGGAGGAGCGAGCGGAAGGATGGGCTTCCGACTCTCTCACTCACCGAACGTAGCTTAGAAGCAGTTAACTTCTACTCAAACGTCGATTTTCTCTGAGTCAATACTGACAGGAGCTACAGAAATAGCCACGTTGTTAACAGTGGTGGGGCAGCCAAAGAGTCTGACGTCAACGGGGAACAGGGGCTTGAACCTGGGCTTGCCCTTTCAAGGGGGACGACATGGGAGGAAGACGAACGCCTCCAGCTCTCTCACTCACTGAATAAAGCAAGGAACTGGTAAATCTTCTACTCAAACGTCGATTTTCTGTGAGTGTGGTACTTCCCCGGACGAGCCGGCCCATTCATGCTACTAGCAAAAATAAATTTTGCTGGTAGCGTGGCTCTACCCTTATCTATATGTGGACGAGATACTTTCTATAAAGAATAAAAAGAAATACTTACAGGAGACACAGCAATAGTTTCCACATTGTTAACAGTGGTGGGGCAACCAAAGAGACCGACGTCAGCAGGGAACGGGGGCTTGAGCCGGGGCTTCCCCTGCTTGCCCTCGATGGACTCGATGAGAGCAGTCTCCTCGCCGCAGATGTACGCGCCGGCGCCGCGATGTACAAACACGTCGAAGTCGAAGCCTGAACCGCAAGCGTTCTTGCCGATTAAGCCTGCTTGGTATGCCTGTAAATGGTTGAGGATTAAGAAGTAATTAATTGAAATCTGTATTTTTATACAAGATATAAGAAAAACAAAATTTTATGTATGTATTTAAGTAGGTACTCGTATGTATGTTTCACCAGTTTTTGATGTGAGGTATCATTAGATTTGTCCCAACAGTGACATAGGCTAAGTGACGTTAGCAAAACATTTATATGGCGGACATAAACTGTCAAAAAGGTAACTCACCTCAGCAATAGCCACTTGCAGGTTGCTAGCCTCATTATAGAACTCTCCTCTGATGTAAATATAAGCTGCCTGTGCACCCATAGCACTCCCAGCAATGAGGCAACCCTCCACCAGCTTGTGAGGGTCATGGCGCATGATCTCACGGTCCTGGAATACAGTGGAATAAAGGTTTAATATATGAATCTTGTATTGAATTCCATTTTATTGCAATTACAATATTATTATACCTAAGTATTACGTAATAAAAGGGAACTATATTTTTTGTCACCAAAGTTTATATTTATCATTAACTTGTATCACCAAATAAATAGATCTATCGCCACGAAATATTTTCATTCTTAGATAAGCAAAAAGTGTTCTCAGGTATGAATTATCAAATTAATGTTAATATATTTGTAAAATAAGAGATGGATTACCAATAAAATTATAGTTCATTATATAAATATTAACTTCGTTCTTTTAATGATAGTTTTATTACTTGATTAATAGCTTTGTGCTCAGAATGGTAGATCTGTCACCAAATAAATCGATTATCGGTCCCTGACTGCGACTCCTTTTTATTTGTTATTATGTCACCAATACAGTACAGTACTTAGCTACATTTTATTTAGTTTAGTTATTTAAATAATAGTAATCGTTACCAATTTAATACGTTAATTTATAAATTTAATGAATATCAAAAAAATTAAAGCAAAATGGCCCTATTGGCCAGAAAAGCAAAAGGCCCCTTCAAAGTTAAAAGTATTTATTTGCATAAATGTAGGTACAGTAAGTTGATGATCTTAGTTATTTTCCCCAGTACATTTTAACCTTCACAAGGTGTGCAAATATGTATAACATTATATTAAAATGTATCATTATTAAAATTGCAAATATAATACATTAATATTAAAATAAAAAAAGCAAATAAAATAGTAGATAAAATATCAAACAAAGTCAAAACCAGCCCTGATTATTCAGTGATTGTTATTTATAACAATATATATCGATTATTTTTATTTTTATTATGTTTTATTTACTATTCTATTATAAATTATTTCTGAAATATATTTATACTGCCTGTGGAAAGTAAGATCTTTGGGAAGGCCTATGTCCAGCAGTAGACTCTTGGCTGAAACGATGATGACGACAACCCTTAATTTTTTTTGATGCTTTATGAATTTTTAAGTGACTTAATATATGATTTATTGATGATCTCTTTAAATTAGTTTGGTTTAATACTTATTAGGACAAACCTATTATAATACATACAAAAACATTTATTTGGTTCTAGATCCTAAATCTCAATGATTTTAAGTGATTTATTGTGGAATTGCTTTTATATTGTTTGGTGACCACATTTTGGTCACAAATCTACTATTTTGAGAGCAAACCCTATTATTTAAGAAACACGAAACGAATTTAATTGGTGATAGTTTAAATCATACCCGTAATAAAACTGTATTATGTGATTTAAATTAAATGTGTAACAATCGAAATAACATTAGAAAACACTACCAAAATTTACTTTATGGCAAGATTTAAAAAATGCTGTAGTTTTTAGAATATACACATTATCACGTCTTTAGCCCTTATGGGGTAGATAGAGCCAGGGGCCAGAAGACCTAGAGGATACATTTAGCATGTTTGTAAAGGTGGAAAACAGAACCAAAAGACTGGTGAGTTGCTAGCCCATTGCCTATTGACATAATTATATTTTTGCCCATTCCCTTGATTTGCCTTTATGGGAAGAGAAGCAGCTGGTACATTCTAAGTGATCAGAGCTAGAAGAATACTGTCTCTATCTAAAATTTTATTTTTGGCAGGAAATTATGCAGTGGTCTGCCATTGCCTTCTCAACAGCTTCATATAGCATTGACTTAAATTTTGAGGTTTAGTCGCAAGATTAAATAAATAATTTTTAAATAATATATATATATATAAATAAATAAATAAATAATCTGCATCCTAGAATTTTAGTTGAATCTGCCCTGCTTGTTCTATTTTACCATCATCATCATCAGGTCTTTTTTTAGTCTCCACTACAGGAGCATGACCCTCTCTATACTACTAGAGCCATACTTGGCCAGAGCAGTCAGAGGACTTGGCCTACACTCTCCACGCTGGCCAGATGGGTTGGAGAGATCTCACAGATATTTATAAGCTTTGTTTAGCTTGTATTTCCTAAGTCGCCTTCTACAACATCCACTTATAGGAATACTTGGAGTGGTCCTATTCTACTCTGCCGGATACCACACGGCTTGTTCTATTTACTAATCTCCATACCTTACAGGTACCAGGTTCTCCTTCATCAGCATTCACTACCAAGTATTTTGGGCGGCCATCAGATGGCTTGTTCATGAAGGACCACTTCATGCCTGTGGGGAAACCGGCGCCACCACGACCACGGAGACCTGACGTCTTAAGTTCACCTAGAACATAAAAAAGAAGTTGTATTTCAAAAGTAAAAACACCCTATTTTAACTGTCTAGGTAAAGTTGGTTTGATGTTGTTTTTTTTCATTACGTTGTTGTCGATTTGTTATTGGAGGGTTTTGGTCAAAAGAAAAGACAAAGGAATAGCAGCATCAGAGGCAAGACTAAGGTCTATGTCCTGGACCTTAGTTTTGCCTCTGATGTTGCTATTACTTTGAAAATAAGGAGATAAAAGTGGAAATGGACAGGCCACATGATCAGAGGGAAGGCTAAATGGAGTAAAATGATCACACAATGGTACCCAAGGGATGGAAAACGAAAGAGAGGTAGACTACAAAGAAGGTGGGATGTCGTCATCCCACTACTATCGACATTAGACAAGTCACGGGAACAACATGGGGAAGAGTGGCCATGGAAAGGCCAGAATGGAGAAGACTGGACCTTTACCACCTGGCAAAGGGACACACAAAAGTGGAAAAAGAATCAGCAAATACAAAAAATTAAGGACTACTGTTGTGTCCAAAAGAAGGCTTTTATTTGTCTAAAAACATGGGGGTTTATGAGACAAACCTAAATCCATCCAGCTGTTTGGAAGATACAAGGAATAAAGAAATTTACATGATATGCATGAAACACATAAAACCTTTCAGAGGTCAGGTAAAAAAAAATTTAACAGAATTTGTTAGACAAATCAATCAGTGATATCTTAGGTGCTTGTTACAGGGACCCATAAGGGTGATTAACTCCTATCAAGGACCCATAAGAGTCCTTGATTTTTAAATAATTTGCACCAAAATTAATAGAAATGATTTGCACCAAAAAAATACAACTTAATTGTAAATATTAAGTGATACTGTAACACCATTAAGTGATCATAGGGCCTACAACTAGCAAGTGATAAAGGATATACATATGCTCTGGGAAACATTGACTAATTGCCCAGACAGTATGCAGATACTGAACAGATTATCCTTTCAAATATACTTATGAATAAATAAATAAATATATACGGACAAATCACACAGATTGAGCTAGCCCCAAAGTAAGTTCGAGACTTGTGTTATGGAATACTAACTCAACAATACTATATTTTATAACAAATACATATATAGATAAACATCCAAGACCCAGGCCAATCTGAAAAAGATCATTTCCATCTTGACCTGGCCGGGGATCGAACCCGGTCACTCCGTGTCGCAGGCAGGCGTGTTGACCGCTGCGCCACGGAGCTAGTCGAATAATAGAAATGAATAGATGGATGGATACTTATAAAAGCTACCATTTATTTTGATTACTACACTATTGCACAACACAACAAATAACACATGTCTGCCAACATTATGGTATGATGCCTTGAAGTGACTGAAATACTCACCAACAATCCATTCTGGTCCCTTCAAAATGATCTCCTTGGTCATGTACCAGTCACCACGCATGATAGCGCCTTTCAAACGCCACTCATGGCGTCCGTAAAGGTTTGTGAAAACCCTATCGCAGTCTGCCAGTGGACCATAGTGGCTCTTCGTAGGAGCCTGGGTCTGTTGGCCACGCACCGGTACATTGTTAATGTTCGCCAAAGGCCCAACAATGCCTGAAACATTTGTCAAAATTATGTAAGCTGACGACTAAACCAATGCGCATTATTTTTCAGTAATTTACGAAATAGACTGCAGACATAGTCTTTTGATAAATTGTGAAACAATGATATATCTGTTATTATAACACTCACCAAGGTTTCCCTTTGGGATTTTTGTGCCCTTTATTATTCTAGCCAGCGCACCAGCCATTTTCATTGAAACGAAAATCTTTTCCAACTGTCAATGTCAGTTTATTTTTTTATTCGATTTGAGTGACGGAGTCGCAGGTGACAGTTGATGTTGCCACTATAATAGTAATAATTAATAAATATGGAGTATTAAAAAAAAATAATAAAAAAAAAAGTAATTTATTGCCTTTGCTTACAGTAAACCTCAGAACAATAACGTTATTGTTCTGAGCAGTAAACATAAAAATGGCTAACATCTAAAAATAAATGGCAAAGGAATGCCTCAGCTTGTGTTACCTTACCACGTAGGTACCTACGTGGTGGTAACGCTGTTTTTCAGGCACCCCCTCTCCCTGAGATCTCATGCGGGAGTTTATTGTATGAGGGCTTCACAATTAAAAAAATAAGTGAAAAAAAACAAAAAATATAAAAAACGAAATGGAAAAAGTATGTAAATATTACATATTTCTTATTTACTCTACGTTTTGTGAATACTTAAGAGTGCGACAAATATGTGTGAGTGTGGTGTGGTGTAGTGTAGTGTGGTGTGGTATGGTGTGGCGTGGTGTGTTGTGGTGTAGTGCAATGTATTATATGTATTTATTTTATCAATATATATACAATTTAAATATAAAATACTTAAACTAATGCTACAACTAAAAATAAATAAAAATTAATATATATTTACAAATAAAAAAGGCCCGGTAAATCGTTGCCTCGCGGTAGCGTGCCCAGAAGGCTGGCAGCATTGCCACGTTGGATGGCAATGCTGATCTTTTGGTCAAGGTATAGACCAGCCTTCTGGTCATGGGTCACCTCGATCAATTTATGGGCAATGGTGCCGAACAGCTTATGGGCTGATAGCCCCTATGGTCCCAAAGTTTCGATCCCAAACGGCTCAAATATGTAGTTGTTTTCAAGACTACTGTACTTGCGCCGCTTGAGGTCTTCCGCTGACGCTGCTGAACCGGCCTTGGACCCTGCGCCCGGGAGGTGAGACGGCGCCAGTGTGTCCACGCAGGTTGCGTCCCACACAAGCGCTCGCCCCAATCTCCAGGGCACAAGGGTCATTCCATCCGGTCTCTTGCCATCATCCCGCGCCAGACCGGTAGGTTCTAAAACCGCCGGCATGTGAATGCTGGCAAGAGGCCGGTGAATAATATTATTAAGCGCAGAGTGGCGCCCAAGCCGGCCAGCACTTCTGCGGCAAGAGAGACCGTGATGGCCTAGTCCGTCGACAGCATTTTTAAATTCAAAATTCAAAAACATTTATTTAACATAAGTCATTTGGACACTTATTAATTGTCATATATTTTCAACTGAGAATTGTTGACGTCAGTAATTTACTTATGGCTAAGTTTAATGCCGCTTCCAAAGCGGAGTGCAGAAGAAGCGGCAACAAACTGCACAGCGCATTTTCTCCAATCGACGTCAACTTACAATTTTAGTTTATCTTAAAAAGTAGGCATGTGGACTGAGTATACATTGTCCTTATTATAGTCATTGTAAATTGAATTTAAAAAAATTTGGTTAAGAAAATAATATATGAATATATAAAAAAAAAATGTCAAGATATTGAAATTATATAAATGTCATTTTTAAAAATATTTTGTACCGAATGTACCAAATATATAGTCATATATACAAAACTACGAGGTGTCTGCGCCAAGCTCAATACCAATATTATTGTCATTCAGGAAATCTTTAGTACTATAATAGGCCTTTTTACAAAGTAACTGTTTTACATAACCTTTGAATTTTCTATCAGGCATATCTAGGATTGGTTTTGATAACTTGTTATAAAAACGTATACAGTTCCCCATGAACGAATCACTAACTCTGCTAAGCCGATACCGCGGTAGAAATAGTTTATGATCGTTACGCAAGGGTCTATCTCTTACATGACAATTTTTTTTGAATGACGAAATATTTTTCCTTACGTGCATTATGTTCTCGAGTATATACTGTGAGGCTACCGTTAAAATATTTATGTCTTTGAACAAATCTCTGAGCGAATCCCTCGAGTTCAAGCCGTAGATGGCACGGATTGCCCTTTTTTGTAATATAAAAATAGTTTGAATGTCGGTTCATTTCCCCAGAGAAGTAATCCATATGACATTAAACTATGAAAATAGCTAAAATATACAAGCCTAGCAGTTGCCACATCTGTTAATTGTCTAATCCTTCTAACAGCATATGCTGCGGAACTAAGTCTATTCGAAAGTTTTGATACATGAGCGCCCCATTGCAATTTAGAGTCTATTGTGATTCCTAAGAAGGTGGTATCATTTACAAAGTCTAGTATTTTACCTTCAACTAGTATGTCAACGTTGGACTGCCTCACATTGGGGACTGTAAATCGAATGCATTGGGTTTTTTGCGCATTCATCAAGAGATTGTTGACTGAGAACCAATTTGAGATGGCAGATAGAGTGTTATTTGTAGCTTGAACGTCTTCGCTAGCGCGGTCTAACTTGAATATTAGAGACGTGTCATCCGCAAATAACACTATTCCCGCTTGTTTTTCAACCATATAAGGCAGGTCGTTGACATAAACTAAGAAAAGGAATGGGCCTAAAATGGATCCTTGGGGCACACCTATTTTTAAGTTAGTTCCTTTAGACTTTGTGTAATTTATTTCGACTGTCTGAAGCCTATTTTTTAAATATGATTCTATCAATTCAATGGACTTATTTTCAAACCCGTATTGCCGGAGCTTGAGCAAAAGTGTCTGATGATCAACGCAATCAAATGCTTTTGAGAGATCACAAAATGCACCAATGGCATCCTGTGAATTCTCCCATGCGTTATAGATATGAGTAATTAGGGCCACAGAGGCAACGATGTTCAGTCGTGCAAATTGCACCTAACCTTAAAGATGTCGCCAAACGAAAGGACTCATCGTCCAGGAGTGTGCCCAAGTTGGCAGAAGGCAGTGCTTGTAACCAAAGACCGGACTCCCATTCAGCGACAGCTAAGAGACGGGCACGCTCTGCAGTATTGTCAGATGACTCAATCAATTTATAAATATTATAAATCCGTCAGGATTATCTTATCTCTATGAAATAATCCATATGAAAAAATCACACGGTACGATTTGTATGAAATTGATCATAATCCTGTGTCATATTCGTATCCTACATATAATAATGGTTGGATAATGTGATTGTAAGTAAAATGAAATGACGGAGTTCTTGGTGGGAATTTTGGCGGAGAGCAAGCCTTGTGTTTTGGATTGTTTTGTAAATTGTTTCTAGTGGACTTTATAATGTGAAATCGGTGTAATTTGGTGTTATAAATGCCCATGTTTATGAACAATGTGTGGAATAACTGAAATAAACTGTCACAGTGCGGCTGTAGTGAGATTTACTTAGCGGGCTGGTGGACCGCCTTATCTCGTTGCGTCGTCTGTGATCAAGCCGTAGAAACGATGAAATGAACTATTTAATCGTTTCATTGCTAACAAGACTTAGAAAAAGTGCGGGGAAACTCATTTATACTTGATACTGGCTAAATATGCAACGCGTGAAAACCATACATAAAAGAAAAGAAATGAAATTGACGTTGACGTTGACAACTTGTGACGTAAATGTAAATATTAGGTAGGTACCTAGCTCGCAAAAATGTATTTTCTTACCAATTTGAAAATAAATAAATAGGTACACTTATTTGTTTAATAAAGTGGTAAAAATCGGATTCTGATCATTAATTCTTGCTATTTATTATGAACTATATATAGGAAAGTAGATAAATAGAGGCTTAGTTTTTATTTTGTAAACAATGACATTTTATTTTGCATTATCAGTTTTATCTGCATATAAATAGCAGGTATATTTCGTGCATTGTGCCATTAGATAGGGACTGAACTTTAGACTTCAATCAGGTGTTATAGAAGTTCAGGATGGCATCCGTTATCCCGGCAGTGACCAAACTATCAGGAAGAATTATAAGGATCCTGGGCTGCAACCCTGGTCATATGACTCTTCAGGGGACTAATACATACCTGATAGGGACTGGGAAGAAGTAAGTAGATTGTGCAGAAAATGAAAAGGCTTGGCATAAAAGGGAGCTTACACCAGGATTTTTACAAGCAACACAATTTGGATGTTTGTCCAATTAAATATTATTTCATGTTGAATCTTTTAATGTATCTTAATCTTGTGATTTCTTTCATAATTTTGCGAAAAGAGTCTATAACCAAAACAATTTTATATATCTTCTTAAGATATGTTTACTAAAAATCATAAGCAATTCACAAATTGTTTGTTTGCCGTCTGTTTGTATGCTTAGTAGCTTATGTCTGCGGCTAGCTTATTCCATTTCACTTACAATTAGATTTTTATAATCCTACAAGAACCTTACAATTTTCCAGGACCAAACATTTCTTTTGATGCAATTTCACACAGATAGATTATTACCTGGATTAACACATAGGCTACTTTTCATCCTGGAAAAAAATACTGTTCAGGCTGTATAAACTGTATTTATGTATCCTTTATAAACCTTATTATCTTTTCATTTGACTCATATTTCCAAAAATATGATGATCAATCACTGCAGAATAGCCATCTGGACGGAATATGCACATTTTTATTGTTAAATAAAATTATTTCAGTCGGATCCTCTTGGATACTGGTGACAAAGATGTAAAAGAGTACCAAAAGAACCTGAGTGAGGTGGTGCAATCAGAACAGGTTGATATTGAGCATATTGTGGTGACCCACTGGCATCATGACCACATCGGTGGAGTTGAAAATATTTATGGAAAGATAGCAAGTTAGTAAAATGTCTTCTTTTTTTTCTATGTATGATAATTTTAATATTACTTACTAGCTGTTTCAGTTCTATCAGGCAGTACGTAGTAGTTTTACCCCCTACTAAGTATGATTTATTGAGCTTAATGGTTTATATGTTTTTTACTTCTTTTACCAAGTTTCATTCAACCCTTATTTTTACCCTTGATCAAACAGCCTGTCAGTTTCTTCTTTTATAGATTCTTACAAATTTTATGACGTTTGTTCTGTTGTAGAATTTTATTGTATTTTTGTATTTAAGTTTTGGCTTAAGTTTATGGCTGTAAAAGCATTGAATTGGTAAAAGAGAGATTTGCCAGAGAATCACCAGAGAACTCTATGCTATCATTTTCAGAACAACCAAAAATCTGGAAGCACAAAAGAAGCAGTGAAGATAGTCCTGACAATGAGCTACCACCATCAATCCCAATTAACTGGCTCTCTGATGGCCAAGAGATCACCGTAGAAGGAGCCACCATTAAAATCCACCACACTCCCGGCCACACAACGGACCATGTGGTGTTAACATTAAAGGAAGAGAATGTACTGTTTAGCGGAGACTGCATACTAGGAGAGGGCACTGCGGTCTTTGAGGACTTGTATACTTATATGAGGAGCTTGCAAAAAATACTGGATTTAAGGCCCGGTGTCATTTATCCTGGTCATGGGCCTGTTATTGATGTAAGTTTAAAAAATCTTTAGAAATGAGACCTTTAGATCTGAGCAAGAAAAAGATGTCAGGATTTTTAAGAACAACACCTGTCTGTTACTCATAAATAAAGCAAAGGCTTGTTACAAATATTAATCTATTGTTGCTTGTTCTGTAGTAAAAAAGTTTTTCAACAAGCCTTTTTTAAATTTATTTATGCACTCTGGCATCACCTGGTTCTGTGGGCACTTTTCCACACCTAGGCCTCGTGTTTGGGCCCATTGTATGTGAGTAGAAGACTGCATTTCTATCTACTACTGCTTTGGAGAGTTTCGCTCTCCAACCTCTTAAAAAATAAAATGTAATCAAAATGGTCGCTTCCGTATGAGATAAGCACAGGACCGAGAAGGATGGCGGAAAAAGAGAGGCCTATACTTAGCAGTGGGTGGAATGATGATGATGAAAATAGACTTATGAAATAGATTACTTTATGATTTTAAATAGGACATGCACATATAAGATTATTTGCAGATTTCTTAAAAAATATTTCTATTTCAGGATCCGATCCCGAAAATAGAATACTACTTAGAGCACAGAAACAAAAGAGAAGCACAAATATTAGAAGCGTTGAAGAATAATGCTTCTAAACAACTGAATGAGATGGATTTAGTCAAAATAATTTATACGGAGACTCCAGAGCACCTGTGGCCGGCTGCTGCGTATAATGTGAACCACCATCTTACCAAGCTCACCAAGGAAAATAAAGTGATTTGTGTGAAAGTTGATGATGAAAATAGATGGCAGTACAATGTGGCGTGCAATTGTAATTTATAATGTTTAATGTTGAAGATTATATATGTTAAATATGCTGTTTATACATATACATTTGTTAAAATGTAATTGTATTAATTATTTTTATTCATAAATACTCACGGTTTCTTTTATATTTCATGAACAAAAAAGGTCCTCTCAATTGTTTGCACGTGTCTTATAAATCGATGCGGCTGCACACACGAAAAATTGTCACGTTCCCTGTGCAACCGATAGAGGCACGATCGGCCTAAGCGTTCGGGTTGTGACGCATCTATCTCTCTTTATCTTCCGTAAACCGACTTTACAGACAAGCATTTTTTTTACTTTAGGACTAGACTTTGTTATTATGCCTCCCCTGTTTGTCCGTCAGTTTGCCTGTCATTTCGTCACATGGCATCTCTATTGAACCATTATATTATCTCTATGATTGAACCGTAGACTTAATTTTTTTACAGAATGTGTACTGTTGCCAATATAGCAACAAAAATAAAAGAAATTATGGGATAAAAACCATTCCCACATAAACAACATTTTTTTAGTTATTTATATGGTAGTACAGAAACTCGCACTTGGCCTTTATAATTGCCTTGTTTAATAAAAACAAATTCAAATATAAAATGATACCTATTATTTGTAATAAATGCTAAATATTAGTTTTATGACGTGATAACGTCTTATAAATCGCTGAACGCCGGCTGCACTCAGGAAATAGTGTCACGTTCAGTGTGAGTGCGTTACCCCAGCCGACTAGGTGCTCCTTTTAAGAATTGATAAATACCAATAATTCGCTCATTACTTCATGTAAATGTCCCTGAAAGTAAGAAATTGACGTCGTTTCAGAGATAATGAGAAAAATAAATTAGAATTTTTAGAGAGCGCGGAACAAGCGATAGAGAGGCACGATCGGCCTAAGCATTCGACTTGTGACGCATCTATCTCTCTTCCACCGTTATCACGAAAAATTATCGTACTGACCTGTACCATTTTTTTCATAGGAAAGCAAATAAAAAGCACCATAAAATCTCAATACTTAATTTATTAGTAGTAATTGTATAAATACAAATTTACATCCGGGGCCGTTTGGGCGGCGGCATGATGTCGGAGTCGTCGTGGAAGCGATGGTGCTCAATGAACTCCAGCAGACGCTCGCTCGTCACGGGGTTCTGGATGCTGTCACACACCGCTGTAAGGAAATACAGGCTTGTATATATTTTTTTAGAATATACCACAAAATAAAAAAACTTCCGTTTTTTTTTTTTGTGGTAAAGAACATTTTGTTGTCCGTCTGTCTGTCAAGACCTTTATCTCAGAAACGCGTGGAGGTATCAAGCTGAAATTCATATCAAAAACCTCAGGTCTACTGTCATTTGGAGCTGTGAAAAAATCAAACTTCTAAGTCAACGCAATCAAAAGATACAGCCGTTCCATATCTCAAAACGAAAAACGGACCCCTTATAGAATCACTTTGTTGCCCGTCTGTCTGTCAAGACCTTTTTCTCAGAAACGCGTGGAGGTATCAAGCTGAAATTCATATCAAATACTCAGGTCTACTGTCAAAAAGAAATACCTATATCCACACGTAAGAAGCCGGGGCGGGTCGCTAGTATGTCTATAATTATGAGTCCCAGGAATCATCCCTGTTCTGCCCAATTAGGGGTCTAGTATGGTAGAACCTACGTGGGTAGAACAGCGATGATTTTTGGGATGAATTCACTTTCCCGTTTACCGTCAATTCCTTAGGGTGAATGAGACAAATATATTTGTTTTTACCGTCAATTCCTTAGGGTGAAACATATTTGTTTCTCCCCAGTTATACCACTCAACAGAAAAAAAAGTAAAGATATTACTTACATTTAGCGGTATTGAAGCTGTTAGGATAAGACTTGTCTGTCCGCTCCCTCATGAACACCCATCGGTTGTTCTCGAACTTGCACTCTATTATCTTGTTGTTAAGGTTCTTAATGTCTTTCGTTACGTTCATGATGGCGAACGGTACTTCCAGTTGACCGACGAAGAGCTGTCCAATCTTTTTTGGTACGATTCTGAAAGGAAGAGAGAAATCAATATGAGAAATGCAAGATTTTTTACCACAATAATTATAAATACTTTTTGATTTATTATTTCTTCCATGCTGGTCTAAGAGAAAATAACTCTGGTCTTTGTTGAATTCTTCGTTTTCTTGCTTTCCTTCAAAAGGCGTGTTTACATATATCTTAAAGAGTCGGCAACGCATCAGCTGCTCCTCTGGTGTTGCAGATGTCCATGGGTGATGGTTACCACTATCCATCAGGTGGCTCGTCTGCTCGGTTGGGACGCCGATCTATACGTTTTTTCTTTACTCCCAGACCAACATGGAATTTTAAAATTGCATATTTTGAGGACTAATAGCTATATATAGGCTACTAGCTTTCGCCCGCTGCTCGGCCCGCGTCAATGCCGATCCCTCGGGAATAGTACTTTTTCCCGGAATAAAAGGTAGCCTATGTCCTTCTCCGTATTCCAGAGAACTTGTATGCAAAATTTCATGATGATCGGTTCAGCAGTTACGGCGTGAAAGCGTAACAAACAAATAAACAAACAAACAAACTCACTTTCGCATTTATAATATTAGTAAGGATACTGAGAACTAAAAATTAAATTTAATACCTTTTTATGTCATCTTTTATATAGGGCATGCTTTTGTTGACATAATAAGCGCATTTGGCCTTTAATTGCCTCGTACTATATACATAAGAAGGGAGTGTACATCTCATACATAACATAATATACTTTGCACTCACCCTTGTCCACCGTCAGTCACGATTTTCAACTTGAAATCTACACTGTTCATGTTGCCAGGCTTCCATTTCAACACGTCAGGACATTGGCCAGGCATGTACGGCTGAAATAAAATATCAATTTAGAACAAAAATAAAAATATGGTTGTCTATAACTATATAAAATTTGACTAGCTCCGTGGCGCAGCGGTCAACACGCCTGCCTGCGACACGGAGTGACCGGGTTCGATCCCCAGGTCAAGATGGAAAATCTTTTTCGGATTGGCCTGGGTCTTGGATGTTAATCTATTTATGTATTTGTTATAAAATATAGTACCTATCGTTGAGTTAGTATCCCATAACACAAGTCTTGAACTTACTTTGGGGCTAGCTCAATCTGTGTTATTTGTCCGTATATATTTATTTATAAAGTCGAAAGCATCATTTAACGTAATAATAGTGGATTAAAGATAGATGCGTCGCAAGCCGAACGCTTCTCTATCGATCCGATCGTGTCTCTATCGCGTGTTCCGCGAAACGTAACACTTTCTCGTGTGTGCAGCCGGCGTTCATCGCTTTATAATACTTTACCACGACAAAAAAAAAACAAAAGAATCCTTGTAATTATTTATGTAAACCTTCAATTGAATATAAATAAAAATACTAGATACACAATCACATACAAAAATGAGCCGGGACCAACGGTTTAACGTGCCTTCAAAGCACGGGGGAACTCGAGATATTTTTATGCCACTTGCGGTCACCCATCACAATGGGGTCTGGGCCCAAGGTTGCTTAACTTGCTTAAGCGTTTTTACCACTCAGCCACCGAACTCCTCAATCTTCCTCGTAACAATATCAATGTAATATCCTTCTATTTCAACTGTTACCTCTTTAGACGGCTGGAATATAAGTCCATCAGGCTCGTGGCAGAGCGTCTTCGCGAACTTCTCCCCCAGAAGCCGCTGCGCCATCGTGACTTCCCAGAACTGTTTCAGACGCACACTGAACGGCTCGCTCTCCTTGTTTATCAGACCTTGCATCATTGCCTTGTGTCTAAAAATAAAAACACTATATATATATATATATACTACTAGCTTTCGCCCGCGGCTCCGCCCGCGTCAATGTCGATCCCTCGGGAATAGTATTTTTCCCGGGATAAAAGGTAGCCTATGTCCTTCTCCGCACTCCAGAGAACTTGTATGCAAAATTTCATGATGATCGGCTCAGTAGTTACGGCGTGAAAGCGTAACAAACAAACAAACAAATAAACAAACTCAGGATACAAAGAACTTAGGATTTAAGATTAGTTCTTGGCGGGAATTTAGGCGGACTGCACGGCTTTTATTTTAGTTTTTTTTTCAAATTGTTTCTAGTGGACTTTATAATGTGAAATCGGTGTAATTTGGTGTAATAAATTACCATGTTTATGTACAAAGTGTGGAATAACTAAAATAAAGTGTCATGGTGCGGCTGTAGTGAGATTTACTTAGCGGGGTGGTGTTTGCTCGCCTTACTGCATCGAATATGATCAATTCAGTGGATTCGTGGGAATTGTCGAAATCAGCGAAATGAATTACACCATCATTTCGTTGATACACAAGCAAGAATAACTCGAAAAATAACTAGATACTGGCTAAAATAAGCTTCTGAATGAAGTTTGAAGGCCAAATAGAAGAAATAAAAAAAAAGTAATAAAAAGATAAATTCTATTTCACTAAGCTTAGTCGGTCAGGGGTGTCATCCTCACTGCTCGGTGGTTATAGGTATGGCATCGGATACGTGCGCCCGGCCTCCCGAACGGCTACTTATTTTATCTCATTCATCCGAGTGAAAAGTATACGAATACCATTCATTTCCTTCCCAAATCCGAAAAAATCCTATCCTTCCCCAGCTTAAAAATGCTTGCGATGGGCAGCAGCGTCGGAAGCACAAGCCAATAAAACTGCGCTCGCCTGCCAAGCGTGCTGATTATGGTAATATCATCATCATCAGGTCTTTTTAGTCGCCACTGCAGGAGCATGACACCTCTCTGTACTACCGGATATACCATACGTAGCCAGAGCAAACAGAGGATTTGGCCTACACTCTCCTCGCTGGCCAGACGGGTTGGAGTTCATTTACTCATTGATGTTTATGAGCTTTGTTTAGGTTGTATTTCTTAAGTCGCCTCTTACGAACTCCATGGGAAGACTAGGAGTGGTCCTATTCTAATCTGCCGGAAACGTGTCCGTTACGCCAGCCAGATTTTGTTGAAAATTGTCAAAAATCGACATTGTAGTGCAGTAGATAATTAGATATAGAGCTTCTGTAAATGGTAAGCTAATTTTTAAATTTGGTATGCGTATATTTTTTGAATTATTTGATAAAAACAGTTCCGGCTAGCGTAACGTTACCGTAGCCAGATCTTTTTTTGTTTTACGGGAATTTTGAAATAAAAGTTATGTAAATAATTAGATATCAATTTGGTATAAATGGTACAACTTAAATTGTATTTGTATTTGCTATGGTTGCGAAGATATTTGAAATTCTGCTGGGGTAACGGTTTGCTCAATTGCTGTATCTCGGAATTGACTAAGCGGATGATGATGATTTTTGCACAGAACATCTGTCTAACTAGTTATAGTTTATAGCATAATAAAGGAATTCATAGTAATTAACCGTTTTGAAGTTATTTTTATTAAATAGAAATATGCTTTAATAGGTCCTATCACTTCCAATAAGCGCTCCAAAGACTAACTTGAAACGTCATTATATAGTGAAATACTGTCTATAAATGGTACCGAAGTTTCATTAGTATCCTATACGTAATTAAAAAGTTATGATGAATCTTCGATTTGTTTCGGCCATGGCGCGCGGCGGAGTTATTTAACGACCGATTAACCGAGTTTCCCGTACGAGTGGTCACTGAATCTTTTGTAAATAATTAGATATACATGTCAATTTAATACCTGCTAAATTTCAGACCTGTAAATTAATTAATTAACGAAATAATTGAAAAAAATGATGTTCGCGTGGTTACCCAACCAAATCTAGAATGTTATAAAAAAGCGGCCGCGCAATACATTATACCAACCTTCTAAAACTTACAGTATAATACATACGCGGTTTGTACAGACGAGCTATTTTTAAAAAGTAGGTACATTTATTTTAAAATAGCTACTAGCTACCAGTTACAGCTTAGCAGTTAGTAGTGGAAGCATCTTGATAATTTACTCGTAGTTAGTCTGCGTTATCCTTACTAATATTATAAATGCGAAAGTGAGTTTGTTTGTTTGTTAAGCTTTCACGCCGTAATTACTGAACCGATCTCTATTAAATTTTGTATACAGGTTCTCTGGAGTACAGAGAAGGACATAGACTACCTTTTATCCCGGGAAAAAGTACTATTCCCGTGGGATCGACATTAACGAGGGCGGAGCCGCGGAAGCTAGTGTTTACTATAAAACAAAGCTTTAGCTTGTACTGTTTCAAAAAGTACGTATCCTGAGAAGTAAACTGCATTGTTATGTCGTTTATTTATAATATTGTATTTTGATTTTTATACTAAAAACGTAATTTAAGAATACGGCTATCTTTATCTATACTAATATTATAAAGCTGAAGAGTTTGTTTGTTTGTTTGAACGCGCTAATCTCAGGAACTACTGGTTCAAATTCGAAAATTCTTTTTGTGTTGGATAGTCCATTTATTGAGGAAGGTTTTAGGCTATAAAACATCACGCTGCGACCAATAGGAGCGAAGCATCAATAAAAAATGATTTGAAAACGGGGAAAATTCATCTATACTAATTAATCATACTACGAAGTCGCGGGCAACAGCTAGTCTAAGACATTTGTGATTTTTTTAATCAGATTACAGAAAGCAATGGGAAGTAGATACTTACTGTAGATAAAATATGTAAGTACATACTACACTGTGATGTTATTACATTTTATTATTATTGATCTGTGATTTTATACAATAAAACTTTATATATGACTACAAGTATTTTACTTTAACTTATTCGGAACGATAACATAAAAAAGATATAGGTATTTATAAATTCTTTCTTTTTAATTTTAGATAAGCATGCGACGTTGCATATTGGTCCATAAGAAAAAACCTGTGATTATTTTTGAAGCTAATTTATAAACTTACTTACCTTTTTCGGACAAATCACTCAGATTGAGCTAGCCCCAAAATAAGTTCGAGACTTGTGTTATGGGATACTAACTCAACGATACTATATTTTATAACAAATACATATATAGATACACATCCAAGATCCAGGCCAATCTGAAAAAGATCATTTTCCATTTTGACCTGGCCGGGGATCGAACCCGGTCACTCCGTGTCGCAGGCTGGCATGTTGACCGCTGCGCCACGGAGCTAGTCAACAGTATTCTATCTAAAGATACGAAAATGTTTTATATTAATATAATATTAGTTATAACTAAGTTTTATTATATCACTTATGTAGCTCGTCTGTACAAAACACGTACGAGTATGAAATTATCTAGTAAGTTTAAGAAGGTTGGTATAATGTATGGCCAGGGACCGGAAAACCGGGTTCGGGGCTAATCTGATTAATAAAGAAACCCTATGATATGATTACCCAATGGATATGCTCATCACAACAATAGGGTTACTCCAACGATTTGATAACCCTATCGAACGGTTATCCTTATTAACTGGTTAACCACATCTATTAGGTAACCCTTTCATGTGTAAAACCCTATCATAAGGTTTACCCTATCATTGGATTAACCCTATCAAATGGTTAACAATATCGTTGATTAACTTTATTAATAAGTTAACTCAATCAACTTGAAACCCTAACGATTGTGTATTTAATCATAAGGTTAACCTTATTGATTATTGCCTGTCTCTTTCGCGCATTTCAGCGCGTTTTTAACCAAAGCCTTTATTTATGTTCGGAATTGAACAGACGCTGAACAGAGGCTATGTTTATTTGAACTGTCTCGACAATTAAAAACTGTACGGTTTTACTGTGAAATTATAAACATGCCATTAATATTAAAGTAAACTTTCGCGTTGGCACTTTTCACATTTAGGTAATGCAAGTTAATTTTATTTACATATTATATATTTATCCTTCATTTAAAACTTCAAAATCCATTGTTAGTGAAAGACGGCAGGACGCATAGTGCTGCACTTAGTTCTTTTTAGGGTTCCGTATCCAAAGGGTAAAAATGGGACCCTGTTAATTTCGCTCCGATGTCCGTCTGTCTGTCTATCTGTCCGTCTGTCACCAGGCTGTATCTCATGAACCGTGATAGTTAGGCAGTTGAAATTTTCACAGATGATGTATTTCTGTAGCCGCTATAACAACAAATACTAATAAATAGAATAAAATAAATATTTAAGGGGGCTCTCATACAACAAACGTGATTTTTTTGCTTGTTTTTGCTCGATATTGATAACGGCAACAGGAAGACGCTTGAAATATTCACAGAATATTCAGTTATATATTCACTACAAAAAAAAAGATTTTTTTGCTGTATTTATAGATAACGGTACGGAACACTACGTGCGCGAGTCCGACTCGCACTTGACCGGTTTTTTCCAAATATCGATAATCAACATGAATACAGATGAGGGTACAAGTAATAAAGTTATTGGTATTTATTTTTCTTTTTTTCTGTCGGCAAAATCTAAAAGCTACTAGTATTTTAGCATGAGCAGAAATTAAAAATTCAATTGTAAATACGCGCGAATAATATTTCGCGGCCGCGATGCAGTATATGCGCGGTTGGTGCGGGGCGAGGAAGGAGCGAGGCGCCAGCGGGAGGCCGGCAGCGGCGCGGCGGACGTGTCGTAACGAATAGGTACCGATTGCGCCGTGTATGAAAAAGAAATACATATAAATATGGAATATCCTAATTGTAGTATATGTAACTGTGCGTTAAATTTTGATGTGGTGTCTGTAAGCCTGAAAGCACAGAATACCTATGTTAGTTGCAGCTAGTAAACGGCGTGGGGGGAAAAAAAGGTTTGTGTCAGTTTCTGATGAAAATTTACAAGTAGGTATATAGGAAGTGTAGAGTATATGTCCATGTGATTAAATGGTTGCAGATAAACAGTTTTTACGGCCTTTGTATTAAGACAGAAATTGTAATTTATATATCATCACAGAATAGAAAGATTTGCTGTTGTTCCTTATAAAACAAAGCAAAATATTGATAACTAGTTGTTGCCCGCGACTTCGTCCGCGGCAATTTCAGTTATTATTGACCGAGCGAGCGAAGCGTCTCAGTTTCGACAGGCCGAAAATTCTTTTGTCCGTCTGTCTGTCTGTTCTCGCCTACAGGTCGCATTTCTCAACCGATTCTCATGAAATTTTGTGAGCAGGTTTGGTAATATGAGCAGATTTTTATGTCGAGCCATACTTTCGAAATTTTTAAAAATGGCTGAAATATGATGGTTCTAAACTGAAAAAACTCATAGTACAGCTATTTGAAAAGAAAAACAAAAATGCCATTAGACTTTTTTGTTATTCTTATTACGACGCAATTTTTTTGTCTGAACAACTTTTTTATACGATAAACTTGAACGTGTTTACAGTCGGCAATTTGCCCAAAAGTTGTCTGAAATCGATTTTCTGTATATTCTTTAGAATTAGTGCATTCAGTATGATGTCGTAAATGCAAATCTATGGTATGACAAGTATGAAAATGGTGCGTAGTAACTATGACGACGTAACTGAAGGAAATCATCCTTTAGTCAATTAGCATAACAGTAACAGATATATTTTAGAGCACTGGAGGGCAAATGTGGATGTTGGTTGTAAGGGTTCGCGAGGTCTACTGTTCTCACAAAACCACTAGTGATTAATTAGTTTTTTCTTAGTATAGATGAATAATTTTCCCCCGGTTCCAAAACATTTCTTTATTGATGCTTCGCTTAAAGCCTTCCTCAATAAATAGACTATCCAACACAAAAATGATTTTCCAATTTGAACTAGTAGTTCCTGAGATTAGCGCGTTCAAACAAACAAACTCTTCAGCTTTATAATATTAGTATAGATTAGCTGTCAATCCATCAAGTAAATCCCTTCCATTAAAATGATGACAAGCTTTTTATTTTGGTGATTTGCAATGTTGAACTTACGATACGCTTTAAACGTTTTAATTTTAAATCTATAAAATATGACAACATATTATTTTAATAAATCACAAGAAAAGAAACATATTTTATGTTTATTTACACTCTGAGTTTAGGGTTGGAACGCGCACGCGCGGCACATATTTTCATCATTACATTTAAAAACTTCACTTTTATTATAAAAATGCTGAAAAAGTGGAAACGTTTTGTGACCACTTTCATCAGACTACGACCGTTAGTGAGCTGGTTTGCGACCACTCATATAATATTTTAAAATATGCCAATAAAAAAAACATATGTGGTTGTCTGTAAAGTCGATTCACGAACGATAATTTTACGTGATAATGGTGGAAGATAGATAGATGCGTCACAAGCCGAACGTTTAGGCCGATTGTGCCTCCCTAACACTTATTCCGCGTATTCGTCTTTCAAAAACTATAATTGATTCAAAAATGTTTTAAATTGTATTTTTAATAAAGTATAATTATATAAATAGTACTAAATGTTGATTAAATAATATGGTAATCATTTGAAGTATTATTACTCACATTTATTTATGAGCATAATGATATTAAATTCCTTGCGAACCTTGCGGCGAAGTACAGATGGTATTTGGACTTTAACAAGGTGCTAAACTAGCAGCATAAAAAGGTTCTGCCACCAGACCTGGGATTCGTTCCAACAATAACGCCATAGGAAGTCAATATCCATTTCACCCAGACTAAGGGAGCCGATTGACGTATAATATTTTTATTCTAAATAATGCCAGAAATAAATAATAATAAAGTCACTTTCCACGACTTTCCCGAAAATTAGCGGGGGTGTGAGACAAAGGAAAGGGTGCGTGGTTTTAGGGGTACTATTTGTGAACGGGCGATTCGATAAAGACGTAGAAGTTTCCATATAAAAATCTGTCATTTAGAAAAGTCGTTGGTTTGAAAATAGCACACCTATTATAGATAAGGTAACTACAATATATTTTTGACGTATATAAACTAGTGGTTCTGCGAGAACAGTAGACCTCGGAGCCCTTACAACCAACATCCACATTTGCCCTCCAGTACCCTAAAATATATCTGTTACTGATATGCTAATTGACTAAAGGATGATTTCCTTCAGTTACTATTTCCCAACCCCCGCTGCTCTTAATTAGGTACCAGAGGAAACGGAAATTTAAACCTACGTTCCCCTTACCAGAAGACCCGACCAGACCCTTTTTTAAGAGGAAACACTAAGCTCAAGAGAATTGTAAAATATATATTTATAATATCTATTGCTGTCGCGCCGCGTGCTCAAACAAACCCCGCAGAGTGCGATAGAGATAACTACAGCTCGGCCGAAAAATACTTATAAAAATTACACAAAATTAACGCTTCGTAGTCCTCTGATTTCTTCTCCAAAACTTAACCGATTTAATTTCTTTCTACATTTTTTTTTTTAAAGAGTTTAAAGAGTTTATTAGAAACCAAAATAACATAATATTTAAATAACAATCTGGATCGTAAACAACTGCGATAGGATAGAACTGTGTTGCAGTTGCATTAAAAATTAAAATAAGCTATGGCTGTGTTTCTGCGTTTCTTTCTCTTATATAATTGCCCAAATTTGTTTTCTTGATGTTTGAACACAACGGAAATTTGTACCAATTGTTCATGTTTTTGAAGGTTCATATTTCTTTAAATAATTCAATTATGAAAAAAATTAACATACGGATTTTTTTAGCAAGAAATCATTACTCTATTGGTACTATCCGGCGAGGAATCAGGGGACTACTCTTGTATGGAAACACGGCCCTTGAGCTGAGCACCATGTTTAGTATGATTTTGTACACATTAACTACGAGTAAGTTGGAGTGATCCTCTTCAAGATCGGAAATATCGGAATAGTGAACTTGGCATGGGTGAATAGGAGGCAAAGTTTAAGTACCCGGTTTCATAGTTGTTACTCGTATGTTACCAATTGGTCAAAATTTTAATAGGACGCTAATTTTTAACTATTATGGCAGACAAACATGCGAACTTTACGTTAAGAAGTGGCCGGCATCTATAAGCCCCGGGTTCAAGTCACAGGATAGCATGTGAATCTTTTTTATTTGTTTTTTATTTTTATTTCAGGATTCTAAGTTTATTCAGTGTTTTCAATTATAAAAGTAATACGCAGTATCATGCTTTAAGCCAAAAAATATTTTTCATATTTTGATTTTTGTTCCTTAGGGAAAGTTGTTCAATTTCACTCCCTCTCCCACTTCAAGTACTTCAACTTCTATAATAAATATACAGAAAATCCATTTCAGACAACTTTTGGGCAAATTGCTGACTATAAACACGTTCAAGTTTATCGTATAAAAAAGTTGTTCAGACAAAAAAGTTGCGTCTTAATGAGAATAAGAAAAAAGTCTAATGACATTTTAGATTTTTTTTCCAAATAGCTGTGCTATGAGTTTTTTTAAGTTTCGGACCCCCATATATCCGCCATTCTTTAAAATTTTAAAAACTGGCACGACAAAAAAATTCTATATAATTACCGAACCTGCTCACAAAATTTCATGAGAATCGGTTAAGAAATGCGACCTGTAGGCGAGAACAGACAGACGGACAAAAGAATTTTGGGCCAGTGGAAACTGAGACGCTTCGCTTGCTTCGCTCGCTCGGTCAATTAAAGATTGAAAACTTATAAATGAACTCGGTGAATTAAAATTTCATACAAATTGAATTATAAATTAGACAGTTGTTAGCTACGTACAACAACTACCGAATATAAATTTTTGAATCACGTAAAGTAAGATAAATACAAAATCATAGTAGCTTTAATAATAATAATACCTAAAATAATAGCAATGTGTTTACGTTCGACAGCGCGCGGCGCTTGGCGGAACGATAGGAAGTTGCTTGGTATCTATTGCGCTCGGAAACCAAAGTAGGTAATATACCTATGAAATCTTTTTACCAGCGCTCGCTCTACTCATGGTGGTACTCAAATGGATTTTTTTTTTCCAATTTCTTTCGTTAAGTAGGACTTTATAAATCTTTCTTCAGCTATATCTTTCTTCGAGCTCGTTACATAATAATGGTAAGAGACCCTTCGTGCGGGAGTCAGACTCGCACTTGGCCGGTTTTTTTAAATCTATGCTTATAATTATATTAACAACTAGCTTTCGCCCGCGGCTCCGCCCGCGTCAATGTCGATCCCTCGGGAATAGTACTTTTTCCCGGGATAAAAGGTAGCCTATGTCCTTCTCCGTACTCCAGAGAACTTGTATGCAAAATTTCATGATGATTGGTTCAGTAGTTACGGCGTGAAAGCGTAACAAACAAACAAACAAACAAACTCACTTTCGCATTTATAATATTAGTAAGGATTAATAATAATTAAAAGAAAAAACCGGCCAAGTGCGAGTCGCACTCGCGCCCGAAGAGTTCCGTACCGTTATGTACAAAAACGGCAAAAAATAATGTCTGTTGTATGAGAGCCCCCCTTTAAAATTAATTTTATTTTTATTTGATTAATTATTTTTAAAGTGAATATATAACTAAATATTCTGTGAATAGTTCAAGCGTTTACCTGTTGCCGTTATCAATATCGGAAAATCACGTTTGCTGTATGGCAGCCCCCTAAAATATTTATTTGAAAAAATAGAATTTTTTAAGTATTTGTTGTTACAGCGGCAACACAAATACATCATCTGTGAAAATTTAAATTGTCTAACTATCACGGTTCATGAGATACAGCCTGGTGACAGACGGACAAATAGACAGACGGCCGGCGGTGCGAAATTAATAGGGTCCCGTTTTTACCCTTTGGTACGGAACCCTAAAAAGAAACGCACTGTACTAAACATAGTTTGCATGTCATAAAAATAATTTTTAACAAAAAAAAAAACCGACTTCAAACTGGAGACTAAAAAGTAAAATATAAATTTACTAAGCACAAAGTAATTCGTATTTTGTAATTTAGTTAATCAGAAATGATTCAATAAGTATTTTATACAATTTTGAAGTCGGTGCCAGTATTATCAACCTTTCTCATCACAACTCAAGCTAATAGGCATATTGAACCATAAATAAACGGTAACTGCTGTAAATCGTTGAGGGATTCCCTCGACTGTCTATCGTCTACATTATCAGACCTGTAATGGTACTTATAACACATATGGGTGCAAAGTTCTCATCAACAGAAATTAATGAAGTCCAAACACAAGGTAGCTATTGTAAAATGTTGAGGAGTTCCTTTGACTGTCCTTCGTCATCATCATCAAACCTCTAATGACAGTCGCAACCCATCTATGTGTAAAGTTCTCATCAATACAAATTAATCAAACCCAAACACCAGGTGATTGCTGTAAATCGTTGAGGAGTTCCCTCGAATGCCTTTTCGCTCCATCATCAGATCGACCCTAGACCTTCATTAAATATTAGTGCTTTAACATACCTAAGGAAAAAAGTAACAAACGTACTAGCCGCCAGTACAATTTTCGAAGGTTCTCCTCGATTTCTCTAGGATTCCATCATCAGGTCGTGGTTTCCTTATCATCGTACCACACTCGGAATATGTCCTCTCTAACAAAAAAAGATTTATCAAAGTCGGTTCATAAACGACGAAGTAATCCGCGAACAAACATAAAAAAATATATATATACAGTCGAATTGAGAAACCTCCTCCTTTTTTGAAGTCGGTTAAAAACAACACAATGAATAAAGTGTTTTGTTTAGACACTCGTCTCTGCCGTCTTAGTAATTAATATTACGTGAACTTAACCGAAAAGATTTGCCGAATCCAAAAATACCGTCTGTATTTTGTGCATAATATATATCGCAAAAAGGTTTATTTTTGTCTGACTTCCTGCAGCGTAGATTCCCAAACGAAGTCCCGCCGGCCTTTATATGACCAAAACCGCTCGCGCCGTGTGCGCTGTCGTCCATAAGGTTTGCAATAATAGGTCTAATGAAGTTTCAAATAGAGATTATAATGGCTCGACGGTGTTCCAAAACCCAATCATACGGTTTTTGGAATAGGGTATGCGCTTACATGCAATAACACTATTCTTATGGTTAACCTTTCATCAAGTTAACTCAATGATATGATAACCTTATTGATATGGTTATTCATTTGATAGGGTAACACCTTCCATGCATTAACTCTATACTTTTGGTCAGCCTTTCATCAAGTTAACTTGATGATATGCTTACCGTATTGATACGGTAACTGTTTTGATAGGGTTATAATAATGATATGCTAACCGTATCGATAGGGTTTTTAAAAACAATTCTATGAAAAACCCTATCAAAAACCCCGGTTACGGTAAGCGGTTCCGGTCCCTGTGTATGGCGCGGCCGCTTTTTCATAACATTCTAGATTTGGTCGGGTTACCACGCGAACATCATTTTTTCAATTATTTCGTTAATTAATTAATCTACAAGTCTGAAATTTATTAGGTATTAAATTGACATATATATCTAACTAGCTGTTGCCCGCGGCTCCGCCCGCGTTAATGTCGTTCCCTTGGAAACAGTAGAAATGATAAAAATTCCATACAAAACCCTCCCCCTCTGCTTTTTCCCCTTAAGGGGGAATTTAATACAATTCACCTGCATAGATCTTTAGCCCTTAAGAAGGGGATTTTGCCCATTTCACCTACACAGATATTTTTTTATTGTAATGGGGAACTTCTTATTGTCATATATCTAAGTAAATTAAAAAAATCCATACCAACTTTACCCCACCTATTTTACTCCTTCAAGGGGAAATTTCGTCCATTTTAACTACACAGATCTTTTTAATTGTATTGTAAACATATATACTTATTTTCATACTTCTAAGTCTAAATGAAAAAAGTCCCCCCCATTTACCCCTTCAAGGGAGAAAGTTGTCTGGTTCACCTAAACAGATCTTTACTTGTGTACCTACTTTCAAACTTCTAAGTCCAGAAATGAGAAAATTCCATAAAACTTCACCCCCTTTGATTTTCTAAAAATCCTTTCTTAGTGCTCATTTACATCATAAAAAGAATCCCTGTGCCAAATATCAAATTTCTGGGCACAGTAGTTTCGGCTGTGCATTGATATATAAGTCAGGTTTGCCTTTGGCCCGCGGCTCCGCCTGCGTATGTGTCGATTTCTCAGGAACAGTAGAATTAACCGGAATACATTAGTTTAATGATTTTCAATGAAACACCTTTATATTGAATTTCAATTGAATAACTTCAAAAACGGAAAGTTTCATACTAACTTTGCATCCCCGTTATACCCCCTTAAGGGATGATTTTTGAGAAAAATATTTTACTCGTTTTTCATGCCTTTCAGTAAAGAACCTTCATGCTGAATTTCATTCACCTTACTTCAAAAATGGCAAAGTTTCATGCTTACTTTGCACCCCTATTTTACCCCCTTAAGGGATGATTTTTGAGTTAAATATTTTACTCGTGTTTCATACCTTTCAGTAAAGAAACTTCATGCCGAATTTCATTCTAATAACTTCAAAAACGTAAAGTTTCATACTAACTTTGCAACCCGTTTTACCCCCTTAGGAGATGAATTTCCAAAAATCCTTTTTTAGTGCTCCCCTACGTTATAAAAGAAACCCCTGAGCAAAATTTCAAGTTACTAACCCTTATAGTTTAGGCCCTGCGTTGATATGTCAGTCAGTCAGCTTCTCCTTTTATTTAGTATGGATTACTATGGATAGTATGGATAGGTATAATGCTGTCGTATAATGATGATGATTGACTTTGGATTTTAATTTTCTTATGTCACTTATTATTTTTTTTCTTTTATATTTTTGCTATATGTTTGCAGACAAACTCATGCCTTGCGTTCATTCAAATGACGATAACTTTTTTTTTAATGAACCGATTTTGATGAAACAAACTTTAAATGTTTTGCTGAGTTAAAACAAAGCAATTGGTGAAAGTTTGAAGTAAATCGGTTCAGTATTTTCGGAGATAATCGTGATCATACATACAGACAGACAGACAGACAGACAGACAGACAGACAGACAAGAAATTCGAAAAAAAATTTTTTGCTTTCTATTATTCTTTTTAAGTGTCCCTCTATCCATTTCAGTCAAAAATTCTAAATGTACAGACAAAATATTTTTACTGTTTTATTATATGTATATAGATTATTTACAAAAGATTATGTGACCACTCGTACAGGAAACTCGGTTAATCGGTCGTAAAATAACTCCGCCGTGCGCCATGGCCGAAACAAATCGAAGATTCATCATAACTTTTTAATTACGTATAGAATACTAATGGAACTTTGGTACCATTTATAGACAGTATTTCACTATATAATAACGTTTAAAGTTAGTCTTTGGAGCGCTTATTGGAAGTGCTAGGACCTATTAAAGCATATTTCTATTTAATGAAAATAACTTCTAAACGGTTAATTACTGTGAATTCCTTTATTGCGCTATAAACTATAACTAATTAGCCAGATGTCCTGTGCAAAAATCATCATCATCCGCTTAGTCAATTCCGAGATACAGCAATTGGGCAAACCGTTACACCAGCAGGATTTCAAATATCTTCGCAACCATAGCAAATACAAATACAATTTAAGTTGTACCATTTATACCAAATTGATATCTAATTATTTACATAACTTTTATTTCAAAATTCCAGTAAAACAAAAAAAGATCTGGCTACGGTAACGTTACGCTAGCCGGAACTGTTTTTATCAAATAATTCAAAAAATATAAACTTACCAAATTTAAAAATTAGCTTACCATATACAGAAGCTCTATATCTAATTATCTACTGCTCTACAATGTCGATTTTCGTAAATTTTCAACAAAATCTGGCTGGAATAACGCACACGCCGGAAACCACACGGCTATGGTGTGTGGTAATATACTTCCCCGGAACGAGGACTCCTTGAACCCTTAGATAGCAGTGGACGTTTTATGGCTGTAATGATGATGAAATGATGAAGCTTAGGTTAGAATAGCTAGAGAGCCATCATCATCATCATCATCATCATCAGGTCCTTTTTAGTCTCCACTACAGGAGCACGGCTTGGCATCAAATTGCAAGACCGACTTCGCAACTCTGAGATCCGACGCTGAACGAATTGTCACGTTGTGCTCTGGACAGGACACGTGGCTAGAAGGAACGATGGACGATTGAGTATGTATGTCAAATCGGTCACCGAGTGGTATCCCAAAAATGGAAAATGTAATGCTGGGCGTCAGGCACAGGTGGGTCGCTCGTGACTGTGTTCATGTGCTTTGAAATTCTTACTTGGGCTTGGATCTTGGCTTCAATTCGTTGGAAGTGTGCAAATGGTGGATCAACTCACCATCTGCTTAAGGGCTTTGAAAGGGTCTGTAGACTGTCTAGAGCTACACAATTTTGTTTATGTTGCGTGTTTCTGACGAGCTTGAATTAACAGTAAACAGACATGGGGAAAGACGAGTAGACAGACGTGGTCGCTGTCGACAGCTTAACCTTTGCCAAGTGGACCGTGGCCACCACACCACAGCGCGCGCAATGTCACCTTTAGTGCGTCCTCTTAGCCATCTTAATGCACTTCGGAGCAACAACACTGATTTAATTTTTTTCGTTGACAACTGGTCAACTATTATAAAGTCACTATTTAATTTTTCGGAAAATCTGAATGACCAGTGGTGCAATACTCGCGACTACGATAGTGACGATAGTGCATAATAAATAATATTATATTGTATTGACATTTAAATATCTAGAAATAATTATTAATGTTTTAAAATTTAATTTACTGTTTTACATATCTGTGTTATCTTTCTATTATTATTTTATTTTTGTATAATGCATGTATGATAAATGTAATAGACGTGAGTCGTTTTTATTCATAATAAACAATTTGACGGCAATTAGATCATTAGCAGGCCTGTCTCATTCCCCGTGTCGGCATCGAAAACATGACTTATCAAATTATGAATCGTTTGTTTAGAGCTTGTACGGTCGTCTGGTACAATTTTATAAATTAAAGGCACTTCTCAGGTATTTAAACCGTTATTTTGTCTTGAGGTCTTGTCCCTATTCGGTCATTGTCGATAGTCTATTTTTTCACGTCAGTCAGTCTGTCATCGTCGTCCCGTCTCTGGTCAAATCAAAGAGGCCGCAACAGAGCTATAAGAATAAAATTGGCTTGCAACGGATTCTGTAGATATCTATACAATAGGTGCTATGATCTGATGCGAGCTAAATTATACCATATCGCTAACTACATTATAGAGTTGATATTTCTTTGAATACCTTTGGTGCGACTTCTGTACGTAAGTACTAATACTTATTCTGTGCAATAGACAATTTTTACCAACCTAGGATTCACAATTTCGTTTTCGATATAAGACAGTCTGGTCGGGTAGAACGGCATTTTGCCCACTTCCTGGTTCTCGAATCTGATGACGTCGTAGCACAGGTATCGCGGGGTGTCTCTGCCGTCCACTTTGTCTATAACCATTTCCTGGGAACAAAATATTTCTTTATTAAATTGAGAAATAGAACAAGAGAATCAGAGTTAAGAGTGAAAATGTTTAAATAAACCTTATTGGTTAAGACGAGGCCTCAAATGTTTGGTACCATCGCTCGGCAAAGGCGTACGCAGACTGATCAAGTGCGCGCAAGGGATAGCGCTTGGCGGTTTAGCCCGTGAATGATGAGATAGGAGATAGTCTCGAGTCGCTCAAAGAAAAAAGCGTAAGCGCCAAATTAGTTATTTCTATTTTATATAAAATCAGACCGGTTAATTGTATTTTCATATTTACATTTTGATAAATTACTAATAACCTATCTTTTAGTCTAAACATCATTATTTCATTCGTCGCATTTGAGCTACAATAACAAAAACTCTGCGAACGAAGACCATTTTTCAAAAAATATTTCTATCGAGAAAATTTTATCAAAACGTGTTTTCATCTTACACTTTTGGAGATGAAATAGTCAAAAATCATATTACTTAGATTTGAAACTATTAATTTAAGTATTTTGCGAGATAAATAAGGTTCAGAACGACCTTATTTACAGTGGTATCGCCTTAAAGCAATAATCTTTCATATAAAAAACCGATTTAAATCAAACTTGTATTGTAGAGACAAATGCCTACATCATTAATAGTTTAAAAAAAAAAAACAAAAAAAAAAGCTACTGACACGATTGTAATAAAATTTAAATAGGACTAACTAGAAAGCATACCATTTCAAACAAAAAATAAATAAACACAGCCGACTTGATAACCTTTTTTTAAGGTTAAAAACTTAAACATGCGCTGATTAAAAGCATTTAATTGGTGAGCTTTGATCAAGTTTAAGACGGTACTGCAAGAAATTGTGGAAATTGACATGTTTTCAAATCACTAGAACTATGCGCTGAATTAATGAAATACATCAAAAGTATTTGTAGAAATTAGGTCGATCCTTGCACAAGATCAGCCTCTGGTTGGAATTTGAAACAGATACATATTACATTTAAACACGATAAATATATGTTATGATATCTAAAAACATTTTTCTTCGAAAAGTTTGTAAATTTGACGTCTAAAACAATAATTATCACATGACAATATTTATATTTACATCTTGCAGGTGCCCTATTCCTTAATTTAAAAAAATATATATAAATATTGCACAGCCTAATGGCTTGTGCAGTCCCGACGTTTGTAGTTCGCGGGCCCGGTTAACTAAATAAGCACCCCCTAACATAGGGTGCATATTTTCCGTGTGAATTTAAATTCCGAAAGCTGTAATTCGGTCAGTTTTTTAGGTAAACATACACCGTCTTTCCTGTGCAGAAACTTGAGACCGCGCAGTTGTCTCTGTCTAACATGTACATCTAACTTGGGCTTTATGTCTTTACCATTAAGTTCAAAATGCTTTTTTGTCAGGTAAACTTACACCGTCCAATAGAGTATTGGTTAGATGCCTCCTTAGATCTTTCCTGTGCAGAAACTTGAGTCCGCGCTGTTGTCTCTGTCTAACATGTACACCTAACTTGGACCTTAAGTCTATAACATTAGGTTCAAAATGTTTTTTTTTTAGGTAAACTTACTCCGTCCAGTAAAGTATTGGTCAGATGCCTTCTCAGATCTTTCCTGTGCAGAAACTTGAGTCCGCGCACTTTGAACGCACAGTTGTCTCTGTCTAACATGTACACCTCATCGTCACCGTCTATGAGCATCATGAATCTGAAACATTAATATTTTAGTTGTGGAAGAGCCACGCTACCAGTGAATTTATTTTTTACTAGAAGCATGAATGGTCCATCTCGTTCGGGGAAGTACGACATCCTCAGAGAAAATCGTGTGAGAGCCGGAGCCCCATCATTTCCCCCTCATTTACTCCCCCAATTCCTTAAAAAGTCGGCAACGCTAACGTCACACCCTAATGTTGCAGTTGTCTATGGACAGAGGTGATCACTTACCATGAGGTGATTCGCTTGCTCGATTGCCATCCTATATCATAAAAAAAGGATTACGTATTGTATACAAATTTAATCCCCGGTTTAAAACATCGCCCTGCTTGAACCTATGAATAAATAATAAGACTTGAACCATCTTACCTAACACCATCAGCCTTCCACGAGACCCGATAAGGTTTCTCATGCAACTTCCTGAGGTTCGTGTTGTCCATAGACACTGGTTGAGATCCTGGGAACCCGGTCTTCTCCCACTCGCAGAACTGTTGAGCCTTCCTTTGCACCTCACCGAGACGTGGCTGGGTGTCAAACGGTTCCACACCTCTCACCTATAAAAAGGATTCATATTAGCTGTGGTGTTTAATGCAACAAAATTTACAGTCCTATATTTCTTAGAAATGAGGAGTACATACAAGCTATCACTACATAAAATAGTATAAAACAAAGTCGCTTCCCGCTGTTGGTCAGTCCCTATGTATGCAAAGATTAAATACTACGCAACAGATTTTGATGAGGTTCTTTTTAATACATAGAGTTATGCAAGAGGAAGGTTTATATGTACATTGCACCCGTGCTAAGCCGGTGTCCGGTTCGCTAGTAAGAAATAAGCTTCTTAGAGAGCTGTACATTTCTCGCTTTGCACATATCACAATTAAAACCATATTTGGATTATAATGAAGTAACCACACCGCCATACTTCGAACAAATATAATGGTAGATACACAGTCTCCTACAAAATGAAGCCTAAATAATGTCCCCGAGCCAACACATCATGCATACTTACAAACAAAAACAAAAACGGTACATACTTTTTCACTTTTGACGCATAGTTTTTGCATCTATTCACTGACCTTTGGCATCGCGAGACGTGTGAGTGCTAGCGCGATTTATTGAAACTGTGGACATAAGAGCTCCGAAACTCCATTAGAGCGCTGTTTTGCCGGTGCCACTTTTCGAGCGCGAATCGCGTATCTACCCTTATATTTGATCGAAGCCGGCATACCATCTGAATGCTACAATCATACGTTGTAATGGTATTGTATGGTTATTTTATAAATTACAACTTACCCCTGGCATAAAAACTGCTTTTTTGTGCGTCGTCTCGCGCTTTCCCTTCCGTTTGGGGCTGAAATTAAAATTTCATTATTAATATGGTCAGTATACTTTGGATAAAAATATATTGATTCCGTTATCCACCGACATATCCACCAACACGCTACACACGCTTGGCCTTTTGACTTGTGGCCTTAGGATATGTCTACCCCGTAAGGGATAAAGACGTGATATGATAATATATGTATGTAAAAAATACTCACTTGGGTGTGTTATTTTTGCTAGATTCAGTCTGAGAATTACTTGGTGTTTCGTCGTCATAGTCAATTTCATCGTCTTCTGCAATAAATTAATTAACATTACTACATTATACAGTAAATTGTGATATAACAGCCATAAATTTAGAAAACATTTTTGAAGTGAAAAATTTCTTTAGCGGTAACATTTTTAGGAATGGGTAAAGAATGTTTAAACTCGAGTCCTGACGCGAGACCTGATCGAAAATTTGTAAGACGGACACGTGACCTGAGACCGCCGGCGCGGCGTAGGAGAAGAAGTAATATCCCCCTCTCTTTCTACCGCGCGGAGTTTTCACTTCTGTCGGCACTCCCAGAGTGCAGCCCGTTTTTTTTAAAGTGAAAACTTTTTAACGGCGTTGTGCACTTTTTGAGATGGGTAAAAACATGATAATAATCTCGCGTCAGGACACGTGACCTGATCGAAAATTCGTAAGACGGACACGTGACATTCCAAAATATTCAAAAATACACAATGTTAATATTAATATTCAGGTTTTCACTTCTGCCGGCACACCCTGACTGCAACCTGCCGGCCTATTTGCTAACTCAGTGACCAACGTTTTGATAATCACTTCAAAATACATTGCGGGTTTCTTATGATTGACTATTTTTATTAAAGATATATAAAACGTAATGTACTTTGAAATGACTATCAAAACGTTGTACACTGAGTTAGCAAATAGGCCAGCTGTTGTTTTTTTTTATTAGACACTGCCCCATTAATTATTTATGACTTGCAGACAAGTGTGTCTATATAGGTGCATAAAAAAATCAGTTGAAAACTTTACCATTACACCAGTCAGGCCTCATAGGTGCTGCGGGAGTGAAGTCTGCATCGTCATACCGTTTGTACAACTCTTGCAGGTAGTCTTGCTTGTAAATACCAGGAGGCCTAAAAAAAATGTTAGGACTTTCATAGCCATATAGAAATGAGGCACTGTCTAAAAGCGATGCAGGTTTGCCATGGCCACCAAAATATGAATTATCCAGTAGCTGTCAAAATCCAACAACCATAAAAACCGGCCAAGTGCGAGTAGAAATCGCGCACGAAGGGTTTCGTACCGTTATCTATAAAAACGGCAAAAAAATCATGTCTGTTGTATGGGAGCCCCCCTTTAATATTTATTTTTGAAGTAAATAAATAAATATTCTGTGAATATTTAAAGCGTCTACCTGTTGCCGTTATTAACATCCAGCAAATACAAGCAAAAAATCATGTTTGTTGTATGGGAGCCCCCTTAAATTTATTAATAGTATATTTATTTTATTCTATTTCTTAGTGTTTCTCGTTATAGCGGCAAGATAAATACATCATCTGTGAAAATTTCAACTGTCTAACTATCATGGTTCATTGATTCTGAAAACCCTCATTATAGGGCAGTACAATGTTGATCAACTGCATTCCCGTCATAAAATATTTATGTAGCTACGTGGTCTGCTTTGTAGCAGTTTATTTACTTATTTTAACCTGCAATGCAATAAGAGGGGTATTATGAGTTTGACTGCTGTTGCGGGGGTGTGTCTGTCTATGTCACCATAGATCTTAAATGGGTAAACCGATCATCAACCCTTATGGCTGCTTGATTTGTTTTATTTTCTCTTAAAAGAACCCACAATACCAAAAGATATCATGAAGTTTCACTTACCTCATCCGAGCAAATTCATTAACAGCAGCCTCAACACTACAATCCAGCTGCTCAACCATATATGACACTAACAAGAACCCTGTCCTGTTGAATCCATGGGTGCAATGCACTCCTACAACTTCCAGTGGATTCTGAGAAAGGAACCTGGTCACCAGATCTATAAATAACCTAAAAGAAAAATAAACAATTTAAGCGCCAATTAAACCATCCTAAATTCAGTCACTGACAAGAGGGATGCTGCTATATGTGCGATACGTTATTATAATATATGGCGTGGTATGGAGTATATTTATAGGGTTGTTTTAGGTCTTCTGTTTTAAATGTATAACTTCATTTTTATTTTTATATTATTATTAGATTAAGTTTGGCATCCGCGGAAGACCAGCGTCATGGTTTCCCCTGAGGGTGAATTATGACACAATGCTGAGCGGAGACCAATTTGGTACTTTATTTTTTTGTGTAATTTTAATTGTTGTTCAATATGTATGTTAACAAATTTATTTAGTGTGCCAAATAAACATTTTTTTTTTCTTTCTTTCTTTCTTTCTTTACGTTTGGAGATATCTCGTATCGTGTCTAACATATAGCGGTGTCCCTCTCATCGGATCTGACATGATGGCTATATCCATAATAATACTTTAAATGTGAAAGTATTGCTTGCATAAATCACTGATCTTTTTTTTGCATTACAATACATTACCAAAAGCTTTGATACTAACTACAGTCTTCAGTTTATTTTCCTGTATAATGTATACATATATATCATTTAGAAACAAATGGGGTAGTCCCCACTATTACCATAGGTTCTCGCCCATAGTATGCTCTAGTAAAATTTGTCCAGAAACTGTTTTGTTTATTTTTTTGTTTGGGATAAAAGGTTCCCTATATATCCTTCTCAGTATTCCTGAAATGTATATGCATATGTTGTGAAGATGCATAAATTTTAAATTTATACTTATTGGTTAAGAAGTTATAGTTAAGGATGGATGTAAACTTTATAAAAAAAGGTAGCACTAGCTATACTTTTGCTTATTCAACAAGAAAAAATATCAAAAATTATTGATCTTGTCTTCATTTTAGCACCTTTGCATTTTTGTAACAAATTAATTTTATATGATATATATAAAATTAATTTGTTTAAATTAAGATATTGTTAATATCTTAATTGTCGTTAATTCAGTCCTTTGGGAGGTACAAGGTAATAAAAAAATTTACAGATATACATGATATATTCAAAACACATAACTCTTTACGGATGATAATTTTATGTGATAATGGATAATGGTGGAATAGACATGCGTGATGGATGATGATGTGGTGATGATGATTATATGATGACAATGATAAAAACAATAATATACCCCCACGCAAGCCTCTCGAAGGACAAGGGTCGGTGATCGGAATGTAACATTTTTCATTATCCCGGGACCGGAATTTCACTTCAATTTATATTGCAATTCTTATAAAATTATACATGAGTATGTGGGTAGTTTTTTATTATTGCTTACCTAGTTTGTTCTACTGTTGGAGTCTCACCATGACCTCTGCACTGTAACTTTATGTATTTACAATCCATGTTCTCTATTTCTTTCTTATCATAGAAACGATTTGTGTTTGTCAGGTCTACCCATAGTCCCAACTTGACCTGTAAGTTTAAAGTTACTTATGACCTGTGATTGCAAATCTGAGGCACCCCACACACAAATTCTGGCAAGAGCGATGGAATCATCCCAAATGATAGGAGCTATAAATGACAGAATTAAAAAACAATTTGTCTTCGACAAAAAATACAAGATCCAGTTACATGAGGGAAAATCTGACAGCTCAGGCATCAGAGAAATGAGAGTCTACACCGACGGCTCCAAGACGAGTAAAGGAGTTGGAGCAAGAGTCTTCTCTCACGACCTCAACATAAACTATGCAACGGCTCTGGGTAGGGAAAACTCCATCTTCCAAACAGAATGCGTAGCCATTATCCATGCCGCTGCACATATCAACAGGATGAAGGTAACGCAACTAAACATTTGTATCCTATCAGACAGCGCAGCAGTACTCCATGCTTTAAGAAACCCTATGATTGACTCTGCGCTCATCCTCGAATGCCACATCGCATTGAACGAACTCTGTAAGTATAACACAGTCACCTTACAGCGGATAAAAGGCCACAGCAACTCACTCGGAAACGATGCAGCTGACGAACTTGCAAGAAGGGGGTCGAATATGATTCCATTCGGCCCACTATCAATGGTACCCATACTATTCGCGCAGGTACGCTCATGGATCAGTAACCGAGGTAAGGCCGAACATCAAAGAACCTGGTCAACCCTGGATACATGCCGACAAGCTAGGGAAACCTTGCCTGTCATAAACAGCAAGCTCTCAAAACGCATGCTGGCGTTACCAAGGGTAAAATTACGACTCCTTATAGGAGTAATTACCGGGCACTGCTCGTTAAACAAACACCTATTTGTTATAGGAATCACTAACAGTCCCCTTTGCAGAGGCTGCCTACAAGCTGAAGAAACTGCGAAGCATCTCCTACTGGAGTGCCCAAGCATAGCATCTACTAGAGAGGAGTTCCTGGGACATCCGGGGACCATGAGCGAAGCCTGCAGCACACCCTCTGCAGTCCTACGTTTCCTCGACGAGCTGAGATGGCTCGAGTAAAACAACAAGAACGAAAATGAGGGAGAGAGCAGTCTCTCCAAGGCAGAAGACCGGTAGAAAGAATGTCTTTAGCTCACACACAATGGGCCCAAATGAGAGGCCTAAGTGTGGAAAAATGCCCACGGAACCAGGTGAACCAGGTGACCTGTGATTGGAATGAGACAGGTTTTTTTATATAGGATGGCAAATGAGCAAGCGAGTCAACTGATGCTAAGTGATCACTACCTATAAACACTAACTATAGACAATTGCAGGGGGGAAGGAAAGGGGGGAAGGAAAGGGGGAATTGAAAGGGGGGAAGGAAAGGGGAGGGGACAACTCCCTTGCTCACCAAACAAAGCATAGTAGCAGTAAAGCTTCTACTTAAATATCGATTTTCTGTAAGTGTGGTACTTCCCTAGACATTCATGCTTCTAGCAAAAATGAATTTTGCTAGTAGCATGGCTCTACTGCATCCAAAAACGGTTCACCAAAACATTCAAAGAGGATATAACATAGACTGGATGAAACTGCTTTTGAATACCTTTACCTGGTATTGTCAATGTTTTTCTACACTAAGGCCATGGCCACTGATTGTGCCAATTGTTTAAATGCCTTTGTCTCAGTCCTCTATGACACTGCAGGGTTTGATTACTTTGGTGAATAAAACATCAGAATTGCATTAACCATTAGGATGAAATATTATTTTAAAAAAACCTTTGAAATTATATACCTTAAAATTTTAATTGTAAAGGTCAATGAACTTAATAAGCTATACTTATTACTCAAATAAATATACTTTGAAATATCACAAATCAGAAGATAAAGGGATAAGGAGGGGAAAAAGAGCATGTAAGTGCATTTTAAATGTTTAAAGACCCATGCAAAAATTTCGGGTGACGAAATTAAATACGACGAACACTTATGAAAATCAAGTTAGACAAGTATAGACAGCATACTGAACATATAAATTCGCAAGGGCTATTTATAATTTAAATGCATGAATAAAGATGCCAATGTAAAGGACTGAAAACACAAAAGATACATCGTTGTTTACCTTCAAGCTTTTCATGTAAACAAACAACATAGAAGGCGTAAATCGGTTTTCTTCAGGTACTTTATCATTGAACTGATGCCCCAAGGGTGTCTTGAAAGCCAAGAATTTGTCTGCAATGAGACCAGTGGCTTTTCGTGGACACCTTAGCCACCTATTGGGGATTGGTCCGGGGTCCCTTTGCGCCATGCTGAGACACGCGATAAGTGCACTTTATCTTAACTAATGTTAGTTTCCTTTGATGAAATCACAAAATTTCACCGATAAATACAATAAATAAGCTATTTCATTGTGCTAATCGTCTGCTTTGCCTTCGTTTCACTTTTGCCTCTCTTGACAGTTCTTGATACTTGAGATGACATTGAAGAATTAGACAGTGATGACAGTGTTGCCATTCGCTTTTTTTCACGAATAATTATTAAGTGTACTTTTCGGCTTTTCAACAAATCGTTTGTATTTTTAAACTTTATTAATTAAAAAACTTAAATTATCGAAGTGATATATAAAACCATAGCAGCTTTAATAATAACAATACCCAAAATAATAGCAATGTGTTTACGTTTCACAGCGTACGGCGCTTGGCGGAATGATACGAGGCCGCTTGGTGCCTATTGCGCTCGCGAATCAAAGTATTTAATATACTTACGAAATCTTGTTACCAGCGCTTGCCTCTAGTCGTAATGGTTTTCAAATGGATAATTTTTTTTAATTTTCCTTGTGAAGAAGGAATCAGTAGGATTTTATAACTCTTTCTTCAGTTAGTTCAAAGCTGGCATTCGCAACTACGGAACCCTACGATGCGCGTGGCCCGACACACACCTGGCTGATTTTTTTAAAGGTAGTTTATAGTTTATTTAACATTATGGATGGATGCACGCAAAAACAAATCAATGTTTTGCTTAAAAGACAACATAACGCTTCTGTCTTTGGAAGCAGGTCAAAAGAAATCATGAAAGATGAATGCACTCGTAATATTTTGTATTTTTTAAATATTTGAATGAACTTTATTTATTTTTGGCTTTTGACAGCGCTGACAACATGACAACACAAATAAAACATGGTTGGCTCTTTCTATCTTTCATATAATAGAGAAAGATGCCAATAAATAATGTTCTGATGTTGGCTACATTTGAAGTTGGTATTTGCCAAGAGCCTGCCATTTTGTAAGATAGAAGGGAGATAAAAAATAGTTTTATGGTGTTAAATTAAACAAAAACTCCGTTGCCATTTTTCTTTAGGCCCAAAACAAATGTTTAAATGGACGCATCGTCCATTATAACTCAGGTGTCTCGGGATGACGAGCAATTAAACAATTATGGATCCGACAGAGGTAAATCTAAACCGTATTACACCTGTTACCTACTGGCATCAAATTAGAGCGTATAATGTTACCTCCTCATGATTCGTAAATATTTGTTGATCGTGATCGAAGTTATATCGGTGGATTATTGAAGGTTTCGTGTGTTAGTATTGTGTTTCTCATGAGTGCGGGGCCCGAGGTAAACACTTGGAACGAGTGAACTCGAAAACATTCCTAACATCAACCTTGAGAGCTTGTCTTTCCTTACACCAGTCCCACATACAGTGACAATTGGGCTTCCGCATCGTGGTTTAGTGTTGAAGTGTGGTTGATGGTGTCATGTCTGTTTTAGGGTCTTCCCCTGGCGGGCAGCATAACGATGGGGATGGGACCCCAGTATCAGGGTCTACTCCCTTGGGGAGTAAGAAGTCAAGTGGGGGTGGCGGGTTCCTGCGATCGCTGCTATGTTGCTGGCGAGGCGGGAGAGGCAAGGGTCCTCCGGGAGGCAACAGCACGAACAGCATCGATGGGCGCGCCTCCCCGCCTTTGCTGGTTATGGCCGACCATGCCCCCAGACCGTTGTTACCACCAGTGAGACATCAGGATATGCATAAAAAGTGTATGGTGATTGACCTCGACGAAACGTTAGTGCACAGCTCCTTCAAGGTATGTCCTTTTGAATATCTGTTACTTATTAGTAAGAAATAAGGGCTTTATTTCTTAAGTCATCTAATGTTGATCTCTACAAAGTTGTGTTGACTATTTACATGTTTCTATTGCATCAGTCTGACTAATAGAATGCTTATTAGCATTTTTCTAAAAACCTATAATAATTCACAACAATTCTGTTCAGCCAACACAATTTAGATCCAATCCAAGTCTAGAACAACAAACTCATTTAGTTCATCACATATCTTCCATCTTCAGACTGTCAAAGCTACTCAAATGTTTTTATAGTCATGAGTCACACTTGTTAAAAACAATCAGACAATACGCAATTATGATGTCTGTCGTCCATTATGTGATTAATGCAAGCACTGAAAACCTCTTAATACTTAGCTATAATCTGACCAACTTATGCCATAGCTAAGAATCTTCTGCAGCCTGAAATTTTGGAGAGGGTGACTTATCCTAACTAATATTATAAATGCGAAAGTGAGTTTGTTTGTTTGTTACGCTTTCACGTCGTAACTACTGAACCGATTATCATGAAATTTTGTATACACATTATCTGGGGTACGGAGAAGGACATAGGCTACCTTTTATCCCGGGAAAAAGTATTGTTCCCGAGGGATCGACATTGACGCGGGCGGAGTCGCGGGCGAAAGCTAGTAATAAAATATTTCAAGTAAATTAAACTGTGTAAAAAGTGCAATAAATAACTTAATTGCTTATATTTATAGTTTACTAGCTATTGCCCACAGCTCCAACTGTGTTAATGTCGATCTCTTAGGAACAGTTGAACTTCCCAAAAGAAAGGTACCCTGCCCTTCCCCGGGCCTCAAACTACCACCATATCAAATTTCATTCAAATTTACTCAATAGTTGAAGCGTGGAAAGGTGGCACAGATAGACAGAGTTACTTTTGCACCCTCAGATGTCAGAAAAAATTAAACAGCCAAGGGCAGGCTTTTATTTATTTCTGTAAATTTTTAGAAGATTTTAAATTATAGTGTATGACCTTTGGGGATGGGTGGTCTTGTCTTGTTTTGCCATCCGCCATTTGGACCACCCATAGCAAAATGTATACCTGCTCACTAGCAGGAGATACCTGCTCACTAGCAAGGATCACTATCCTTATAATCATAACATGACTACATAAGTAGCATAGCAATAGTCCCCGGTCTCCAATGCACCACAGCAGAAGATGCAAATGAGAATACCTACTCTCTAATGAGGAGCTGTAGCAAGCAAGATATTCTTACCCTCCCTCGTTGTGTTTGGTCTCTTGAGAAAAATCAGTGTTGACATTTTTCAGGATGCCTGATGGTGGTTTTTTTTTTTTTTTTTTACAAAATATTGAATTAGGCATTTGTCTCCCATCTCACCTGATGGTAAGTGACGATGAAGACGAGGATGTGACATGCCTATCCAAGAGATACCCAATTATTCTTCATTTATTTATTTTATGTTCTGTTCTATATATTATTTCTGTGTGAATTTTGTGCTATGTGTTATTTCAATTTGGTTCTTACTTTTCAAATACTAGATAGATTGGATTGAATTGATAAAGCGCACTGATTTTTATTATTATTATGTAGTACCTATTTCTAAGTTTTTTTTTGCTCAATATTATTCTAAATAAATTATGAAATAAAATATGGTGAAAATATTCCACATGGGGTTGGTTTGAACATGCGACCATAGGTCTCTGTACAACCTATGCTCACCTAACGCAAGCCTTAATGCGTATAAGGGGAATGGAATATGGTGGAGATTTTCGACGCCGAGGTTTGAAGCATGATAGCTCAAAACGGCAGAGCATAGGTCGTACAGAGTTCTAAGGTCGCAGGTTAAAACCTTGCCCGTGTAAAATTTTTTCACTGTATTTTTTTTCATAATTAGAATAGCATTGTGAATGCAAAAAAAACACTTTTAAAAATAGGTACTTTTGTATGTATCTTTCATATAAAAAATACCGACTTTAATCAAACCACTGAACCAATTGTGATGAAATTTAAATGGGACCAACTTGAAAACATACCCTTCTAAATAAAATGAATTTGAAATCCTTTATAAATGACGGAGTTCTGAAGTAAAAAACATTAAAAAAAAAAGAATTGAAAACCTCTGCCTTTTTTTTTAAGTTTATTAATAACTAGCTTTCGCCTGCGGCTCCGCCCGCGTCAATGTCGATCCCTCGGGAATAGTACTTTTTCCCGGGATAAAAGGTAGCCTATGTCCTTCTCCGTACTCCAGAGAACTAGTATGCAAAATTTCATGATGATCCGTTCATTAGTTACGGCGTTAAAGCGTAACAAACAAACAAACAAACTCACTTTCGCATTTATAATATTAGTAAGGATAATCATTCATTACACCATGCATAAAAAGCAAACTGCTGTCCTAGCATCTCATTGAATTCTATTTTATGTAAGTATATAGAACAAAATACATTTCTATAGAATAAAGACTATATTGACAGGATAAAAAAAAAACGGTACATTGGAGATATAAGTTTTTTAAACAATACTACCTGTTCCTAATATTATAATTTTCATAAACAAATTAACATACATCAATCAATAGTCGTCAGTGACTTCCTTATCAGTGCCACCACCTTATATTGTTATCTACATTTATTACCCATACATATATATTGAGTAATGCAAATTATTCATATCATTATACCATTCTGTAGAACCTCGCACATTGTCACGGTAATACATTGTTTTATGAGTGTTTTACTTTACTATTATAATGAAGTATTAAATATCAGCATAGCATAGTAAACATAGTCAAGCCTTTCCTTATTATCACAACATATTATACAGCGTGTAACATAACCAACGTTCCGCTGAAGGGGTGACTCAGCCCGTCAAAATGATCAACTTTTCCTATGGGACCAATGCTGGGAACTTTGACATTATCATACTAATTGCTCGGCCGGCCGCACACTTGAATGAAAATATTTTATTTTAGTTCCTACACTACACACGTTACGTTACACACTATATAATATAAACATTTTATTTATAGTTGCAACTCTTGCAATTGTCAGTTTTAAATCCATTTTTTAAATACATTTTTTTACTGCCTCCGTGATCCAGTGGTTACGGCGTTTGCCTGTAGCCCCAGGGGTCGTGGGTTCGATTCCCACGGGAAGCATACTTTGTTTAGTTCTTTCCAGTTTGGTTATTACATTGCAGGCTAGATCCACTTGATTGTCTGATAATAAAGATGATTTCGTGCTTCGAAAGGCACGTTAAGCCGTTGGTCCCGGCTGCCATTTGGTAGTCGTTAAAGGAACCACGTCAGAGGCCGAGAGGCGGTTCCGAAGAACTCTGACACCAGGTTGTGCATGGTCGGTTGACCGTGACACCTACGCGAAATGATGATGATCTTCCTTCTAAGTTTTATGTCCAAATAATTTCCGCGGATTAGGTGTGTTGTGTGTGACAATAAACTTTCCAACAACAAATGTATATAATAAATTATTAAGATTGATATTCTTTTTTAAACTTTCGCGCTTTAAACACATAATTATGTATATAAACGGGACTTAGCACGAACCTCGTTGCGACAACGATGGATGTAACTCCATTGAAACGTCAACGGAAACAAATAATAAAAAGGTTCGTGCTAAGTCCCGTTTATATACATAAGATTGATATTGACTATTGGCATTTTTGACACTTTTTACAATGAAAAGGTAAAATAAAATCCTATTCGGATCACTTCTTTGTCCATCTGTCTGTCTCTTTTTGTAAGCTAGTCAATGGCAATGGTATCAGAAATTTGGCAGTCTTAGATATAGAACAAGAAAAGGAAAAATCAAAAAACCGGCACGGTATATCCATCCCAATAAAAAAAACTTATTTTCCTTGAAATGAAAGCCTTTTACCGCACTTGGCTGTTTTATAGTACTAGTCGTTTGCATTAATTTCCATATTTATTGCATGTTATGAGCTTTCAAATGTGGACACACAGACTTAACCAATCAATTTTTGTATTCCTATGTATTGAGTGGAGTTAGTTTATCGCCACGATAAAGATACCGTTATCATGATAACCTTGGAAAACGCATCTGATTACACCCAGACAATACGCTATTTTGCTCTGTGTTACCATAATTTTAATACAAGTGTTTGCCTGTGAGTCTCTCCGAATGCATATCTGTCCAGTAGTTAAGGCGTGATCGACTAAAATAACACAAAATTGCAGCTCATTAGGTTAAGGTTAAGTGTTTGAAAAATGAATTGCTAGATTAGACCCACACAAACCAACTAATAGGGTAAGCTTTCGTCCAAGGGTAACCTAAATAAAAGTTATCTATCAATAATATGTTTAGTATGTAGGGCGCTGTGGTAGAGCTTGTCATTGTCACACAAAAATCAAAATTTTTATACTTTAAATAATTATTATGATATCAGTGGCATATCCTGTCAGGGAACAATATAATATTGTTAAATAAGCACTTAATTTAATATCTATATTTAATTTTTAATATTTCCTGTTGCACATTATTGACGTCAATGCCTAATGACGCAAGTATTTTTTTTTTTAATGGGGTTCGTTTACATTGTCCCAAGAGACTTTATATAAATCTATAATTTTTAACTGGTCAGAATATTTTATCCAAAGTATACAGGTACATATTGCATTGGCACTTTTTTTGTTAGTTTTAACAGATTAAAAAAAAAAAGATTTTCAAGCCGACCCGTCTGTATGTAATTTGACAGAATTGTCCAGTTTTATACATACATGTCTATATATCAGCTTCTAAACATTGCCAAATTTGAAAGTTGTATGTATATTTGTATTATTGTCCGCGCATTACTCCAAACTTTATATCCCGAAAAAAAAAAAACAAAGTCCCTATAAACGACGACGAAGTTGCGAGTAGAAGTAAGTGTGTTCCAATCGAAAATATGGTTTGCAGTGCCTTATTACGAAGTCGACACGGTTTGAACGGAATCCATCCAATGGCCTTGATTTGGCTTCAGATTATCGCAACCCGCGCTTTTTGTTAATCGCGAATTAGGTAATAATATGTAACGCTGTTATGTCAGTAACTCGCAGACGCGACACGCGCGACCCAAGATGTTATCATAACAACTAGTTTGCTAGTAAATTTCGTATTACAATCGTAATAATGGTTGTGTGTGTCTATAATGTCCTATGACAAAATAAAATACATAAATTAAAAAAAACCGGTCAATTGCGAGTCGGACTCGCGCACCAAGGATTCCGTCGTCGACTGATGTATGGGAGCCCCCTTTAGTCAGCAAATACATTACAGTCAGTAGGCCGTCAGTAAATATTCTGTATATATTTCAAGCCTGTTGCCGTTGTCAGTATCGATCAAAAACAAGCAAAAAATCAAGTTTGTTGTATAGGAGCCCACTGAAATATTTATTTTATTCTATTTGTTAGTATTTGTTGTTATAGCGGCAACAGAAATACACCGTCTGTAAAAAATTCAACTGTCTAACTATCACAGTTCATGAGATACATCCTGGTGACAGACGGACAGCGGAGTGATATTAATAGGGCCCCGTTTTTACCCTTTGGGTACGGAACCCTAAAAACGGCAAAATAATAATGACTGTTTTATGGGAGCGCCCCTTTAATATTAATTTTATTTAATTATTTATTTTTAAAGTGAATATATAACTAAATATTCTGTGAATATTTCAAGCGTCACATATTGCAAATCTATGTCTAGTTTCAGTTGATTCCTTGCGGCTGAGATGATGACTGTTGTCGAACGACATCATATTTCAATGGCCTTGGTTTGCCTCTGGAATATCGCAACCCACGCTTTTTGCTAATCGCGAATTTGGTAATAATATGTAATGCGGCTGCTATGTCAGTAACCGCCGACGAGTCGCGACCCAAGATGTTATCTTTTTATCATAAACAATTTGTAATATTTACCTAACATACTGCGGAATACGTGGATAAGATAGATATTTTATTTCAATTCTATTTGAATATCCCAAAACTGCATCTCTTGGAAGATCCGTTTTGTAACGAACGACGTGTATGGTAGCTGGTTACGCATGTATCAAAATTTGTCAGTGACACACGTGGCTTAGATGGTCGCAAGAGAAGAAATCATGTTAAAATTAATTATGTTTCTCGCGTTGCTATTATTAGGTGGTAACGGGAACTTAAGAGTGACTACTTGACTAGCCTATCTACATATGTATTGGAGTAGAATTCCCAATTGTATTCTACTACTCTTCGCTTTCATTGTTGCACGCACGTAAATAAATATGCAGAAAATTAAATTATTAAAAAGAATGGAAACTTTGGGAAAGTTTACGGAAACATTGGGAATATTCCCGTAAATTTACAATGTTTAAATTTCCGTAACTTTCCAATATTCCCAGCGGCACATCACTACTAACAACGAACTATCCAAACATACTTCTACACACACATTCTAAATCGTAAGTTTAGCAAATAATGATCCTAATAAAAAAATACGCTCCCAAATTATCCCGCATGACTACGCAGCTATGAAGCTGTAAAAGTGTTAATGCTAAACATTATGACACGCTGCGGACCCTTTTTGAAGTCGATAAAATAGGGGTTACGCGTGTCAGTTCGTACATCACACCTCGTGATGACTTCCTGATGCTATAATTACCCAAATGTGGCACTCACGACTTAGTTTTTTTTCCGGTTTGGACGTCTTTCGAACATGTCGGTACATTTGGAAAGGACAGATGTATATCTCATTAATGTGTACAAAATTAAAATTAAACAACTGAACATACTCCTTTACACAAATTACACAGATATGAAGTTGAAGACGCGATGCGATTTTTTTTGAAGTTGATAATTTGAGGGTTACGCGTGTCAGTGAGTACATCACACCTCGTGATGACTTCCTGATGCTATAATTACCCAAACGTGGCACCCACGACTCACGACATAGTTGTTTTCGATTTGGACGTTTTTTGAGTATTATAAAAAAGAGGAGATACCAGAAGAATATCTTATTAATGTATGCGCAATTTAAATCGAGAAACTCCAAATGCTCCTTTACATAGCTTTATTTTGGTGAAAAGCTAAACCCTTTTTGAAGTCGATAATATAAGGGTTACGCATGATGACTTCCTGAGGTTTTAATAACCCAAACGTGGCACCATAGAGTACTATAATACAACTGAAATAGAGAGCCCTCTCGCGTCATTTTCTTGCCAACACTTTTAGCTGCAAATATAGCGCCATCTATTAATCTTAATCCGAAACTTTTTACAGGATCACACACACATCCATACTAATTCACACGCACACACAGTTTTTAATACTTATACAACATGTAACAAAATGGGGGTAACAATACTTAAGGGGCATGATCAGCCCATTATATTGAACAACTTTCGTCAGGGGATATAAGTCTATTATTTTTATTCGTATTTGCTGGTAGGTCTCCTGGTGAAAGTTGTTCAATATCTATCATGAACTGTTCATGCCCCTTAAGTATTTTTACACCCATTTTGTTACATGTTGTATGTTAAATATATCAAGTTCGAAGCGAATGTATTGAACATTGATCATTCAATTTAAAAGTTTAAATTAACAACTTCCCTGTCCCATAAGTCATACCTATGTAAAAATTTCGATTGTTTTACTAGGTATGGTGTCTTATATAAGGACATGGAAGCTGTTAAAGTACCAAAATATGAAATAAAACAGGTTTTTAAACTTCAATTTATTTTTTTATTTTATGTTTCTTATGTTTATTATGATATATTTGCGCATACAATTTAATTGTGTCATCCCCGTTATACGTTATTTTTCCAGTAAGAATTCGATTTACACATCGACACCAGCTGTAAATCAAAACATTTATTGTTTTATCAATAAACATTGATCTTAAACGGTCTGTCAGGGTGTCAGTAACGGAAAACATATTTTCATTTAATCTGATTTCTTGTAAGTCACAATCAGTTTTAGATTCCTGATTTTCATAAATATTTTCTTCAAGTAAAAAATCATACGATTGGAGAAAGGCGTCCATATCCTCTTCACAATTTGCTTTAATAGAATGAGCAGACGTGTAATTATTTAATAAAAGTGACTTATAAGCGCCCTCAAAACCTATACTATTTGGAGAAACATTTCGCGCTCCCGCGCTTCTAATTCCTCCAAAAAAATTTTCGATTGGGTCTTGATTAAAATTCCTGCAAAACATAGTATCTACATTGTAAGATTTTCTTAATAATTTCCAAATGGCTTGGAATCCTTCAATCGTTTTTATAAAATTTTTTACTGATGGTACAGTTTTCTCCAATATTTGTACTTTGGTGCCAATATGCTTAACTTCTACAAATTGTAATTTTTTTAAAAATAATTTTGCCTCTTGCCACAGCTCATGATGGGGAGAATTTGGCTTTACTCCGGCTCTGTAAATTTTCCCACTGTCAACATTAAAGCCAGAGCAGTTTAAAGAGTCAAATAATTTGTCGAACATCATAACAAACGGAATGATGTTTAAACACTCCTCCTCTAAATCTCCTTTTGCAACTAAATGCTTTGCAGCTACAGCTACACTGCGACTAAGCAACTGAGTTGCAATTTTCACTCGCATTTTATTAATTTTATCTCTGTTAATATGCTCTTCTGTTAGCTTTGGAGCCATGTTTAATTCTCCATAGGTTTTGTCTGCATTGTACAATTTTTCAAAAAATTCCCACTTCACAATTTTTTCTTTATTATTATCGGTTAAGTCGATAAATCTTGCATTTTTATTCATGAGGTTGTTTCTTATGCCTTTGATAAGATGAGGAACATCGTAAATTGGGATTATCGATTTGTTATTTACTAGAAACATATCGTGTCGCCAAACCTTTTTATCTTTTATATACTGTGTTCTTGTATCTTCAATAAGACTTTCAATAGCACCTACGTTTAACGTGCTCTGGTCACAAACCGTAGCTACAATTATTAAACCCGTCTCAATTACTTCAGATATTACTTTTTTAATAGTGCTCTTTAAATCCAATTTATTCAACCGTTGTGTAAAATAATAAGCTACGGGCTGTTTAAACTTTTTAATTATCCCCCTAATCATAAAAACTAACACGTGATCTCCTATGTCCATGTGTCCGAACGAGTCAAACCCTTTCAAAGAGTCCTCTTTTGCGGAATAATTGACTTGTGGGCTGACATACATTTCGTCAAACATTAAAACACATAATTTGTCAGCCACGCAGCTATCTTTTAGGTTAAATTGAATTTTTTTGAAAATTGTTTTATTTATGCCTTCTCGGACGACAATTTTACTTAATAATGTCTTCAAAGATTTAGCTGAAGGCAACACAAAGCATTTTGATAGGAGCCCGTAACTCTTTGGACTCTTTTTATATAAAGAAAGGGCCAAAATTTTTTCATTTGTGGAAAAACGGTGTCCTTTTGGTTTTTTCCCACTTTCTCTTACTTGGATTGTAGTAAAAATCTTACTAGGGAGCGACATTTTTTGCGTTAATTTCTGTAACATATTTGTGTTGCTAATACGTCGGGCATTGAAAAGCCTTTCCTTGAATGTTTGTCCTCGTTTCCTTAATCGGCACACTTCACGCTTCAAACTTCTAATTTCACTGCGTGTTTGACGATAGTATGCCACGCCGGGTTGAGAAGACTGCCTCGAATCTGTAAGGTAATAAAAAATACCATTATAATAAAATAACATCTCTCTTTACATTCAACAATGATCTTGTAGATTAAATAGGTACAGACTTCAACCAAACTCCTGAACCAAATAAAGCAAAATTTAAATGGGACCAACTGGATAGTAGTTATATTCTTCCAAATAAAAAAAATATTTTCCAAATCAGTTCAATAATGACTGAGTTATGAATAACATATATGAAAAGGAGTGTCATTCTAAATTTCAACAGTTAACTTCTAAAAAAAACTACTTCGACAAGACACAGTTTCGAAGAACACTACTTCGGCAGAACCTTTTCGAAATACACTTGTTCGGCGGATCTCTATTTCGAAAAAAGTATTTTGTCTGTCACTATGTCTATTTATGTTTTATTTTATACGTAAACCATAAAGCAAAACATAATTTTAATTGTCACATTTCAAGGCACTAATCTGCCGATGATATTTTTTGTCGAAAAAGAGATCTGCTGAACATGTGCATTTCGAAGAGGGGCTCTGGCAAAGTAGTGTTCTTCGAAGCTGTGTCTTGTGGAAGTAGGTACCGTCGGACTAATGCTAGTCGAATATATATTTTATCATAGCAATAAATGAAGAACTATTCGTTTTCGAAATGAAGACTGTGTCGAAATAACTAACTGTCGAAAGTTAGACGACTTTCCATAAAAAGATCACATACCAAATGCAAGAACAGCTTTTTTACATGTAGATGTAGATGGTTCAGGATCCCCGTGAATTTTCTTTGGTTTAGTCATGACTTGACTTTGCTCTGGTGGCAAAGTTGCAGTTTCTGAAAATTAACACAGATTTGATTATAATTACTTAAATATTACAAAATATAGAACATGTATTAGACATATCCTTATCCTTACTAATATTATAAATGCGAAAGTGAGTTTGTTACGCTTTCATGTCGTAACTACTGAACCAATCATCATGAAATTTTGCATACAAGTTCTCTGGAGTACGGAGAAGGACATAGGCTACCTTTTATCCCAGGAAAAAGTACTATTCCCGAGGGATCGACATTGACGCGGGCGGAGCCGCGGGCGAAAGCTAGTACGTAATAAATACATAATGTTACTATAATTTTACGAGTAAACTAGTGTATCCAAACTGAAGAATAAAAGATCTTTTCCACGGAATCTATCCGAAGGTAAGAGGTATAACAACGAAAAATGTATAACAATACTTTTATCGCAAAAATATAATGTTCCTGTAACTTAAGATTCATTGTAAGCTAGCTCACCCGGCGAACTATTGTACCGTCTCTTTTTTGGGTACTCGGGTATATAATAAGGTGTCAGCTAATTCTATATCAAATTTCATCAAAATCTGCTCAAATGGTTGCCGATGTAATCTAGTAGAAGATAAAATACATAAATATTACCTCGCAAAGATGTCAGTTGAGATTGAGGGGCAGCTGTTGTGGCAATTGTGTCTGATATTGCTGGTTCTAGAACAATAGAAATCATATTATTTTATATAAACATTTTATTATGAGAGATTGAGATTTATTGACATTACTTCAGAAAAGAATATCCATAAAATTAATGTGTGTATCTTTTGTTAATTTAATACATACTAGCTGTACCCGCGACTTCGTCCGCGTGGAATACTGAGTTTTATTTATTAATAAATTCAGCTTAAATAAGACAAAAAGAGCAAAGAGTCGCATATACATACTTTATATTTATATTTACTTATTCGTCTTATTTTAAATTATTTTTAAGATTAACTACCTAAGTATTATAAAAACACAGCCAAACAAATTACAAAATTAACGATATTTAACAATTTCACACTTAGTAATTTAACTTATGAACATACAAATTATGTAGGTAACTATTATAAACTTATATTTTTTTAAGTTTGAACTAAAATACGACTACGATTACAAAAATTTATATTTTACAAATATTTTACAAATACTTCAGACAAAGAAAAAACATGTCGGCCTGTAGCTGACTTCGTACGTGAGTAACCCGTAATTCACATATAAATAAAGAAAAAAGCTATTTACTTGAATGTTGCAATAGTACCAACAATATATTTACTTAATTGAAATTTACTTAATAGATATTCTATTGATATTGTTCTTTGACACACTACCGTTAAAAGTAACCGTTTTCAAAAACAACAAATAGTATTTAATGTAGGTACCAACCAACTTAATGATAAGATACAATACAATGCCCCAACCACGGTAATTCTAAATATAACCGTGCCTCAATTTACATCCTAATTAGAACCATGGTTAGAGTTGCTTAACCTACGTTATCGAAATCAAAAGTAGCTTATGTCCTTTCTCGGGCTATAGCCTATCTGTGTGCCAAATTTCGTTTTAATCTGTTCAGCCGTTTTAGTTTTGGCCACCCATCCTAATTTGAACCATGGTTAGAGTTGCTTAACCTACGTTATAGGAATCAAAAGTAGCCCACATCCTTTCTTAGGCTATAGCCTATCTGTGTGCCAAATTTCGTTTTAATCTGTTCAGCCGTTTTAGTTTTGGCCACCCATCCTAATTTGAACCATGGTTAGAGTTGCCTAACCTACGTTATAGGAATCAAAAGTAGCCCACATCCTTTCTTAGGCTATAGCCTATCTGTGTGCCAAATTTCGTTTTAATCTGTTCAGCCGTTTTAGTTTTGGCCACCCATCCTAATTTGAACCATGGTTAGAGTTGCTTAACCTACGTTATCGAAATCAAAAGTAGCTTATGTCCTTTCTCGGGCTATAGCCTATCTGTGTGCCAAATTTCGTTTTAATCGGTTCAGCCGTTTTAGCGTGAAAGCAAGACAGAAAGACAGACAGACAGACAGACAGAGTTACTTTCGCATTTATAATATTAGTATGGATTAACACTACTTGTAGGACCTTTTAAAGTGTAAGTTTGACTCGCAATTAGTAAATTCTATAATATGTAGTTATTTTGTTTTTACCTAAAAGAGAGTGTATATGTTGTTGAACTTGTTGATGCCCAAATTGTTCCCCAGCTGATGGATTTATAAAGTCTTCTAATCCTGAAATAAAAAATATATAATTTATTGATATTAAAAAATTATTTATTTATATATTGCTTTCACGTTGTCTGGGAGAAAATAAAAAAAAAACAGAATGTGCCAGCTGCTTCTCTTCCCGCGCAGATCGTAAAAGCCGACCGAGCGAATGGGCGAAAATCTCCGCAATCTGTTTTGATTTCGTTTTCTACCTACGCACCCACCAAAATGCTAAATGTGGCCATAAGGCCTTATAGATCTAGGCTCTGTCAACCCCACAAGTGAAAAAGACGTGAAACTATATATGTTTGAAATAAAAATATATTTACATGTATCAATATAAATAAATGAATAAATACATAGGTATAAGCCACAGATTTATGTCAACATACTATTTAAGCTTAAATTCTTTGTACTGACTGAATTCGAAAAAGCAAACTTGAAACTTTTAATTCACTTTTACCTCACAAGTGGCAATAATTGAATTAATGCACTTACAAAAAAAAAATAGATGTTTTACCTGGATGTGATGTAATATGAGCTTGAAGTGCAGGCAATGGCTCAGCAGTTGAATCACTTAAAGCGGATCCTGAAATTGTTATTAAAGTTAGATAACTATATGTATTATAACCAATAGAAAACTATATTATCATTAAGTAACATAGGCTGTAGGTAGTTTATTTACAAAACAATTAGGGATCCATATGAAAATTGCAATAATATATTATTAAACAAGGTATCACAAATTTGCCTAGAAATGTCATTATTGGGCGATGGCTGTGAAAACTAATGATAGTACTTAATAAGAGCATATTTCCGGTTGCATTTTCACCTGAGATGGTTCAGAACTCAGGGTCTGGGGGCTCGAGTCTACCCAGGGCCCCGGTAATTTGCATGATAAAAACCAACACACCGGACATAATTGTGGGAAATAGTAATTAATAGATAAAATAAATTGATTTCTTAAAAATATGGCTACCAATGCTAATGAATCAACCTGAGTTACCCATAGAGATACTTACTAATATTATAAATGCGAAAGTGAGTTTGTTTGTTACGCTTTCACGCCGTAACTACTGAACTGATCATCATGAAATTTTGTATACAAGTTCTCTGGAGTATGGAGAAGGACATAGGCTAACTTTTATCCTGGGAAAAAGTACTATTCCCGAGGGATCGACATTGACGCGGGCGGAGCCGCGGGCGAAAGCTAGTAGAATATATATCCTGATGGATCGCCTTACCTGAGGAAGTTGCTATTTGAGGTTGAATAGCTGCCAATATTTCTACTGTAGGGTTTGGCATAGGTGCATCTGGAAAACAAGTGATGTACATTAAGAGCAAATAATGATTATATGTTGTGAGTAATAAATGTCATATTTAAAATTATCACCCCATTACCCGCCTTAAGGTTTCATTAACAAATACTAAAAATAAATTTCAAAGTGAGTTCGTTTAGATTTTTTTTATTTATTATGCTTTCACGCCTTAACTTCTAAATTGCCTAGGGAATAAAAAGAGTGTTTTCATCTCAGGAAAAGGTATTGTTCCTATGAAATGAATATTTACACAAGCCCCAAACGAAAGGAAGTAATCCTCATTTAAGGCCTTCAAATCTTAAATAGTCCTATAATGAACTGTCAAAATCTTTCTTAAAAGTTCAAAATATAGTCTTATGAAAATGACTCTGACCAAATCATATGTTATCAAATTATTCCATTTTCAACTTACTTGGTGTATGCAATCTGGGTACTGCTAATGCATTAAGTCGGTTGTTTCTGTTGCGATCTGCTTCAGTAAAATGAATGTCACACACTTTCTTTCGCTTGTATATTACATCATCAGTAAGGCCATGTAGAGGTTCACCCACTAGGTCCACCCAAACCCTAAATCTTTCTGGGAACTTGGCAGGATTTGGAAAGTTGTGAATAGTGACACCTGAAACAAGTAATAAATTTATAATATTTTAAGAATAATATGCTAATATAATGAGTTAATTTAAATGTATTGTACAGTTTACTATTAGTAAATTAAGCATAGTGATAATTTTCTGATTTTGGAGGAGATATAATAGATATATATTATCCGGTCCTGGTATATAATAGATATATAATTCTCAATTTAAAATTAACACGTGATTACAGAGAGTCATTAGCCTGGAGAGAAAAATAACATGTGCATTTGGCGTCTTCATTAATATTACCACGTGGAGGGTACTCCTTATTAGTATCTTGTTTGAGTAGGTATCCATGTTAAAAATAAAATTTACGGTTAGATGGATAGCATTAAAATAATGAGACGATAACGAAATAAGTCTTACCGATGGTATCACATCCAAACACACATAATCTGGTAGAAGGCATAATTACACAAACACCACACAAAATTAAGTTTAAAAAGCGTCCAGCGTCCTTTTCGCAAAATAGTTTAAAACTGCAGTGAATATAAGCGGAGTATACACTCAACACCAAAAACACTGAAAAACCGTAGAAACTTAATGGATAGTAGCAAAGCCAATCGAAAAACACTTAAGTAACTTCGACGACCACTGATAACAACAGCAAAAGTTCTACAAGTTTTGAAAATGGAAAATCCAATCCGCCATTTTCATTTGACACAATAGTGATGTATGTCGACTAAGAGATAAATCGATTATCGACTGAAGCTACGTATGAAAACTGAGAAAATATAATCATATAAATTAATTGGATTTATGTAAATTTATTTTCTCTATCTTCTATCTTGATATAAACTTATCCAGAATATACCGGCTATCAATACGATACTTGTTTTGTTTTTGACGTAAGGTGTACTATTCATTTTTAATTATGTACTTCTTTGTTGTTTTATTTATGTATAACTAACTATTATTTTATTAAAACTGCGTTTGCTGATCTTAATAAAATAGACTATAATAGCATAGGTACATGAAGGAAGACGTATAAATAATCTTTATATTCTATTGTAAATTGCATAGGTACATACTTACCAATTAATTACACCGTCTTTATCATCCATTCATCATCATTATTTCGTGTAGGTGACACGCTCAACCTACCATGCACACCTTTATCCATTAAGAGGTAAGTAGAGCCAGTAAGGCCACAAGACCAAAAGGCCACGTGAAGTATGTGAGTATTCGAATAATAGGTAAAAACAGAATCATAATAGTAGTGGGTGTGTAGCCGCATTGCCTATTGACATGATTCCTAAGATTTTCGCCCCATATCCTCGGCCGGCTTCTACGGGAACAGAAGCTGCATGCAGCTGATACACTACCTACTTTTTCTTTTCTCTTCGATCAACTTGAAATGTTATATAGGTATAATATAAAAAAAGATATAACAAATTATTTAGCTTATGCTTTCAAAGAATAAGAGGTTTTTAATAATCTAAAAATCAGACGTCAGTACGTAAATTATTTAATTAACATAATTAATCTAAATTATTACGTTGTATATGTTTGTGTTATCATAATAACTAAAAATATATGCAACGTATTACTTAAATTACAAAATTTTAATAAATAGTCGATAGATGGATACCAAAGTCGATAGATTATATTTGAGAATCAATTATTGAGGTAATCTCTACTTTGAACGTGCAGTGAAATAGAGCGACATCTACCCAAAGTCCAACAAACTAAAATATCATTGTGTTTTTATATTTAATCTTAGAAGAAGATTAATAGATGGCGTAATTAATAATAAAAAAATCACGTTCTATGCGACTTTCACCCCCATGCGTGGCACTCACTAAGTTTTTTTTTCCTAGGTTGTCTTTTGAGCAACTCATCGGAAAAAAATTAACCACAAGAATTAACATTTTAGTATTTTTTGACATTGAAAATGAAACATCGCCATGCTCCTTGCGGAGTTACGATGTGACTTGACGAGTCAGGCCAGTTTTGTTGAGTTTCTTGGTTATTTTAAGGTTCCTTTCGCACGGGTTTCTTCTAAATCAGATTGAATAACGGCAGAATCAGAATATTTCAGCCATAACAGGTGAAAATAGCGTAAGGGTTTCTATACAGACGAAAGTCTAATATAACAGGCAGAGAGGTGAAAACTAATTAGGCACCATATGTTCCAGCAAAGTCACAAGTCGTCCGACCAAAAAATAAATTATGTGGATATATAGGAAAATTTCAGAAAAAAAAGGATTAAAAAAGTTTTCACTGATAAGTATTTACTCCATTATGGTAGATTGGCCGTGTTACTTACACGAAATAAAAAAAAAACTATCTGTCCATTTGATTGCCGTTCTGTGAATTCGTTATTTCATGTTTGGGCTTAACTAGAGCGTACACCGGTACTCCCAGTGTTAAAGAGCTTCTTCAGATATGACGAAACAGGAATAACAGGGTGTAATATTTCGTAACACGAATTGGGTCAGTAAGTAAAAATGTTGAGAGAGTACCAAAACCAAGTTAGGTCTAACCGGTTTAACACACTTTAATTGTCAAATCAATAATATGTCGTTAATTAACCTGCGATTGTAACCGCAGAACGTTAACTACATACATTTATTCTCAATTTGTGTTCTTTGCCATTGCGGTACTTAATAACAGTAATAATTACCAGGACCAGTGTGTCTTCTTTAGATTATAAATTATAATTTATGAATTGTCCTAAACAAACGAAATTAAATTTCTTTACAGCCTAGTATATGCTGTTAATCAACTTGTATGATGACTACAGTACTAAAACTTCAAAAATGCACTTTTTATACTTAATTCATCATACTCCTTATCTTAATCTAATTTTACGGGGTCGGCGCAGTATGTCTTTTCCCTCCACAACTCCCTGTTCCTCGTCATGTCCATACCCACTCCCACCACCCTCATCTCCTGCCTTACGCATTCCATTCATCCCTTTTTGGTCATCCCCGTCCTCGATATCCACTTGCCTCCATTTGTAGCGCTTTCCTTGTAATATATGGTGATCATCTCGCCTCATTACATGGCATAGTTTTCATACTTAATTCAGATCATACATACATATTACATACATACATAATATCGTCATTTTCCCTCGCGGGGTAGACAGGGCCCAGGTTTTTGAGACCTAAAAGCCACGTTTAGCAAGTCGGTGGTCATAAGGTGGGAATAATCAAAATAGTGATAGGTTGCTAGCCGCATCGCCAATTAATATTATTCTTAATATTTTGGCCCATTCTCTCGACTCTGCTTTTACGATCTGCGCTAGAAGAAGAGTAACTGATGCATTCTACGCTTTTTTTTTCTCCTAAACCAGCATGGAAGATAATTCAGATCATAGAAATTATATACAGCAACGTAGCCTGAAAATAAAAATTAAGATCTTTACAATGTAACAAAAACGTTATTTAATGGTAGTTATTATCTAGTTCTTGCTCGCATCGGATACGCATTAAGAAACTTTTCCCTTTTCCGCGGAAAATTTCCTTCCACCATTGAAAAGCTTGAAAAGCTTTTGTATGTTTTATCCATTTTTATCGCTTTCCATTAACTTTTCGACCAATAAGATAAAAGATAAATTGTTTTTTATGAAGACGTTTTCTGTGATTTTGAGCTTAGTAACAGAACTAATGTATGTCCATAATACTGTTTGTTTAATACACGCCTCGCAACGCCCGATGAGTGTGCTCTATTTTCAGAGATCTCGTATAGTATGAATAGTTCTTTTCGATTCAATCGCAACATCACTTTCTATTGTAGACCGGTAGACAGGCGTGGAATCCTTGGTTGATGAATTTCTTGGCAGTTTTCGATTTTGCAAACATTGTAAAAAGAAAGAAGCTTTTCGTGTGTGTAAGTGGCTAATATTGGTGTCAGATTTTTCAAGCTGCCTTAAGGCATACTAAGCAAAAATGACGTAATAAAATCAGGAAATCGTGGACGTACGAAGTTGAAATTAATATCACATTTTGAATTTGTGAAAAAATCAAATTTCTAAGTGAACTCAATCAAAACATGATCATTTACTCCAAACTCGCAAGGGTATATAGCGTATTTCGCGAATTAGCTCGAACTCGCAAGGGATAAAAAAAACTACAAGGTTTATGTATATCGAGAATCAATTTAGTTAAGTTCAATCACTTATGCATTAAATCAGAAACTGTAAATTTGCAGTCAAAACACTTTTTGAATGGAACCCTTGGTGCGCGAATCCGACTCGCACTTGGCAGGATTTCTTTATTAATCAATTTTGTACAGCTATCGGTAGTAGAATTTAAGTATGTACAAACATACATACATATTATCACGTCTTTATCCCTTACGGGGTAGACAGACCTAAGGCAATAAGACCGAAAGGTCATGTTTAGCGTGTTGATCGTAAAGGTGGAAAACGGAATCAAAATAGTGATGGGTTGCTAGCCGTATCGCCTATTTTCATATAAGTATGTGACATATTTTTTAGCTGCTTTAGATTACTTGATAAAATATAATGCTTTTTAAAAAAGTATTATTGATTTTAACGTACTCTGTAGAATAATGTAAAAACATGCCCTTACAATGTTATCATATCCCAGCCCCTTCGCGCGAAGCCCTTCAAAGCCCGTCTGTTGCTTGTCCATTAAAAATACTTCTACGTGTGTCGCTCGTGTGTTTAGGCTTACAGTTATTCCATACTAGTATGGCTAACAAATATCCCTTAGTTATTGGAACAGACACGTGTGATTACGAAGCAGTTTCGCACGACTAAATTATGATACCTTTGGAATTATGTAAATTTTCAAAATTACCTTTTGGTCGCAATCACACGTTTTGCCCTTAGGTTTAGTTTCTAAAGGACACTTTTATACCATATTGTATTATTGATTTATATTAGTTAATTGTACCAAAAAGTACAATTAACTTTTTGGTACAATTAACTTTTTAATCATATCTTATTAAGCGTTGTTACCATGTATGTATAGAATCGTAATTTTGTTCTTTACGGGGTCGTTTAAATACAGAAGCACAGTTCCGGTTAGTTGTAAGCCTTAATTCCTCTTCTTTGATGCGTGGATCTCAACGCATCATGCAAACGTATTATTTAATAACTCAAGTACTCATTCCATTAAAATTCATAGCAGGGCCATATGATATTTAATAGATGCCGCCGGAGTAGAATCCTAGACTGAGAGAATCATAGACTGTAAAAGTTATTTTAGTCCTTGCCTGGTACTGGTTAGGGTGTGCAGTGAACTTAGACAAATCAGCCAATAGCGTATGGTATTTTCATAACAGCTAATTATTTGTGTAATCGAGTTACTAGAAGCCTTGACATTACGAACATGTGCAAAATTGTCCCTCGGCTCGCCGAAATCGCCGAAGCGACAGTCGGCCGATTTTTCAAAATGATTTTAAAATAATATCGATAATTTTTACCATCTTGATATATTCAAGGGAAACAGTTTTTGACCCGTAAAGATTAAGTCTCCAGGTGTAAGTCCCCTTTCATCTAAGACGACGCGGCCAAGACGGATTCCATCCATATGTTGATCGATATTTCTGCTCATCGCACCTCTAGATTCGCCTCCTCCTTCATTAAGCGAACCGCTAAGGAACAGAACACCCTCCCCGCATCACTGTATCCCGACACGTACAATTTAGGGATTTTCAAGGCAAGAAAATATGCATAATTTGCTTTTGCGTGTACCACCCCAGACCTCATCGTTGCTTTCCATCAGGCAAGATGTCAAACAAATAAATATAAAAAACAAACAGATTTAATCGTCATTGACGCAAAACTCGTAAGCGTGATTTAAAATAAGTGATGCTTTTGCTTCGTGCATTTTTGATTAGATAAGTAATAATCTCTCAAGATAGTCACCGACATTGCCACATGAATGGAAATCGCTGAAATTTTCTGCCATTTTCTGCAGTCTTCACACTGCGCCTGAATTTGTTCAGGCGCAGTGTACTATGACGTTAGTACTATAATTAGTTCAACAATAAAATTACCGGGCGTATAAATAATCTCCTGCTATTAACGGCAAAAAAGTTAAACGTGTGCAATTCACGTGACGTGATGTTTCTTTGTAAATGTACCTACTAGGATTTGCAACATGCTCTATATTTTACATTCGTAAGAAATTCTTAGTTAATATGAAAATGCCGTGTTGGATTGTTGAAGCTATTAGTTGCATAGAAAATTGTTGTCTTAATGGCTTTTTTTCAGAAAAGAAATAGTTTGAAAATATAAAAAGAATTCTTTAGTTAGTTCACGAACTGGCTTTTTTAAATGGGGCCTGATAAATTTTGCTGTCCGCTTCTCGTTCCGGGGTAGGTCCATAAATTTTGAGCAGCTTGACTTATCAGCTTGAAATGTAGCCTGCCTGCGATTTAATTATGAAACTCTTAGGAAGTTTTATGAGTAAAAATACTTTTTCGATTTTTCTAAATTGCGTTTTATTAAGTACCTATATTGTAGTTTGTAGTGCATCTGAACATATATAATTTTAAGTAGGGCTATACTGAAATATCAGAAACGTTCTCCTGCCTAGTATTCCTGCCTGTTTTCTTTAACTTGTCACCATTGTAGAGCTTTATCTTCATGTTGTTTACCTTGATAGTTTATTGATATGTTACTATTATGCAATTTATTACCATATTGATCCAATATCATTAAGAATATTGGTAAAATTTGGTAATTATATTCGTAAATTACGAAGATAGCGATTGTATAATTGTATCTGATATTTCAGAGAATAAATCAGAATTTACATTATTACTTATCATTTCTTCAACATTTTTTCTCAGTAACTAAAGATAAATTATTAAGTCATACACATAAATTAATCCTGCGACTCGTTTGAAGGCAAAGACAGTCCTATCATACCTAATCTGCCACATGTCTGTCATTGTGAATGCGTATTTGGTTAGCTCCTCACGTGTGTCAAGGTCTCACCTTGGTGTGTTTAGTTTGGGCACACAATCGGGAATCAATTCTTTTGTATTGGTAACCATGCTAATGGTAGTTGTTTGAGTTTGATGTGTGTCTGTCGCATGATTGTTTTTGGGAGGTGGATTACCCTGTAATGTGCTCTTTCTATGTTCATTATCATCATCATCATCAGGTCCTTTTAAGTCTCCACTACAGCAGCACGACCCTCTCTGTACTACTAGGGCCATACTTGGCCAGAGCAGCCAGAGGACTTGGCCTACACTCTCCACGCTGGCCAGACGGGTTGGAGAGGTCTCTTAGATGTTTATAAGTTTTGTTTAGCTTGTATTTCCTAAGTCGCCTTCTACGACATCCACGGGAAGACTTGGAGTGGTCCTATTCTACTCTGCCGGATACCACACGGCTAATGTTAAGGCTAGCTATTGTCCGCGACTTCGTCCAGGTAGAAGGCGAAAATGGTTCTAATAGGTGTAGATTCGACCAAGGAATCACGTTGTCCCATACAAACTTTGCCCCCCACCCCCTTTACCACCTCAGCGGTGGAATTCGGTAAATCCTTTCTTATTGGAGGTGTAGTTGTACGTCATACAATGAACACACCCTCCAAGTTTCAGGTCTCTACGATCAGGGCTTAAGCTGTGCGTTTATCTGTCAATCAGTCATTGAGTATAGATTACCAACCAGTTATTATGGATTTTTGGACACGAAAAATAATTATATGTTGTTATGGAAATGCAAAGCCTTATCATTAGTCTGATAAAAAGATCCATTTTATAATAGCTGCAATTAGATCACTATTGTATGTAAATTCTTCATTTGTTAGAAGTAGAAGAATGATGTGCATAGGTAAAACATGCTATTTTATATTTCTACTAGCTTTCGCCCGCGTCAATGTCGATCCCTCGGGAATAGTACTTTTTCCCGGGATAAAAGGTAGCCTATGTCCTTCTCCGTACTCTCATCATCATCATCATCAGGTCCTTTTTAGTCTCCACTACAGGAGCACGACCCTCTCTGTACTACTAGGGCCATACTTGGCCAGAGCAGCCAGAGGACTTGGCCTACACTCTCCACGCTGGCCAGACGGGTTGGAGAGGTGTGTTAGATGTTTATAAGCTTTGTTTAGCTTGTATTTCCTAAGTCGCCTTCTATGACATCCACGGGAAGACTTGGAGTGGTCCTATTCTACTCTCCCGGATACCACACGGCTAACTCCGTACTCTAGAAAACTTATATACAAAATTTCATGATGATCGGTTCAGTAGTTAGGGCGTGAAAGCGTGACAAACAAACAAACTCACTTTCGCATTTATAATATTAGTAAGGATTTTATATAGCATGTTTTTATCTATTTTATTTTTTTTTATTTTTTTTATTTATTTATCTATGCACATAATTAATTTATACAGAAGTAAGTATAATTTTTTAATGCACATTATACGTTCGATTGATATTTTACACCTAACAATGATCAATCTTAGGAAGCAAATTTTTTTAAATGTATTTTTTAAAAATCGCCTAAAAGTGATAAGTGAAATCTGCTATAATATCTACACGCCCGCGGCTTCACTCACCTTAATACTGATCCCGCGGGAAAGTACTTTTTTCCAGGATGAAAGGTAGTCACGCCATAACCAATCCTTGTGCAAATTTCGTCAAAATCCATTCAGCCGTTGTGGCGTGGTTGAGTAACAAACAGCCATGCATACAAACTCTGGCTATTACAATATTAGTAAGAATTAATCCAATTCTTGCATGTTGGTCCTTTAAATTCGCATAACGTAAAAGGAAACAGGACATAATCTATCTAACTAACCGATTATGCAATCGTCCTACGCGATTTTTAATCGCGACCTTGCGATATTTTTCTGTCCTCATAAACTTGGATGTCAATAAAATTAATTATTGACATCAATTCCGGTGGCTGACATTGAGCGAATTATCGTTAGTTGAATAAGAAAACTTATATTTATGATAATGTATGTGTGTATTGTTTGAGTGATTGAAGTACCGCGATGATCTCCGTATCGCTGTCGTTATAACGCCAGCCTGTTACACGAGAACTCTTGGTTCGATTTCCAGCGTAGGCAAAACCTAGGCCTTCATTCTTGTATTCATATTTGTCTGTAGTTCTGGATCTACCCGAGGATGGTTGGCGCCAGGCAGGTGGCCGGCCGTAAAAGCTTTGCCAAATCATATAACCGCATGAAGCCTCACAGCTGAGGATGCAACCGGGAAACCGCTCAGATGAGGATTGGAGATCGGTGATACTAAAACAACAAATATAGTTTGGTGGATTGTAACATTTCAACTATTAGCCATTTTAATCTGGAGTAGATATTCTTTTTTTTTTGTTTTGTAACCTATACGCGTGTAACATAACCAACGACGATCCCACAAAGGGGTAACTAAGCCCGTCAAAATGATCAACTTTTCCTATGGGACCAATGCTGGGATTTTTTTTTTTTTTTTACATTTTCATACTAATTTCTAGGCCGGCCGAACACTTGTATAAACATGACAATTTTCTATTTGAGTTCCCAGCATTGGTCCTATAGAAAAAGTTGTTCATTTTGACGGGCTGAGTTACCCCTATGTGGGAATGTCGTTGGTTATGTTATATGCTGTATTGTCTCACTGCTGGGGTAAAGGTCACTTCCATTTCCCTCCACTTTTATTTGTCCAATGCAGTTTCGGACCAAGCACGTTGAAAAACGTCCATATCATCGCGCCATCGCTTCCTAGGCCTTCCCCTTCGACGTAGATAACTTAATTAAACAAAATTCTTATTGATTGGAAACAGCAGTCTGTCTGCTTTTACAAATACGATACTAATTTCATTCCTTGTCCAGTCCAGTTGGCCTATTTGCTAACTCAGTGTACAACGTTTTGATAGTCACTTCAAAATACATTGCGACTTTCATATTATTGACTATTTTTATTTAAGATATACAAAATGTACTGTACTTTGAATGTACTTTGAAGTGACTATGAAAACGTTGTAGACTAAGTTAGCAAAAAGCCCGGCAGGCCTTTTAATTTAAACCTTGCTGCTATCCGATTCGGGGTATAAGTGACTCTTTATTACTATATTCTATCGAAATAGTAACTGCTCGTTTTGACCGGATGTCTAAAAACAGAACCAGTATGATACTTTATCAACAATAGTATTGTTGAGCATGAGCATTACACTTTAAAAATAATAACAAAACAAAAAAGAACTGTAGCCTCTCTTTTTGCAATCTCTGCGGCGAAGGGCCTCTTATTTGTGTGTAGTCTATAGAAGCCCACGTCTGTTGGAGAGTGAAAGGCCAATAAATGGTTTTTTGTTTCAAAACTTTCACTACTTTTACCGCGAACAGACAAATATCGTGATTATAATGGTCAACGTAGAAAACTAATATCCGTGTCATTTACAAGCGAGTAAAAAGTAAACGCGTTTCCGATTACCTAAATATAAATTTGCGTAGCATCCCACGCTGCTAGGGTTGTCATCTTTGTTAGATCGTAATAATTCAATATTTTAACTGTGTAACATTATGAGGTAATTTGTGATATTAATACACAATATACATTATATGTATGTGCTATGCTGTCCTACTAAGGACAAAATAACTATATAAAAAAAATCGATAAGTTGATTTTTATGTCATCGGATAGCGTATTGTTTTGAACTATCCGATGGCATAAAAACCAACTTATTTCGAATATTTCTGAGATACCACTTTTACGCTTAGTAGGGCAGTATGGATATCGTAAGAGGCGACTGAAGGGAAAGCACATACATCCCGTGCAACAAAAGCATTTTTAAGGAGGGTTGACGTTATGCAGGCGGCCAATGAATAAAAGAGTTCCATGCTGTCCCGTCCCGATACCACATAAAGTAGGATAAGGACTGGAAGAAGAATACACAATATACAGTATAAATTATATGTATTAGATCGAGGAAAGAGTTTTTTCGTATTATATGTATAATTTTGTAGAAAAATATCTTCGGTTATGCTGCATGTTTCATGTATCTGACTGGTTTTTTTACCATTAGAAAGGTAACATGTTTTAAAAGTGTATAAAGTTTTTGAAAAATCCTAAATTACGAAAATATTTTTTCACCGACCTATACTCAGCTTTATTACTGCTGGTACTACATCTTTACTGATTAATTTTTTCAATTTTAGTGCTGCTCAAATCCAATGTTTAAATAAGCTTCAAGTTTCTGAATGTTAGATTTACATATAATACTGATGCACATAAAAAAATCTTCTCATCCGTATTACGTACCCACGAACTTCCACCTCGACTTGCCATATAGCCGAGGCACTTTTAATAAATTGTATTCTATTAACATCAATGCAATTTATGGTAATAAGAAATAGCAGGTAAATCGTAAAGTACGTTGTGCAACCCTAGTAATATCCCACGCTACACATGTGCGGATTTCTAATCCAATATTTATATTAACTGCTAGTAAATTCGATTCTTAGATCTGGGAAGCAGTTGGTATAGAATTAAAGTGCCAAGTGTGCCAACAGATATTCAACAAACGTAAACGTGTAATGTGATTTGCGTAGAAAAATGGACTTCCCAGTTACCTACTTGTCATCATAAACATGGCGAGTCCCGACGACTCTAATGTCTCATCGAATCATTAACCATAATAATTCTGCTACACAATTTTCAATTCTGGCCTAATTTCTGAACGCGCCTCGCCGGTGGATATTGAATGAGGGAACAGCACGTGCCTCGATTTGTTATGAACTGTCGTAATCCAATTTGTCGTATTACGTTGATGGATTGTTTGGCTTAGAAGGAAAATCTCTTGGGAAGTTTTAATAGGATTTTCTAAAATTGCTTTCGATCTTTTGTAATTGTTGTTTTATAAATATCGCCCTCCGATTTCTGCCAAATTGGAAATACGTATTATAATTATGATCCTAATATTATAAATGTGAAATCGAGTTGTTTCTTGGGCTGATTTTACGCCTTAACTACTCAACTGATCACCGCGAGCTTTAGTATACTCGCTATCAAGGATAGAGAAAATAATATGAGTTATTTCTTCCAGAAAAGAGAATCTTAGACTAGTTTATCGTATTTATACATATTTGTCTGGTGTGTTTTATAATATAATTCAATTCAAAAAAACTCGTCGCGTCGTATCGTGCGTAACACGCACAATGAATATCGTGCTGTGCAACACGGTATAATTTATCGTTACTTCGTAGTTAAAAGGCAACAATCATGCCCGAGAGATTCAATACCTTATTATCTATTCCCTTCATTAATATTCACATGCTAATTACTATTGTTGAATATAAGACATCTGTTGATATAAATCAGTGAATTTATTAAATGCTTGAGTAAGAAAGAATAATCATGTAAATTAAGTAAGACAGTAGTGATGAATATTTGAAGGATTTATTCACGGTTTTGCATTATTGAGTAACGTAACTGGTTGTATTGTTGACCTTGCATAAATTTTTAGGTTATTTTACAATGTATATAAACTAGTAAAGCCTTGAATTAAAATAGCTAAAATGTTTTTGTTAAGGTTGCCCCACTCTAACGCCTTGGGGTTGGGGCTTTTAATTTCTACTAAAAAACTATTGATATTAATGAACATGTTCTGTTGTTGCAGCCAATAAACAACTTTTGAATTCTGCATGTTTTAAAGTGAAAAATTTAGGGTTAATGCTTACTGGTTAACAGTGACGAATTATGAAAATCTATTGATATTCATGATCATGTTCTGTTGTTCCAGCCAATAAACAACGCAGACTTCGTGGTCCCAGTCGAGATAGACGGAGCGGTACACCAAGTGTATGTTTTAAAGCGACCGCACGTGGACGAGTTCCTACGGCGCTGCGGCGAGCTATACGAGTGTGTGCTCTTCACTGCCTCGCTCGCTAAGTATGCGGACCCTGTAGCTGACTTGTTGGACAGGTGTGTTAATTTAAATTTGAATAAAAAATGTTTTGTAAGTTTTAAAATACTTTTTTAAATCATACATAACTCTTGCATTCGATTGAGTAAAATATGACAAAAATTTATAAAATTACTTTATAACATACGTCATTTACGTTAATTTATATGTTGGTATTCTAAAAACAGAATTTAAATGACTTGTTAGTATTGAAAATTCAACATAGCAATCCATTAATGCATGTTAAGACCGGTGTCTCCCAAGGGACATTTCTCGGTCCTCGACATTTTGCGTTTGGTTTAGCGGTTATGTTCATTATTTTACAAACGAGCCAAATACAAGTACCAACAACAATTCCCTCTGTTCCAGATGGGGCGTGTTCAGAGCGCGGTTATTCCGCGACAGCTGCGTGTTCCACCGCGGTAACTACGTGAAGGACCTCAACAGCCTAGGCCGTGACTTGCGCCGCGTCGTCATCGTGGACAACTCGCCCGCCTCTTACATATTCCACCCAGACAACGCTGTGAGTTTTTTTCTTACCAGTATCCTGATGATGGCTTATATGTCCGCCATCTTTGTCAAGCGTTACTCACTAGCAATAAGGAATGTCGCCTCTAATAAGAAATCCACAGACATCTGAGTTTTGTGATTCTCTTTACCGTAACTTCATTGGTTATGTGATGGCATCTTATGATATGTCTCTAGGAGCATGTAGAAGGTAAAAAATATATATAAATTTACTGGTTGTAATTGTAATATAGTATAGCCAATTAACTAAAATAAGAAACAAAGTTGCTACTATGGTGGTGGCACCGGACAATGCAAACGCATTTGAACGGTTAGCTTGTCCCTGTCAATAAAAACAAGATTAGCAAAATAAAAACATTATGGGACCATTTTTATTGTGAACAAACCAGTACTATAAAAATTGGTGACTGAGCTTTTCAGCATTGAGCAGTTCTCCATCATTAGACTAGCTTTTTGAGAGCTTTATCGTCCGATATAAATTGCAGTACAATTGGATACCAAGAAGTCTGTTAAATCTAACTTGTAAAATTTTGTTACAAAAGTAAATAAAAACTAAAATGCCAGAGAGTTAAAAAATTTGTTGTGTTTGTCTGTAATATAAATTATCCGACTTTGTTAAGGGAGATAAAATCGTCACAAGCCGAACGCTTAGGCCGATCTTGCCTCTATTGCTTGTTCCGCGCTCACGCTAGCACCCGGAACGTGACACTTTTTTGTGCGTGCATCCGGCGTTCATTGATTAATAAGACGTCAATCACCTTAAGCTTTTCAAATATACATACATGTCGGGTAAACATCGATAAATGGCCTTTCCCGCTAATATCTTTCACAATAGCACTTAGTCGTGATAAGCGAAACACGGTAACACGGTCAGCACGGTAGTTCTCAATGTTCTCGTGTTGGAATGTCATTGTCCAGCTTAGCGGTGATAACATTGTTTAGGACACAGATATTGATGAGTAGTTTTACAGATTCTTTATTGTAGTGGTAAACATTTCTTAGTGCACTTTAACATTTACTTCACGATTGAAGGTTTGAGGTTAGGGTTTTTGAGTGGATTGGACTTGAGCAGAAAAGTAGGACTTAGGTCACATAACTCAAATAATTCTTTTTTTAGCTTTCCCTTCGAAGACGCTTTCATTGAAAAATATTCTAAGTTTATATTTAAAAACTTTATCTTTTTTTTAACCTTTAATCGAGTACCTAAATTGAAAATATCCTTAGTCGCTCATACTAATTATTTCGTGCGAAAAGTATTCATTTAATTTAGTCCAGACGTTTCTTATGCATAAGTGATTGCAGATACGTAGCTAATGTAGGCGGAGCTCAGGAAGACTTAAGAACGATGTGTTAATAACATATGTTTATATTTTCAGGTACCTGTCGCGTCTTGGTTCGACGACATGACAGATTCAGAACTATTAGACTTGATACCGTTTTTCGAGAAACTGAGTAAGGTAGACAGTGTGTACACAGTGTTGCGAAACTCCAACCACCCGTATAACCCGACACAGAACAACTCCCCGCCGACATAGCGCCCCCCCGCGCCCGCGCGGCCTTGTCCCCCCCGCGCTACGCCCCCCAGTGCGCGCGAGCCCCCCGCCCCCCCGTGCCCCGGCCCGCCCGCGCCCCGCGCGAGCCAAGTCACGACCTTTCTGCAAACGATCGTCAAGAAAGGAGCGAACTTCGTCTTAAGTGCCAATTTTGCCTTCTGGATAGTAAGGACGTTATTTGTACCTATTTTACATTTTAGGTATCTCTTAGTGCGTAAGTCTGTATGATGGATTTGTGATTATTTAACCTCTTCGCTAAGCTTGCGGCGATGTGCGTGTGTTCCGTCGACCATACGTGTTACGTGTCTAATTCGGTGGCAAAAGTTCTCTTTCGAATTTTTTATATCATGCTTGGGATCAAATATGAATAAGTTAGGATACTTTCATCACGATCGCTTGACATTTCGTATCACTTACATCGGAGTTGCCGCAAAACCGGGAATTGATCGCACTAACCATATTGACCGCCACCCATGATGGTCGATCCAATATTGTGACATTATCAAGAATTCTAAAATTCGACTGCTATAAAATAAGTGTCCGAACACTAGTGGAACGTGTAAATATTTTTTTATAATAGACGAAGAGGGACGCTTCAATCATGGTCTAGAATTAACGAATATGGATTAATTATAATGTACATAAATATTTTATAAATGATAACGTATGGTATGCGGCAGAAGAGTAGCACTTAAGGTGAATAGGGTCGCACTGGCTGGCTGCAACTACGTCGTTCGTTGAATGATAATTATCGAACTATATTTTTACGATTACATTTTGAGAATTTTCTATGCGGCTACCAATCGGAATAGAATTCAAATCGTCTCTGAAAAAGACTATGTTTTTATCTCTTGTAGCTTTGCCACGTTATAAGATGAAAAATAGAAATTCGATTGGTAACTTGACTAAGCGCTGTAATTCAGCTATATTCTTAATTCAAAACCAATCGGAATAGAATTCAAATCGTCACTAAAACAAGCTACGTTTTTATCTCTTGTAGCTTTGGCACGTTATAAGATGAAAAATAGAAATTCGATTGGTAACTTGACTAAGCGCTCTGTTAATTCAGCTATATTCTTAATTCAAAACCAATCGGAATAGAATTCAAATCGTCACTAAAACAAGCTACGTTTTTATCTCTTGTAGCTTTGGCACGTTATAAGATGAAAAATTGAAATTCGATTGGTAACTTGACTAAGCGCTGTAATTCAGCTATATTCTTAATTCAAATCGCCGTAGCGTCAGCCAGTAACGGTATGTGCACATTTGCTCGTAAGCTGTAATAACCCACGATACACAATTAGTGTGTGCACTTGAATGTTAACATTATTTCCCGTAATTATTGGTGACAATAAGGAGTCAATCGCGTCAGTGTCATATGAGTTAATTGTAATTAAATGTTAATTGTAAAACACGGGTTGATGTAGCATCTGATGGATTTGGCATCTATGTATTCACGTAATTTCGCTCTCGAAGAGAAGAAATCCGGATTTTCTGTAAAAAAATATCTGGGCCGTCCATATTACGTATCGAACTTCATATCGGCTATTTGTATCGTTTATCAAAAGCGTCACATTAAAGTTCAAATGACAAAGTTGAGGCTGATTTCTCTTTTTAAACTATATCTAATTCTTACCGACGGTCCCTAGTACTATTGTATCTTCGATGTTTATTTCTATATATTGTTAAAGTTATTATCGACATTACTTACTGAAAAGTAAACTATTATTGGTATCTTTTTTTACCGCAATAGACATTCTTCTCTCAGAGAGCGATCTTAAATCATGCTGCACATAATTTTATGATAATTATCATCTCAGTATTAAACTAGTTTTATAGTATATGATGCCATTATACACGGAACTCCATGTGGAGCTGCGTTTCTAAAGTGTTCTTTACTATACTAATAAATATTGGATGTGAAGATTTTAACTTGCAAGAAAACATGACTAGAAGCGGGTATATGACTATACTTAACTTTTATGGAAGCCGTGACAAAAGATTCTAGTATTAAAAATAATATGATTTTTTATGACACTGAATAATTATATTTTTGAACACGTGAGCGTAGACCTTTACAGTTACATATTGCGACTTTGCTTCATTTGTCGAGTAGACTAGGAGCCCTGAAATTTTATAGGCTGTTGGAGTCCAAACATGAGTGGACCATTAAGTATTTTACTTGTTATTATTATGTCATATTCTTTGTTCCAGTACATACGATCTTTTGTCATTGCTTCCATCAGCCCTAACATTTAAAGAATTTCGCTTCCTTTTTGATAAAAAAGAAACCTTTCTTACAGGCAAAATTCAAAATTATACCTAACGGATTTATGTAAGAATTAATTAGGTAATATAAAATGGTGCTTTCAGTATTAGTTGATTAAGCAACTCGAAATTGACTGTTAAGGAAACTATAGCACTATTAACGCACATTGGCCTCCAATTGGTTTCTGTAATTTGGACATTTTCATACAAACTAGTATAATTTATACTTTTTTAACAAAGCTGTATACACCTGCACCTTGGCTTGACGATGCCATCTATTTATTGTTTTAATTGCTTAGCAAAAAAGGTTTTATTTGTTTTCTTTTTTTATAATTTTTTTTATGAACAATATCGATTTATTATTGTTTGGTAGTAGACGTGTAAATAAGATTTTTATTAACTTAAAGCTCGATTTTAATATTCGATACGATCTATTATTTTGGTAGTGTACATGTTAGTTTGTTATTTAGTGACTACGCCGGTGTATGTACATACCCTTATACGTATATTTTATAGATGTATGTTTACGCTAGCTTACCCAGCTCCCATACACTAGAACATAGTATGTTTTACCGGCTGGTAATCCACAAACTATAAGGGCATTGATATTCAACATAAACTACAGTTCAAACTGTTTTATTTTCGTCTTATGAAAGATTAAAAATATTTTAATGTCTTTTCCTAACATACCTTGTTTTTTATTTATATGCGACAAATAATGAATGTCTTACTTACTATATATCTATATATTAAAAAACGTGCATTGGTCATGTAGAAATTTAAACTTATGAAAATTAATGTTACATTTTTGATGTGTAATTTTTGTATGTTTTGTATATTTCTATTTTTTCGGTGGTTGTAGTCGCGGCAACTGAATTTAATTTAAATTAGAGCGACCCCGCTTGAAATGTCTACGCAAGACTCGATAATTAGCATTGACAGAGCAGGACATATCAATACGTTAGAGCGAGAAAGGTATACAACATTTCTTTCATGCATCTGTGTCCTACTCTAACGACCCTAAATATCGGATCATGTGTAAAGGCTGCGTCGTGTCGTGTCGTGTGGTATGTTATTTTATGTGATTGCGAATATTTAGTATTCATCGCATATGAACACAACACTTTATGTAAAAGAATTAATTAATAACAATCTGCTTGAAATAAAAACGGCGCCAAAGTCGCTTATACAAGCACGGTTTTCCAATGTACGATATCTGTTTAACGTTAGAGTGAGATGACATGAAGCCTTTCTAGTTCTGAACTTTAAATTGGGGGCGGACCTACTCGATCCCGGCAACGTTTCCGATTACAAAAGAGAAGTCCTAACATGTTCAATTTGAAAAATATTTGTAGATTTTGAAAAATGTTACAAATGAAAGAAATATGGGTTTTTTTTAACCAGTTGTGGATGGATAATATTGGAATATCATGGTTGTATCGCGACTGTTCGCACGCAATACGTATCGTTTCTCGTGGCTTTTGCGATGTGGATTACTAGGTGTCACCCATTGACCACAGTAGACGGCATTTATTTGTAAGCATTAACACGTAGCGTAGGATGTTATAGTAATATATACGTTGATTTCTCTAGTTGTAAGCATTCTGTTGTTAATGACGCGTTTTTTTAAACATACTGTAATTTAGGCTCATTAGCGACACATCCTGTGACTATCTTAGATGTTTATTCTACTTTTATAGTAACTCGACTATAGAAATCGTCCAACAGTGGTATTTAGGTAATATTGTTAATATTATTTGAAATTAAAATGCATGCAATAAAATATGATTGATATTTTCTAATATCTTATTATATAAATGAAATATAATAAAATTTATTTTATGTCTAACATTACCTAACTTGCGAGTTTCGGGTATAAGTTGTTGTATCATTAATTTGATAAATATTCTTTTTTATATTGTAATTTAACATCGGTGTAAAGTATTAGGCTCAAGACACACCGAGTTGGCAGCGGCCGGCAGCGAAGCGACGGGTCTCTCAAGCGATTCAAGTTTCTCAAGCGATGACATGTATTATAGCAATGAAAATAATGTTTAAAATCGTATGACGTTATAACTGCTCGCCGCTTCGCTGCCAACTCTGTGTTTTGAGCCTTAGAGGATGTAATGAACGCAATAATTTAATATTTTTGCCGTTGTCTTTGAATTGTTTACAACTCGATTATGTTTGATAGCGGTGCTTTTGACGAATTTATGTGGCGTATAGTGGGACTAGTGTTGTGCCGTGCTCGAAAATTTCGTGAACGGTGAGAACGAGTCGGAAATTTTTCCCGAGAATTTCTTCTTCTTTCTCTCAAGTGCGGGAATTATTGTGAAATTCTCGAGAATTATAGGAAATTTCTCGCAAATTTCCATGAGAAGGAATTCATGAGAACAGAATTTCTCTCCGGCACATCACTAGGTGGGACGCGCTTTAAGTGATGAGATAGTCTAATCTATGTCATTACTTTATAGCAACAGTGTGTGTTACTTGCAGTATAGAATAGTTACTATATAATTTTAATAAAAATCGTCTCATCTGTGAGTAATACACACAGTTTCATCGAATGTGTAGTCAAATTAACTGCAAGGATGGCGATCATATGTAACTAATATTATAAAAGAATACACATTATATTTTTAATTATATATGATCGGCTCCAATAGTGACGATGGCCTTGTACCTTTGAATCGATTAACTTCCCTCTTGATTTGCTTGTAAACAAAGTACAAATACAATAGCATGGCGCGTGTAAATGCGAACAAAAATATTAAAGTATAATTTCTTAATGTTAAGGTTGTGCTTATGCTGTACTACATATCTTTCACTTGCAATTCTCATGATCGGAGAAAGGAAATTCTTGCCTATAGGAGATAAAATTCTAAAATACTCTCGATTTTGTATAAATCAAACATAGCTAGCTAGCTACCCACCTATGTCACTGCCTTTGCCCCAATCCGGCTGTGGTTGGAATGTAAGATCGATAATTGAATAATTTGACGATTTATATGTATAAAATATAAACGATACGGCCTTTGTTATGTAGCAAATTCAAATGGTTCAGTTCTCGTTCTTATGACTTCAGCCACGGCACAGCACGACAGGCTAAACTAGCCAACATTTGAAAACTCCGGTTTATGACGTTTTGATTGTCACTTCATAATACATTGCGGCTTTCGTATGATTGCTTATTTTTATTAAAGATATATATAAACTGTTATGGATTTTGGAGTGGCCATCAAAACCTACGGGGTAAGGTTCAAAAGTTACCGAGTAGCCATGATCTATGTCGTGTTGATACAAAAATGAAAATGGAGTCCATAATATGGACATATCAATTCTTTGGTGTTCAAAATTTTTATCTTAATTAAGTAATTATCTTCACAAGCCAAACCAATATGCTATTTGGATGGAGCATTTGGAAATTCTGATTGTTACTCATGCTAAATGCAGGGTGTGACTAGTAACACAAGGTTTGGCAGCGCTCTTGATTGTACTACTACTGACAGTACTACCAATTTTATAAGTTGATGTACCTGCGCAGAAATCGATTTTTTGCATGGCTCGAACATATCCGTCTGCTATTGGCTGATGTGTTCGCGCCATGTCTGGAGTTCTGGGGCGCCACACCGTACGAGTATTACGAGCAAGACAGCACGAGTCCTGTTGTTTTTGGATTTCAAATCTTATGTAGTAGCTATAAGTTCGTTATTTCACCGACATTTTTATTCGGTGTGATTCGGCGGCAGGTTGTGCTATTCTGCGCCGCCCAGCAAAGCCGATGCAACTTATAAAAGTGGTACTACTCTAACGAAAAAATCTCGCATCTGTGAGTTACCTGATTAATCAGCACGATGTCTCATCTCCCGCTTATCCCTTTTCTATGCTTATATTGGAAAGATCTTCATCATACTTGTTTAGAAAATTATTTTTGCATCCTTTTTAAATCAGATTATTTTCTTCTTGGTAGTTGCGTTACTTATGAAAATAAAATATTAGTTCAAGGTCTTGCAAATTAAGCTAAGAGGGTTTCCTGAATATAGTGGCGGCAGCACTGAGGCAACAGGTCCGGTAAGCTGCTAAGTCAAACGTTATCCAATGATAGCCGCCTATCGGACCTCACCTTAGTCCTGCTATCTGGTATGCCATCTGGTAACCATAGGTTAAGCATTTCGGAAAACCCTCATTCAACACTGATTTGCATTAGCACCTCTCAAAAAAAATACTGACGTAAGGGTGGTTTTACAGTGACGCTTTCGCCAGCGCGGTTGGTAAGCGTCGCGGGCCACGAGCTATGAGTGTCAAGGGATCGCTACATAGTAAAATAAACCGCGCATATAGCCCGTGCTACAGCATTTCGGCCGCGCTTACCATTCGCGCGGGCGGTAAACGTGACTGTAAAACCAGCCTAAGAATAAAACAATGAGATTTAACTATAAGAAGTCGGCATATTGTAGATATCTTGTACAGCATTACAGGACGGTATTATGAATTTGTACCTATCAATACTAGGCAAGTGAGAGGACTATAATTATTATATTTATGATGTGTAATAGCCATGAAAAATAGGAAAAATCACGTGAGTAGCTAGGTAACATTTACCTGTGACGAAATTTATATAATGGTGTACATTTTTGATATGATGTTGTACAAAAGAGAAATTTGGTATGTTATTTTATAGGAATGAAATAAATAGCCTTAATAAACAATACGGTTTGTATTATTTTAATCACTAGTAGGTAAAGCAGTTTTTGAACTTTGGAGTACTCCCATAAGTCGAACACCAGGGTGACCGCAGCGGCGTATAAGTGGTTAACCTGTATTTTATATAGATTCCAGTTACATTGGCATGCATATGAGGACTCTTGAAGTCTCGGAGGACTCGCACCAAAAAAAACCATACGAGTGCAAAAATACGTTCGGGCGGTCGCACGTCTTGGCGGCTTGATTATCTTATCTATGCTTAGGACGAAGATGCACGAAGCTTAAGACGGTGGACCCCTGTCGACCACCTATTGTTCTGTTCTGAGTGTCGATCCCAGCACTATAAACAATATTAGACTAATCTATTAAAGAAGAAAGATTTATGTTTTTGTTTGTTGTTGTTCAGTCATTTGATCGAAGACAAAAATACTGGCTAAATCCCTTTGCCTGCCATTTATAACCGAAGATAAAAATGTCAAACGCGTGTTAATGTCACCCAGTCATATTAATATCTGTGGTCAAAACAAAATTACTCTTCTAAGAAACTACCACAAACAACTAAGAGATATATGGAAACTACTCTCAATATAATTTCTTAATATAGTTTTCATATTTTTTTTCCTAAATCTAGCCTAGTTTTTAAACATATAGAAGGAAACACACCACTCGCTCATGTTTCTCGGCGGTTGCCGACTCTGTCACTGTCACGCACAACTTTGTAACGAAAAGCCGTCAAATATTAGATGCTTTTAAAAATGAATTGAGTTTTTCTTTCCACGCACAGTCCCCTCCCCCTGTTCAACGTCCATAAGTCTCCCGGGTTGATCCCTTCAAGAGTTGGCAAACCTAATTCGATCCCTTCGACTTCAGCTCCGAACCGAAGATAATATTTTAGATTATCTAATACGGTTACGGTTTACGGTTCGCTAACTTTTGACTACTAAGAACCTATACAAAGTATTGATCGACACTTCAAAAACATTGCGGCTTTCATATGATTGACTACTTTTATTTAAGATACATAAACCGTAATGTATGTTGTAGTGAACATCAAAAAGTTTTAAACCATATTTCTCAAGTCAGTGAGTATGCCTGTAGAGAGTCATATTTTGAAAGAACACAAAAAATAGGTAGGTACGGGCTAGATCCCTTGCCTTCCAATTATCAAGGCCACTGTACACAGCGCGAACCCAAACCCGTTGGCCCAATGTGTACAGACACATTGGGCCAACGGGTTTGGGTTCGCGCTGTGTTGCTGTTTACACATTTGCGTACCGCTTTGTGTAGTAAAACGAAAACACAAACATATACCTATGTTTAAAACGTTACGTAACCACTAAGTGCCCATTTTTACCTTAAAGTTATTGCGTTAATATTATTCATAAACATTTGAAATGTCTTGTTTTGAAAAGCGGAAAACTTATTCTAAAATAAAGTTAAAAAATATATATCCCCTTCACTGCGAACAACCAATTCACATTGGCATAGTTAGCAATCTCCCGTCTATTGTACCGTTTACTCTACGCGTGTTTAAGAGTCGCGCGCTTCGGATATTGTCGTATGTTCTAAAGGCTTCTGTTTCATCACTTGGTAGTACGGAACCATCAAAAAATGCATTTCTTGACAAAAAAGTTATAGTTTTATGAATATCAATGCATTTGTTGACATATACTAATTGAAAAAGAAATGAAATATGGTGAAAAAATTCCACGCTTGCATATTAGTTGATTTTCAAATTCATTGTAAAATAAGTTCAATCAAATACCTTACTTGTAAAAGTAGGGTAGGTGACGCAAGCTTTAATATAAAGAGTTATGGTGGAGATTTTCGATGCCGAGGTTTGAACACGCGGTAGCTCAAATGGCAGAGCATAGGTCATACAGAGACCTAAAGTCGCAGGTTCGAACCCCGCCCGCGTGGAATTACATATTTTATTTCTTTAATTAGAGTTTATCAGAATAGCATTGTGAATGCGAAAAAAACAAAAAAAAAGTTAACAGTGAATTGAATTTTGTATCTCGCGTAAAATCTTTTTGGTAAAAGAAACGAATACACATTCTTTATGTGAACTTTATTAAACATTACACTTTTCAAATATTAAACACACTTCAGATACACAATATGACAAGATGATATAAATATTAGAATTATACAACTTTCTTAGTATTCACTATGATATGGTAGAAGGTACTTAGTAATTATATTCAACAGTTATAATAACGCTTGATATCATCAACCTACTGTATTTCGTTCTCTATTATTGTATTTGGTTACCTTATCAAAATTAAATATTTGGTTAACGAAACTAAAAACTATGGCTCATAATTGTACTAAACGACAAAATTAAAATAAAAACTAATCGAGACTGACGGACCAGTTTTAAGGGGCCATACCATCCTGAATATCATATCCGATGAGCGGGACGCCGCTATACGTTAGACACGATACGAGATATCTCCAATCGTATCGTACGTAATTGAGGCGTCCCATCTCGTCAGTGACTGAATTTAGGATGGAAAATAGGTGCTAAAAAGAGAGTCGAGCCAGTCCCGCTAATAAAAGGACAGATTTATATCTCTAGAACGTACAAAAAAGTAATAATAATAACTTACATTTCTTCGAAGTTAAAACAGTCTATTTTACATACATTCTTGCGAGCGGTGGGGCTTCGATTGCTTTGATTCGCGTCAATGTGAACTGGGCCTTTATTTAAAGTGCAACTGGATTGTAGTTATTGAACCCTTACTAACTAACTTTTCTTTTGTCAATGGTCGAAAATAAATAGTTGTTACACTGTTTTATTCATCAAAGATTTGTCTTTTTGTGTTCATGTTTATGATTATGGCGAATGCTATTCTCTAAGATTCAGCAACGTTATAAAGGCCATTTTCCATTGTTCTGAGTTCCTTAGAAGACCGGCACAGTCATCGGCCATATGGGTAACACATGGCCAAACGAAGCCAATGACGAAGATTCCAGCAATCCTCGACAATAGCTGCACTTTTAGATACAAGACTCTTAACCCTTTTAACACCGCAAGAAAGACTGACAAACGTGCCTTCTACATCGCGGCCATTATGAATGTAATACTCATTTGGACAACTTAAGAAGTCGGCGTTTCGAGACAGTTTCCGATGGACGCCTTATCCACGGCGTTCAAAGGGTCAACATGATATTTTATATAAATACGAAGGGAATTTTACAATTAATTTCACTCTCTGTGGACATTACATCATCATTATTATCAGGTTTTTTTAGTCACTACAGGAGCACGACCGTCTCTGTACTATCAGAGCATATTTGGCCAGAACAGACCGAGGATTTGGCCTACACTTAGAATAAACAAGCTAAACAACGCTATTAAACATCAAATATGACCTCTCCAACCCGTCTGGCCAGCGTGGATGTAACCTTAACTCTTTCAATAGTCGTGTTGACAGCTAACAATAAATGCTTTTCATTGCTGATTAATCATATGCTTATCATAGATTAATATCTTAAGCGGGTGAATGACAGGAGCAATGTGTAAAGTACAACTAGACCGTGTCATGTTCCAGCCCTTTTATTTTATGAAGTGATATGACCATGGAAAGTGAAATTTTGTTTACAATACAAATACAAAACAACCCGTTTGTTACAAAAGGATTAATAATAAATAGTAAGACTAAAATAGACGCTGTATTTGGCACCGTCTATTTTAGACTTGGCACTTTTTAAGGTGGATTGGATAAGACGACTAGCCAAAAGAGGCCGCTGTTCCTCTTCTATTGAAATGTCAATGACCTAATCTTACGTAACTACAGTCAGGAGAATGGGTTTTTATATAATTACACGTTACAGTCAGGAGACTTTAAGGTTAAAATAATATGTACTTACAGGACATAAAAAGCGAGATATTATATCTTATCAAGTATATAATATACACTTATGTAATTATTATAAAATAAATAAATAAATAAACAGACCAAGAAACCAACGACAGATCCATCTTCTATTCGCAGGGGGACAAACATGTTTGTTATAGAAAGGTAAAGAAATAATTAATTATATTAATAGCATTACAATGCTCAGTTTAATATTAAAATCGAAAATATGTGATGAAAAAATTTCGCCACAGGTAGGATTTGAACCCACACAAACCTTCGACATCTGGCCCGTCGATGCTCTCAACCACTGAGCTGCCGTAGCTTCAAATCACCGTGGCGATTTTGTTCATCACATATTATAGGTACACGCATTCGAAGCATGGTTGAGAGCATCGACGGGCCAGATGTCGAAGGTTTGTGGTTTCAAATCCTACATGTGGCGAAATTTTTTCTTCACATATTTTCGATTTTAATAAAGAAATAATATTTTTTATCCACTGTTTCACTGTTTTTGTACCTATTTGGCTAGCCGTACATTTGGTTAAAATCTAAACAATTGATTATATAATACTTTAACCGGCTAAACGTGTCCAAAAATAAAATAACATGGCAATTAAAATTGGCAAGAAAACAGCACATTATCTTTGCTACATTAGAAAAATATATCTGTTCAAGATTTGTTCATAAATTCATTCTCTCGTGTCTTATAAATAAAACAATTATGAAGCGAAAAAATAACAGTTTTGGCACTTTCGCATGGACTTTATAAAACTAACATTGCTTTATTAATATTATTCCATGTACCAACAAATTTTCCCACAGCCTTTTATAAAATCCAAAATACACGCCCACTAATTTAATATTTTTAACTATAGGTGTAGGTACCTAGACATAAATTGATTAAAGAAAAAACACATACAAAAACGTTATCATAAAACTGAGTATTAACTATAACAAAAAGGCTGACTGTTCTTTAATTGACTACAAAATTGTAACATTCTTGTAAAAAGAAATTTATTCAGCTCACGTAATCCGCCTAAATTTATGAAGAAAATAGAAGGCTCCACATTTATTTTGTACAACATAATTTTCATTAGTTATGCCTTGTTTACAAAAACTTAGTGGCTACTGCCACATAATAAGTACTAGTACTTACAAAAGTCGCGCTCTACAAAGGTATTCAAAGAAATATCAACTCAATGTAGATAGCGATACGGTGTAATTTAGTTCGTGTCAGAACGCAGCACTTTTTCGTTTAGATACCTTCAGAATCAATCAGCTCCTAAGTCCTTGTAAACACGGCATTAAGTATGTCCTACTACCTACTAAGGGGTCAACACTAACACCTAGCGCAGTAAAATTGCAAATTATTGCCGAAAGCTACGAACTAAATGTACGCACCATTACGTATTGCGAGATCATTATTAAGGTAGTTTTGTTCTTAATTAGTTGATGGACATCTTCTCTTGGAGGATTTGGAAGTAGCAGGCCTGCGAAGTAAAATTGAAATAAATATACTTATTCATCAAGAAAGCACAATCTAGCTAATCTCTTAAGAGTCGGCAACGCATCAGCACCTCCTCTGGTGTTGCAGATGTCCATGGGCGACGGTGACCACTTCCCATCAAGTGGTTTGTCTGCTCATTTGCCGTCAAATATACTCACATAAAAAAAAAACTAAATTACCGTAAATGTAATGTGAATTAAGCGATAATTGTTAGGCCTTCTAGTTTTTGATATGATTAAATTAAATATAGAAAAAAGGGGGCGATTCATATACTACGTCACATAAAAGTTCAACTGTTTATAAAACTTCTGAATTTTGATACATTCCCTACGCGACCAATCTGAAAGTATAAAACAAAACAAAGAATCTTCCTAATCGGTTGTTAAATAAAGGAGGTTTCATACATACAACCTCTTTTTTCAAGGTCGGTAAAATTGCACTTATCAAATGAGGGTCAAATAAGTATACAACATTAAAAGCGCTTCACATTTTTAGAGGTCATTTTAATGAACATATTATTGAAATATTATTAAAATGACCGTTACCTGCAAGAGTCTATACATAGCCTCAAGTTGAAAATCAATTGCACTGGCATAAATATTTATCAATATCATGAACTTTATGCCACACACACTAGGTTGAAATTGCTGTAATTTTAAGTAGTATTCGTTACACAACGTCTTATTAAGGTGCCTCTACTGTTAAGGTGACCGCCCCTTATATGTACATTAGAAGTCAAAGAGATATGTACCTTAAGTGTGGTAAACATTAGGCCTAATTCCCCGTGCTGCATGCCAGGCTCCAAGAAATCCTCAACGAAGTGTATCTCGGACCCAAGCTGTAGGATACGAGCGCGCACCACCACAAAATGGAACACTGGAAACAGTTCATCCATGCTCCATAGGTAGTTCTGACCTGTGAAAACAAAACTTCCATTTCAATGTTAAGTTAAGTTTAATATTAGAAACTTTAACAATTTTTACAAATGAAAGTGTTAAAAATTACAAATGAAAGTAAGTTTGTTTGTTACGCTTTCACGCCGTAACTACTAAACCGATCATCATGAAATTTTGCATACAAGCTCTCTGGTCAGTTCGGAGAAGGACATATAGGCTATCCTGGAAAAAGTACCGTTCCCGAGGGAACGACGTTGACTCGGGTAAGCTGCGGGCGAAAGCTAGTCTTATATAAGTAGTAAGTAGAATTTGGTAGTCGGTCCGTCCGAAAAAGCGGATTTTTAACGTCTTTACACTTGCGCGGTCATGGACTAAGACGTAGTAGTGACATAAAATATCTAGAATTTCTTTAGGTACCTACGTAATCGTCGTAATTCTGGCTATAACCTTTAAATGGCGGTCATCAGTTCCAGATTTACATATAGCCGCTCCTAGGCCATTTCATTATTGCCGCCCCCTGGTCTTAGGCCCGGGCTAATCCTCCACTGGCAGTAATTTAGCTATGTCAGATGCCATCACAATAGAAGCTGTTGGCAGTAAGGCTCAATTTATATTGCCACTGAATCGAGGGAAATTTTAAGATTTACAGATTACAGCTTTTATATGTATGGTAATAAAGTTCAAATTTGTATAAAGAAATAAACGGACACTTGAGTCACGCGACTACTGGCGAATATTTATCGTTTCGTTTTGCTGACTGAAATTTGAACTATATTAGTATATTATAGAGCATCTCCCTCCTGGTCATGATCTACCTTGGGCGACATGGAAGACCTTGAACAGACACCGGACTCAAGTCGGCCGAAGCAAGGAGAACATGAATAGATGGGGTTACAGCTCTGATAATTCCTGTCCATGTGGTGCTACTCCTCAGACCATGGCACACCTGTTGTCTTACCCTGCGTGTCCTACCACCTGCACTCGCGAGGACCTATACAATGCCACTGATAACGCTGTGTCACTGGCAGATTTCTGGTCAACACAAATTTAATTCGCCCGAGTCGACACGATAAGAAGAAGAAGTATATAAGACTCTGTGGTTTTTTTTAATTACCCTCGATTCCGTGTGATTACCGTTGCCCATGGACAACTGCAGGGTGTGACAGGACAGGAGCGTTGAGAAAGCTGTTTGAGAAATCTGAAACTAGTTTAAACCCATTATAATATTGCACATTTAAAAAAAGGTTCTTACCCAGTTCCTGTTGCACAGCCGTGGTCATCTTCTGAAATGTGCTCCTTATGACCAACAGCTTTTCAATGGGAGAGAAGGTGGTCTTGAGCTGCTGTAGGGTCTCCACAGCTTCTTGGAACACCTGCTCTTTGAGCGGCGAGTATGGAGGCGACTTCTGGGTGTTAAGGCTGTTGTAACCGATCCAGAATTTTCTGTGTAAAAGGAGTAAAAAATGAAAAATTATGAAGAACAGTAGTTTATTTATTGTTTGACGTGATAATGTCTTATGAATCTAAGAAACGCCGGCTGCCACACATGAAAAATGTCACGTTCCCGAGCAACAGCAGTAGTAGTATCTATTACACATCTGTCTCTCACCGTTATCACGTAAAATTCTTTATCGTCCGTAAACCAACTTCACAGGCAACAATTTTTTTGTTGTTTTTTATATATTGTTAATATGAAATATATAGAGTACCTTTCATCCTAGAAAAAAGGAACTCTTCCAGAGGGGAACTCACTGCAAGCGGAGCAGGGGACGAAAGCTTATAATAAAAGCTAAATTTTGCTCCATATATGCAGAATCACAGTTAGGTGTTTTATTCGCACTACGTTATATTACAATAGTTAGAGCGAGATGGAATCCTTAAATTTCAAATTCTTGAATGAACAAATTATCTAGGAAAATAAGTTTATATATCCTAGACATCTATGCAGTATATGTATTGTTTATTTTTTATCATCATCATCATTTCGTGTAGGTGATACGGTCTCGGCCTCTGACGTGGTTTCTATAACGACTTCCAAAGCAGCCGGGACCACTTTTTATCTTATAGTGTGTATTTTGGTGTGTAGTTTATTTACTATTTTGGTATTTACTAGTTACGCAGTCCTGATGCACTGATAACGCTGCATCACCGCGGCGCTACGTCACGGACCACCGCCGTACCGCTAATTCTCATAGCGGACACCTGCGCGTGATTCATCCGACCGCCCACTTTGCGAGGACCGCGCCCGCGATTTCACATCAAACCCCGGCACTTCTTGTTCTCACATCGAACTGTCGTCACATGTCATATAATTGTAGTAAAAGTGTAATTAAGTGATATCTATGTAACTTTTTAACTTTTTCCTATTAAATACTTTATAAGTATCTTGGTTTTTTTTGCACCCTTCGGCTGTAGTCTTTCTAACTTACTTATGCATTGTTTATTTTTAATATACCAATATTTTGTTTCTGCACAACTGCTCCATTCTCTATATCCCTCGGTGGGTTGACTGGTAGAAAAAGCCATTGGCTTTAAGTCCGCCTTTACACTTGTAATTGTGTATAAAGTTACATAAATAAAAATACAAAAAAAAGTTAACAAACCATCATGTTTTTAAATGTTATATTTTGCATTCACAATGGATTTTCTATTGTTATTCGTCCTCATTGGACCGCTTAGAGGTTGAGAAGTCAAATTAAGAAATAAAATATGGTGAAAAAAATTTCAAGCGGGCGGGAATTTAAAATCGTACATAGACTTAATGTCGCAGGTTCACATCCCGCCCGCTTGAATTTTTTTCACCATATTTTATTTCTTAATTTAATAAGAGTAAAGCATAATGTGTTGTTATCTTACTGATCGATCCCCAAAAAGGCCATGAGAGTGAGATCCGGCTGTTTGTTCCATTTGAGCAAGCGTCGCCAGTACAGGTCGTCTTCCCTCTTATTGTGTAGCGCGTACAACACGAACAAAGCCGGATGAACTCGAGGGAGAAGAGTCGGTTGTAACAGCGACTCTGCTGATACTACCTCACTGGAATAAAGTAAGTATTAATAAAGGTCACATCACATTTATCAACTCAGAAAGGGATCGACACCGTATCGCCTTTGCCGCGCCGTCCACCAGGCGTCAACCTAACGTAGAGTCGGCTACGACTAGGCGACACCGTGCTTACCGCTCGCCAACCGCTCTGGTCTGGCTGGCACCAGCCGGCTTATTTGATAACTTAATAGAGTATTTCCATATGCCAAAATTTCTCTTTTAAAACATATTGCAGTCTAAAGAAGAATTTATTATAAAGCAGAATACAACATCAAGGGAATCAATACAAACCGAAGACGTTGTAATAGGGAGTTTCATACAAAGGATCTGCTCGAGTTGATAAGTATGCGGCGACCTTTACTGTGTAAAAACAGGTCACTTTTCGTGCTATTTCGTCGGGACTGCGGACTTTAGTTTTGGTCGGGTTCGAAACTATAGTCAGCATTACAAGGTCAGGTTGTTAGAGCCTATTTTATAAGGCGGAGGGTCTTGAACCAACCACTCGCGGCACAGCGGCTCGCGACTAGTCGGTGGCTTACTTACCAAGTTTTTATGTTTTTGAACATTCATATACCTATCTCTTTAAATAATTGAACTATGAAAAAAATTAAAACATTACAACACTGAACTCCAAAAAAGGTGCATAAGGGCGATGTGTGGTTTAAAATCTATAGAAAGTTGTGTGCCCTTTTTTAAGTCTCTTAGGCTTCTGACTCTTCCTTGCATTTATATAATGGAAATATGTATATTTGTTAAGGCAAATCCACATTTGTTTACTAAATGGACTGCAAATAGAACAAGACCAGATCGCATAAGAACACAATACAGACAGAAACTGACGACTGGAGGATACAATACCGCTAAGATACGGAAAAGTGTGATTGGAATAGCTCCTATTATTTATAACAAATTACCTGATAGTTTTAAAACATTAGACATTGTGACATTTAAAATGAAATTAAAATTATTTTTGACTGCTAAATGCTATTATAATGTAAAAGAATACTTAGAAGATAATTTGACAGAATAGATTTTGACATTATGCCTACTTATTAATAATTTTTCCTTTGTTTTTCGACTATTAATTATAATCATATTTATAAAATTGTATGTCCATACAGGACAGGTAACAGTGAAACTGCTATTAATTATAATTTAAGATCTTAAAACCTGTTTCCACAATAAAGACATTTTGATTTTGATAACATGCTAATATATCCATAGATTTTTTCGTAAAAAAATCATTGCTCTACTGGTACTATCCGGCGAGGAATCAGGGGACTACGCTTGTATGGAAACACGGACCTAAGATTTCCTCTTAGTGTTACTTTACGTGTCATCAAAGCAAAATTGACTCAAAAACTTACCCTTCAATAGGATTATTATTCACATTTTCTTCCCCATCGTCCCCTTCCGTCTTATATGGCAACACTGCGTCAGCGCCCTCTGGAGGCAACGCCGGGAACAACAGCCTCACAACTTGGTATAATCTGCTTGTAATGCTCTTCAGTTCTTTGACAGCATGACTGAGAAGCAATGGATGGACTCTGACACCGCCGTATGTGGTGTTGAACGCGTTGGTAACACCGAGGACTAACTGACCGAGAGGATGGTGCGTTGATTCGCATGCCTGTAAACGAGTCAGTCATCTATACTTGTACACTAATATTATAAAGAGGAGAGATTTGATTGTTTGTTTGAATCGAATAGGCTCCGAAACTGGACAGATTTGAATAATTCTTTCAGCATTAGACTCCTAAATTATCCCTGATGAACATAGGATCCTTACTAATCCTTATCCTTACTAATATTATAAATGCGAAAGTGAGTTTGTTTGTTTGTTTGTTTATTTGTTTGTTTGTTACGCTTTCACGCCGTAACTACGGAACCGATCATTATGAAATTTTGCATACAAGTTCTCTGGAGTAAGGAGCAGGACATAGGCTATCTTTTATCCCGGGAAAAAGAACTATTCCCGAGGGATCGACACTGACGCGGGCGGAGCCGCGGGCGAAAGCTAGTATTATATATGCGAAAGTGAGTTAGTTTGTTTGTTACGTATTTACGCCGTAACTACTGAACCGATTATTATGAAATTTTGCATACAAGTTCTCTGGAGTACGGAGAAGGACATAGGCTACCTTTTATCCCAGGAATACTATTCCAGAGGGATCGACACTGACGCGGACGGAGCCGCGGGCGAAAGCTAGTATAATATATTTTCAAAAAAGTTAGGGATCCGTATGAAAACTTCGATAATGTAAGCCAAGGTGTAAAAAAAATATTATTTCACTAAATCTACCCGAGCAAAGCCGGGGCGGGCCGCTATAATAAATATACAGGGTGATTTTGAACTCAGGCCCCGCTAGTCAATTATGCTTATCCTCAGAGACAGGGGCAGAAGTGTCTTCAACACTTCAACTGCTTGTTCGTTGCTGAGCTGCTACTTGCTTTTTCCCCGTTCATCCGAGTAAGTAGTATCCTAATACCTTCATTCCTTTCCCACATCCAACAAATTCCTATCCATCTTCAGCTTAAACTGCTTCCGATGGATAGCAGCGTCGAAAGCACGCTGCCAAGCGTGGTTAGTATAGCAATATCCTCCCATGGAATGAACAATCCTTGGGAGAGGCCTTTGTCCAGCAGTGGACTATTTACGGCTGTAATGATCCTTACTAATATTATAAATGCGAAAGTGAGTTTGTTTGTTTGTTACGCTTTCACGCCGTAACTACTGAACCGATCATCATGAAATTTTGCATACAGGTTCTCTGGAGTGCGGACAAGGACATAGGCTACCTTATATCCCGGAAAAAAGTACTATTCCCGAGGGATCGACATTGACGCGGGCGGAGCCGCGGGCGAAAGCTAGTGATCTATAAAGTGATTATGAACTTACTGGCATTGTTTTGATGTCGGAATCAGAATGAAAAAAATAATTTAAAAAATTGGACCGCCAATACAATTCACTGCTCAGCTGGCCGAATTTCTATGGGAAGTCTTATTTTATGTCATAAATTTCTTTTTTTTTTTGTGGTTTTTACATTGATTCCGACATTTAAATAATACCAGGGCTCATATGCAGTCTGTAGATAAACATAACAAACTAGCAAGACCACCGCCTTAAAGATATGAACAATCATAAAATAAATAATGCCTTTTCCATGATTTTGCAAAAATATTGTAGTTTACATAAAAACTAATTTGTAGCTGTTCTTTTTCTGTTTGTTTGTTTTGTTGTTAATGTTGCTTTTTTCAGACTGCCTAAAGGCATTTAACATAGCTTAACAACTGCCATCTAATGATGAAGACCAACGGCTTAACAAGTTGTTGTAGGCTCGGAAGGGCTCGAGATATTTTTAAGCCACTTATGGGTGGTTACCATGCTCGGGGTTGTTTGCATCATCATGTTGATGCATCATCATCATCAGGTGTTTTTAGTCTCTACTGCAGGAGCATGACCCTCTCTGTACTACCGCGGCCATAATTGGTCAGAGCAGACAGAGGATTTGGCCTACACTCTCCTCGCTGGCCAGACGGGTTGGACAGGTCTTATGCATAATCAATAATAATACCGTACGCCCACTGGGCCATTAAGCTTTTCGTTATTTTTTTTATTGCATATAAAAGAAAATAGATGAACTTAAAATAAATAAAAATAAATATATACGGACAAGTCACACAGATTGAGCTAGCCCCAAATTCAGTTCGAGACTGTATTATGGGATACTAACTCAACGATACTTTATTTTATAACAAATACAGCGTGATTTTGAACCTCTGAACTACATTGAAACCCTGGAATGGAATACAGAATTGCAAGAAAAAAAGGTAAAAAACGAAAAAATAATTTTCACCTTCAATAGAAATTTGTCCAGCTGATCGGCGACTTTGTATGAGAAGCATATTTTTTTATTGCAATTCTATGTTCCATGAAGGATTCTGATTCCAGGATTTCAATATAGTTCAGAGGTTCAAAATCAGCGGTATAGATAAACACAACTTACGTTCTGCAAATACTGCCTCAGCTCCAAATAGCTATCCAAATCCAAATTCTTCTGTCCAAAATGCGGTATCACCTCCAAGCAATCCACCGACTTCTCCATATCAGATGCCTTTTTCTTCAAAGGAGTTCTGTGCTTGTCCTTGTGCGAACAGGAAATGGCCACGGCGACGTTCTGCCAGATCTTCACGTTGTCTATGGTATTGCTAGGGCCGTTCGCGAAGTGGTTTCCGGTGGGAGTAAGTATATTTTCGGAGACGCCGAGACATTGGAAACATTGCCGAAAGAGAGCGTTCCATTTTTGACTGGGCGCGACGCTCAGTTTGCCAAATGAACTGAAATAATAACAAAGTATATAAATAATAATAAATAAATATATACAGACAAATCACACAGATTGAGCTAGCCCCAAAGTTAGTTCGAGACTTGTGTTATGGGATACTAACTCAACGATACTATATTTTATAACAAATACATATATAAATAAACATCCAAGACCCAGGCCAATCTGGAAAAGGTATTTTCCATCTTGACCTGGCCGGGCGTTGCTGCCGCTGCGCCACGGAGCTAGGCAAATGTGGTCATACATAGGCTATTGCGTGTGAATTTTCCGCTAGAGGCGCTGTTGTAGCATGAGGTATCCGAAATGAGATTTAACCTGTCAGTATCCAGGACTATGACATAAATCTCTCTAGAGACCGGAGAACATCTTATGATGCTGGTCAGTATTTGAGAGGTAGAACCTGGGAATCCGAGATTTAGACGGAAAACCCGCTTACCGAGATATGATGAGACCCAGCTATATCCATTTTTCGACCCCAAAACCTCCTATATACTAAATTTTATCGAAGTTGTTGAAACCATTTCTTTGATGATTTTTTACGTTTAGTTATAGTACATAAATAAATAAATATATACGGACAAATCACACAGTTTGAGCTAGTTCCCCAAAGTAAGTTCGAGACTTGTGTTATGGGATACTAACAAAATTCAAATTTTCTTTATTTTCGGACAACTAGATCCATTACATTACAAATATGATTTAAGTAAAAGTAAAAATAACAATAGGTAGGTGACCATTAATAAATCATATATCTACGAGGCACTCCGTGCGGATGAGACCGTACCTCCAGACGACAATCTTGTCTTTCCGTCATCGTCAGGACGAAGTGTCTCAGTAGAGGTGCGTGTACATCCTCAGCTAACATTTTCATGATGCTGTTGTCACTCCCTCGCACCCTCCTTACCAAGGACGCTACTTTCTTTCGAAAGATGGCATGAAAACCGTCAGTTTGGGCCTGAGCAAACATTGCGGAGGCGCTACAGAAACGAGGAAGTTTCAACATCATCCTGAAAATGTTATTGTATTGGATGCGTAGTGTATCTAGCGACGTTTTGGCAAACTTAAACCATAGGCCGCTCGTGTAAAGACCCTGACAATATGCCTTAAATAGGGTAATTTTAACTTGGTCAGAACATCGGGCAAACCTACGGATCAGCATGTTGCCGCGGATCGCCAACGACCTACGCTCCCTCTCTATATCTGCGTCGTCCTTAAGGTCGTCGGTAAGTATATGTCCTAGGTATCGAAATTGAGACACACGAGTCAAATTGACTCCATTCAACATGGGGGAGATATGTTCAGGACACCTACCGGCGGCCTTAAAGACCATATATTCGCTTTTCTTAGTATTATACACGAGCCCATGCGACGTTGCATATGTCTCACATACCCCTAACAGCTCTGTGATCGACTTCACAGTCGGTCCCAGCAGCACCATGTCATCCGCGTAGCTTATGTTATTTACACTAACTCCCCCCACCCTGCATCCGACACGCTTGCTACTGAGCTCAACTATGAGCTCATTAACATACAGGTTGAAGAGTGTAGGAGACGAAACTATATTTTACACTAACTCAACGATACTATATTTTATAACAAATACATATATAGATAAACATCCAAGACCCAGGCCAATCTGAAAAAGATCATTTTCCATCTTGACCTAGCCGGGGATCGAACCCGGGCACTCTCGTGTCGCAGGCTGGCGTGTTGACCGCTGCGCCACGGAGCTAGCCGTAAATATAAAAGAATAGTTTGTTTAAGGTAAAAAGGCTAGATAAAGACAAATCATGAAATATGATTAAACTTTGTATCCCCGCGTATAGTTAATCTTATCTAGTAAGAAATCTACCAATGATATTCAGAGCAATTTCAAACTTTATTGCCTACGTACTTAGGTTTAGAGTTGGGCGGCAGTACAGGATTCGATACATTCAACTGCATGGTCGCGTTACTAATCTTGACTCCTTCAGTCCAGGCCCCACATAGGGATCCTTCGATCTTGTCCCCACTGGAGAAAGTTAGGACTCCTTTCCCAGAGAACACACCGGCAGATCTGAACTCGCCTTCATAATGGGTTCCGTCTTCGAAGACCATAACTCCATGACCCTGAAAGCAGTTGGTTTATTTATTTAAATTAAATCGCTAAATACAATTTTATTGCGTTTATTATATTATTTTTAAAACTTATGTTTCGAAAACTTTACATTTTTCATGTTTGCAGGTAGACTAAGTTGACATTTGTCAGTTTTAAAACCGTATTAAGCGATTTTGCAGTGACGCCGTGTGGTTTCCGGCAGAGTAGAATAGGACCACTCCAAGTCTTCCCGTCGTAAGAGGCGACTTAGGAAATACAAGCTAAACAAAGCTCATAAACATCAATGAGACCTCTCCAACCCGTCTGGCCAGCGAGGAGAGTTTAGGCCAAATCCTCTGTCTGCTCTGGCCAAGTATGGCTCCGGTAGTACAGAGAGGGTCATGCTCCTGCAGTGGAGGCTGAAAAGACCTGATGATGATGATGATGATTAAGTGATTTAATTTTAGTGTGTAACAATCGCGAAATTATTAGAAAGCAGTTGGTTTATTATTTAACATTTACATTGGTCACATTTTACACATCCCTATCTATTGCTATCACTGGATTATTTTATAGTTGATATACAGCGTGTAAATGTATCCTCGACGTTCCCTTAAAGGGGTGACTCAGACCAACTTTTCTTATGGGACCAATGCTGAGAACTCAAAATAATTTCGGCATTTCCATACAAAAGAGTTCTGCCGCCCGGCCAGTTTGTATGGGAATGTCGTTTTTTTTTAATTCCCAGCATTGTTCCCATAGGAAAAGTTGGTCATATTGATGGGCTGAGTCAGCCCTTTAAGGGAACGTCAAGGGTCAATTTACACGCTGTATACACATACTATCACGTCTTTTTCCCTTGCGGGGTAGAAGAGGTCTTGAAGCCCTACCACGCTTAGAATTTTGGTGGACACTAGGTGAAAAACGGAATCAAAATAGTGATGAGTTGCTAGCTGCATTGTCTACTAAAATGGTCGCGTATGATTTCGCCCATTCCCTCGACTGGCTTTTACGAGATACTTCTTCGGCTGATATAATGAAGGAAGAGAGGAGGGGCATAAAGGGAAGGGGGACAACACGCTCTTGCAAAGTTGCCCCAACTAGCGTTTTTCTTTCTGTAAAAAACTTTTACTATTAGCTTAAAAAAAAATGAATGAAATCGGTAAAGTCGTTCTCAAATTATGCCGTGAGCAAAGGAAATGTGAAAACAGCGATTCATTTATAAATATAGTAAATAAACTAGCTTTCGCCCGCGGCTCCGCCCGCGTTAATGTCGATCCCTCGGGAATAGTACTTTTTCCCGGGATAAAAGGTAGCCTATGTCCTTCTCCGTACTCCCGAGAACTTGTATGCAAAATTTAATGATGATCGGTTCAGTAGTTACGGCGTGAAAGCGTAACAAACAAACAAACAAACAAACTCACTTTCGCATTTATAATATTAGTAAGGAAAGGATAAGGATAAGGATTATTTTCTAAACAGAGCCGATATAGTGTATCAATAAAATCGTGAAATTATTTTGTAGTTTCCGGCCTCATACGTAAAAATCCCGTTAAGTCGATAACAAATATTTCACTAATCCGCTAGACACGCGGTGCAAATACCAACCAAATTGATAAATGTTATGCAAGGATGTTAGAATGAATCATAATGAGTATCAAGGTCGTCGCCAGACTTCGAGTTAAAGGGGAGGCAGAAACCCGGCGAGGGAGGGGGCTGAATCTAAAACCCCAACGGGAGGCCTGACATTTCTAGTTTATACATACATAGTATCACGTCTTTTCCCCTTGCGGGGTAGACAGAGCCTAGGTCTATAAGAACTTATGGTTACATTTAGCATGTTGGAGGGAGTGTAGATTGAAAACGGAATCAAATAGTGATAGGTTGCTAGCCGCGTCGCCTATTGACATGATTCCGTAGATTTTAGCCCAATCCCTCGATCGGCTTTTACGATCTGCGCAGGAAGACAAGCAGCTGGTAGATTCTACGTTTTTTTCCTTTCTCCCAGGCCAGCATGGTTGTAATTTCCGCTAGAGTAAAAGTGTTTGTAAGGATAACTTTATTCAGCTGTGGTTGTCCCGTTGCAGCTCTGAGATATAGGATAACTAAAACAAACTGAAACTAGCGAGCCTCTAGAGGGGGCGAGGGGGGGGGGGGGGGGGAGGGCGCCGTGCCTGCCTCTTCTTGGCGACGATGATGAGCATAATAACAGTTGGTTTTTATTTTTATGTTTAATGACGGCAAACGAGCAGACGAGCCACCTGATGGAAAGTGGTCACCGTCGCCTATGGACATCTGCAACACCAGAGGAGGTGCTGATGTGTTGCCGCCTCTTAAGATACTTGTAAACACGCCTTTTGAAGAACCCCAAGTCATAGCACACAGGGAAAGCCTCGGGAGGGGTCCATTCCACAATCCTGCTGTACGAGGAAAAAAACCACGTGACGCTCTGACATTTTTGGAGACCCAAGTGTCAAGGATGTGGGGATGGACTCTACTCCTGTGGCGAGCGGTGCGGTGGTAGAAAGGTGACGGTGGAACTAATTCAAAAAGTTCTTCAGAACACTCCCCATAGTATAGACGGTAAAATACACACAGAGAGCCAACGTCTCTCCGTAGACCGAGGGTGTCTAAATCGTCTGTGAGTGTGGGATCGTGGATTTACGAATTGCCCGGTCTCGGTGTTGGATGGAATCAAGAGGAAGGAGTTGGTATTGGGGCGCACCATAGCAGATATGAGAGCAGTACTCCATGTGGGGTCGGGGTTGCGTCTTTCTTCTGAACAACGCATTGGCATGCGATTTTTACCCTTGAATAGCTAAGCTCTGAGACGTTCGATCGATTTTAATGAATGAACAATGTTTATTACATTCTTCATTCATTAAAATCGGATAACAGTACTTAAAGTATTCAACCCGCAAAATTAACATATATTATAACCAAAAAATTGCATGTCTTTCCCCAAATAACAATTAATAAACGTTGATCCAAAAATAAACAGAACAATATTTGAACGTCAGCTCTAACTTTGTTCTTTCCTCTCATTGCCAAAGTATTTAACCTTGCAATAAAATGTGCAAATCACGAACCAACATTGTATACTCACCGTGAGCACATCTTGCATGAAGAGACCTTCATAGTAAATCCCATCCAAGGTCACTATCAGTCCGCAGCCATGTTTTTTATTATCACTCCAATTCCCTAAGTACTTCTCGCCTTTTCCTATATCATCCATGACTCCGTAGCCTTGTCGGACGCCATTCAGCCACTCTCCGGTATATATTGTAGCTGTAGATGTTGTGAAATCCCCCTGCTTTTTAATCCCGTGCCCATGGGCTTGGCCATCTTTGAAGTATCCTTCGTAAATGTCCCCTGTGGTATACTTCAGGACGCCGTAGCCATTTTGAAGATTGTCCTTCCATTGGCCTTCGTAGATACCTGTAAAATTCAATGTGATGATTAAGAATTCTTATTTTCGTCACGTCTTTATCCCTTACAGAGTATATAGAGTCAAAGGTTTTGGAATAAGAGTAAAAAAACAATCACTATAGTGACTAACTAGTCACTTTATAAGATTACGATAGTTATAAATGTAAATGTACTTAAAGTTTTCTAAGTTTTTTCTATACTTCTGCTGCGTGTGAATGTGGTTATCTGGACAAGACAATGGCATATCTGCTGGTCTGCTCTCTGTGACCCTTCAACCTGCACTAGGGAAAGCCTAAATAGAGCTACAGCTGGCTGTAGCCAGTTGGCCACTTCTTGGCCAAACGCTACATCAAAGTTATTTAAAAGTGAATCATTGACACTATAAGAAGAAGAATTTATAGTGACAGGTTGCCAGTTCGTCACCTAGTAAGAGAAATCTTCAGGTTACTCCCATTCCCTTGATCGACTTATTACATATGGAGTTAAGAGTAGTATGGCGCATTTCTCTCCTAAGTCAGTGAGCATGGAAAACTGCTTTAGTGGACTAGAACGCTTCGCTTAGCTAACTTTTTCTTTGACTCACAGAATCCAAAACCAAGTCGGGCACACACAAGTAACAATGTTTTCGATATTAATAAAGCTTGCTATCACTCACTGATTGATTTATTGAGACACACTTGTTGTCAATATTTTGATGTGGTGCTACGCATCTGAATAATTATAGAATGGTATCTGTATTGATTGATATGATTTATTGCAGAACTAATTATGATAATATCTACTTAATGTTAATCACCTTTTAGCTGCAATCGATTACATATTACAAAAAACAAACATTTTTTCGTCATGAAAATGGGCAACTTAATAATCTCAACTCACACAACATTTTAGTATAGTTTTAGTTTTGGTATAAAGGCGCTGTGTGTAGGCCAGCTTTCCTCTGAACGAGCACATAATTCGGTATAACTGAAGTACTTAACAATACATCGTTTTCTAAATGTATTGTATACAATAATATTTAATCTCGGAAACCTCCACACTAATGTTAGCAGTTACTTTGTTGCCGTTTATGATTAATGTATATTTAAAGTAGATGTAGTTTAAAAGATGGACAAAGAATAAATGAGCAGGAAAAGCCTTAAAAATTCAATGTCAGTGCGAGCTCATCATGCACAAAAATTGTATAACTTCCATACTATTGTTCATACTTATAAGGAAAGTACAATCAGACATGTTTTGTACGCTAATTGGAACATAAGACAGACCATGCTTTTTATCTAGAACCAGCAATCAGCCCCGTGCTTCGCGTGAGTGCGATAAATTATACATATAAACCTTCCTCTTAAATCACTCTATCTATTAAAAAAACCGCATCAAAATCCGTTGCGTAGTTTTAAAGATCTAAGCATATATAGGGACAGACAACGGGAAGCGACTTTGTTTTATGCTATCTAGTGATGTATGTTTAAAGAAGTTTTATTTAGCAGATATAAGTAAAAGATGGACAAATAATAAATGATCAGGAAATGCCTTAAAAATTCAATCAATGTCAGTGCCAGCTAATCATGCACATAACTTCCATACTATTGTTCGTACTCATAAGGAAAGAGCAAACATGTTTTGAATGCCAATTGGAACATAAGGCAGAGACCGCGCTTTTTACCTAGAATTAGTTATTCCTAGCCAGAAACCAAAAATTCGAAATTACGCAGTCAGGTAGCGGCGGGCGGGACGTCACAGTACGTAGTAGTAGATAGAGGTGGGTCGTCGTCGGTTTTTTCGACAACGAGTCGCAACCGTTTTTTCAAGAACGGAAACCAGTCCTCGAACCGGTTCTCGTTCGGAACGGTTTTGGGCGGCGGACGACGACGCCGACGGCGCGGCGACGGTCTAACGAACGCAACGAATCTATAACAGTCTCCTAAATCGAACGAAATCTCGTTGCGCCAAAGTTCGTTCGTTTCGGCATTGATTGCGTTGCGGACTTAAGTTTACTAGTATTAGGTACCTATAGTTTTATTGCTTAGCGACTTTGTACTCTATTTCAATCTCTATGGGATACGTAGCAATGACCACCGCGTTGCGAACGAGACGAGACGAAACATGAAATCGCAATAGTCTCATTGTATTCTAGCTTGTATTTACATTGCAGGTAAGTTTAAATTCGCGTGAAACATTACGAGGACTGGTTTTACGACGAGGACTGCTTTGAAACGAAACGTAAAACGGTTCTATCGTCGCGGGCCACAAAACTGTTCTTAAAAACGGTTCGTCGTTGGAACGACCACCTCTAGTAGTAGACACCAATGGAAATATCTCAAATCGTATCTCACGTATTGCAGCTTCCCTCTCGTTAGTGACTGAATTCAGGATAGTTTAATAGGGGCTTTAACTCTAGACGGAGCAGCACTTTCAACTTTCCTGCGCAGTCTGCTTTGTGTGGGTGCACCTTCAAAGCTTAGAAATATTTATTATAAGTATTATTTGTTATAGCATGAATATATAATTTGATAAAAAAAAAAAAATATTTACCTACACCTGGGATCTCCATCTTGCCATGGCCACACAGCGCATTGAGCTGGAATTGCCCCACATAATGTTTCCCGTCCGGCCATTCCGCTTTCCCGTTCCCATGGGTTTTCCCGTCCAGCCACCTCCCAGTATATGTTGCATCTTTGTAAAAAGGTATCTTATTCGAAAACGTGTAGCTGGCTGATCGTATCGAAGGAGGTTTGAAGGAAGACTCTTTGTTTAATCTTAGACGAATCGTCGTATTGAACGCGTGTATCCATTCTGTTTTTTCCTGTTCCGTTGTTGTGGATACAGAAACAAGTTCCTCAGGCGTTGTTAGTTGAATAACGTTTAGCAGCGAATCCGTATTTGGTATTGACTCGACCCATAGCGTTTCTAAAGGATGTAGGTTTGGCGTACTTCCATTGACATGGATGAACAAGTCGTTGAATAAAACAAACCAGTGTGAAGAGAACCTTCCCGGATTGACTAAGTTCAATGCACGCGATTTCGATTCTCTAACTAAACGGCGTTCAGGCGTTTTATACTGATCTAGCGTTTTTCCTGTTGTCTCCCAAAATAATTTCGTCACTTCTGCTTCCTTCCGCTTTTTTTCTTGCTCTTCTATCAGCGTGTCCAATGACGACACCACCTTGGCTAATCTCTCCTCAATGTTCGCCCTACCGTCGCCCTTTTTTCTCTTCGTCCGATATCGTAACAGCGACTGTGCTATGCATTTGTATGAGCTCAATCTTGTTAATGGTTGTACGAAAGCTAATGCTACTATGGCTTCTAAGGTTTTCTTATTATTTTTCTGCTTGTTTGACGGCAGCTGATCACTAAACAAATTGTAAATGCTACAAGGGACATCAACAATACTATTGATCTGTGAGAAACCACCAATAACAATTAAATTGCTTACAGCTACATAATACTTTCTGTACAAATAAATATACTCTTCTAAATTTTTTATCAAAGAAATATCACATTCGTTTATATGCTTCTCGGCATACTGCCATATCGAGAGCACGTTGAGAGCAGTTATATTTAAAATGTCACCAAATATATCACAAACAGCATCATAAATATTGGAATGTAATGTTACAGCTTTGCTTTTTTTGAGGAATGGTTTTACGAGAGAATGGTATATCAACAGCATCTCCTCCAGATATCTTTGAGCAATGGACAAGTCTTGGAACTCAGGGCTTTTTGTGGCCTCTTCTACTGAGCAGTAACTGATGTTGCCTGAAGACAATATCCTCCAATGATAACACATGTTTTGGGGTTTACTCGGAATTTGAAGCTCGATCATCTTCACTGACACATCTTTGCCATTCTCTGTCACTTCTTCATCAGGTTTTTTGTTCAAATTAACTATAGATTCTGTATATCCATCTGTGTGTTTACCCATATAAAATATGTTTTCATTGTGTGTGTAGGCCAGAGTGTGGTGTTCAGTTGCTATCATATCTCTCACTCTATCACTATCTGAATTCTCAGTGAACTGCTTGGGACCACTTTTGTCTTCTTTGGAGTCAAAGCTTACTTGGTGGTAATGGTTGTAGCCCCAGATAAACAGTCGCCCATCTAGAGTCAGCGCTGAACAATGCCATTTCCCACAAGAAACCTTCTGCAGCCCAAATCCAGATAGTGTCATCACTACCATTGGTTTTATTCTTTTGACTGTATCTCCTATACCTAATTGCCCATAAGATATATCTCCCCAGGTCCACAGTTCAGTTGCTAGGATATTCTTACCAAGCTTAGACATGTTTTTAAGATTCTCATTTTTTCTGCCAGCTTCAAACTCTTTCTCACTGTTTATTGTACTTGTTGAGAACTGCAAGTCATCCAAGTTGCAGTTAGATGTGCAACTATGCAATAAAGAAGTAATTTCTTCATTGTTATGTCTAATCTGTAGCTCCACAACCTCATTGTTGTCACTGCTGCCACTTACATGGCGGGATAGTGTAGCAACCTTATCTCCTACTGTTTTTACTCCTTCATAGACTAAATTAGTGAGATTTGACACATTTTCTTTTATGATTCTAGTTGGTTTTTCTGTGCACTCTACTAAGTAATCCTCTCCTGCAGACACCCATGAGAGTTGCCTGCTCAGGAACTGCCTGGCTGCATCTGTGTTGATGAATATGTTGTTAATCTTCTCATTGCTTGCATTAGGTGTTTCTGCATCTGCTTCTGTGCTCTCATCACCTTCAATCTTATCCTCCTGTTTATTATCTGCCTCTTCATTAGAGTTTTTTACACCAGCCTTATCTTGTGCTACTTTAGATTCTTCAGATGAAGGACTAGAGTCTTCAGTAAAGCTGTGAGCATCAATATGCACATCAGTTTGTGGGGCAGTGGTACTACTGGAGTCTTCACTGGACTTGCTGATTTGGACTCCAAGGGGACAGGTTTCTGACAGGGACGGCACAGAGGCAGGGGACGCTAGACCGATTATTGTCTGGCACTGTGAGCAATTAGAAGCAAACACTTCCTCATCATCATTATCACTCTCTGTGTCATAGTTACCTGACCGTTTCACATTCTTCCTAACAATAACAGCTGCAAAGTTCTGACCAACTGAAGCACTGTATACTGTCCTCCCTTCGAAAAATGGCACTTTCTTAATACTACTTGTGTCTAATGCTATTTGGGGCATAATTCCTGAACCCCACAGCTGCCCATCACTACTGATAAAAAGTTGTCCAAAGTCACTAGTCACTACATTCCTGAACTTGACCTTGTAGCTGGAGCTCTTGAATCCGTGGGGACAGCACTTCGCGTCTTCCTTGACTACGATTTCTTCTTTATTTTTAAAGCTATTGTTTGTTTTGTATAGGCGGCCATGTACATCAATAATGTAAAGTATTTCATTGTGGTATGATATGTCTATCGCTGTGATTCCATTGATCCTGTTAAATCCTAAGCGATCTTCTTCAATGTCGCAGTGATACAGCCCATGGTCATTGCCCAAGACAATGAAATCAGTGCCAAGTGAACACAACTTCACAATTTTCTCAGGTACCTGTGGCGAGGAATTAACTTCCAAGGGTGTTAAGCCTCGCCAAAATTTATGTTGACTCATTATCTAATTATAATGTATAAGATTCGGGTTCGTCGTATTAAGCTGTAGGAGTTTCATTGACATCAATTAATCTGGCCTGGCCCTTGATCAATACTTTTCACATCGTAAATAAGCAAAGAAAACACTGTCACATAATGTTTCAAACATCGTCTCTTTAACGACCATGTATATAATAAGAAAGAAAAGATTGTTAACTTGAACTGATAACAAATTCGCGTAGTAATTCTATTTATTGACGGCTGAAACTAAAAGACAAGCAAGACAGACTGACATAAAAACATATTAATGTCAAAATGACATTTATGCAGAAATAACAACCTTCAGAAAAAAATAAGGTTCTTTCCATAGAGATAATATAATCCTGAGGTTCTTTCTGTGCAGATTTACCGATTCAATCGTAAAAGTTACATTGTCATGTATGCTCAAAGTCAAACCACTATCCATCCAAATCAAATGCAGTAAAAAAAAACTAAGCGTAGAGAATAGAGGGTTGTCATTTGTCAAGCCAATTCTTTCTTTCAAATCAAATTAAAAATGGCGAGTCGCGGTAGTGGTTCTTCAAGGCGAGTTCCTGAAGCTGAAGCTGCAATTACTTATGTTCAATGCGATGGATTGGTGAGTAAAAGTAATTCATTACTTATTTTCTTAAAACACACTGGTTTACCGCTAGATATTTGCAATTAACATCTGCTTGCTTGGATGTTTATAGACACGTCATTTAGCACAATATATTTGTTTTTCATCAGATTTATAAGTTTATTTGAATCTAATCTGTAACATTGCACTGTTTTCTATGTTGCATTGCCCCGCTAGCTTTTTTTGTCGAATATGTAAGGTCATCCTTGTGATTGTTTTAAGGTTATGTATTGCTCAGGTCGATATGATAACTTGCCAAAAGTTTATTTTATGTGTATAGTACCTACATCCAGTTTTTCTGAGCATATTAATTCATAGGGCTGGAAATTGAGTTAAAGGGAAATACAATAAGTAAGTGTATAATGCATAGGTAAATAGTGAAAGTAGCCATTTCTACTTGAAGCTATGAGTCACGATGAATTTTTGGGACAAATAACGCAGCCGACACATAATTGATTTAAACCGGCGATGATCTCAGCTCCTACAATGAGATAATCTTTCCACTTTCAGCTTGTTACAAATGACTTTACAAACTCAGGCCAAATATACCTGATTGTTTTATGATATTACTTACCAAAATAATTAAACACTACAACAAACCACATTTAAACTATTGATTACTGAAAAAATGTTACAAATTCTGTGATATATATATACATAATTAAGTACTGTACCTATAGGTTTGTGCCTTTGCTTTATTTTATTATACTAACATAGAATGCTTATTAAACTATCTTGAATTCAGTGACTGATGAGATGGATGCCACATTAACATACTGTGGACAAAAATGGATATATCTCCAATCATACCTCCCATATTGCAGTGTGATTGATTAGTTAACTAATCAATCGCTAGAAACACAGACAAAATGGATTTTCTATTGGTATATGGCTTGATTGTGCCGTTTGCTTGGTTGATAAAATGTATTTTATAGACTAAAACATTATTTTCAGAACATTCTCAAATTAACAGTTTCTTGGGCTTAGAGAAAATATCTATATCTACAAACATCTATCAAAACATATGAATATGTATTTGTACATTCAACCAAATATTAAAAAGATCTGTAGTTATTGGTTTATTTCACACATACTATAACTAATTTTGCAGTCATTATTGACTGTGTATTAATGCAAATACGCAAACATAAGAAGCTTAGCACAATTCACCTGTAATAACCACAGTTTGATCCGCTTTTTGTTTTGATGGTGTGGTGCTTTAGCCTTATATATAAAGCCTTCTTTTGGACACAATTCATTCAATTCTCGTATGTTGCCTTCTTATTACACTTTTGTGTGTCGTGTCCCTTTGCCAGGTGGCAAAGGCCTCCTCCAGTCTTCTCCATTCTGACCTTTCCATGGTGACTCTACCCCATGTTGTTCCTGCTACTTGTCTAATGTCGTCATCCCACCTTCTTTGTGGTTTACCTCTCTTTTGTTTTCCAACCCTTGGGTACCATTGTGTGATTATTTTACTCCATTTATCCTTTCCTCTGATCATTTGGCCTGCTCATTTCCACTTTTGTCTCCTTATTTCCAAAGTTGTTTGGCTTTAGACTTTAGCCTTAGGTTCTTAGAAATTTCCATTAAACTTAAGCACTTTCATTTACTAGACATTACACATTTTATTCAGCTTAAAATAACTTATTTCAGGCGGTAATGAAAATTGTGAAACACTGCCATGAGGAATCATGCAGCAACATGGAAGTGGCGCAGGGCGCTCTGCTGGGGCTCGTGGTGGAGAACCGACTGGAGATCACAAACTGCTTCCCGTTCCCCAAACATGATGATACCATGGACGAGGAGGAGTATCAGCTTGACATGATGAGGAGACTGCGCAGAGTCAATGTTGATCATTTTCATGTTGGATGGTATGAATGATTAGCTTTTATGTCTGATTTACCTAAATCTTGGGTAAGAAATCTGAAATGATATAGCCTATGTCACTGTACATCGTACTGAATAAGTACATTGTGATAATGAATATCAGTTTTTTTTTCTATAAGTCTTCGAGGCTTATACAAGGTGTTACGGAAAGGGTATATTAATAAAAAGTGAGTAGGTACAATACCTTGTGTATATGCTATATCCAAAATTCCGAGTTAAAATAAACACATCAGTTTTTTTCTTGAAATTATTATGACTGACTAGAAAATATTTTTTGCACGTAAACAAATATGTCACAACACTATTGAGGTCAGCGACTCCATTCTACGTATCACTAGCACTGCAATCACTGTGATCCGCTACTCTCCTTGCGCGTCCTGCGGTCCTAGTACTAGGCGGCACGCAACGCCGACGCCGGTCCGTGCGCCGGTGATCGGCTTCCCTTTAGCGGCAAATGACAAAGGAAGCGCTAGGTATGTCGGTCGGCGAATGTTTACTGGAATATCTGGAACAAACGAATTAAGAACTTATTAGTTTGCCATAAAGACCACATTTTTCTAACAAACTTATTTTTAACATTTTTAGTAAATAATTTTCGTAAGAACCAAATTCAATTTGATAAAATCAGGACTAAGAAAAAGTAAATACCTATGAACTTACTATTTACAGAAAGGGTTCAAAATGTCGTCCTTCCTGCTGGATGCATAAACCAGTCCTCCGGTACATGGAGCCGCGGACGTTACGCAACATTTCTGGTGTTACGGTGCTGAAAGTGGCCTTGATGCGTTCTACCATTTCATCTCTTGACGAGCACTCCACAGCATACACTTTATTCTTGATGTAAACCCACAAGAAAAAGTCCAGCGGAGTGAGGTCCGGTGACCGCGCTGGCCATGCGACACGACCACCTCGCCCAATCCACAGGGGGAAACGATCATTCAGGTGGTTTCTCACATCTCGCGCAAAGTGTGCTGGAGCACCATCGTGTTGGAACACCATGTTGTTGTCCATCACCAAGTTGACGTAGCTGGCAACCGGCAACACCCAAAGCTCCTCATTTAAATCATTTATTAAAAACTCCTAATAATTTTCTCCATTTAGAGCGTGTGGTAAAAAATATGGGCCAACTACAGTGTCCCCGATTATTCCTCCCCACACATTTATCCGCCACTGGTGTTGAAAACTGGATTCCGTAGAAACATGCGGATTGGTATGCGACCAATAATGGTCGTTGTGGAGGTTGCTGATTCCACCTCTTGTAAACGATGCTTCGTCCGTCCACAACACTTTCAAGGCAAACTCCGGCGAAACATCCACCTGGTGTCTGTACCATTCGCAGAATGTTACTCTTGGTTGATAGTCTGTTGGTAATAGTTCTTGTGTGCGGCGAAAATGATACGGGTGTTGACGGTCCGCGTGCAGCACTCTCCAGACTTGTAAATGATTTGCAGCCCCTAGTTCCAAGGCAGCACGACGGGTGCTGGTCCTCGAGTTATTTTCAAAGTGCGCCAATATTGCATCCTTGAATTCCGGGTCTTGAGTACTAGCGCGTCCCATAGGTACTGGCGCGTGGAAAGATCCTGTTGAGTACAAGCGATGTACCATCCGGCTAAAGCAAGGCAATGATGGCAGACGCCTGGCTTCACCAGGTGGTCGACCCTCGACGAACCGTTGTCGGTACAACTCGCGGGCGCCCGACAGACTGCCGTCTGCTGCTCCGACGCAGAGAATCATCTCGTAATATTCTTGATTACTCAAAGACATCACGATACGAAATATCACTACAAGAAGGTATTAATACGAAAAGTCGAAAACACTTGACAAGATCTTATCACGACAACGTAAAGCGAACGACTGAAGCCGAAAGAAATTTCTTTCTCCTACCTATTTTGAATAAGGATGGCGAATTGAATAGTGGTGCCTTCCTGCTTTAACAATTAGGGTTCATTTTAATTTATTCCGTACTGGGACAAATAAACCTCTTCCATACTCGTGAATTCCTAGTATCTCGTTGACTTGATACAAACAACTATCATTATTTTCCGTGATGGTGAAGACTCCCCTACAGCAAAAAGCCAACGTTTATCGAGTTGTTAGGCGTACAGGTAAAAAAGGCGCAAAAAACGGAATTTAAATAGTGATGGTTTGCTAGCCGCATTGACTTTAATCATTATCCCTTTACCGAAACGTGGTCCCTTATTATGAATATCCTCATAAGAATGCTCAAGCTAGCTCTTTGAAGTGGCAGTGGGCGGGGCACATAGCGCGCAGCCGCAGAACCGATTGCCGATGGGGCAGAAAGGTTCTGGAATGGACACCACGTACTGGCAAGCGCAGCGTTGGACACCCACTGAGTAGGTGGTCGAACGACCTGATGAAGGTCGCAGGAAGGCGCTGGATGCAGGCCGCCTCTAACAAGTCGCATTGGAAATCCTTGTAGGAGGCCTATGTCCAGCAGCATGCGGCTGATAAATGATGATATGATTAATCCCTTTAATTATTGCCCAGTCCCTTCATCGGCTTTACGGTCTGCGCGGAAAAAGAAGTAGCTTGTACATTCTGTTTTTTCTGTTCTCCCAGACCAGCTGCTAAAATTTTACTTTTTTATGCTGCCTAACCAGCCTTGATATGAAGAAAGATAAATGTGAAGATTTTTTCATGCATGAAAATTAAATATCTGGAACCCGTTCAGTTACAGACTCGCTCTTGACCTATTTTGTTTAAAAATGTGACAGGGATAGAAAACTCCTGTCTGTCTGCTTTAATAATTAGGGTTCATTTTTATTTTATGTAATTATTTTACTAACAATAAACCTCTTGCATTCTCGTGAATTCCTTGTATTTCTATCAGGTTGGCTATGGCAGATTTTGACCTCCAACTCAAAAAGAAGGGGAAAATTTTAGTTTGACGCCAATGTCTGTTTGTTTAGGCCATCGCAGCTCTCAAACAGATAGACCGATTTTGATGCAGTTTCGTTGCGGTGGTAATTTATGCTAAGTTTTACGGGAAAAGGTTCGGCGTTTCAAAAGTTAGTGCGTACGCTACGCATGCGTTCAATTCGGAGGATCATTTGCTTGGCAAATAAACTTGTTTACTCTTAGTAAGTGTAAAAATTGATATTATTTATCACAACATTTTATAATTTATGAGATGTTATGAGCCATAGGAAGCAACTACTTGAAACTGTTTTAATGCAATTATTTAAATAAAAAATTCATTTGACACATTTAGAATTTAACATAATCTCTTTGATATTTGCTTTGAAGTATCATACTAAAACTAATTTCATTTAATTACAAAGTACGAATCATTTAGAATTGGAATAGATTTAATATAGGCTCAGATATTAGGGGAAAAAATACGGAACCTATTTTTTAAACTGATATTATTTAGGTACCAGGACCTTAGTTACATTTTCTGGAAGCCCAACTATTTTAGGGTCCATTTAGAAAAATATGTATTCCGGTTTAACAAAATTATTACAGTAACTAAATTTTTTGTTTTAAACCCCCAATGTAAAAAGATGGGTATTGGCACAGTAAAAGGTATTGGTATTAAAAGAATTAAGCCAATATCTTCGGTCTGTCGATTTTTCTGACTTTGTAGTTTTCGAACGGGTGGACCGATTTAAATGCGGCTTTTTACGTAAAAGGAAGTACTTATCATTGCGGTTGTTTTAATCATTTGATCATCATGAAGTTTATGCGGTTTTATTTAAACCATTTTAAAATTCAACTCAAACAGTTTGAACTCAAACAAAGACAATCTGATTTACATTTTTAATGTCAAATCCTTTACATTCCTCCCTTACGGGTTAGATAGGGTCTGTACAGCACTGATGTGATAATAATGATCAATGTATGATCATCATCAATTACGCAGATGGGTTCCAGATATTTTATTTTCATATGAAAATAAATTATCTGGAACCCATTTGCGTAAATTAAAATTTAATTCAATACTAGGCGCACATTTGTGGGTTAGGCCAAAGAGATGGGGCCTAAATTATAAATTGCGTGGTCATGTAATTGACCTCACAGCTGTTTAGGATAATAGTGTTGTGCTAACATGAGTTAGTTAAATTTTGACTAGTATTTCAAAAAAAGATTAAAAATCAATAAAAGGACTTGCACGGCTACAGATGGCCCTATACAGTTCGTTACCGTTGTCCGATTCCGTACTTTTGATGTTAATATACCCTTTCCGTAACAGCTTGTATTAATTCCACATATTATGTTACAACTTTTCAATAAATTGTTGTCATTAAAACTTTTTTATTGACAACAATTAGTGACATTACAGTAGCATATTTGGATGTCAAAATGTTTTTTTAAATGGCGTTTTAAAAACCAAGAGGCAATATTATTAGATTGTGAGGCAATAATTATAATTCTTCATGGCAAACTTTTGAAGTTCCATACATTCAGCCTGGTTAACATGCCAGCCTGTGATATGAGGGCCCCGGGTTCAATCCCCGGTCAGGTCAAGATGGAAAATGATCTTTTTCAGATTGGTCTGGGTCTTATATTTTGACTAGCTCCGTGGCGCAGCGGTCAACACGCCAGCCTGCGACACAGAGTGACCGGGTTCGATCCCCGGCCACGTCAAGATGGAAAATGATCTTTTTCAGATTGTCCTGGGTCTTGGATGTTTATCTATATATGTATTTGTTATAAAATATAGTATCGTTGAGTTAGTATCCCATAACACAAGTCTCGAACTTACTTTGGGGCTAGCTCAATCTGTGTGATTTGTCCGTATATATTTATTATTATATTTATTTATTTATATAAATATAGTATTGTTGAGTTAATATCCCATAACACAAGTCTCGAACTTATTTTGGGGCTAGCTAATCTGTGTGATTTGTCCGTATATCATCATCATCATCAGGTCCTTTTTAGTCTCCACTGCAGGAGCACGACCCTCTCTGTACTACTAGGGCCATATTTGGCCAGAGCAGCCGGAGGACTTGGCCTACACTCTCCACGCTGGCCAGACGGGTTGGAGAGGTCTCTTAGATGTTTATAAGCTTTGTTTAGCTTGAATTTCCTAAGTCGCCTTCTACGACATCCACGGGAAGACTTGGAGTGGTCCTATTCTACTCTGCCGGATACCACACGGCTAACGTCCGTATATATTTATTTTATTTATTTATTGCAATGATGAACATTCTCATTTAAGTAACTCGCCACAGCATACTTTCTAGCACATGTAAATCTATCTACTGTACGTTATAAATACGGTACGTCAATATTTTAAAAGTCAGGAACATAACCGAGATACGAAAAACAATTCCAGTGATCAGTATGGCAGTCGAAATAAAGAAATGTTTTGAGTCACTTAAATTAATTTTTAACTATTCAGGTACCAGAGCGCGGATGTGGGCAACTTCCTCAGTCAGTCACTGTTGGAGTCGCAGTATCACTATCAGACCTCTATTGAAGAGAGCGTGGTCGTCATTTACGACACAAAGAAGTCTGCCAGAGGTTTTCTCACGCTGAAGGCCTACCGCCTGACTCCACAGGTAATTTTTTATTTCATCATCTAGTTTCTCTTGCAAACTATGGTGACGGATCAAGGAAAAGTTTAACATATATCTAAATTCATCTAATGCATGTTAATTGTCACTGTTTGAATGATATTAGAGAGAGAGGAGAGTGTAGGCCAAATCCTCTGTCTGCTCTGGCCAAGTATGGCTCCGGTAGAGAGGGTCATGCTCCTGCAGTGGAGACTAAAAAGACCTGATGATAGATAGAATGATATTATAAAAATAATAAAATTAAAAGTAGTGTCTGCCAGTAAGAGTCAAAAATGTTGGGCAAGATTTTTTCTTTTGTCAAATAAACAAAAAAATATAAACAAATTGCGTCAAAGATGAACTTTGACGCGACTTGGAGCGGAGGCTCATGACATCACACGGAATTTTAGTTGGCTATATAATAATAATTAATTGTTTAATTGAGAAAAGAAAATGTGTTAATTATTTTTTGTATATATTGCGAATTCCATACTAACAGGATTTTACCATATCTTATTCCTAATTTAATAAGAAGATAGTGTAGCTTTGTGAATGCTTAAAACACCCTTATAATCTTTTGTATATTAGGCTGTTAGTTATCCTGTCAAATATCGTGATTTTCATTGTCAGGGGTAATAACACAGACCTCTGTCTGTTTAACTCTTTTCCAGATGGAGGGTACTCAGTGGCACCCTTCATCTGAAAGTCTGTTCTGTGTTCGTCCAGTTCGTCTAGTCTATTTTAAAAATATCATACTTGTTAAATGTGACCTTTTTAATGATGCCTTGACGTCGAGTCGCGTCACGTAGAGTTGCCGCCACGTCTACTCCAAATAAAAGCGGGAATTTTGCAAAGTAGACGTGACGCGACTCGACGTTAAGGCAATAAATCTTTCAAGAGTAAATTTTTTAAAAAATATCCCTTTGTAACTCTGTTTTATTTTGAAAAATAGGTTGATACTAGTGGGATACGAGTCTTAAAACTTACTACTATTCTTTTAGGCCTATTTATCCAACAAGCCAGTTTATACAAAAGTACTAAGATATTGATATTCATTGAGTTAGTATCCCATAACACAAGTCTCGAACTTACTTTGGGGCTAGTTCAATATGTGTGGTTTATGTTATTGAAGACATATTTTCTTGATTTCAGGCTATTGCCATGTACAAAGAAGGCGATTACACACCAGAGGCTCTACGGAACCTGAAGATTGGCTATGAGAGCCTCTTCATTGAGGTCCCGATTGTGATCCGCAACTCGCCGCTCACTAACATCATGATGTCTGAGCTGCAAGAGATGATCCCTGAAGAAGAGGGCTCCAAGTTCTTGGATTTGGGAACTGCATCAGTTCTTGAAGGTTGGTTAAAGTTTAGTTTTATGTCTACCCTATATTTCGCTTAGAATACTGACCGTTATCAGGCCTGTTTCTTCCATGCTGGTCTGGGAGAAAAGCAAAAACGTAGAATGTACCAGCTGCTTCTCTTCCCGCGCAGATCGTAAAAGCCGATTCAGGAAATGGGCGAAAATCTGCGGAATCATGTCAATGCGGCTAGCCACCTATCACTATTTTGATTCCGTTATTTCACCTACACGCCCTCAAACATGCTAAATGTGGCCATAAGTCCTTATAGACCTAGGCTCTGTCTACCCCGCAAGGGAAAAAGACGTGATACTATGTATGTAGTATAGACCGTGGGTTTATTTATTAAGAAATGCCGCCATCACCATGTATGTGTAAAGTCTGTCCATTCAAATGGTTTGCGCGCTTTGACAAGGCGACGCCGACAGCCGATAAAAGTTTCGGCGCCCGCCAATGGTGTATATCAGCAGCTTCAACAACACGTTGATGCGTCATGCGTAACGGCTGTTTTATTTTGTACGCAGCGAATAAAATACACGAATGAAAATGTTTTTTCTTTCTTCCTTGGGAAGATAAAGGCGGTTCTTTGTAATTTGTTTCATTTTTCATGTTTTGTACTAATATTTTTTTTCCAAAGTAAGTAATTTTATTGTTTTTTCATTTACTTTCCAAAATCTCTTGTGGGTGTACTGCAAAGCATTTTGACAGACGGACTTTAATGTCTGCACTCTGAGCCTACCTGTCCTAGGACTTGCTTTCAAAAATTAAACATATGATCCATTGTACGCAGAATTTTGTTTGAATCAACCTGATTTTCGATGTTTGATGTATCGTTTGCTGGATCTGCCGATATTTGGCACTAAGAGCGGTATAATGCTAACATGTAAAAATTCATAATAACCGTGACTCAATAAAGTCGTGCTTCGGAAGGTAGTCGTTTAAGGAACCACGTCAGAGGCCAAGAGGCGATTCCGAAGAACTCTGACACTGGTATTACGGTCAATCGATCATGCACACCCATGGTCGATTGACCGTAATACCTACTCGAAATGACGAATAAAGTCTGTAGATATTAGTCAAAAATTTTATGTAATAACGGTGTAAGAGAGAAAGATGCGTCACAAGCTGAACACTTAGGCCGATCGTGCCTCTCTATCGCTTGTTTTGCGCTAGCGCTTTCACACGAATGATTCGAACAAAATTGCGTTCATCGATTTATAAGACGTTATTATTACCTGATGAAAATTCATAAAACTAACGTTTTGTTCCCAGGCCAACTCCGAAGCCTAATGGAGCGCGTAGACGAGCTAAACCAAGAAGCGATCAAGTTCAACCGCTACCAGCAGCTGGTGGTGCGACAGCAGCAGGACAAGCACCGCTGGCTGGTGAAGCGTGCGCAGGAGAACGCGGCGCGCGCCGCCAAGGACGAACCCCCGCTACCTGAAGAAGACGTGAATAAGTACTTCAAACCCCACCCCGTGCCGCCAAGGCTCAACCCCATGATAGTGGCCGGCCAGATCAACACCTTCAGCCAGCACATCAGCTCGTTCTGCTCGCAGAGCCTGGCCAAGCTGTACTTGGCGCAGGCGATGCAGAACGCTAAGGACTCCAAGCAAACTACATAGATTTTGTATTAATAAATTGAGATGTCACATTTATATTGTTTTATTTGGATTTCTCTTTGCTCAGCTGGATTATGAAATAAAATATGGTGAAAAAAAAATCATATGCGGTAGGCGCTTTTTTACCATATTTAAGAAATATTCTTAAAAATAGCATTGTTAATGCAAAATAAAATAAAAATATAAACTGATACGTTTGAAAAACACTAATAGGTACGTTTCAAACGTTTTATCGTTGAAATTATAAAATAATTAAAATTACTTAGGTACCGTTTTCACCATACGTAGTTCCCGTTAAAGGGGACAGCGGGAATTTAATAAAATATAAAAAAAAAAAAAAATCCGTTGACCCCAATTGGTAAAAATTATATTTTCGCCGCACATTATTCTAATTACATAAGCTATCTGCTAATTACATATATATCTCCTATACTTATATATTCTCTTAAACTTAACCCCTCGATTTTTTTTATTCGGGGCACATCCACAATAGATACGGTACCAATTATTCGTTCTACTCGTCTCTCAAGGACTACTCTTTTTTGCTGGGGTAGCGCACATTTTTTTTCAAGTAGCATCCGTAGCTGCCGTACATTTGTTATGTAATTATGCATAGATTTAAAAAAAAAATGCGAGACTTCATACTTCTATGTTATTATGTAATTAACTAGCAATTTATTTTTAAATCTATGCCAAAGAATAGGCTAGTTTCCTGGGTCGTAATAATAACATAACAATTAGTCCGTCAGTTAGATAATCAAAAAATATTGGACACGTATTTTTTCTTTTGTCAATTATACAATAAATAATAAAGATAAAGCGCGTCAAAGTTCAGGAGTGGGTCTCGTGTCGTCAAAGTTTGCTAAAAATTGTAGCAAACTATGACGTCACACGGAACTTCAAAGGGCTATATCTTTATAATTTTTTGTTTATTCGACAAAAGAAAAAATACGTGTCCAATATTTTTTGAATATCTAACTGACGGACTAATTATATTTTTTTAGGAAACTAGCCTATTAATATAAGTACTAACGTCTATGCTGTAACTAGGTAGTTAGTCTCCCGTCTTAGCTCCTCACGGGTTTCTTTTATTTTTGAAGTGACGGTTTATTTAGCGGCGTTGTGCGCTTTTTGGGATAGGTAAAAATGTTGAGCTCGCGTCGAAATCGAAAATTCGTAAGACGGACACGTGACCTGAGACTGCCCATGCCGGCGCGGCGTAGGAGAGAAAGTAATATCCCTCCCTACCGCGCGGAGTGTTTTGACCTCTTCTGAAGGCATTCCCGGAGTTTTAAAAAAAACCTGTTGTTTTTTTAATACCTATAAACCATCCCGAAGATAGGATGTGCTGTACAGCATACTGAAAACTACATTAAAATCCGTCAGGTGGTGTTAATGCTCTAAGCGTACAGACAGCGGGAAGCGACTTTGTTTTATACTATGAAGAAATATGATTTGGCATAGTTTTTACGACCGCCGCCTGCCTGACGCTAAACCATCTGAGGTTAGTCGGAACCGCAAACGAATACCTGTGATAATTGGAGTTCAAATATTTGCATGCACTGAGAATTGAATCTAGAGCGCCGAGTGAAGTTCATCATCAGAAAAACATAACTTTTACCGTTCATACAATTGGATCACAATGGCCAGACGACAAAAACTGGATAGCAGTGTGAGAGACCTATTATTGTCATCGAGCTGTCTGCAGCAATTAAATTGCAATTGCAAAAACACTCCGTGAACAACATAAGTACAGTGCAGAACTAAGTAGTTTCTTTAAGTACTATCGAATTCGCCTATGAAAGATAGAGGATACGTAATTACTACGAGTTATTTATTACTAGCGACCCGCCACGGCTTCGCACGGGCGCAATGTATATGCTAATAATAATAAATAATTTACAGCAATTACCTGGTGTATGGGCTTGATAATGGGTTGTGACTGTCATTAGGGGTCTGATGATGAAGACGAAGGATAGTCAAGGGAACTCTTCAACGTTTTGCAATAGCTACCTTGTGTTTGGACTTGATTCATTTCAATTTATGAGAACTTTGCACCATGTGGGTTATAAGTACCATTACAGGTCTGATGATGGAGAGCATAGACAGTCGAGGGAATCCCTCTACGATTTTCAGCAGCTACCATTTATGACGGTTCAATTCAGAGAGACGCAATTTTTTTTTTAAATCTATGATTTATACAAAACACACGCATTAAACCATAGAAGTATGAAGTCTCGCATTTTTTAAAATCTATGCATAGAATGTATATGTTAGCAATCGCTACACGTACCATCATATTTGGTAGTAGAGTAACATTTTATAGGAATCAAAGGGTGAATTTTGGGTAAAAAAAGCGTAATTATGTGCCCCTTATAAAATTTGGTAATCATTTACTAAATTTAGTTGTAAACTACGAAGTTGTAAGTAGAATTTAAAGTGTAGTCATAACTAAAATAGGTAGAGCCGTTGTAATTTTAGGTTTTCTTTTTTTGATAGGTAGAGCCGTTGTAATTAGAGGCTATGGTCAGAATGTTTTTTTTTAGTGGTCATTATATTTATCCCCGTTTTTATTAAGTAAGAAAAATATATACTTATGTAACCTAACTAGTAACGTTAATTCAGTATGACAAAATGCTTTTAACCCGGAACTAATACCGCATTGTTAACTAAGGATCCTATAATCCTCGTCCAAGTTAACGATCGTTTAACTGACCGCGAAGGTATCTGTTATTTCAAATTAAGTTTATTGCTCAAAATCGGCGCTCGTCGTTAAAAATTCGTCTCAAATCAAATAGGTAAATAATAGCGCAACTGGTAAATGCGGTGAATCACAACAGACTTATACCTACGTCTACAATATCTGTCACACCATGGTAATAGTCAACTATTTTATTCATTGTAAGATATTTTAAATATCATTTGATATATGACAGCTCCGTGGCGCAGTGGTTAACACGCCAGCCTGCGACACGAGGGTTTGACCCCGGTCAGGTCAAGATGAAAAATGATCTTTTTCAGATTGGCCTGGGTCTTGGATGTTTATCTATATATGTATTTGTTATATAATATAGCATCGTTGAGTTAGTATCCCATAATACAAGTCTCGAACTTACTTTGGGGATAGCTCAATCTGTGTGATTTCTCCGTATATATAATTTGATGAAGTTTTTATTATTCATACAATATGTAAAGAAACGTCTCCAACCCGTCTGGCCAGCGAGGAGAGTGTAGGCCAAGTCCTCTGACTGCTCTGGCCAAGTATGGCTCTAGTAGTACATGAGAGAGGGTCCTGTAGTGGAGACTAAAAAGGACCTGATGACGATGATGATGTAAAGAAAACCGTGTCCGATCCCAGAAGAGGTGATTCAGCCCGTCGATATGAATAACTTCTCCTATGGGATAAAAGCTGGGAACTAGGTACATGACACCAGCCTTTTCTTAAGTTGGTCAAAAATATTTTTCTTGGTCTTTCTGGACCTCTCTTTTCTTTTACCTTTTCCGATAGTATGTTTTTAAATTTAAAAAAAAGTATTGTATTTTTTTGCGTTATGAATGTATGTGAGTATATATGTGACATTGGCCGATGTCCATATGTGACATTGCCCATCCTTACACCCATTTCCTCCCCAACTCCTTGGAAGGCCGGCAACGCTCCTGTTACACCATGGTATTACAGTTGTCCATGGACAGCGCTGATCGCTTACCATCAGGTGACTCGCTTGGTCGTTTTCCATCCTATACCATAAAAAAGTGATTCTCATTCATCATTTTAGCCGTAAGAAGTCCACTGCTGGGCAAAGGCGTTTCCCAAGGATTCCCTAGGAGGATTGTGCCATACTCACCAAACTTGTAAGGCGGGTTGGCGAGCGCCTTTCTTTGGCTTCTTGTAATTCCGACGCTGTTGGAATACGAAGCCAAAGAAAAAGATAGGAAATTGTTGGATTTGGGAAGGGAATGAAGGTATCACTGTCTGTCTGTCTGTTTGTCTGTCCGTCCGTCTGTCACCAGGCTGTACCTCAAGAACCGTGATAATTAGACAGTTGAAAAATTCACAGATGATGTATTTCTGTTGCCGCTATAACAACAAATACTAAAAAATTAAATTAAATAAATATTAAAAGGGGCTCCCATACAACAGACATGATTTTTTTTGCCGTTTTTATAGATAACGGTACGGAATCCTTCGTGCGCGAGTCCGACTCGCACTTGGCCGGTTTTTAATAACGTATTAAAAATATATTACTACCTGCTCAACCAATTGTTATATGTCGTGTATCTTCAATCTACTTTGTAGGTACCTATGCTGCATTCTAATATTAAAAATTGTACTTTCTTGTGGATCGCTAGTATACGGTAAAATTGTTTGAATATTTCAATTATAATTTAGCAATTAGTTGAGATTTAAATGTATAGGTTTTATAGGTTTTTAATGTTTTCTTATAATCCTGGCTTAATTATAGTAAATACCTAGCATATAATGAAGAATCTTAATTAAAAATGAATGCAAAGGGGGCGCTAGCAAAGGTACTTGAGAAGTGAATCAAGAGCGGATCCAGGACATGGGGGCCCTGATCCCCTTGGACTATTTCTATTGTAGTTTGTTTTAGATCATTTTGAATTTTGTGTCTTTTGTCTGGCAACATTAGAAACTCGGAATTAGAAGCACTAATTGAGAGACTTCCAAGATTTTCATTTTTAGAGGTCTTAAAATTAACCAGTAGGTATGTCTCTGATGAAGAAATCACACCAATTTTTTTTTTTAGTAATTTATTATTATGACGTATAGCGTATACAAATATTTTTATATATTTGAACGGACAGACGAGCATACGTAACACCTGTTGGTAAGTGTCATTGCCATGAACATCTGCAACATAAGAGATGTGAACTGAACACTGTCGGCCTTTTAAATAAGAATTTACCCATTTTTTTTAAAGAACGTAGGTTAAAGTTTCTAGGGACAATACGGGCAGGACGCTCTATACTCGTTTTTTTATTTAAACTAAATACCTAAGATAGTTTAGTTACTAAACTAGTAAGTTTAGTTTGCGACTCGATTAGTCAAAGCTTTATATATATATGTATATACAAAGACATCAACCAATTGAAATAAAATCATCTAAAAGTTTACTTACTTTGCTAGTAACTAGTTAGTAGTACCAAGGACCTACTAGACCTAGGTACTAGTAATTAGGGGGTGACAGAACTACCGGGCTTTCCTATTTGACCATCACTGCTTAAAAGCTGGATCCGCACTTGCGCAGAATCCCATTCCACCACTTTTATTTTATATTTACTTTTTATTTTATTTAAATATTGCGTATGTATAACGACAGGTGGGTTTAAAATAATGTTATTTCATCCAATTACAAATAGACCACACCGCATAACAGCCGCGCCGACAAAGGAGGGCCGACGGCTGCAATTTGTCCATTTTATCCTGATCACCACAAATTTCTTTATTATGTTCCCAGAGCAGCTTTAAGTAGCTCTAATAAAATAATGAGGATTATTATTATTTGCGTGACATTTACTTGAAAAGTTGGAAAACGTCAAAACTGGTAGTTACCGTGGCATTTTTAGGGATCCGTACCCTAAGAGTAAAAACGGGACCTTATTTAGGTATATGGCTTCGCTGTCCGTCCGTCTTGTCTGTCTAGCAGGCTGTATGTAATGAACCGTGATAGAAAGTAGAATTTTTCACTGACTGAACAAATACTAAAAACAGAATAAAATAAATATTTAAGGGGGGCTCTCTTACAATAAACGTGATTTTTTGCTTGATATTGATAACGGCAACAGGTCGCCTCTTGAAATATTTACAGAATATTTAGCTTAAAAATAAATAATTAAAATAAAATTAATATTTAAGGTCGGCTCCCATGCCACAGACATGATTTTTTTGCCGTTTTTATAGATAACTAGCTTTCGCCCGCGGCTCCGCCCGCGTCAATGTCGATCCCTCGGGAATAGTACTTCTTCCCGGGATAAAAGGCAGCCTATGTCCTTCACCGCACTTCAGAGAACTTGTATGCAAAATTTCATGATGATCTGTTTAGTAGTTACGGCGTGAAAGCGTAACAAACAAACAAACTCACTTTCACATTTATAATATTAGTAAGGATGGTACGGAACCCTTTGTGCGCTTTATCTGACTTGAATTTGGCCGGTTTTTTTATTCTCTGCGTTGTAGCGGTCAGGGATTCTTTTTTTTAAGGGACCGTACTATTCTCAAAGGCAAATGGTAAAATATCATCCATAAGTAGTCAATTTGTTGTCTGTCTGTCCGTTCGTCCGTCTACTTCTATCTCAAACAACATTTAGGGCCGGAAATCCCTCGGACTGTAAAAATATCCAAATTTCTCGCAGATTCGAGAGTTTTTATGAATAAGACAGTAAGTATATTAAAAAATACATTATGCCGTATATTTTGCTACTCTCAATGGAATTAAAAGATAAAGGGTTATTTAATGGTACCTTTTGACCTAGAATTTTGATTTTACAATGAAATATGTCCATAGTATAGGAATAAGTACATAGTGAAGGAATAAATTGAACTTACTAACTCTTCGGCGTTGTATTGTTACTTTATTTCTAGCTATTATTATATTTTAACTTAATTGTGCAATCAAATATGGTTAAAGAAAACCTATAGGTCTAATCTATAGCCTGTGTTCATCAGTGATAATGTAGGATTCTAATGGTGAAAAAATATATCAAACCGATACGGTAGTTTCGGAGCACATTTAATGCAAACAAACAATAAAATCGCTCTTATTATTATTAGTGTGAATAAAATAGTATAGAATAATAAATATCCGAGTGAAATCGGGATGGGTCGCTTCTTGCTAGTATACATTAATAATTGAATTGACATAGCGTGCACCACTTCTATTATGAAGACTACCGACTTATTATAATAATGCCAAGATCACAGAAAATAATCTCTTTTAATAAAGTTATCAGAGAAAGGAAATGAGATGTCGCCGGCAGTCGGGTCACAATTTGGCGCCATTAAAATATTACCAACCGCACTTTTTGGATCAAAGCGACCGCAACATCTGTCCATCTCGTAAATAGTCATAATGTCAGGAAATTTGTTATTTGAATTTTAGCCGACAGTCGAAAGAGTTTAGGAGTAAGAACATTTTAAAATTATTATTATAATATTTATTATTAATAATTAGCTAACTACCACATATTCTCATAGGGACTCTGATACCAGAATTTCAATTTAGCTCAGAAGTTACGCTGTTTACATATGCAAATAAAAAAAACGAAGAATTTTGCGATTTAGTCTTCATGCGACTAAGGCTTTTGACGATCTGCAAGTTAATAGTACCTTGGCGATCTGGCGATGTAGTCATTATGCAACCAAGGCTTATAACGATTTCTTCGTTTTACAAATCGTACATTATGCGATGTTGTCATTTATCATGAGCGGATATTTTGCGTTAAAGTCGATATTCCACTAACCCCCTGCTAATTAGGTATAGTCAGTTATTATGATGATGGAGGGTGTGCGACCCTTTGCAATAACTCGGTACATATCTGCCGAAAACCCACTAATTTATCTTTTAAAATGCAATAGTTCCTCTGCCGGCTAAGATTCAAGGAACGGGTTCTAGCAGGAGACCTATATTACATCAACTTCTTCAAAGGGCCTCTGCATGTTGGATCTATTGTGTGGGTACACAAGCACCTGTAGAGATATTTAAGACCATATACTTTTGGGTAGTAAAAGTTTTTGGTACGCCTCTCTGTTAATGACAGGCCTTCCTTTTATTTAAGAGCCTCTCGCTCTTATCGGTGATTTTCAAATAATTCTATCCTCAGCTATTTTTTTTTATTTCTTTAAACGTATTCACATTTACTTTATCTCTAATCTGTTCCTCAAACCTCCTTGGTTCTTGCTGTTGCTTGCAAAAGTATCATCTCTTCCAACCATAAAGCATAACGCATAGAAATATAACACAAACCTGTCAAAAATGTTATGGAACTTTATATAGGGTAACCTTTTATGATAGGACTGACTGCTCTTGGACTATTCGAAAAATGCGAATTCGATTTTCGAAAAAATGTGTGGAAATCCCTTCGGCACGAAGACATTAACTTTTTGGCACTTTAATTATACATAAACAGCACGAAAACCCAGTGACCTTAAAAATTCGTGTTTTCACATATATTTGTACAAAATTACTGGAAACTCATGCACTTTTGAAGCGTCAATTTTATATTATAAAACAATTACTGCAACATCTGCTGATTGTGTTGCTCATTAAAAATTAATTACATTTGCTGTGTCAACATGGTGTTGCACATAAACTTGCAGTACAGTCACAAAAGACGCATCATCATCATTTCGAGTAGGTGTCACGGTCAATCGACCATGCACACCCTGGTGTCAGAGTTCTTCGGAACCGCCTCTCGGCCTCTGACGTGGTTCCTTTAACGACTACCAGATGGCAGCCGGGACCAACGGCTTTACGTGCCTTCTGAAGCACGGAATCACCTTTATTATCAGACAATCAGGTGATTCAAGCCTGCAATGTCTTAACCAAACTGGAAACAACTAAACATAGTATGCTTCCCGTGGGATTCGAACCCACGACCCCCGGGTGTGTTTTAGGAAGAAATAACTTTTTATTTGCTATTACATACATAAAACTTACGAGCTCCCTAAGTGAAACATAGGTACTCGTACAACCACAAAAAATCCGACATCGGTATTTTATATACATACATACACAGTATCACGTCTTGCCCTTGCGGGGTAGACAGAGTAGGCTCTATCTGCCACGCAAGGGAAAGGGAGTAGTCGTTAAAGGAACCATGTCAGAGGCCGAGAACTCCGAAGAACTCTAACACTAGGGTGTACATGGTCGATTGATGTCACCTACAAGAAATGATGATGATGTTAATATTATTTATTTTATGAGAGAGTTCAAGATATATTTCTTCCATGCTGGACTGGGAGTCTGGGTGAGACACAAGAAAAAACGTAGAACGTGCCAGCCGCTTCTTTTTCGGCGCAGATCGTATAAGCCGATCGAGGGAATGGGTGCAAATCTAACGAATCATATTAGAAGGCGATGCGGCTAGCAACCTATCACTATTTTGATTCCGTTTTCCACCTAATGCCCACCAACATGCTAAACGTAGCCACAGAATTAATATAAGTACTAACGTAACGTGGCTTTAGGTCTTACATACCTGGGCTCAAAATACTGATACTATGTATGTATGTGGGATGAAAGGAGTTTGGTATGAATGGAACGTATTTTAAAAGACAAGGACGGAAGAGGTGATGTATGTAAGTGAGTGAAACAGATAGAAAGAGAGGCGCGCTATTTCTGAATTTAGTATGGGAGAAGAAAAAACAAAAGAGAGAGCTACGACGATAAAGACGATAAGACGAAAAGATTTGTAAAAAGTTAAATATATTAGTGTAGTAGTATGTTCAAGATATAGGTAGAAGGCCTGGTTAGGCATATTTGTCATTGACTGTACGTATCTAACTCGTAACTATGGCGTCGCCTATGCAACAATGTTCTTGGAACGTGTCATCTCGTGGTTTCTTTGTGTAATTACGTTTATTGGTTGTAATTAATGCGTTGGGGCAATTGTTGGGCCATTGTGGAGAGATATAATGATTTGTAACAATGTTAGTTAATGGGATTACGGATGGTGACAGACCGCTTTACCTGGTGGGGTCAATTAGGTTGTGCAATTGTTGCTCGATGTTGTTTCAGTTATCTTACTTAGCCAGTACCTAACGATTCTATGAAAATCGCGTTTTCCTAGAAAATATACTTAGCTAGATAGGTTTTAACACGGGAAAGCAAACTAAAAAAATCGTCGTTAGTAGGTATTTATTGAGACTTTCAAAACAAGGGGCCTCAGTCAACCCCCTGTTTTACAGGGGGCCTCCGTCGACCCCTGGTTTTGAGGGGTGTGCAACCCTCTGTTTTGAAAATCTCAAAATATCCCTACTGTCGTTATTATATATTTTGATAAAATAATTAATATACTAACGTAATATTACAAAATCAAGTAAAGATGAGCCGTCAATTAGGTTGTGCAATTGTTGCTCGATGTTGTTTCAGTTATCTTACTTAATTAGCCAGTAGCTAACGATTCTATGAAAATCGCGTTTTCCTAGAAAATATACTTCTAGATAGGTTTTAACACGGGAAAGCAAACTAAAAAAATCGTCGTTATTATGTATTTTGATAAAATAATTAATATACTAACGTAATATTACAAAATCAAGTAAAGATGAGCCGTCAATTAGGTTGTGCAATTGTTGCTCGATGTTGTTTAAGTTATCTTACTTAATTAGCCAGTAGCTAACGATTCTATGAAAATCGAGTTTTCCTAGAAAATATACTTCTAGATAGGTTTTAACACGGGAAAGCAAACTAAAAAAATCGTCGTTATTATATATTTTAATAAAATAATTATTATACTAACATAATATTACAAAATCAAATAAAGATGAGCCGTCAATTAGGTTGTGCAATTGTTGCTCGATGTTGTTTCAGTTATCTTACTTAATTAGCCAGTACCTAACGATTCTATGAAAATCGCGTTTACTAGAAAATAAACTTCTAGATAGGTTTTAACACGGGAAAGCAAACTAAAAAAATCGTCGTTATTATATATTTTAATAAAATAATTAATATACTAACATAATATTACAAAATCAAATAAAGATGAGCCGTCAATTAGGTTGTGCAATTGTTGCTCGATGTTGTTTCAGTTATCTTACTTAATTAGCCAGTACCTAACGATTCTATGAAAATCGCGTTTACTAGAAAATATACTTAGCTAGATAGGTTTTAACACGGGAAAGCAAACTAAAAAAATCATAGTTATTATATCTATATCTATACTTCTATACTAATATTATAAAGGGGAAAGATTTGATTGTTTGTTTGTTTGCATCGAATAGGCTCTGAAACTACTGGACAGATTTACAAAAATCTTTCTCCATTAGAATCCTAAATTATCCCCGATGAACATAGGCTATTTAAATACCCATATCTTCCCGTGCGAAGCCGGGCCGGGCCATTAGTATTTTGATAAAATAATCAATATACTAACATAATATTACATCAAGTAAAGATAAGCCGTGCAAAAATAATTTACCTGTTTCGCAAGTGAGTCCAAAATAACTGTGTTTTACTATGTACTGTGTTTTTTATCTCAAATAAACAATTCATTCATTCATTCAACTGAGCCTAAATTAACAAGTCTCAGGGAAGACAAAGTTATTTTATAACCATGAAGATCTATACAATAACCGATCCTTGAAGGGATGATTCAGCCCATTGATATGAACCACTTTTCTTATGGTAACAAAGCTCAAAAAAAAGGGAACCAAGAAAATTGACAATTCCAAACAAAAATGTTTGGCAGACCAGTAAATTGGTATGGGAACGTCAAAAAAATTGGTCTCATAGAAGTTGTTCATATCGATGGGCTGAATCAACGATCAGACAAGGTTTTCTTTACATATTGTTTATTGTTTATAATATGTAAGAGCTAGACTCTTGCCGGTGTCATTGTAAATGAAAAATGAAAATATTTATTCAGTATCTTTGTTTACATTTACATGAATGGCTAGGGTCTCCTTTTAAGTAACAAATACTTGTGTTAGGACACCCCGCCCCCTTTTTACAAATTTATTTAAAGATACTTGTGTCTAATTTTAAATATAAGAACAATTTCACTTATTTATATTTAGATTATATTAATTTGTAATAAATTAATTAAAAAGACAGATACATTGGGAAATACAATTTACATTGTGTGTATACGCAATGACTATATTTGGTAGTAAATAATGTAGGAGTTGGCATGCCTCCTCCATTTCACACACTAGTGAACAATTAACCAGTGTGTAGGTTGCCAGGTTGCCACAGAATGTTTTTCTTCCCCCCCCCTCCCCCTCCCCCCCCCCCCCCCCGATTGGTTCCCATCTTGTCGCGATGGGGGGGCTCAGTAGCCGCGGATTTGCCACCCGCGGTGAAGCCAAGAGGAATCGGGCGGAAGGCGCTCCAGGAGGGTATCCAGGGCACCCACCTCGGAGTTGCCTTATGGAGAGGAAGACAACCTCTATAAAAAATTAGAGGAGGGGCCGCTCTCTCTGAGTGGCCTGGCTGTGGGTGGGGGGGTGGAATCTCCCCACACTCACAGTCGTGGTGTGGGTCGCGGGGGGGAGAGGAGTGTTCGGTGGTATGGGACGCCGGCTCTCCCTGTCCTCCGCGACCAAGCGCGGCTGTGGCGCTTGGCACGGCGTCGGTGGGGCCGCAGGGGAATAGATTGTTCGGTGATATGGGGCGCCGTACTCTCTGTCCTCTGCGGCCGACAACTGGTGGGTCGCGGGGGGGGGAGTTCGGTGGTATGGGACGCTGGCTCTCCTTGTACTCCGCGACCAAGCGCGGCCGTGGCGCTTGGCACGGCGTCGGTGGGGCCGCAGGGGAGGGGGATGTTCGGTGATATGGGGCGCCGTTCTCCCTGTCCTCTGCGGCCGAGCGGCCGCCGCGCCGGGGCTGTGGAGCTTATGGAAGCACACGGCCCCGGCATTATGCGGACTGGATTATGACACCGTGTGGTTTTAGTGGGTTTGAGTCCCACATACCTGTCCGGCTTCCCGTGGCCGGATAGACGAGACATGAGTCTTTCCACACGTCAAAAAAAAAGGATGTTTTTCTTCACCGGAAGCTGATAGAAAATAACCGCATTTGAGTCATATGGTCTACAAACTCGGAGGTACAGGTCGGGTTGGACAGGGACCTTTCGCTTATTACGTTGCGCTCACCACTGTGTGATGAAGATTGATGATACAAAGTCTCAAGATAAGTATGTACTGCTTTTTTCTTCTCTTGGGTGGGAATGTAGTTCTTCTTCTTTATGAGTCAAAAAAGCTATATATTATTAACTAGTTTTTGCCTGCGGCACCGCCCGCGTTAGTGTCGATCTCGGGAACACTAGAATTTCAATGGTTGAAGCATGAAAAGAAGACAAACAGACAGAGTTACTTTCGCACTTCTAATATTAGTATAGTCAATAGTCAAATATTTTATTCATCGTAAGATATTTTAAATATAATTTGGTGAACGTTAACTTAAATAACACATTATTATTTACAACATTATTATTGTTGACGTCAATAACTTAATTAGAGCTAAGTTTACGCCGCTTCCAAGGCGGAGTGCAGAAGAAGCGGCAACAAACAGCACAGCGCATATATGGATGTTTACTAAGCTAGACGAGAATTTGGCGATCTCGACGGTAATGCAGTTATTCGTGCGTGATGTTGTTATTAATTACTTTATTGTACAAAACACATAACACTAACAATACAAAACTAAACAGATTTTCAATGAAAAATAAGGCTTTGTATAAACGGCGGACTTATCCCTTGAAGGGATTTCTTTCAGTCAACCAAGTGTTTGATAGGATATTAGAAATTCTTGGAATCGTGCGTAAGAGGATATCATTCGCTATGTATCATCATCATCAGGTCTTTTTAGTCTCCACTACAGGAGCACGACTACTAGAGCCATACTTGGCCAGAGCAGCCAGAGGATTTGGCCTACACTCTCCTCGCTGGCCAGACGGGTTGGAGAGGTCTCACAGATGTTCATAAGCTTTGTTTAGCTTGTATTTCCTAAGTCGCCTTCTACGACATCCACGGGAAGACTTGGAGTGGTCCTATTCTACTCTGCCGGGCACCACACGGCTGTTCGCTATGTATGTATGTATCTTATGATTAAGTAATAGTTTGACTGAGTTGCCTGATATGCCTGAGATGGTCAGGGGTGTCATCCTCAACTGCCTGTCCGGTGGTTGCAGGCTATATCGGGTACGCGCTCACGACCTCACGAGCTGCTACTTGCACTTGCACACTTATCTCGCATCCCAATACCCTCATTCCCTTCCCAAATCCAGCAATTTCCTTTCCTTCCCCAGCTTCAAAATGTTTGCGATGGGCAGCAGCAGCAGAAGCACAAGAAGCCAAAGAAACTGCGCTCGCCAACCCCAGGCGGGTTGGCGAGCGCAGTTCCTTTGGCTGAGCGTGGTGAGTATGGCAATATCCTCCCATGGAACGAAGAATCCGAGGCCCATGCCCAGCAATGGACTTTTTGTGGCTGCAATCATGATAATGCCCAAGATCTGGCGGTTCAACACTAAATTATGTCATCTCAACGAAAATATACATCTCCATCCCAGAAGAATCGATTTAACTAACAAATCGATTTTGCGCATAATACCATAAAAGTCAGACTTTTTTACGAGCGCCGATGATGGCACAATGATGGGCGTTCGTAATTTTATTATGCAAATGTGGCATAAAGTGTTGCCAGACATAATGGCCTGATACTAGTACGTGGGAGAAGGCTGCGAAAATGTGAATGATTAATTATTTAAATAATGGGTAATGTTTTGTACCCAATCAACATTAAATTATAATCCATATTCATACTAATATTATAATTGCGAAAGTAACTCTGTCTGTCTGTCTTCTTTTCACGCTTCAACCATTGAACCAATTTGAATGAAATATGGTATGGAGGTAGTTTTAGGCCCGGGGAAGGACATAGAGTACCTTTCATTCCGAGAAATTCTATTGTTCCTGTGGGATCGACATTAACGCGGGCGGAGCCGCGGGCAACATTAAAAAAGGTGCACATATAAAGACTTCACTAATATACGTAGTCTATGTTACAAAGATATGTTCCAAAATAACAGCAAAAAATAGCGTTCGCCAGCTGTTACGTTCTTTTTAATGTGAATCCCACGTAAGAATAGAGACGTATTTTTTATTTTTGTTGACTGTACATCGTAATCGTCTGTCGACTCTATTAAATAAGAATGTTTTGAAAACGTTAATCTACAGTTATTAATTTAAATTGATTTTGAAATAGCATTACAATGCTCAGTATATTATAAATATTGAAAATAGAGATGAGAGAATTCGACGCGGTGATTCGAAGTCACGGTGGTGTAATGGTATCACACTTAGGGCGTTAACCTAAGGGACGTGGGTTCGAATTCTACCTGTGGCCGAGTTCTTTTTCATCACATATTTTCAATTTTAATACAGTTATTAATATTTAAAAATTTACATAAAACAGTTTTTCGTGAAGTTCGTTATTAGAACACTAAAGGGGAGGCGTCGATCGTTTGCCACCGGCCCAGGTGATGACTCGCGGGCTCGCAAATTGTCCCCCGATCTCCACCAACTTCGATAACGCTTGATAACGGTTAAGTATTGGTTTTGAGGGAATTTAATCAAAAGCGAGCGTATTACAGTCATTACGCGGCGGGTTAATTTCAAAATATACGATAAAGGAGGCAAAAATAATATTTAAGGGAATTAGGCTCTGGCTGCCGGTGAGCGCAATTTGGATGATTGCGCGCGGCTCGTTTTCTGTGAATTTTTTAATTAAATTATGAGCCAGATGCTGTAAAGTTGATGGCGGCGTTTACCGCCCGGTGACCTTGCCCGCCATCGTCGCGCCGTGTTCCGAATTAACTTTATTGGCCTAGAGTGCCGCTTTATGGCACTTATTTTTTACTGATTCACGCATTAAGGCGGTTTATTTTTGCATTGATGACGGATGTTTGATGTGCCGGTTTTTGGAGGCAAGAAGTACTTAATTGTTTGCTTTTACCCCTGTTTTTCTTTAAGTTATACCTACGATTTACGTATATTGTGCGGCAATTTCAATGTTTATTTTAAGAAGCAAAAAGTCAAAAAGTCAAGTCATTGACTTTTATTCGAAATTGGATACATGTATCTCTTTTTGAACGTCATATTTGCATTTGTTATATTTTGTTTAATTTATGCAAAATCGAAATACTACTAGTGTTTCGCAACGTCCACTGGTGAGAAGCTTCCTTTTTGTATCTGGTTTCGTTCATTGAATGTCTAAATATTCTTTCTCTATTGTATGTACAGTCGGAGGCACATAATACTGACCACATTTATCTACCCTCGACTGTACCCTGGAATCAACAACAATAAAAAAAAAATGGGGATAAATATAATGACCTCCAAAAATAAAATACATTGTGACCATAGCCCCAATTTTAAGGGGTCACATTTATCTACCCTCGACTGTACCCTGGAATCAGCAACAATAAAAAAATGGGAATAAATATAATGACCTCCAAAACAAAATATATTGTGACCATAGCCTCTCTCTACTATCTAAAATAAAACATACAATAAACAGAATTAAATTAAACCATAACCAAAAATAGAAAACCTAAAATCACAACGGCTCTACGGATTTTAGTCATGATTCAACTTTAAATTGTACTTTGAAACAAAATTTAGTAAATGATCACCAAATTTAATGAGAAAATAACTGTGCTTTTTTTGCGCATAATTCACCATTTGATTGTCATAAAATGTTACTCTAATACCAAATATGGTACATGTAGCGACTGCATTTATATACTTAAATGCTAATTATAAGTAGTCTGACATTTTATTTTTATTTTAACATACATATGTTATGTACATACAATCACGTCTTTTCTCCTTGCGTGTCTACTCCACAAGGGAAAAAGACGTAATTTTTGATCAGTACACACATACTATCACGTATTTTTCCCTTGCACAGACATACAAGCCCAGCTCTATAAGAGCTAAATGAAATGAAAATTAAATATATACAGACAAATTACACAGATTGAGCTAGCCCCAAGGTAAGTTCGAGACTTGTGTTATGGGATACTAACTCAACGATACTATGTTTTATAACAAATACATATATAGATAAACATCCAAGACCCAGGCCAATCTGAAAAAGATCATTTTCCATCTTGACCTGGCCGGGGATCGAACCCGGGCACTCCGTGTCGCAGGCTGGCGTATTAACCACTGCGCCACGGAGCATAAAAGCCACGTTTAGCATGTTGGTTGGCGTGTAGGTGGGAAAAGATTTCAAAATTGTGATGGATTGCTAGCCGCATCGCCTACTAACATGATTGCTCATCTAAGCAATCATGTTAGTAGGCGATGCGGCTTTCGCTCATCCCTCGATCGGCTTTTACAATCTGCGCGGGAAGAGAAGCAGCTGGCACTCTCTATGTTTTTTCTTTTTTTCCAGAACAGCATGGAAATGGAAATGGAAATAATTATTTTAAACACGTTATCACGTAAAATGTATCTTTCGTAAACCGACTTTATAGACAACCAATGTTTTTATATACATTTTTAGGCTTAGCAGTTACACTCAAAAATGTTATAATGCAAACTTCTTTGTTATTCATCATCATTTCGAGTAGGTGTCATGTTCAATCGACCATGCACACCATGCACCCTTTCTTTGTTATTTAAATGCTATAACTACCATAATCTCTAAGGAGCGTAGATGCAAACAATAAATTCGGAACCTGCCATCTATGACAGTTGTGATAAAGCTCGGGATATATTTCACGTTCCCGCTGACATAACTCAGCATCACGAAGCCTCCGATAACTCAATCTGGTTGGCAATACGAAGCCTTAAGGCACTGGAGATAACAAGCCAGAAATTCGGTATCCAATGCGGATTTCATATGTAAAATGAGAAAAACCGGCCAAGTGCGAGTCGGACCCGCGCAAGTAGGGTTCCGTACATTATATATAATTAGTGTGAAATTCTTAAAAATATTATAATATGTAAATGCTTTTCGCAATTTTTCTTTTATCTGTGCTATAAGACGTTGCTTCGTACAAATTTCACGATTCTGAGTTTACGGGAAGTACCCTGTAGGTTTCGATTCCCTTGCTAATGTCGAAAAAACACGACAATTTGCGGCATAACCAGCTGTATCTTTTGATTGCGTTGGCTTAGAAGTTTGATTTTGTCACAGCTCCAAAGAACAGTAGACCTGAGTATTTGATATGAATTTCAGCTTGATACCTCTACGTGTTCCTGATAAAAAGGGTCTTGACAGACCGACAGACAGACAGACGGACAACCAAGTGATCCTATAACGGATCCGGTTTTGCCTTTTGAGGTACAGAACCCTAAAAATAAGCACACACGATGTACTCGTATATCAAGATGTGCGTAGCTTTATCTTTTGCTTTAAAGGAAGTAAATGGTCCTTCAGCGAGGCCGTTCGGTTATTGTTAGGTAATTTTGCCTAAGTGTGTAAATTTGAGGTATGGAATTTTCTTATACGGACTGGCAAATGTGTTTAAACTATGATTCGGACTGTTTTGCGGTTTTGCTACCCTTGTTGGATTGCAGCCCTTCATTTTCTTCTAGAGTCGTTATTAGAGAGAGAAAGAGGCCTTTGCCCAGCATTGGGACATTAACGGCTCGTAATAATAATAATGATAAGAAAGCCGAGAAAGACAAGCTCAGCAAGTACCTTGACTTGGCCCGCGAGGTGACTGTTATGTGGGATGTGGATTCGACGATCATTATCCCGATAGTTTTATCTGCAAACGGCCTTATAGCGAAGAGTCTCGACCAACACCTTAAGAGACTCTCGCTGGATGGCTGGATCAAGGGCCAGATACAGAAGGCAGCACTCCTGGACACGTCACGCATAGTCAGGAGGAGTTCTTTCTCTGCAGCCTTAACCGCCTCGGTAGCTTGAGCTTTGCCCCGCTGCTGACGGCGAGCTAGATTTAGGTTTTATAATGTTTTTATGTTTTGTATCATATTTTTATATTTTACTTTTTATACAAATATTATAAAACCTAGACTTAAGATTAAAATTGAATAAAGAGAATAATGATAATATCGACCGCCAGGCAGTGCTCGTGGATATCACTATTCCACATGACGAGAATCTTGTTCACAAGGTCACCATTTCGGCTTTCAGGCCGAGAAGGACAAACTTACTAAGTACCTAACCTTGGCCCATGAGGTGACCGCCATGTGGGATGTGGATTCGACGATCATTGTTCCGATAGCCGTAAGAGCCTATTCTTTATTGGGCATATTAGGTGAACCTAATAATGAAAATTATTGAAGTTATAAAAATCACGATAAAATTTAAATTGACACATTTTTTTTATAAATTGGACTTAATAAAATAACAGTTCGATTCGAGCTGATTTGCTTCGATTATATTATCCTAATCATTTACAATATGGTTAATATAAATTAAACGAATTAATTTAATTAATACATACTGACTTGTGTTGCTTACTGTACTTTCAACAAATAATAATAACAATAAACTCAAGTACCGAACATACAGACGTTTTTATAACCCGATCGTGTTATTTGTTAAATTCAAGCTTAATATTAGAAAAGACATGAGCCTTTTGTTCAATATCTTCAGCTATTCTTCAAATGATGAGTAAAAAAACTTGTAAAACAATTTGACCAGATACAGTAAGTAGTAATGGTATGAAGACCGTTTTCATAAAAAAGACATCAACGCATCTCATATTCTCCTTTGTGTGGCGTTATAATTATGCTCGCATAAAATACGCATAAAATGGAAAATCCCATAGAAAGTATGTACTTTACCTAGGTATATTACTTAATATTACATGCTGAGGAATATTTAGTAAAATAGTTTTAAAAAATGAAATATATTTAGTGGCTATATCTCTGAAACACTACAGCCGCTACAAGTTTACTGCTGGGCATAGGCCTCCAAAGGTATAACTAAGAGCATAATTACCAGGTATTATTTAATTTTACTACAAAGGCGGCACGCGTCATAATTACGGAACCAGTAACTCTCAAACTGCCGCTTGTGCATCGGCCATTTTGCTCGAAAAGAAAATGCCACGGTAATTTATTTGACGAGCGCGCGTCAGTCAACAATTACGCGCAGTTTCAGAAGAGTGCAACATCAACAACATAAGTGGCAATAAACTATGTTGGTGTATTTGGCACGGTGTGTTGGTTTGTCCTTAATATGTGTACACTTTTTTATATAAAATATCTAGAATATTGTATGGTAATGATATCTTAAGAAAATCTAGGCATTATTTGTGATACAGGTAAGTAGCAAAAGCGACTCAACCAGGGGGTTTAGGGAGAAAGAAAGAGAGAGCTACAGAATCATAATTACGGAACCAGTAACTCACACACTGCCGCTTGTGCATCGGCCATTTTGCTCGAAAAGAAAATGCCACGGTAATTTATTTGACGAGCGTGCGTCAGTCAACAATTACGCGCAGTTTCAGAAGAGTGCAACATAAACAACATAAGTGGCAATAAACTATGCTGGCGTATAAACGGTGTGTTGGTTTGTCCTTAATATGTGTACACTTTTTTATATGAAATATCTAGAATATTTTATGGTAACATCTTAATAAAATCTAAGCTATTTTTCTGATACAGGTAAGCAGCAAAAGCGACTGAACCAGGGGGTTTAGGGAGAAAGAGCTACAGAATTATAATTACGGAACCAGTAACTCTCAAACTGCCGCTTGTGCATTGGCCATTTTGCTCGAAAAGAAAAGGCTACGGTAATTAGGCAAACGCGCGTCAGTCAACAATTACGCGCAGTCAGAAGAGTGCAAGCAAAGTGTTGATATATATGGAATGTGTTGGTATGTACTTAATATTATACTTTTCTATATAAACTATCTATTACATTTTATGGTCATTTTGATATCTTAAGAAAATCTTGACAATTTTATGATACTGGTAAGCGGCAAAAGATATTCAACAAGGGGTTTAGGGAAAAATACAGAACATGCGCCACAGATTTTTTGACGAGCGCGCATCATACTACAATTATGCGCAGTTTCAGAAGAGTGCAACATCAACAACATAAGTGGCAATGGCAATAAACTATGCTGTTGTGCACAACATCATAGTTTATTGCCATTGCCACTTCCATGCATGGAACTGTGTGTTGGTGTGTCCTTAATATTACACTTTTTTAATAAAATATCTAGTATATTTTAGGGTAATCGTTTCTATTTTGGTGATCGTATAGGTAAGAGTGATCCCATTTAATTTCATTAAAATCGGGTTAGTATTTTGTTTGAAGTCATTTATATCATTGAAACTAACGTGAGATACAGACGTTATGTACTAAAAACGGGTCACTCGCGTGCTATTTCGTCGGGATTGCCGACTTTAGTTTCGAACTTTTTTTTTTGAACTGACTAATTAGCTAGCTCCAAGTGAGCTTTCGCTACTTCACCGGGCGTTTGAGGCGAGGGCAGAATGCCCTCAACCTTTATAGACAACATCACCAAAGGGCCCCCAGGAGGGACGGACCTCGGCTTTGGGCGTTGTTGCCTGTGTGCGCAAGGCTTGGAGAGACAGCAAACTCTCATATTGCCTGATGGGCCGCGTATGCGTGCATGCAAGCCTGAAGGGCCAATCTGAGAAACAATGGCAAAAGCCTTTGGAGAGCAGCAACTCTCATCTTTTGCCTTATGGGCCGAAGGCTACGTTGCCAGAAGGGCCTATCCTGGGTACTACTAACGGGTTGGGGTGGCGTGCGGCTTTCTCAAAGTAACGCTTGGAGGCGTTTTTGAGATGGTCGCGAATGGATGGGAGATCTAGGTCATGGTGTAGGTCTGTCATGCGCAAGTACCGATGGTGACTCGTATTTGTGGCATGGGTGAAGAAGCGGTTCTGCAAGCGTTGCAGCCGATCGATGTGGGAGGGCGCGATGTGGGAGAAGACTACGCCGGCGTAGGTCATGATAGGGCGGACGCAAAGCTTATAGAGTGTCAACTTATTTCTAAGTGACATATTAGCATTGCCTATCATGGGGTGGAGATGGCCTAATACAAAGGCGGCATGGTTGCGGACTTTGGTGATGTGGGGGCCGAAGGTCATCGCGCTATCGATTACGACTCCAAGGTATTTAGCCTTGCCTGCCCACTGAATGGGCTTTCCGTACAACGATACTGATCCTAACGGGGGAAGTTCTGCTCCGAAAATGGTGATTCTTCGACGTGACACAGCGCTTGGTTATCCTTTGAGAAAAACACAGCTGTGCTTTTCTCCGGATTAACTTCGATGCGCCACCTCTTGAACCACCTACCGAGAGCGTCCACGGCGGACTGAAGACAATTCACGATGACCGTTTTAATGTGATGGGACGTGTAGAGGGCCGTATCGTCGGCGAATAGTGCCACTTCTACATTTGGGGTGTTTGGGATATCGCTTGTGTACAGCGAATAAAGGAGGGGCGAGAGAACAGCGCCTTGCGGGACGCCGGCTCAAATGGGACGGGGCCTCGAGAGGCATCCCTCTACTCTGTACCGAAATGACCGATTCGACAAAAAGTCTCGTATGATGTGCACGAGACCATCCGGCAGGCCCAAGTTGGTCAACTTGGATATCAAGCCTGAATGCCAGACTTTGTCGAAGGCTTTCGCTACATCGAAGAAGAGTGCTCCCGTAGGACGTCCCCAATTTCTCAACTTGAGAATATGCTCCGTGAAGCGGTGCAGTTGGTGGTGACACGCGTGTTTGGCCCGGAATCCAAACTGTTCGTCGGGGATGAGACTTTTGGACTCTACGTAGTCCTTGAGTCTTTTAAGGATGATCCGTTCATAGATCTTGCCTATACAGTTCAAAAGACTGATGGGCCGGTAGGAGGAGGGGTTCTTCAGGTCTTTGCCTGGTTTAGGGATCCCGATTGCTTCTTTCAAGGCGGCTGGAAAAGTGCAATTTGCAAGACAAGCATTGAAGATGCTTACGAGGAGGAGGAGGACGGTCTGTGGGAGGCATTTGAGCACTCCGTTCGAGAGTCTGTGGTGCCGGGCGCTTTTCGGGGTCTGAGATCGCGGATGAATAGTTTCGAACTCGTCAAGAGCCCATTTTCAAGGCGAGTGCGAGACGCGCGGCGGAGCTTTGCGGCGGAATGTCCCGAACTAACTGCTCGCGACGCACTGCTCGTGCGGCGGCTCGTGCCGCCCTTGTGGAGGGGAGAACTAGCAGGACGGTGGCAGGGCCCTGGTGATGAATAGTCACGGAGTGACCCGTTTTTAGTACATAGTATTGTCTGAAGTCAGTTTTTTATATGAAAAATTATCTATAAACTTGGTTCTCCACAGACAATATTTTTCTCTAATCTGAACTTGTTTTTCTTAGGCTACATCCTAATGCATTGAAGTAGGAGCTAAATAAATATAGGTTGCCCGTCTGTTACAAAACTTTATTGAATATTTCGATCGACAGTCTTAGTTAAAAAAACCGGCCAAGTGCGAGTCGGACTCGCGCACGAAGGGTTTCCGTACCGTTATCTATAAAAACGGAAAAAAATCATGTCTGTTGTATGGGAGCCCCCTTTATTTTTATTTAATTATTTAAAGTAAATATATAACTAAATATTCTGTGAAAATGTCAAACATCTATCTATCGCCGTTATCAACATCGAGCAAAAAAAATCACGTTTGTTGTATAGGAGCCCCCTTATATATTTATTATATTCTATTTTTTAGTATTTGTTGTTACAGCGGCAACAGAAATACATCATTTGTGAAAATTTCAACTGTCTAGCTATCGTGAGATACATACAGCCTGGTGACAGACGGACAGACAGACAGACAGCGGAGCGAAATTAATAGGGTCCCGTTTTTACACTTTGGGTACGGAACCCTAAAAATGGATTACTTTCTTTTAACATTACGTTCTACAAAAAAAACGCTAAGCTCGATACATACTTTCGATAAAATAATTCTGCAGCCAACCAATTAATAATATATAATTGAAACAAGGTAGTTACCTAAAGAATTTCATAAGCTATAGTTCTTATTTTTAACGATTTTTAAGGCGGCGTAAACAAAGCCGGGTGCGAAAGCAATCCTTAGCCACAGAAGCTGATAACTTACACCGCTCTTTATAAGGAGTTTAGCTTATGAAGGGTAATGGAAGTGGCTGCCATAACCTTTTATGAGCGCGGTGAGATTCCAACTGGGCGAGTTGTATGCCCATACAAGTGGCCGGGCCAGTGACGAGAGATCAAATCACCATAACCAACCAAAAAAAGTAGTAACACTGCCTATTCACAATCTCAGAATAAAAAACAGACTTATAATTGAAAGTAAGTACCTATTAAACATAACATGTTTGAATAAATAAATAAATTGTTTATTGCAGATAACAGAGATCCAAATTTGTTAGTAAATAATAACAAAGAGACTTATGATTAATCATCTGCCTTACCTAATCCCATTACCTGGAGTCGTCGCAATATGTCTTTTCTTTCCAAATATTTCTATTCTGCGTTATTCCAGCATCCACCCCAGCCCCTTCATATCTTTCTTTACGCAATCCATCCATCTCTGTTTGGGTCTGCCTCTTCCTTTACACCCATCTATCTGACTTACGACTAATGTTTGTAGGTTATTAGCATGGAACTTAAGCACTTATATTTCACCATGCAAGGCTATAGACTCGGTCGTCGATGAATGGGCTATTATTTAAATTGTTGATGGGTGTGTGTAAGTCATGGCACCTCGATGAATAGTGCATTCAGAAATCATTTATGCTACCTAACTACTGGCTTTTTTACGCCACTTCTGCCGTATAATTTGAAGTTCATGTACTATTTTAATGTAAAAGGTTGAATAGTAGGTGGGTTTTGTTGACAACTACTGACCCTTCATTCTTTAACAAGTTAAGTCGACCATACTGAAGAATACGTGTGGCTTTGGGTACCATGAATCTGGTGGATGAGTCCAGTTTGGCCCTGCTTGTAACCACTGATATCAATAGATGCATTTTGTCCGAACAAAAATATTATTTTGTCTCCATTTGGCCGTTGTATCTTATTTATTCTGAATAATGATTACTACTATGAAGTAGTATAATGAATATGTATTAATTTAAAAAAATTGGTTGTCTGTAAAGTCTGCTAACCGACTATAATTTTACGTGATAACGGTGGTAGAGAGATAAATGCGTCACAAGCCGAACGCTTAGGCCGACCGTGCCTCTCTATAGGTAGTAGACAGAACGTAACACTTTTTATGCGTGCAGCCGGCGTTAATCTATTCATACCTACATACATAAATACATATTATCACGTCTTTATCCCTTACGGGGTAGACAGAGTCTAAGGTCATAAGACCGAAAGGCCACGTTTCGTAATCTATTTATAAGCCGATATTACGTCAAAAGCTCGATTAGACATTCAACTCGACCAGTCTGAACTGCCTTAATACGTGTGGCTTCGGTTACTATGTTGGTTCACTTTTTGAAGTAAATCTGCTGGAAGAGTCCAGTTTATTTGTTGCTTTAATGAAATTTGTGTTCGGTTTAATGCGAGCGTTTAAGCGGATAGGCTGTAAGTGTCTTCGATGGCTGTAATCTATTTTGATTTGCCCGCTGTAACGAGGATATGGTTGCTTGTAATGGAGGATACTTTTTATTATAAAAGAACTAAAGCACATCGGTTTCATCGAAATTCTTCCAGTTGTTCTTGTGTGGAGTTTTTTATGGTATAGGACGGCAAACAAGCAAGTTAGTCATTAAAAGACTGCGGGCTGGTATTGGCAGATGCCACGAAAATAAGTCAGGTGGGGTTTCTCCAACAATAGTGAGTGCGACTGCGGTGCTACTCAATCTATGGATCACCTCTTGGTGTGCCCAGAAAGTCCAGCTTCTTGCTCCCAGCGGGATCTGAATGAGGCAAACGAACGGGCAATCATGGTAGCAAAACACTGGTCAAAACTTAGTTACAATAATTTAAATAAGTTTTGACCAGTGTTTTGCTTTTTTTTACCACTCGATAGAAGAAGAAGTCACCTGATGGTAAGCGATCAGCACTGCGCATGGAGAACTGTAACACCAGGGTGTGACAGGAGCGTTGCCGGCCTTTCAAGGAGTTGGGTGAAGGACATGGGGGGAGAAAATGAGAGAAGTATGGGTTTCCGGCTCTCCCACTCACCGAATGAAGCATAGAAACGGTAAAGCTATATACTCAAACGTCGATTTTCTGTGAGAGTGTGGTACTTCCCCGTACGAGCTGGCCCATTCATGCTACTAGCAAAAACGAATTTTGCCGGCAGCTTGACTCTACCACAGCTAATAGCAGAGACACAGAAGGAAAACACGCAGTTCTTGAAATTGAGGCAGCAAATGATTTTGAGTTTGGATTATGTTTACACACTACTAGGTCTCGCCCGAGGCTCCGCTCCCGTTAGTTTAATCCTGCGGGCACAGTACTTTTTTCCGGGATGAAAGGCAGCCTTTGTCTTAATCCAGGTACCTAATAACCAGAGACGCAATTTTTTTTAAATCTATGTAATAACCTATCTGTGTACAAAGTTTCGTCAAATCCATTTCAACGTTTTGGTGTGATTGAGTAACAAACATCCGTACATCCATACACACTCACAAAATTTCACGTTTATAGTAATAGAAAGGATAAGTCGAAAACTTTACCATTTTCTCTTTGTTATGCAATTGATGTCTTCATTATTTAAGCAGGGGTTTCTCTTGGGCTCTACCTGTAATTTGCCTCCGTGGTCCAGTGGTTAAGGCGTTTGCCTGTAGACCCTGCGGTCGGTTCGACCTGCGGAGGTTGGCGGCTGGCAACACTGGAGCGCATTTGTCAAAATCATAGCTCCGTATTTAATTTTGTAAATTTAAATAATTAAACAGGCCAATCATTGTAAATATACATTAATAACATAAAATCAATATAGTAAATGTATTATTTGGTATTTATGTGTTCAAATAAAGTGTAGTTATTGTGAAAATAGTGCTAAAAGTTGACGTTTGGACGGTTACCGGTATCATTGTTTACATCAGTTTTAAAGGTAAGAAAGGTGCTATTTACACTCCTTTCGTACAAATGAAGCTCCACTATTTCTTCGTCGCATTACACGCCTAAAATACACAATTCACTCTTTTTACAAAATATTTTTTTAAGAAGTAGGTAGGTAGAATAGGTTAAGTCGTTGGTTTTGCTTAATTATCTATCTATACATATAATAAAACAGTAAAATTATTTTGTCTGTACATTTCGAATTTTTGACTGAAATGGATAGAGGGACACTTAAAAAGAATAATAGAAAGCAAAAAAATTTTTTTGGAATTTCTTGTCTGTCTGTCTGTCTGTCTGTCTGTCTGTCTGTCTGTATGTATGATCACGATTATCTCCGAAAATACTGAACCGATTTACTTCAAACTTTCACCAATTGCTTTGTTTTAACTCAGTTTAACATTTAAAGTTTGTTTCATCAAAATCGGTTCATTAAAAAAAAAGTTATCGTCATTTGAATGAACTCAAGGCATGAGTTTGCCTGCAAACATATAGCAAAAATAAAATAAAATAATAAGTGACATAAGAAAATTAAAATCCAAAGTCAATTCATCATCATTATACGACAGCATTATACATATCCATACTATCCATAGTAATCCATACTAAAAAAAAAGGAGAAGCTGACTGACTGGCTGACATATCAACGCAGGGCCTAAACTATAAGGGTTAGGAACTTGAAATTTTGCACAGGGGTTCCTTTTATAACGTAGGGGAGCACTAAGAACGGATTTTTGGAAATTCATCTCCTTAGGGGGAAAAACGGGTTGCAAAGTTAGTATGAATCTTTGTTGTTTTTGAAGTTATTCGAATTAAATTCAACATGAAGGTTCTTTACTGAAAGGTATGAAACACGAGTAAAATATTTGACTCAAAGTGCAGAGTAAGCATGAAACTTTTCATTTTTGAAGTTAGTCGAATGAAATTCAGCATGAAGGTTCCTTACTAAAGGGCATAACACGAGTAAAATATTTTTCTCAAAAATCATCCCTTAAGGGGATATAACGGGGATGCAAAGTTAGTATGAAACCTTCCGTTTTTGAAGTTATTCAATTGAAATTCAATATTAAGGTGTTTCATTGAAAGTCATAAACTAATGTATTCCGGGTAATATTACTGTTCCTGAGAAATCGACACTTACGCGGGCGAAGCCGCGGGCCAAAGGCAAACCTTTTTTTTTTTTTTTTTTACAAAATTTGAATTAGGCATTTGTCTCCCATCTCACCTGATGGTAAGTGACGATGAAGACGAGGATGTTACATACCTGACTTATATATCAACGCACAGCCGAAACTACTGTGCGCAGAAACTTGAAATTTGGCACAGGGATTCTTTTTATGATGTAAATGAGCACTAAGAAAGGATTTTTAGAAAATCTAAGGGGTTGAAGTTTTATGGAATTTTCTCATTTCTGGACTTAGAAGTTTGAAAGTAGGTACGCAAGATCTCAATTAAAATTAAAAAAGGTTCTGTTTAGGTGAACCAGATAACATTCTCCCTTGAAGGGGTAAATAGGGGGTAAAGTTTGTATGGAATTTTTCCATTTCTAGACTTAGAGGTATGAAAATAAGTATATACGTTCTAGGTTACAATTAAAAAAGATTTGTGTAGGTGAAATGTACAAAATTTCCCTCCTAAGGGATAAAGGGGGGATTGTATGGAAATTTTCTCATTTCTGGACATAGAAGTATAAAAATAAGTATATATGTTTACATTACAATTAAAAAGATCTGTGTAGTTAAAACGGTCGAATTTTTCCTTAAAGGGGTAGAATAGGTGGGGTAAAGTTTGTATGGATTTCTTTTATTTACTTAGAAATATGACAATAAGAAGTTCTACATTACAATAAAAAAATATATGTGTAGGTGAAATGGGCAAAATCCCCTCCTTAAGGGCTAAAGATCTATGCAGGTGAAATGTATTAAATTCCCCCTTAAGGGGAAAAAGCAAAGGGGCAGGGGTTTGTATGGAATTTTTATCATTTCTACTGTTCCCAAGGGAACGACATTAACGCGGGCGGAGCCGCGGGCAACAGCTAGTTACACATAAGCAACGTCGTTTTCTTCCCTAATTTATTATCTACTTGTAATCATGTCCACCACAACCAGCGCCGTGACTGTTCGTCAATTGGAGATGCAGCTGAAAGAGGCCCTTCTTCAACTCAAGGCAGAGAAGGCGGATGTAGAGAAATTATTATTGGAAAGGGATGAAAATGATCGGGAATACGAAGCTATGCGTATAAAAATCATTACTCTCGAACAAAAGCTCTCAGAGAGTCTTATTACTTGCGATGAATTATATGAAAAGCTTAACCAACTGACATTAGAAGTAGATTCTTTCCGCCAATGCGGTGAAACGTTTGAGCAAACACTTAGACGTAACACCGAATTAGAAAAGGAGCTGGGAGAGGCATATAGGCAAATTAGTAAATACGAGCAAGATGCTGAGTCACGTCAGTCAGTGGAGGTATCCAACCTCTTTGACGAGCTCATTGATACTGCCCCTGTGCCTCCCTCAACTCACTCCTCAGTGATTGATCTAACCAATGACACATCCTCATGTAATATTGACTTAAATATGACCAAATCTAATATTAGTCTTAAGAAAATTAAAAAACAATCAAAATTAAATAAAATCATCAAGAAGACCAATGTAAAATTACAAAATAATTTAAGGAAATCATGTTTATTAAAAGCCAGTAGCTTAAGTTATGATAAACTTCAATCACAAGTAGAATTATGTAACAAACAATTGGCGGATAGTCGGGAGGCGTACAGTGTCGACAAAAATAGACTCCAGTCTCATATTGATAAATTACAGGAAGATTACTCAAATTTATTCATGAAATATGACCTAGCTCGAAAACAAAATACTGAACACATGTTGGCAGTGGATAAATTGATCGAAGAGGGGAGAGCCAATCAAGAAGCACTAGATTCACTAGTTAAACAATGTAACTGTGGTCAAAATAACCAATCCACCTTCACTGACTCCATACCCATGCTCTCTAACTATAACGGTAATTTGCTTGAGACAATGTCTGTTTGTGCCGACACAAATGACCCCCCCAGAAATACTATAATCTTTTCTGATAGTGTAGGTCGGGGTATGAGTACTATGTTTAGTAGTTATTTAGAGGACTCATATATCAATTATTGTCTACCTAACGCAACCTTCACACAAATAATTGACAGAATTGAAACAACTCCTATGAACAGTAATTCCACTATTGTATTACTCATTGGAAACTGTTATAAATTATCTAAAAAAGATATTATCAATTGTATAGAAGGCCTAAAATCTTTAAATGTTTATAAAATAATTATTTGTGCATTTCCATATATAAGTTGCCAGCCCCCATCAAGAAATAATAACATTCATTACTTGAATAAATTAATACACACATTGACATGTCGTCATAGCAATAAATTAGTATTTTTTGACACAAATAATTTTATTGGTGAATGTTATTCGACGAAAGATAGTATTTATCTTTCAAAGTTTTTTAGACATAAGGTTGCTACATTAGTAGCTTATACTATTAATTTTTGGACGAGTTTACATTGTAAACAAAATATTAGTTCTAAGGTGTCTACAGACTTGCCAAGCACCTGTAATGGTAACTCTTTAGACTTAAATTTAAACTCAAATATAGTTGATTTAAACTAAAGACTAGGACAACGGAAAAGCCTCATGAACTAAGAATTGTCCATCAAAATTTGCAAGGCCTTTCCGGCAAAGAATTAATTGTTGAATTGTTTTTACAAGAATCCAATGTGGACATTTTATGTTTGACTGAACATTGGCTTAAAGAGAGTGAGATGATGTTCAGCCTAAACAGCTATGATATTGTGAGCTGCGTTAACAGAAAGTCTGCTGAAAGAGGTGGTACACTGATTTTTACAAAAAATGGTCTCTGCTGTAAAGAACGGAAAGATATTGTCAGACTTTCTGTTGAGCGGTGTGCTGAGGTGGCCTGTGCCGAGCTAGAGGATCATATTGTTATCTGCGTATACAGTCCACCCAAAAGTGATTTTAAATGTTTTGTCAAAGTAATGGATCAAGTTCTAAAAATTGCATCAGTTAGTAAGAAAAGTTTAATTGTATGTGGTGACTTCAATATAGACATATTAAAACAGTCTCCAAAAAGTACTCAATTCTTAAACTTATTTAAAAGTTACAACTTAATTAATGTATTTTGTGAACCAACTCGGATCACTGCCTCATCTGCAACTTGCTTAGATAATTTTTTTTGTGAAAATGGGTACTTAAATAAAGCTATTATTAACAAATTGCCTTCAGATCACACTGGCCAATTTACATCTTTTGTTAAAAAAATAGAAATACCATTAAATAAGGGAAAAATTATGTGCAGGCCTATTACTTCTAAAAATATAAGTAAACTCAAAAGTAATATTGAAAACAAACTATGTTCGGTTGTGTATTCGGGAAATAACCCGAGTGACCACTACGACAGATTATTCAATGCAGTCTCTACTGAATATGCTAAATCATTAAAACAAAAACAAGTAAAGGTTTGTAATAAATTAACTTTTAGTGAATGGGCTACCACTGGCATCTATAAAAGTAGAGAAAAGTTATTTGATCTGTATGCCCAGAAGCAGTATAATTTTGACATACATTTTATTGAGTATGTTTGAAATTATTCTAAAATATTTAAGAGAGTTTGTAAACAAGCTAAAGCCAATCACATTAATAGAAAAATAAATGACGCACCAAACAAAATTAAGGAAACTTGGAATGTCATAAATAAAGAAACAGGTAAAATTAAACCTAGACACAACATTACTCAAATTAAATGCGGAGACAATAGTTATACCACAACTAAAGAAATCGTAAATACATTTGAGGTTTTTTTTACAAACATTCCTTTAGTTCTAACGTCAAACATTAACTCTAGTTTAAATCGTGCTGCGGACTTACAAAAAAATAATATTCCTCCTTGTAATTCTAAATTTAAATATAATCATATTAACCCCAGTGACATTATATATGCATTTAAACAGCTAAACTTAAAAAAATCGGAGGACCACTGGGGTATGTCTGTTAGTGTAGTGAGTCACATTATAAATATTATTGCTGCTGATTTAGCTTATATATTTAATGAATGCAATGATGAAGGCATATTTCCTAATTTAATGAAGTGTAGTAAGTTAATACCACTATTTAAAAAAGGAGAAAAATCAGACCCGGGTAATTATAGGCCTATTTCTATCTTACCGGTTTTGAGCAAGGTGTTTGAAAAGATAATGCTGAACCAGATGCAATTCCATTTTAAGACTAACAACCTTTTCCATAACCAACAATTTGGCTTTACTGGTGGAAAATCGACCACCGATGCGGGAGTAGCTCTGATTACTCATATTTACAACGCTTGGGAGGATTCACAGGATGCCATTGGAGTGTTTTGTGATCTCTCTAAAGCATTTGATTGCGTTGATCATCAAACACTTTTGCTCAAACTCCGACAATACGGGTATGAAAATAAGTCATTAGAATTAATAGAATCGTACTTGACAAATAGGCTTCAGACAGTAGATATTAACGGTGTCAAATCAAATGGTACTAATTCAAAAATTGGCGTGCCTCAAGGCTCAATCTTAGGCCCGTTTCTTTTTCTAGCGTACGTCAATGACCTGCCCTATATGGTTGAAAATGAAGCGGGCATAGTGCTGTTTGCCGATGACACGTCTCTCATATTCAAGATGGACCGTCAAAGTGATGACGTTACCGCGGTAAATAACATATTGGCAAAAATTTCAAACTGGTTTTCAACCAACAACCTATTGCTAAATGCCCAAAAGACCCAATGCGTTAAATTTACTCTCCCGAACGTGAGGCAGACCGATGTTGACATTTTAATAGATGGTCAAAAACTAGGTTTCGTCAATGATACTACTTTCCTAGGGATCACAATCGACTCAAAACTACAATGGGGTGCCCATATTTCTAAACTTTCTAATAGGCTTAGTTCCGCAGCATACGCTGTTAGAAGGATTAGACAACTGACAGATGAGTCCACTGCTAGGCTTGTATACTTTAGTTATTTTCATTGTTTACGGATTACTTCTGTGGGGCGATGCAGCCGACATCCAGACTATTTTTATTCTACAAAAAAGAGCAATTCGTGCCATCTACGGCCTGGGCGCGAGGGACTCACTCAGACAGTTGTTTAAAGAAATTAATATCCTAACTGTAGCTTCACAGTATATATTCGAGAATATAATGTATGCAAGGAAAAATATTTTGTCGTTCAAAAAAGTTAGTGATTTAATAAATAGACCCTTGCGTAACAATCATAAATTATTTCTTCCGCGATATCGGCTAAGCAGAGTTAGCGAGTCGTTCATGGGAAACTGTATACGCTACTACAACAAATTGCCAAAATCGGTCCTTGATATGCCTGATAGAATATTCAAAAGTTATGTAAAACAATTACTTTATAAAAAGGCATATTATAGAACCGAAGATTTTATTAATGATAAGAATGTTGGGCTTGGGCTTGGCGCGGACGCCTCGTAATTCTGTATTTTATGACTATAATGTGTGGTACATTTTGTACGTGTTATTTTTAAAGATGTCTTTTTTTTTATTTTAATTTTAGTCGGTACATAATTTGACATTTTTTTTTTTATTTCGGTGTTATTAATTTCAATAATATGACATTATTTTTTAAATTCAATTCGAACATGACATATAAATAAACCAATGTATACTCAGTCCACGTACTTAATTTCTAAGATTTTCAAAAATTGTGAGTTGTCGTCCTTGGAGAAAATGCGGTGTGCAGTTTGTTGCCGCTTCTTCTGCACTCCGCTTTGGAAGCGGCGTTAAACTTAGCCTTAAGTAAATTTTTGACGTCAACAATTGTTGAGAAGTGAAATATGACAATTAATAAGTGTTCAAAGAAACCTATATTGAATAAACGTTTTGAATTTTGAATTTTTTTTTTTTGAATTTTTGATTCCCATGGGAGAATTTTGTTTAGTTGTTTTCAGTTTGGTTAAGACATTGCAGGTTTGAATCACCTGATTGTCTGATAATTAAGATGATTCCGTGCTTCGGAAGACACGATAAGCCGTTGGTCCCGGCTGCCATCTGGTAGTCGTTAAAGGAAGCACGTCAGAGGCCGAGAGGCGGTTCCGAATAACTCTGACACCAGGGTGTGCATGTCGATTGACTGTGTCACCTACTCGAAATGATGATGATGATATAGGATAACACCGCTTGGCACAATTGTGTAACTAGAGCTGATTTACCCCTGTTAATATTTGCTAATATATGTTGTTGTTAATATATGCTGTTACCTCCCTTCTGCCAGCGGGGAGAGGGGCCCAAAAGTTCTTCTGCAGCGTCTTAAATTCTGCCCAAGTCTAGATACTAGGTCGAGTCTGGTATCGTTTTCGTATAGTTTGAGTTGTGAGTTTGAGTTGTTGAGTTTGAGTTTGTTTGTTACGCTTTCACGCCGCGCGCCGTAACTACTGAACCGATCATCATTAAATTTTGCATACAAGTTCTTTGGAGTACGGACATAGGCTACCTTTTATCGAAAAAGTACTATTCCCGAGGGATCGACATTGACGCGGGCGGAGCCGCGGGCGAAAGCTAGTAGTATTATAAATGCAAAAGTAACTCTTTTTGCTATCTATCCGTTGTCTCTTCACGCTTTAATTAAAGAACCGATTTAGATGCAATTTGGTATGGTGAGAGTTTGAGGCCTGGGAAAAGGACATAGGATACCTACCCCCGGAAAAGGTACTGTTCCTGATAGATCGATATTCACGCGAACAGCCAGCCTACTTGCAAACTCAATGTACAACGTTTTGATAGTCACTACAAAATATATTGCGGCTTCCGTATGATTGACTTTTTTATTTAAGATGTATAAAACGTAATGTATTTCGATGTGACCATAAAAACGTTGTACATAGGCCGACAGAGCGGTAAGCAGCGAAAAAAAGTTGGTAGTGATTTACTATAGGCGCTGAATATGTGCGCTCAAAGGACGACGAATTGATCAATATGTTTTATGCTTCAATAAACAAGATTGGGAGATAAAAGGCAAAGTAATAAAGGCTTTACTTAATAACCAATATCCTATAAAACAGTATAGCCAAAAGAATAAATAATAGTTTATGATGAACCATAAATATGATCGCAATTATGTTGCTTTTTTAATTAATAGTACATTACTGCAGAGGCCGGGAAGTAAGGGATTGCCGAGTCCGGCAAGCCGATTCCCGGGAAAGGCATGTATTGTGCTTTTCTCAATAAATGCGAGGAAATAATGAAACACGTACTACTGGGAATAGATGAATATAATATAAAAAACGATAATAGTATGTACATTTTTATTTTCATATATGTTTTTACAGCATTTGGTGTTATACGCTTTTTCCTTCAGATTTTTCAACGTTTTATCAAAAAAAAATGATGATATTATTCATTTCGTTAATTCGACGGAGCTCCTGGCGACAATTCCCACGAATCCTCTGGTTTGTTCATAGACTACGCAGTAAAGCGAGCGTACACCAGCCTATGTAAATCTCTAAATCCGCACCATGACACTTTAGTTAGTCCACACATTGTTCATAAACATATATTTATAACACCAAATTACACCGATTTTACATTATAAAGTCCATTATAAGCAATCTGCAAAACAATCCAAAACAACAACCTTGCTTGCAGTAAAATAAATAATGGTACATTCCCGCGTTATTTTCTTTTTTAATTTCAATTGTCATTTCGTGTTAAGGAAACATAGCCTATACAGCCCAGGCATATTTTACCCAAAAAAATGTAATACCGTTAAAATCAGCTTTCCCGCGTTTTTTCTTTTTATTATTGGCATATTTTTGTGTGATTTTACCAACATTTTAATTAAATTATTTTCATATTCATATACTTATATGCTCGATGAGTGCATTCTTTTATAATGTGGTAGCCATTGGCTGTATGACAAGTTAGATAGTACAAGTTACATAGATTAATTAAAAAGTTTTGAGCAGCGACCAGGAATGAATTTTCATACTTACTTTCCTGGCCTAGGCCGGTAAAGTATTGCACCAGCCAAGAATTACAAACTTCGTGGCTTCATTTTACTACAATAATGCCTACATTTCCAAGCATGTTTGAGAAAAAGTTTATTTTCGGGATGCATTGTTACACTTTCCATTAAGAACGAAATAGTGGAAATTGACGTGTTTTCAAATCACTAGTACGAAAAAAAAAGTACGAAAAGTATTTGTATAATTTATGTTGGAATTTGAAACAGATACATATAAAATATTAAAACGATATCGCTTCGTCGGTATACGGCAGATTTGGCGTTGGGCAGAATCGTCTTATGGCAGAAAATGTATACACTCAAACGAAAAACTATATATATTAATTATATTAATAGCATTACAATGCTCGGTTTAATATTAAAATCGAAAATATGTAATTAAAAATTTCGCCACAGGTAGGATTTGAACCTACAACCTTCGACATCTAGCCCGTCGATGCTCTCAACCACTGAGCTGCCGTAGCTTCGAATCACCGCGGCGAATTTGTTCATCACATATTATAGGTACACGCATTCGAAGCATGCGTAATCTCCACTACTACCCACTATTTAGAAGTGTGGTATCCAACTTAATTCATATAAGATGAATTTTTCATTACATATTTTTGATTTTAATTATATATATGTTATGATATCTAAAAACATTTTTCTTTGAAAAAGTTTGTGAATTTTACGTCTAAAACTATAATTCCCACATGACAATATTTATATTTACATCTCGCAGGTCCCCCGCTTTCTTAATTTTTTTTATATTTATAAATATATAAATATTAAGACTAGCACTAGGACTAGCTCCGTGGCGCAGCGGTCAACACGCCAGCCTGCGACACGGGGTGACCGGGTTCGATCCCCGGCCAGGTCAAGATGGAAAATGATCTTTTTCAGATTATCCTGGGTCTTGGATGTGTATCTATATAGTATTTGTTATAAAATATAGTATCGTTGAGTTAGTATCCCATAACACAAGTCTCGAACTTACTTTGGGGCTAGCTCAATCTGTTTGATTTGTCCGTATATATTTATTTATTTATTTATTATTTAAGACTTAATTTTTAGGGTTCCGTACCCAAAGGGTAAATACGGGACCCTATTAATTTCGCTCCGCTACTGTCCGTCTGTCTGTCTATCTGTCCGTCTGTCACCAGGCTGTATCTCATGAACCGTGATAGTTAGACAGTTGACATTTTCACGGATGATGTATCTGTTGCCGCTATAACAGCAAATAGTAAAAAATAGAATAATACAAATATTTAAGGGGGCTCCCATACAACAAACGTGATTTTTTTTTTGCTTGTTTTTGCTCGATATTGATAGAGGCAACAGGTAGAAGCTTAAAATATCCACAGAATATTTCGTTATTCAAAACGAAAAAAAAAAAATTAAATAAAAATGACAATTTATATTAATGGGGCGAAAATCCCATACAACAGACATGATTATTTGCCGTTTTTATAGATAACGGTACGGAACCCTTCGTACGCGAGTCCGACTCGCACTTGACCGGTTTTTTTACTTAATCGCCAAATGGTTTTGCGCAGTCTAATACCTTGGGCAGTCGCGACGTTTTTTGTTCGCGCTTCAATTATAAATTCTCAACTTTATGAAGCAATATAACTTCAAATTCCCCGTAAACACGTAAGTTTACAAATAAACAATAATTACTGAAATATATTGCCAATAGCCAGGCCATGGTCATCCTCAACTGCCTGTCCATGATTGAAAGTCCGGTGATTGCTTTTCCCCTATTCATCTCAATGGAACTACTCGCTGAAGGGATGAATAGGGGAAAATCCAGTAGCAGCTCGAGAGGCCGGGTCCGCGTAGTACCCAATGTCATACGTTCAATCACCTTCATTCTCTTTCCAAACCCTACAAATTCCTATCCTTCCCAAGCTTTAAAATACTTCCGATAGAGCAGCGACGGAAGCACAAGAAGCCTAAAAACTGCGTTCGCCAACCCGCCTGCTAAGCATGGTGAGAATGGCAATATCCTGCCATTGAACGAAGTAACTTTGGGAGAGGCGTTTTTCCAGTAGTGGCAGGCTGCATGTTCGGGAGACCGGTGCGGATGCTATACCTGTAAGAACCGCTCAAGCAGTTGGGGAATTATAATGACTTCGTTTCCTATCCCCGTTTTTACCCTTTGGGTACTTATGATTTGTTGTACAATAGTGAATTACAGAATTTACAACCAACGTAATCCAACCAAAATAACGTCTAGTTTTATTATTAAGATTAGCCTATACAGACAGATAGACCTAGGGCACGTGGCACGTCGTTTCAAGGAGTTGGGGGAGAACATGGTGGGAGGAAATGATGAAGGATGGACCTCCGGCTCTCTCGTTCTAAGGGCGAACCATAGAAGCGGTAAAGCTTCTTCTCAAACGTGTCGATTTTCTGTGAAAGTGTGGCACTTCCCCGGACGAGCTGGCCCATTTATTCTTCTAGAAAAAAATAATTTTGCCCGTAGCGTGGCTCTACTACAACTTAAACTGTCTAGTTTGTTGTCACTTGATTTAATTTGTTGTAAAATAATGAATTACAAAATCTAAATCTGAAGGATCACAAATAGAACTTCCCTTTTTGGCATCGGTTGAAACCCGTCACTTTAAACGCGTAGATTACAGGCCGCAAGTAAGCCAGTAAATCGCGGTGAATTACGACGTGCTAACACAAAATTACAGAAACGATTACACATTTAATGCTGTCTTGGACCTCTCATTACGCCTTGAAATCGGTAGAGCGAATCGGAAAGTGCGAGGTGGAATCAATCAACAGATTATTTTGGTTGGAGCGTGCAATAGGTGCAGCGTGAGGAACCCATCAAGCGAACGTAAGTAACAGCCACAGTAGTGCCACAGATATAGTAATATTTGTGCCCGTTACTACTACAAAACAAACTAAACTTTACATCCGTGCACACGTCAATGTTTGGGTCATCATCAGGTCTTTTTTTTTTAGTCTCTACTCATCATCATCATTTCGAGTAGGTGTCACGGTCAATCGACCATGCACACCCTGGTGTCAGAGTTCTTCGGAACCGCCTCTCGGCCGCTGACGTGGTTCCTTTAACGACTACCAGATGGCAGCCGGGACCACCGGCTAAACGTGCCTAAAGAAGCACGGAATCATCTTTATTATCAGACAATCAGGTGATTCAAGCCTGCAATGTCCTAACCAAACTGGAAACAACTAAACAAAGTATGCTTCCGATGGGAATCGAACCCACGACCCCCGGGTCAACAGGCAAACGCCTTAACCACTGGACCACGGAGGTTGTAGTCTCCACTGCAGAAGAAAGACCCTCTCTGTACTACCGGAGCCATACTTGGCTAGAGCAGACAGAGGATTTGGCCTACACTCTCCTCGCTGGCCAGACGGGTTGGAGAGGTCTCATTGATGTTTATGAGCTTTGTTTAGCTTGTATTTTCAAAGCCGCCTCTTACAACCTCCATGGGAAGACTTGGAGTGGTCCTCTTCTACTCTGGCGGAAACCACACGGCTGATGTCGCCACCGCAAAATTAATTCAAGTACCATTGTACGTACGAGTATATGAGACGTCTAACGGGCGAATAGCAACAGTTTTGACTATGTATGTAGCTATATCCAAGTGAACTTTTGCTACTTCACCGGGCGTTTGAGGCGAGGGCAGAATGCACTCAGCCTTTATAGACAACATCACCAAACGGCGGACCTCGGCTTTGGGCGTTGCCTGTGCGCGCAAAGCTTGAAGAGATAGCTAACTCTCATATAGCCTGAAGGGCCAATCTGAGAATCGAAATACTACTAGCGTTTCTATCGTTCAATAGGTCCTTTAAAAATATTGTGAGCTTGTGAACTTAATTTTTCGATTTACGCATCCGTTTCTGAAATATTAGGTTTAATAGTTTTGCAAATTTTTAGTAGAGTCACGTGTTCCTCCCTCTATCTTCTAAATGGTTGTATATGAACAAATTCATGGCAATAGTATATATAACGAAGTTTGAAGAAAAACTATCAGAGCTAAGTAGAGGTTACTTTATAAATGTACTCGGAAAAAAAAAAAATTCGTACAAATATACAAAACAAAAAATTGTTAAGACAGTTCTAAGTTATGTAAAACAACTACTAAATATAAATTTGTGAACCACGTTTAGTTAAGAACATATAAAGTCATAGCAGCTTTAATAACAATAATACCTAAATTAATAGCAATATGGGTGCTTGCCGGAACGATACGAGGTCGGTTGGCGTTGTGCCTACTGCACTTATTTTTAAACGTTTTTAGTCGTTAAACCGTGAGGCAGGAACTCAAAGCTGGCATCGCAACTTCGGAACCCTACACTGCGCGTGGCCCGACACGCACTTAGCCAGTTTTTTTTTTTATAATTGGCCGCTGTCGCCACGACTCACGTCTTTGTAGGTGTTCAACAAGGAGATTCCCATAGGTGAAATTAAATGAGTTAGAATACTAATTAAGCTCTTACGCAACATTAACAACAAGTTGTAAACAAGCATTTAGCGCTAATTGCCTGTAATAAGGACTTCAAGGAATTTATTCCTAACGAGATCAAATTGCGTCGCGTAATTGCTGGTTTTCAATACAGCATTTGGCTTGTGCACGTGAAAATATTAGTTATAAGGAATAAACTGAATGACCTATCGGGGAAGCAGAAAATGAGGGTAAAAACTGCAACGTACATGCTGCAGTTTTTAAACAAAGTAGCTTGTTCCATAATTGCCTTTAATGGCAATATTTCTCTGTGCGCGAATAGTTTTAAAATTTAGTTTGTTTAGGTACTGATTATTATTGACCGAGCGAGCGAAGCGAGCGAAGCGTCTCAGTTTCCACTGGCCCAAAATTCTTTTGTCTGTCTGTCTGTCTGTCTGTCTGTCTGTCTGTCTGTCTGTTCTCGCCTACAGGTCGCATTTCGTAACCGATTCTCATGAAATTTTGTGAGCAGGTTTGGTAATTATACAGAATTTTTTTGTCGTGCCAGTTTTTAGAAATTTTAAAAAATGGCGGATATATTGGGGTCCGAAACTTAAAAAAACTCATAGCACAGCTATTTGGAAAAAAAATCAAAAATGTTATTAGACTTTTTTGTTATTCTCATTAAGACGCAACTTTTTTGTCTGAACAACTTTTTTATACGATAAACTTGAACGTGTTTATAGTCGGCAATTTGCCCAAAAGTTGTCTGAAATCGATTTTCTGTATATTTATGAAAGAAGTTGAAGTACGTGAAGTGGAGAGGGAGTAAAATTGAACAACTTTCCCTAAGGAACAAAAAATCAAAATATGAAAAATATTTTTTGGCTTAAAGCATGATACTGCGTATTACTTTTATAATTGAAAACACTGAATAAACGTAGAATCCTAAAATAAAAATTAAAAATAAATAAAAAAAGATTCACATGCTATCCTGTGACTTGAACCCGGGTCTTATAGATGCCGGCCACTTCTAAACGTAAAGTTCGCATGTTTGTCTGCCATAATAGCAATTGAAAATTAGCGTCCTATTAAAATTTTGATATTAAAATTTTGACCAATTGGTAACATAACAACTATGAAACCGGGTAAGTACCTAAACTTTTCCTCCTATTCACCCATGCCAAGTTCGCTATTCCGATATTTCCGATCTTGAAGAGGATCACTCCAACTTAGTTAATGTGTAAAAAAAATCATACTAAACATGGTGCTGAAGGGCCGTGTTTTCATACAAGAGTAGTCCCCTGATTCCTCGCCGGATAGATTAGTACTAATAGAGTAATGATTTTTTACAAAAAAAATCCTTCTTTTAAAATTTTGTGTGTGTTGCGAATTTCCGTTGTGTTCAAACATCAAGAAAACAAATTTGGGCAATTATATAAGAAAAAGAAACGCAGAAACACAGCCATAGCATATTTTAAATTTTTAATGTAAAAAGAAATTAAATCGGTTAAGTTTTGGAGAAGAAATCAGACTACGAAGCGTTAATTTTGTGTAATTTTTATAAGTATTTTCCGGCCGAGCTGCAGTTATCTCTATCGCACTCTGCGGGGTTTGTTTGGGCACGCGGCGCGACTGCAATAGATATAATAAATATCTATTTTTCAATTCTCTCGCTTAGTGTTTCCTCTTAAAAAAGGGTCTGGTCGGGTCTTCTGGTAAAGGGAATGTAGGTTTAAATTTCCGTTTCCTCTGGTACCTAATTAAGAGCAGCGGGAATTGGGAAATAATAACTGAAGGAAATCATCCTTTAGTCAATTAGCATATCAGTAACAGATATATTTTAGAGCACTGAAGGGCAAATGTGGATGTTGGTTGTTAGGGCTCGCGAGGTCTACTGTTCTCGCAGAACCACTAGTATAGTTTTATTTGTTTTGTTAGTTTATTAAATAGTCGTTAGATTACTATATTATTTATTTTATTCGTCAGCAGACATGTTTTTTTATTGTTTTAATTTCGGGTGCGTATTGATTGATATAATAACAAATTATATATTTTCATTTCAATAAAGTTCATAAGATATAATGTTAACTTGACATAATCATTACTGATTATATTCTTAAAAGCTATAACATTCATATAATTTTCAACTCGAAAAGCATAAACTCATTTTTTATAACGTTTATGAATACTAAATATTACCTGTTATACAACTCATGCAGTATACCTTCCAAAATGTATACCATTCAAAAAGTATAGTATTTAAAATAAATATGAATCAAAATCTATAAAATGTATACGTATTAAAAATATATAACAGAGAAAATATACCAGCTAATTAGTATAGACCCATGTCTATTTTGCGAATTTGAATTATTTCAGTAACACCTACGAAATAAGTCAAATTCGCGCAAACTCAAACTAAACTTCATTTTCTTGTAAAAAAATCGGAGTAGCCAGCAAAAGTTGCATCATTCAAACAGACTATTGAATAACTAATAATAGGTAATCAATTTCATCAGTAAAGCAAACGGAAAGTAACACAAGAAGTTACTAACTTCATAGGATTACAGAAATCTATAACCAACAAAAGAACTTATTACAATATTTTATTGCATGTAAATATTAGGACAAAGTATAAAATAAATATAAAACAAAGTATAAAAAAAAATGTGATACATATTTAATTTATTTTTTTTAAAGTACAAATATAACTTACAATATTTTATTATATGTTAATATTAGGACAGTTAGAAATAAATTTAAAAAATTGTGATACATACAAAATGCGCGCGCATTTTGTATGTATCACAATTTTTTTTAAAGTACAAATATAACTTTTACAATATTTTATTATATGTTAATATTAGGATAAAGTTAGAAATAAATTTAATAATAAGTAAATAAGTATTTTTTTAGTATACCTATTTTTCTTATTTTTTTAACTTATAATAGAGACTATAGCTCTAAGAAATTCACAGTCGTAATATTCAGATTTTCGTTTTAATATATTGTTATCTTTTTCTTGTCTTATTAATATTTTTTTGCGTTTACGAGATCGTCAGGTTGCTATTTTCGGCTAGGCGTTCTATAAAAATAAATAAGATAATTTATTGAACGGTTTCAAAAAAAGAGGAGGTTATCAATTTGACGGTATGTCTTTTTTTATGTGTGTTTGTTACACGATATCTTCGCCAATTGTGAACCGATTTTGATATTTCTTTTTTATTTAAAAGCCTTTACTACCAAGTTGATCCCATTTTAATTTGGTGAAGATATAATGAGATTGAGATGCTAGGTTTTTTTTTTAATTTAATTATTAGGTATATATTGAGAATCTTCTACCAATTAATTCGTATAACCAATGATTATTATCCGTACTAATATGTATATATTAAGTTTATTATACATAACAACTAATCGTTGTTTTAAAGTTTATAATAATAAAACGGTATAATAATAGTTTGATATGTTGAATGATTGTTATAATTAAAGATTTTAGTTTTTTTAAAGTTATTTCTTTTGATTTTTATCTTACCTGATAATTATACTAACCAAAATTATATGTTTCGTTGATATTTATCTTAAATTATATATATTTTGTGTTTATATGTTATATTACTTACCCTTTAATTTCATATAATAATAACGAGATACATACATTAATGAATACCTTACAAACCTAAGACGAAATACTCTAAAATAAATACCAAAGAGCTATAAGTAAAGAATGTCCCGCAGGTCGTTGTCACACTGAAACCAGAAGGCTAGCAGCATTACCACGTTGGATGGCTATGCTATCGATACCTCAACTAGCCTTAGTATAAAATATTAAATATACGTATGTATACCGCGTGATTTTGAACGTCTGAACTATACTGAAAGCCTGGAATCAGAATCCCTAATAGAATACAGAATTGCAAGAAAATAAGGTAAAGAACGAAAAAAAATTTTACCTTCCATAGAAAGTCGCCCCAGCTGATCGGCGACTTTGTATGGGAAGCCTAATTTTTTTTCCGATTTTCACCTTTTTTCTTGCATATCTGTAGTAACTTTATTAGAGATTCTGATTCCAGGATTTCAGTATAGTTCAGAGGTTCAAAATCACTGGGTAAATGTAAGTCTCGTAGTGAAAATAACAGTGATTGTGACCGCGAAAATACGTACGCATTATATTCTTAGAATATCGTAAGTATATGTGATAGTATATCAATAAAACATTATCGTAGTTCGATTTACCTACTACTTACACTCAGTTGTGGTGCTGGAGATGTATGGAGTGTATTAGTTGGACACAGAAAAAGACGCATGAAGAAGTTTTGGGACAAGTAAATGAGAAACGCAAACTGCTGAGGACGATTGAAATGAGAAGAGGAAGGATGTTTGGTCAACTTATACGACACGATCAATTTATAAAAAATATTATAGAGGGAAAAATTGAGGCAAGGAGAGAGAAAGGAAGACCAAGAAGAGCATATTTGGAAGAGATAAAGGAAAAGGCTGGAGTTGTGTCATATGGAGAGGTCAAGAGAATGGCTAAGAACCTAGAGACATGGAGAGTACTCCACCGACAAGAACACAGTTCTTAAATTATAGATAGATACACTCAGGTAAACTATACAATCGAGTCTACATCGGGTCAAGGGTGTCACCCTCAACTGGTTGCCCAGTGGTTGCAGGTATGGCATCGGGTACGTGCCTCCTGAACTGCTACTTGCTTTTCCTCCATTCATCTGAGTAGTATCCCTAACCTCCATCCCTTCCTAAATCTAACAATTCCTATCCTTCCTCAGCTTAAAATGTTTTCGATGGGCAGCAGCGTCGGAAGCACAAGAATCCACAGAAACTGTGCTCGCCAACCAGCTTGCCTAACTTGGTGAGTATGGCAATCTTCCTTTGGAACAAGGAATCCTTGAGAGACACCCGTAGTGGCCTTCTTATGACTGACATGATGATGAATGTCTTAGTACAATTTTCAATAACCTGCATTTCGCAATTTTCGCAACTACCTACTATTTTTCAAAATTAAATTAGTGCCCAGGGGTAAGCACCTGGAGGGACTGTACGATTTGCAAATATATATTTTTAGGTAGGTTATTATTTTATTATTTTAGTTTCGTCTTTTTAAGTAGTATTATTACTTTCAACTTGGTCCCATTTAAATTTTATCATAATTATCTGACTGCTACATAAAACATACATAGTATCACGTTTTTTCCCTTGTGGGGTAGACAGGGCCTAGGTCTATAAGATCTTTTAGCCACATTTAGCATTTTGGTGGGCGTGTAGTAGTAGGGAGTGTGTTGCTAGCGGCATCGCCTATTGACATGATTCCGTAGATTTTAGCCCATTCTCTGCACGGGAAGAGAAGCAGCTGGCACATTCCACGTTATTTCTTTTCTTCGAGACCAGCATGAAAGAGTTGCTACATAATATTTAATACATATTTTCAAATGGAAAGGTGTGCAGTATCATCGACTGAATCTATCCTTAAAATAGCAGAAGTGCATTAAAGTGCATTAATTTTGATAGACCCTGCATACTAATATACCAAAGGAAAAGTCTTTGTTTTTTAGATTGGCATCCCATCCAGTCCGTATTCCCTTTTTTGCTCTATGTCCTATATTTTTACGACGTGAAATGATGATGGTTGTGTATAATTGATTCATTGATTAATAGCTCATATTGGCATAACGTTAGTGTGGCATTTAGAGTGAATTTACGACACACGAGTAATAACAAGTGCAGTAATTGGTGGTAATTGTTGGGTGCAGGTCGCAACCGGTCGCTGGTCCTCGGTACGGCCCCCGGGATACAAATATAATACTAACAGAAGGATAATAATATTTTATGCAGATCCTAGATTTCAAGTCGTCTCAACTGGGAATGTAATCGGGAAAAGCTTAGATAAAGTAGAGAGAAGGATATGTGAAGGTTCTTATGTTTCTACTAGCTGTGCCCGCGACTCCGTTCGCGTACATCTGTAAGGTGGCCACGTCTTATCATAACTGGGGAAAAAAATTAAGTAGCCTATCCTGTGTCATGTACGTCTAAATGTTTATCTACCAAGTTTCATAAAATTCAGATAACATACCTACATATGTATGTATAGATAATAAATCAAAAAATCCTCAATTTAGTTTAAGTATCATGTATAGAGCTATAAAATATAAATAAAATGAAGAGTTTTTTAATTTATTTTCTCTACACAATAACTCTGAAAATAAAGTAACTTACTCCATGATATATAATACCCACAGATTTATTATTAGTATTAATACCAACTTCTTTACAAAAGAACGTGATACTAATCAGACCAGGGACCAAAAGCTTTGTGCAGCGTTTTCTTTCAAGTAGAATTAACTAAAATGGAGGGTGGTAGAAGTACAAATGTTCGTTAGGTAATTCAGGAAAATGTCTAAATAGAAATTTGCTGTTGGATGCCTCGACAATAGATCAGTTAAGCATACTATTTGCCCTTACATATCTTGTCAGTGGCCCAGAAAGTGAGAGTGGGGTGCGGGTACGAGATATCACGACTCTGTTTTGAGCTTCAAGTTGTATTTTTGTTGTGGATACAAAGTGTAATGTTAATTATTCGCCACAAAATCTTCTTGCCTGTCGCATCTCTTACTATTTTTAATTTATATAGTAATATTGCAGTTTCGAGTATAATATGAGAGGAAAGCTCTTACACCTTCATTGAGGACGTGTTATCGTCGTCAATATTTATTTATACTACCAACTTTTATAGATAGAAAGATAGGAACCCTTTTATTATTGCACCGAGTGCTTATTTTTTAGCCCAGGGTTAGCAGGGTCCCGGGTTCTATCCCCAAACAGGCCATGATGGAAAACGATCTGTTTCAGATTAGCCTGGGACTTGGATGTTTATCTAAGTATATAAGTATCTATAAAATACAGTATCGTTGAATTTATCGATGTTGTTTTTTGGATGATGAGGTCGATGTATGTTGTAGGAACCCTAAGAAAAGTTTTTTAATATCATAAGCTGATTACTCTGGTCCCCTATCAAATTTTTCCACCTTTATTTTTTGACAAGAAATTTTGGATATTGCTTGTTTGTAATAAAATTAAATAATTTAATTCAGATAAGTAAGATCAATAGCAAAACACGTCATTTATGAAATAAAATAAAATTATATCACATTAAATAAAATAAAATTAACTCAAATGATATTTAAATTAAATATTAAAAATTGCATTCTGTTTTAAGATTGTTGTCGTAGTCTTTGTTCAAAAGAAACGCACAAAACGACCTATACTGGCATATAAAATGGAGTGGTTTGGCAAATTGTCTGCTCCATTATTTTTTCATCAATATGTAGGTTACTTTTAACTAAATTACACGTAAGTTGTCGGCTGTCGAACTGTCTTTGAGTAACATTACCCGATAATTTAGCAGAACAATAATTAAGGGCATCCTCAGCCATTCCTGATGGGGTGTAAGTAGGACGACGGAAAAACATACCTATGTATAAAAATATATGAACATTACTTCATCCATTGTAATAAGAACGGTTTAAAGTTAAATAATTCGCTCACTGTGCGCAACATTTTCGTATCTTTTTTGGACTTCCAGGGTGTCAGGCATGGATCTAAGAATAATCAGGATAGGACCTTGAGAATGTGGCAGAGAAGCAAATCACAATGTATGCAGACGTGTCGTGACACGAAATTCACGCACACATCGGCACTCAAATGGATGCAGGTTTTCCCCGGTCGAAATGTCAAACTCACGAAATGTCAAACTTGTACTTACCGCGAAGTTGGTGTGCCTTTTGAAACTCGTTAAAAATAAGCATAAAAACATAAAATAATGCCGAGCTGTGTGGTAAAAGAGTGTAAAAATTATAGTAAACTACACAAAAAGTCCGACGATATCACGTATCATTGGTAAGTACAAACCTCTTGTTGTTTTCGAGACTATGTAAGTATTTCACTCAATCGCATATTTTCTTGGTTTAATTATACTATTTACACACACAACACCACAGTTACTCGTATGTACGAATTGGTTGGTAACCTAAACACACGTTTCAACTACAATTTTAAATTAAACTAATATGATTTTGTAATTTTCTTTGCGCCGCAAAAGTCAATGACCCGGTGACAGCGCAGCGCTAAGTCGGACTGTCGGTGTTGCCAGAATATGATTTCAAGATTCCTGTTCTTTATTTTTAGTATAAAATTTTATTTTGTGTATTTTTTTAAGGTTCCCCATTCGTGATGCTTATGTAAAAAAATTATGGATCGATATTATTAGAAGAAATAGAAAGGATGCATCATGGGTACCATCAAATTATTCATTTGTTTGTTCCGAACATTTTAAAAATAGCAATTTTTATATGACAAAAGGAGCATATCGCCGGTTGATTAAGTTCGCGTGCCCAGAAAAGGTATGTTTCTTATTAATACTTTTACTCGACTTCAAAAAAAAGGAGCAGTTCCAGTTGTATTTCATTTTGCATATTTTTACGTCATAACTCCATCATTTATGAACTAAATTTGGAAAATCGATGTATGTGTTGATGATAAATGTATGAAGTGAGATGATTTTGGAATCCAAGATGGCTGACATTACTTTTCATTTAAAGTCAACTTTATTGGCGTTTTGGAATTTTTTGGGATATCAACAAAAATGAAGTCATTTTCAGTTTTCAAGATGGCCATCACCATTATTTATGGAAATTCGACTTGGGTGACGTTTTCGGAGTATTTCGGGGTAAAACTGACATCAATTTTGTGTTGGGACTCAAGACGACTGTCATTATTTTTTTTTAAAATATGACTTAGGTGTCGCTTTTGAGTTATTTTTGGGTGCATCACAAACAACACCTATGGGATGCAAAACAGGGGTGATATTTTCGAGGTATTTTGGCGTGTAGATCACACAAGTGGCGTCAATTTCGGGATCAAAGTATAAAACAAAGTCGCTTCCCGCTGTGTCCGTCTGTCCCTATGTATGCTTAGATTTTTAAAACTACGCAAAGGACTTTGATGCGGTTTTTTTTTATAGATAGAGATATTCAATGTTAATATTTTATACTTATATGTAAATGTGAAAGTATTTTATTATCATTTGCCGACGCCAGAATAAAAGATTTAACTTTGAACAATTTCTGAATTTAATATTGTTGATTTATTGATGACACTAATAATATATAGACGGATGAATCTATAAATCTGCAAAATTATAAAAAAAGTAATTTTAAAATTTACCACCAATATAAGGCCTCGAGGGTTTGTTTTTCTGTAAGTAAAATTATATGTATTGTTATTTATTAACTTAAAACACAGTAAAATAAAAATGTTATCTATAATTTCGTTCTTTTATTCCTTTTATCAAGTTCCCCAAACGTCTAAGGTCGCTCAAAGATGAGATTGATTTACAGTTGCCCTTCTGGATCATTATGTCTAAATTCATAATACTTCTCTGATATAGATGTTACATTTTGTAAAAAAAATATAAATAATATTAGTGCTACTAGGCATCAGTACCACTCACAATTTATTTACTCTTAATTATTGGGAAATTTTTGATGACAATGGTCACCCTATACTGCACACATGTAACCAAAGTTTGCTTCACTTTGACGTTCCTCACGCCCGGTCCATATTATTCTTAGGTCCATGGTGTCAGGGTAGCTGCTCCCCTTTTGCCCTTCTTTGGTAACGTCCGCGACTTTAGGACAGGAGAATGGCGGCTGATATTATTAGCAGAACGGTAATCAAGGCCGTCGTACGACGGGGGTAACAGGAGAGCGGAACACTAGGAGGTCAAGTTAAGCGGGCCGGGGATTACTAATGTTATTGAATTAATATATTTTAGGGGCGTCAAAATTTGGTTAAACATGGCATTCCACCGTCTAAGCCGTAACTGAAAATTGAGGTCGACCGGAGTGCTAAAAATCTGGCAGTGGCATATGCCATCAGAGGTTAAAATGTTATATATATACTCTTATATATAAATTAAGAAATAAGATGTGGTGTAAAATTATCCACGCGGACAGGGTCTGAAGCAGCTACCTTAGCATACGTACGACCTAAGGCCCTTCTAAACCCTTATAAAAATATGGTGTATATACTTTCTACCGCCCCAATTTGCTGCTAGTCGCCCCTTCAAGATCTGCCGCCCTAGGGTTCAACCTACTCAGCTGTCTGGTAAATCCGCCATCTGACTATAGGTAGGATGTCGGCTGTCGATCTGTCTTCAAGTCTTCACATTACACGATATTTATAGCAGACGGCAATCAAAACAAGTTGGGTAATTGCGGGATCGCACGTCGTCCATCAGCCGCGGGCTATCGCTAAATCGCATTAAGATTGTATGCGATTCTGGTTTTCAGTTCTTCACCAACTGGACACACGTCCTGCAACTGTTTTAATATGGATACTGCGTGAGTACAATAACTCTTGCGAGGTAGATATAGCCAATGATCGTAAAACTTGATGCCACGACAAGCAAGTCAGCGGGAATTAGAAAGAAGGATAGTGTCAAATACTCGTGGCTGCCCATCGCTTATTTTTAATATTTCCCAAGTTTACCATTCGATTAACCCACTTTAACGATAATACCATTTATGAGTTTTCTATGTGAATGTGAGGTACTTAAATGCAGATACATTTAATAATAGTTATCCGTACCTATTACTAAAATAAACGACTCTCTGATATTTATGAGTAAGGCTGTGTTTGTAACGCACACTATAAATTAATATAATTAAATACACCTTAAACCTAATGAGCCAGGGTCTGTCTTTCATTTAACATAGGTATTAATTGCCACCGTTTCGGTAACAATATGTATTGGATAATCACGCGACATCGTGCGTTCTGGCAACCTAAGCGTTAACTGGAAATACAAGTCTGGAGCTTCTTGTGTCCAGTTACTGTTGAGCCTAAAATATTTCTGCATAACGAGATAGACAGACAGCTACTTACTATGTTAACATCGAGAAATAAAAGGCTCTCTTCATCGTTACAGTCGGCTGGTGTCAATCATTCATCCTACTGAGAGGTGATGCTTAAATAAATTAAATTACCACTTAATATTGCACTTGTCGATCTTTGCAAAGCATTTGACATGGACACATATGTAGTTATCCTACAATTTTCTATAGGTAAGTAATGATACGTTTCTATTCAATTATACAAGGGCTAGTTTATGTAGGTACCTAATTGAATGGCATTTCTATGTAAGAACAAGTATTTTTTCAAAGTTGGCTATGATACGTGGGGTCTAGAGTTTGTATTGTGGACTCACACTTGAATAATTTTAGTTTCTACCTAGATTTTCACGTTTCTCGGTGCGATGTACATATTTTCTAGAAATATCAAACAATATCAATTTTCCTCATTTCTTTACTGTTAAGAAGTCTGTCTTCCAAGCTGGTTTGGAAAAAGATAAATATATATTAATATAAATCAGGAAATTGATGCAAATTTTTAGGATTACGTACCTTAAGGGTCCGCCATAGGCCAGGCGGCGTGGCGGTACAAACGCGTATGGTCTAAACGCGTTGGCTACTTTAGATATTTTCGTTTTTTAACAATATTCAAGGGTCATATGAAAAAGAAAAATACATGATGGCTGCCATATCTGTAATGAAATTATAATCAAAAGTTTCAAGGTTCATTTTAATGTATTTGGTGAATAATGCTGTATACCGAGTAAATTAGACGTGATTTGGAGGCAACTTTGCAATTTTTTTCTATCGGGAAAATTTAACGCAATCGTGTTTTTGAGTCAAATAGTTACCAGAGTTAGTCCTGAACTTTGCTTCCTTTTTTTATTTCAATTTGAGTATTTCATTATTATTGATATTACAGACAATCATGCAAAGCAGTGTGAGGTAGTACGGGCCCTTAAGAGTTAAAAAATAACTTCATCAAGAAAAAATATTTTTGTACTGAACCCTCAGTCCGCGGGCTGGACTCGCACTTGACCTGTTTTCTAATTTATGATAAAACTCATCATGCATGCATGCATATGGTTGTAAAATTTAAAGCCAATGAGTCTATAGGTCATAGATTTAAATAGATTAAAGTCCTTCAAGTAGTGACGGACAATGGAATTCTATTTCTACATAGACATAGAATTTCCAAATCACAATACAAATAAGCTATGTCCATCAATAACCCTGATTGACCTGTTCCCAGCATCTGTTTAGCATACAAATCAGCTCATTACACCTAAAACTACCTGCTTATCGACGGCATCTCCTAAATCAAACCCGTGTACCGTTGATAACAAATCTGTGTTGATTAATGAACTTTTACAGTGCTACTTTGGTGAAATGTTGTTGTATTATGGTACCAATTAAAATGTGAAGTGTTACTTTAATTAAACATGCTACTGTGGCGCAACTTGATAAATAAGGAGATAATATTTGAGATGATAGTAGGTCAGGTACTTTAAATACAGATTAATGTTTCACAACCTGAATGGTATCTATAGCGGGAGCGGGCTAGTACCTACCAGCAAAAACAACAAAAAGATCAACTTTGTTGTATGGGAGCCTCCGCTATTTTTATTTTATTATTTGTTGTTATTGCGCCAATATAAATACATCATTTGTGAGAATTTCAACTGTCTAGCTATTACGGTTCATGAGATACAGCCTGGTGGCAGACAGACAGACGGACAGTGCAGCCAAATTTTTTTATGTATAATTTGAGTGCGTTTTACCTTTATCTTGCCTTGTTTTTAGCCTTTGGGTATGGAACCCTAATAAGAGGTTGCGAATTTATTTTTTCACGTAATATGTAAAAATACATTTATTTTAGGGTGTTATTTTATACTCCTTTTTGTCGATAAGTTTTTGATAACCTCAAGAAAATAGTCATAGTTTTATTAAAAGATACTGAGTGATTTTTTATGATCGATCTGATGACATTTTCAGAAATCATGTTTACCTTTTTTACGAGTACATACGGGATTTTGATGCATCGATGTGGTAACCAAAGAGCTAGCGTAGGCCTCGTAGACAGTCGAGTAATGGTTTCTGAGCATTCATTTGATCAAACGGCATTAGATTTCAAAAAGAAAATACAGATATCAATATTGGTCAATTAAAAAAATATATATAAATATACCTACTTACCTACAACTAGAGGACAAACAAAGACCCAACTCAATATTTGGGACTAAAATGTATCTAGCCTGTTTAATTTTCTCAATGACATCATATAACAAAATAATCTGAAAATCTAATTTAAGGCACGATTCCCATACCTGTGCGGCCGGGTCTTCGCCCGGGGCTAAATGGGGCGCGGGGCGAGCGGGGCAATTACGTCGCGAACTGCCACGATACCATTATACAATTTAGGACAATTAACTACCGGATTTCATACTACAAGCCAAGACTACGGGTTATTCACTGAGTGGACACAAGTGGGTCCAGTTTAGTTACACATAATACCTTTGTACCTACATAATAGGTAAACAAAGAACTGCAACCAAACAGATTTTTTAATCTCAATTTTTTAACCTGAAGATTTCAAATACGACACTCATGATATCTCAAATGAGTCCTCAATATGATATACATTTGTTATTAGTAACTTATTTTGGACGGCTGCGTCTAGTTATCTATTTATATTTATTACCGAAAGAAAATTTTGATTGTCATACATTTGAAATAAATCACTAAACTGTATTTTGCATTATTGTGTTTTTCATACAACATAAACATGAATTAGTTGATCGAAGACCTGCGGCCATAAAAATTAAAGTTTTCAAAACGTTCGGTGTAATAAGAATGTATTAAACGCGGTAAAATTGTATGATTTATTATAAATGTTACGAGTATATTTTGTTTCATTTTTCAAATCCGATCATAAAGTCAAAATGTAGTTTGAGTTACTGTCAACAACTAGATCCAGTGTAAATCTTGCAAAAATGTCCAGATATGTATCCAGTTTCTAGTTTCTGAATAACCCTTTCATCCTACCGTAATTATGTTTCATAACATGCTACTGCCATTATAAGGGGAAGTTCACCGCTAATGTATCGAGATGCTTGTAATTGGTTAATTTGTGTTTTTTGGGTTATTGATTTTAAGAAGTTTATTTTATAGAGTACTAGCGAACCGCCTGTTTCGCACGGGTGCGATAAATTATACATATAATACTTCCTTTTGAATCTCTTTATCTACTATAATCTAAAATAAACCGCATCAAAATCCGTTGCGTATTCTAAAAGATCTTAGCATACATAGGGACTGACAGACAGCAGAAGCGACTTTGTTTTATACTATGTAGTACTGGTACTAATATGATAGATTTGTCATACTTGACTAACTCTTAACTAAGGCTTGACAAAATATACTGCTATAATTATTTCTAGCCTGACTATATTTCTCCATATAAATATTTTTTCCATAAAAATTATTTGTTTTTTTCGTTTGTTTTTTGCGTGTATAAGTGGCCAACACTGGTGTCAGGCTGCCTAAGGTATTTGACATATCTTAACGGCTGCCATCAATGATGACAGCTCGGACTAACGGCTTAACGTGTAATCGGAAGCACGGAGGAGCTTGAGATATTTTTATGCCACTTCCGGTCTTTGAATATAGAAATCGATGGGGCTAATTTCTTACGTACGATTATTAAATTGAAAAATTGCATTTAAAGTCTGTTTTAACTATTACTACTATTATAAAAAAAATCATTAAACAGTATTCACATAAATAGGAAACTTGAAGAAAAGGTAAGTTCCTATTTATATGAATAGTACATTCCTGAAAAAAGGAACGATTTTGACATAAGATTTTACGCGTATTGAAGTCTGAATTTTTATGTTTATGAAATGAAATGGAATAGAATTTTATTGAAATTTGGATATCGTGTATGTCTTTTTGACCATTATATTATTATTATTTTTAATTTTTGCAAAATAGATATGCTACTAGCGGAACGACCACTGCTGAGAAGAATACGCCTACTTTATAAAGTTTATTATTACGTGTAATAAAAAGGTTGACTAGCTCCGTGGCGCAGCGGTCAACACGCCTGCCTGCGACACGGAGTGACCGGGTTCGATCCCCGGCCAGGTCAAGATGGAAAATGATCTTTTTCAGATTGGCCTGGGTCTTGGATGTTTATCTATATATGTATTTGTTATAAAATATAGTATCGTTGAGTTAGTATCCCATAACACAAGTCTTGAACTTACTTTGGGGCTAGCTCAATCTGTGTGATTTGTCCGCATGTATATTTTTTTTTTTTCAATCGGTTTGATAGTTTTTCATCTCGTTTTTACAAACAATAATAAAATATAATTTCGCTCTGTATTGCTGGAAGCAAAGACTGAAGCAAATATAATTGGACATAAGTGGAGTTCTACAATACGGAAATACCTGGGACGGCTTTATAAAAGTAGTTGTGTAAAGAAATCACCAAGTGCGAGTCGGACTCCCACGAAGGGTTCCGTACCATTATTTATACAACATTAGACACTTTATTAAGCCGTGTGGTATCCGGCAGAGTAGAATAGGACCACTCCAAGTCTTCCCGTGGATGTCGTAGAAGGCGACTTAGGAAATACAAGCTAAACAAAGCTTATAAACATCTAAGAGACCTCTCCAACCCGTCTGGCCAGCGTGGAGAGTGTAGGCCAAGTCCTCTGGCTGCTCTGGCCAAGTGTGGCCCTAGTAGTACAGAGAGGGTCGTGCTCCTGTAGTGGAGACTAAAAAGGACCTGATGATGATGATGAGACACTTTATTCAGTATATGTAGTCAGGGGTGTCATCCTTAACTGCTAGTCCGGTGGTTCCAAGTATGGCAACGGGTACGCGCGCCCGGCCTTCCGAGCTGCTACTTGCTTTTCCCTCATTCGTCCGAGTGAGTAGTCTCCCAATAGTAAATGCCTTTCATTCCCTTCCCAAATCCAACTAATTCCTATCCTTCCCCAGCTTCAAAATGCTTGAGATGGGCAGTAGCATCGGAGGAGCCCGATGGCCTAGTGGTCGTGAGCATTGAAATCGCTTACGCATGTTAAGCAACTCTGGCCGCAGTCCCTATTGTGATGGGTGACCGCAAGTGGCATAAAAATATCTCGAGCTTTTTGTTGGTCCCGGCTGTTGTCATCTTTTATAGCAGTCGTTAAGCTTTGTCAGATGCCTTTAGGCAGCTTGAAAAATCTGACACCAGTGTTGGTCATTTACACACACGAAAAACAAAGAAGTAGCATCGGAAACACCAAAACCCAAAGAAACTGGGCTCGCCAACCCGTCTGCCAAGCGTGCAATGGCAATAAGGATATTAGACCATGGAACGAAAAATCCTTGGAAGAGATGCATGTCCAGCAGTGGACTTTTTGTGGCTATAATGATAATGATGATGAGACATTATATTATAAAATTACGTACACGTTAAATATTTATTTTATTTTAATTTAATTATTAAAATATACAACGAAATATTCTGTGAATATTTCAAGCGTCTACCTGATGCCGTTATTAATTTCCGGCAAAAAACGGCAAAGAGATCACGTTTGTTGTATGGGAGCTGCATTTAAATATTTAATTTATTCTGTTTTTATTAGTATTTGTTGTTATAGCGGCAACAAAAATACATCATCTGTGAAATTTTCAACAGCTATCACAGTTCATGAGACTGCCTGGTGACAGACAGACTGACAGTGTAGCCATAGTAATAGGGTTCCGTTTACACCCTTTGAGTAAGGAACCCTAAAAATTTATACACGCTTGGTCAACTTATATAATCGGTAAACCTATTTTCAATTTAATAATGGAACAATTAATAACAAATTGTGTTTGTTATTTAATTTTCAACAAAGGATATAAATTATAATCGGAAATTGTATAATCAAATCAATATTCTTGGAAAATTGTAATTAAAAGTTTTGATTACCTCACCATCCGTTCGTAGCAAAGTGATCATTAATTACTTTAAGGAAGGTAGTACTTTTATATACAAGTCATGTACCTGTACAAGTACTGACAAGATATCTCGGTTTCTATTTTTCAACAAGATCTATGCTTTTAGGATTTCGTACCTCAAAAAGGAAAAAACGGAACTCTTATGAGTTACTTTGTTGTCTGCTTTCTGTCTGTCAAGAGCTTTTTTTCTCAGAACCGCGTGGAGGTATCAAGCTGAAATTTATATCAAAAATCAGGACTACTATCCTTGGAGCTGTGAAAAAATCAAACTTCTAATCCAAAGCAATCAAAAGATACAGCCGTTTATGCCGCAAATTTTCGACATTCGCAAGGGAATCAAAACCTACAGGGTCTTCCCGTGAACTCAGAATCTTGAAATTTGGTACGAAGCAACGTTTTATAGCACAGATAAAGGAAAAATTGCGAAAAGCACAAATTTCAAATCATGTAATAAAAAAATAATGATAATGGTTCGTGCGCGAGTCCGACTCGCACTTGGCCGGTTTTTTAAATCATAATAAAACAATGAATTTGGGTGACAATAATTCAAATTTTCGGACGGCCTGATGAAGGTTGCAGGAAAAGCTGGATGCATGCCTCCAATCGGTCATTTTGGAAATCTCTAGAAGAGGCCTATGTCCAGTAGACTTCTTGCGGCTGAAATGATGATGATGATGATTTAAACTTTTATTGTATTAAAAAGAGTAAGGTTTGACAATTATGAATGAAGAATGATATCGAATAAATGACCACTACGACCACGGTTGCAAATATCATTCTTACATCAAATTTTGAATCGCTTTTTAGTCTATTTTGTAAATTACGACACCACTTAAACCAACAACCAATGTGATTGTTGCAAATAACAACAACAACAAACAACAAACAACAATTGTTTGCAACCCAATTGCAAACCAAATTTCCCGATCATCATCATCATTCCAGCCATTAGAAGTCCACTGCTGGATAAAGGCCTCTTTGGGACTTTTCGTTTCATGTGAGAATATTGCCATACTCACCACGCTTGGCAGGCCCCTGCCTGAATGGTGAGCGCAGATTCTTTGGTTTCTAGAGCTTCCAGCGCTGCTGCTTTTCGAAAGTATTTTTAAGCTAGGGACGGATAAGAATTTATTGAATTTGGGAAGGGATTCAAGATATTAGGACACTCACTCGGATGAATGGGGGAAAAGCAAGTAGGTAGCAGCTCGAAAAGCGATGCGCGCGTACTCGATGCCATATCTACTACCAGCGGACAGGCAGTTGAGGGTGGCACCTCTGACCACACGGCACCACTCACTGATCATCCCGATCGCATAATTATATGAATTCAGCTGTTAGGTGGCCGCTAGATATTTTTTAAGGTTTCTGCTAACAACAGAGTATAAACCTCAAAGTTCGTGACGTGATTAATGAAATATACCGGCCATTTTGCCAAAAAGTGAAAATCAATACTGTGGTCGTGATGGCCATTTGTCAAACTACTCTTTTAATACAATAAAAATTTAAATCATCGTCGGCTAAATTATTATTTTTTATTTTGATTTTAAAAACGAAGTTTTTGCTGAATAACCTTTACAATAATTCTCAAATTATAAATATACGTGCCTTGACATACGTTTACGTTTTAGGCTCTTAGGATAGAAAGAGATTATTTATTTATTTATTTTATATGTTTGGAAAACTTACAGAATTCAATTTCAGCAAACAAATAAAAAACTAGGTAACTAACACAGCCATTAACAAGTTTTCACAGATAATTTTAGTAAGTCCATGGTTTCTTAAACCAATTAAACGCACACAATCGTCCAATAAAAATCACATAAGCTACTTATGACAAACTAAGCACTTCTATTAAACACACTACGCATTTGGAGAATCGAAGAAAGAATCGGCCACAACACGCTTCATTGATGTTGCACTGGTAGCGAAAACGTCAATTGTCTCAGGAACTCATTTAATATAATTTAAGATAGACAAACTTACTTAAACTGTGCGAAACACAATTGGCCCAAGGCCATGGTGTATCGCCAAGTTACATGCCATGAACTTACTTGCAACAAAATGATAAAAACACAGATTACAAGAATGTCGGCACGTGGTCCTTGAGTGACTCCAGGGTAACGAACGGGACAATCAGCAGCCGCCATTACGCCAGCGCGGGAATTATTTAAATGTCAGCTAAATTGCTTTAACAGTCCCAGGGCAGTAATAAGGTGTCCATGCAGTGTATAATTTGCTCTCGCATTCAATCACTCAGACACACTCGAGGCGCGTCATGTCATAGACTAAAGATTTTCAGATGGCCATTCTTCTGTCGAATTGAGGAATCATATGTCTTTATGAAAACTTTGAAATTTCGGGGCAATGGCAAGCAACGCGCATTTTAACGAAATGACAGCGATAACAGTAGTGCGCGACCTGTCATTATAAGTAATATGCGCGATACAAATCACTGCCGCTAAAAAGGTTAACTTAAGTTTATGGAAAATTCTTTCTTTGGTTTGGTATCGGCTAATAGTGTTTCTTCTGCTTCCCACTTCTGTGTGTTCAACTTTAACAGATTTTCATCTGATAATCATAAGCCTATTAACAAGACACAGTCCGTCCTCTCTGTGTCCTCCCAAAGCTTTGTATATATTAAACTCTGTTCAACGCAAACGGACTTTCAACGAAGTTAGAAACCTAGCTTTATAAAACACAGTTTGTCCCTTCTGCCTCCCAACTCTATAGGGTCTACTTCGCGAGATTTTGAAAATGAAAAAATACTTATTAAGTATCTTTTTCGTTGACTTTAACATTACTAACAAAACACAAGTTTCTTTCTGGCGTCCGCGCTGTTATAGCTATTAAATGTATATTTAAAGTTAAAACAGCGCGAACGCCAGAATGCTAAAACTTGATCAGTCTTTTCTGCGTCCCAACATATGTTCAACTATATTTTTTTTTCAACAGTTCACTTAACGGAGCGGTAGTAGCTAACCAATAGCTAACTGTTTAAAGGGGTATCGAACAGTTTGTCTCTTCTGTCTCCCTACTCTAAACGTCCAACATTAAGAGATTTCATCTGCTTACCTGTTTTTCCGTAATCTATTCATAAGTTTATTAAAAAAACCTCATTTAGTACTTTCTGCGATCCAATATTACATGTTCAACATGATCAGATTTCCATTTCCTCTATGTTCGTTAGCTTTATGATTATAATAAGTATCCTAATCCTAACTAATATTATAAATGCGAAAGTGAGTTTGTTTGTTTGTTTGTTTGTTACGCTTTCACACCGTAACTACTAAACCGATCATCATGAAATTTTGCATACAAGTTCTCTGGAGTACGGAGAAGGACCGAGACTACCTTTTATCCCGGGAAAAAGTACTATTCCCGAGGGATCAACATTGACGCGGGCGGGGCCGCGGGCGAAAGCTAGTTTATAATAAAAAATAGTTTGTCCCTTCTGCGTCCCAACTCTAAGCGTCCACCGTCAAGAGACTTTTATCTACGTACCCGTCATCCCGTAATATCTTCATAACTATACTAATAAAACACATTTAGTACTCTCCGTCTAAATATTACATGTTCAACGAGATCATCCATATATATTTGTGATAGAGCCACCGGCAAAATACATTTTTGCTAGTAGCACGAATGGCCGGCTCGTCCGTGGGAGTACCACTCTCAAAAAAGATCGACGTTCGAATAGAACCTTTACCGCTTGTATGCTTCGTACGGTGAGTGAGAGAGCCGGAGACATCCTTCCCCCATGTCCTTTCAAACTATTATTAGGTAACCCTCATAATAGCTTGTCCTTTCTGCGTCCCAACTCTATACGTGCAACTTCACGAGACTTTCATCCACTAACCCGTCCGCCTTTGATAACTTTTAATAGAGGTCGCAATCATAAGCCTATTAATAAAGCGGAGGCGTCTTCTCAGTTTAATCAACATTTTCAATGAGATTGTTAAAGGCCGCCGCGCGGGTAGTTATAGCCTTTATTATGGCAGGTTTATGATGAAATTCATGTCAATAATTACTTGCAACATGCCTTATTGTGTAGTTGCTTTAATTGACACTTTTGGTGGTGAACATTCCGTGTTTTTGTAGCATCGACTTTTTGAAGTCGAAATACTTAGTGTAGAATAATGTTATTACTGAATAGTTATAACTTATAAATGCAAGGAGGCCCTCAAACTTATATTGAGGTAGTAAATATTACCACTATGCTAAGGAACTAAAATGGTTATTAGAGTTTTTGTAATACTAGTGAGCAGAAAAAAATAAAGACCTTATTTCGAGAGAGCTCAACGCATGAAATAATAAATAAATACGTTAGGAAAAGCAGCAGATTTTTGAATTGATTCCTCTAAATGATGAAGTATCAAAACTACAAATAATTTGTCTATTTAGTACTTATACTAAATTTGCACAATATATAATCTTTGATATTAAAAGAAACCGACATTAATCACACTACTGAACCGATTGTGATGAAATTTAAACGGGACCAACTTCAAAGCGTACCCTTTCAAACAAATAAAAAGATTTTTTAAAATTGATTCATAAATGACGATGTTCTGAGGCATAGATTTAAAAAAAAAAATTTCGTCTCTCTGAATAGATATCTCATAATGTCATTTTTGTATGGGAACCTAGTGTGTCATTAGAGGGGTGTGAGGTAGAGGACAGGGAGGCGTGGTTTCAGGAGTGATATTTGTGAACGGGCGATTCGATAAAGACGTACAAGTTTCCATATAAAAATCTGTCATTTAGTAAAGTCGACGGTATGAAAATAGCACACCTGACTTTTGATGCCGCTGTCATAAGAGATGTATCAATACAGCGTAATATCGATATCGAAAAATACACATGAAACCTCTTCTACGCGATTGTGAGGTGCAAACTCTTACTTGTAAAACACTATTTTTCTTGATTTTCTGTGTTTTGAACTTTCAGTAATAAATGAATTGCTACTTCGCAGAATCTAGAAATAACACAAAAAAAAACAAGTTTCTATTTTTATTTTTTGTTTTAGCGGTAAAAGGTATACAAAATCTGTCAAAAAGGACAATGCTGATGCCGATGGGAAATGGCGACTCCTTTTTTCGCGCGGCCACCGACCCTGCCTTTTATTTTCTAGCAGATAATAGCGTTATTAACAAAACTTATTATGACATATATAACTGTAAACTCAGTCTACACAGAGTTATCAGAATTAGAAATTGGTAATTATTACAATTTCATTTAAGTGCCACCACAGTGAAATCATATATTTATATGAATTTTATTATTATTTATATATGCATACACGTATATAATTACTAATCACGTCTTTAGCCATTACTATATTATAAAATGGGATTTTTGGAGGATTAAACAGATTTTTTTATTATTTCATAGAAACCTAGAAATAGCGCACAAGATAACTGTAAGTTAAAAAGATTTAAAAAAAAAGTCTGTTACAACGCCATAATCACGTACGAGCGTTTGTATGAAAAGTAAGACGGGTTAGGCTCTCTTAAGTCCTGTATTTATTGGAGTACATCTTTTATGGAGTTGCGCAGACCGAAAGAGGGGGCGCCATTTGAGTAAAACACTTTTGTTATAACCAAAACCAGGATGATTGTCGAAAGCCTACTTCCATTGTGTTCCAAGTGCAACGTATGGTCTGCCTACTGCATAACGTAGTTCGCTATCTGCTGAAGTGACCCCGCGGGTCACTGTTGGGTCATCATGCTGCCCAAACGCTGAGCGGGGTGCCACGAAAGCTCTCACAGTTGTTCATTAAGCAGATCAACTACTAATGATGGCAACTAATGAAGTGGCAGTTGCGCTGTTAGTATATGGGAATGAACATGGACAGCAACAACAAGTACAGTTTACGGTACTTATTGTGTTACCTCGTGACGCACCAAGCCCTCGCCTGGGTAGGTCAAAGCTGTCGTCACTATGCTATCGGCTGCACCAGTACTTCAAGAGTGAAGCGAAACAGTGAAGACGACGGCTAAGCAAAAAACAAAAAGACCTACCTAATGCATCAAGTATCTATCAAAAGCTACTTCAGACTGCCCCAATAAACAGTTTCTATATAGGTACTCTTCACTTCAAGGAGGTAGCAGAGAAGAGCCTGCTGCTGCTGTATCGTTGATGAGAAAGGCTACAAAGAAGTATAGTAGTTATTAAAATGTCCAAAATAATTTTATTTATTATTTAATTGCAACTTTTAATGAACTTAGTGAAAAACCTATGAATATTTAGCAACTTCTAACCCTTATAACTCAGTTCGGACTGAGTTAAGAGGTATATGTTTCCTTATGACTTTAGTATATTATATATGTTAGTGGCCGCGCGAAAACAAAAAGACGCCAATAACCGGCATTGTCCTTTTGAAATATTATGTATTTAGGTTCAATAGATACAGTCATTTGGCAGATGGACGGACGGATGGACGTCGAAGGCTTAGTATTACCTTTCCATTTTTACTCTTAGGGAACGGAACACCAAAAATAATAAATTTTCGGGAAAGTCATGGAAAGTTATTATTATTTATTTCTTGGCATTAACTTTATTAGTTGTACACTCATCTGTATTCATGTTAATTATCGATATTTGTCTAAAAATAACTAAGTGCATCACTATGCGTCTTGCCGCCTTTCACTGACAATGGAATTTGACATTTTTAATGGAGGATAAATATGTTTATAATATTGTAAATAAAATGAATTTGCATTACTTAAATGTGAAAAGTGCCAGCGCGATAGTTTACTTTAATATTCATTTTAGTATTTTAGAAGGACAGAACTTCATAAATTGGCATGTTTATAATTTTAAAAATTAAATTCCACTCCGTTACATACCCCTCGACAGGCGTCAGAGGACTGAAGCCGAGTGTATAGCATACACTACTTTTAAGGGCATAAGTAACAAGACGCATCAAGCAATGCGCTGCTTCTAGAGACTTCATACTTCTATGACGTACAGTGTGTGTGTGTGAGAGCTTTCGTGGCACCCCGCTCAGCGTTTGGGCAGCATGATGACCCAACAGTGACCCGCGGGGTCACTTCAGCAGATAGCGAACTACGTTATGCAGTAGGCAGACCATACGTTGCACTTGGAACACAATGGAAGTAGGCTTTCGACAATCATCCTGGTTTTGGTTATAACAAAAGTGTTTTACTCAAATGGCGCCCCCTCTTTCGGTCTGCGCAACTCCATAAAAGATGTACTCCAATAAATACAGGACTTAAGAGAGCCTAACCCGTCTTACTTTTCATACAAACGCTCGTACGTGATTATGGCGTTGTAACAGACTTTTTTTTTAAATCTTTTTAACTTACAGTTATCTTGTGCGCTATTTCTAGGTTTCTATGAAATAATAAAAAAATCTGTTTAATCCTCCAAAAATCCCATTTTATAATATAGTAATGGCTAAAGACGTGATTAGTAATTATATACGTGTATGCATATATAAATAATAATAAAATTCATATAAATATATGATTTCACTGTGGTGGCACTTAAATGAAATTGTAATAATTACCAATTTCTAATTCTGATAACTCTGTGTAGACTGAGTTTACAGTTATATATGTTATAATAAGTTTTGTTAATAACGCTATTATCTGCTAGAAAATAAAAGGCAGGGTCGGTGGCCGCGCGAAAAAAGGAGTCGCCATTTCCCATCGGCATCAGCATTGTCCTTTTTGACAGATTTTGTATACCTTTTACCGCTAAAACAAAAAATAAAAATAGAAACTTGTTTTTTTTTGTGTTATTTCTAGATTCTGCGAAGTAGCAATTCATTTATTACTGAAAGTTCAAAACACAGAAAATCAAGAAAAATAGTGTTTTACAAGTAAAAGTTTGCACCTCACAATCGCGTAGAAGAGGTTTCATGTGTATTTTTCGATATCGATATTACGCTGTATTGATACATCTCTTATGACAGCGGCGTCAAAAGTCAGGTGTGCTATTTTCATACCGTCGACTTTACTAAATGACAGATTTTTATATGGAAACTTGTACGTCTTTATCGAATCGCCCGTTCACAAATATCACTCCTGAAACCACGCCTCCCTGTCCTCTACCTCACACCCCTCTAATGACACACTAGGTTCCCATACAAAAATGACATTATGAGACATCTATTCAGAGAGACGAAATTTTTTTTTTTAAATCTATGCTGTACGTACATCCCGTAGTTTGAAGACCGCGGCTGCCCAGAGAGCTAATTATGTCGTCGTTGGTAGTAAGTAACCAGTAAGTTATTATAACAGTGTTGCCAATATGGCGGCAAGCTTTGTGCTGCGTCGTGTCATGTGGGCAATCTGCCCCCGCTGGGACCCGATGTCTCACTCCGTCATAGACTGCAGATCTAACAGAATCGCCAATTAGAATTGACATACTAAACAGGCTTCTCGAGTAAAATTGGTGTCAGAAAAATCTATTTTCTGCACATTTACTTAATAAATACCCTCACCCCTCTTTCACAAAGCTCTCGTGGAATTGTCATTGTGTAACCCTCAATGTAACCTGTCAGTAAGTTATTATTAACAGTGTTGCCAATATGGCGGCGAGTTTTGTTTTGCGTCGTCGTGTCATGTGCGCAATCTGCCCCCGCTGAGACCCGACGTCTCACTCCCTCATAGACTAAAGGAGGTATCAGAGACCTGACGTAGGTTGGCGCCTCTTTCCTCCCTAGACTCATTTTAAAAGTTACAACCTACGGTTACAACATATAATCTCCATCGCACACTAGGCTCTAATAGTTGCTGTTTTTTGGAGGATATAAAATGATAGAGTTCTTTAATTCCGTCGTGTTAATTAACAAGCTTCTAGTTAACGAAACCTTCATGGGGTAGCCTCCCGCCTTATACTATCACAAAGGTTGACTGGGAGAGAATGCTCTTAGCATAAAGTTCACCTACTGTAGCTCCATAGGCTCGGCATAGGCAAAGTTTTTAAACAAATAAAAAATTAAACAAAGGAAGTTTACTGCGTGTCCCGCCCGCGACGCCGTTTATATCGCGTGATAAACTATCCACATCTCGCTCTTTGAAATTACGGAAAACAAGATGGCGATAGACGATAAACGTAGTCGCACCTGCCATGCTACGGGAGCTGACACATTCCTTTATCAACAAGCGGTATAACTACTTATATAAATGTCACTTTCTCGCGTGTTGACATGTGCACAGTATTTTTTGCCCGTAGTGGCCGAGTTTTGTATAATTGCCAGGAAGCCGGGATAGACTGATCCCTATGGTCATAGATAATGTGGAATCCACGCTTGTATAAAAACCATAAACTAGCTCCTTGGTAAACTTCGTAGTATACAATATATGTAAATATGAAATTTAAATACGATACTCACTTGATTACTGTTTCGTCTATTATATTTTGGTGTGTCTAATTTACTAACGTAACTGCTCCACTTTAGCCACAAGTAACATGACATATGGGTTTTAATTTCTATAAACTAGTCATTTTAACATTTAGCTGGAGGCTATGACTAACAAAAAATACTTTTGACGCATCTACACTATTAGTGTTTGCCTGTCGGCGAGTTACCCTTTGCCATTATCATCCATAATTGAAATGCAGCACAAAAACTCGCCAGATAGCCTTTGTAACGATTAGAAGTGGCATAGATTAGTCGCCCCACAGAGCTTTTGTGGAGTAAACATAGTAAAAAACGCACCAATGAAATTCTATGGATTCTAATATAGACGTTACGAAGCAATCACATTTTAAGAAGTCATCTCCGTTCAATTGTAGTGTTGAACTCAGTTGGGAGAGGGTCATACATTGGTGATTGGTGTACACCAACAACACAAATATAACGGTATTTTTTATTTATAGTTCTATGTGACTCCGGGCTAGTGTTGGGAGATACCGAGAAAATTAAGCTATGTGGGGTTTTCCAGTGGCTACTTTTATTTTTGTAGCACCAATCCTTTTAAGGGCCCGTACTACCTCACACTGCTTTGCGTGATTGTCTGTAATATCAATAATAATGAAACACTCAAGTTGAAATAAAAATGCAGCAAAGTTCAGGACTAACTCTGGTAACTATCTGACTCAAAAACACGATTGCGTAAAATTTTCTCTATAGAAAAAAATGGCAAAAGTTGCCTCCAAATCACGTCTAATTTACTCGGTATACAGCAGTATTCACAAAATACATTAAAAATAACCTTGATACTTTTGATTATAATTGCATAACAGATAAGGCAGCCATCATGTTTTTTTTTTCGAAAATCCCTTCATTATTCTTTAAAAACGAAAATATCAAAGCCAACGCGTTTATACCATCCGCTTTTGTACCGCCACGTCACCTGGCCTATGGCGGTCAAAAGATATCTATAAAAATCCATTTTGACTCGAGAGGAAGAAGTTCTATATGAACGGAATATGTTTCGATGATTTTATTGTGAGGCGAGCATTCGACCACTGAACAGGGCTTGTTACCGGTACCAAATTCCCATTATAAGTACCGGTAAGTACCGGTATTACTATTCTGTTAAAATTTTAACGGTAATATGGGGTACTGGTAATCTAGTATCTAACGGTAATAATATTGATAACAGTTAACGGTAATTTTACCGGTACCAAATTCACATTTTAAGTACCGGTAAATACCGGTACTTCTATTCTGTTAAATTTTAACGGTAATCATCTAGAAAAATGACGGTAATAATAGTGTTAAAAATTCCGTTAAATTTACCGGCACCTACGCATTGATGCCGTCCCCCGCATGGGACTCGCTCGACTGGAAAAGTTCCGTCCCATTGTCGGCCCCCGCCTCACGCACACCGCACATACACAACACGACAACGACACACATTAACAAAATGATAATTCCCGATACTGTTTACCGGTATTTAGTACAGATACTTCTGTTATTACCGTTTTTAAACTTATTGATACCAATTCAATTACCGGTACCATCGTTTTATTGAGGTACCGGTACCAATCCAATTACCGGTACCGTTGTATTATAGAGGCACCGGTACTTGATTTTTACCGTTACCAAATGTACCGGTACCAATCCAATTACCGGTACTGTCGTTTCATAGAGGTACCGGTAATGAATTTTACCGGTATTCCAACCCCTGCCACTGAATCACCGATGCTGGGCGTGGTCAGGGGTATTATCCTCAACGGCTTAGCTGGTGGTTGCAGGAACGGCATCGGGTAGCAAACCCTTCATATACAAACAGAGATGAGAGAATCATCATCATCTTCATTATAAGCCCAATCATATCCAGTCTTGGATGTAGGCCTCCTCCAATTTCAGCCATGACTGGCGGTCTTGTGCCCGTCTCATCCAACCATGCCCTGCGTGTCGTCGGATATCGTCAGACCATCGCTTTAGCGGTCGCCCTCTTCCTCTTGTATTATTCAGTGGTCTCCATTCGAGGACTCTCTCTGGAGTCTCGACAAATTATTCACCATATTTTGTTGCTTGATTTAATAAGATCAGATAAAGATATGTATACAGGCTTAGATCAGTGAAACCAACGCCACCAATTATTTATTTTTTTTACTCAAAGATCTACTTTGGTTTAACTCCTAAGCCCGATCAATCCAAAAAATATAACTCTCTACTTCGGGAGTACCTAAATAAATTGCAGTGTTTCGGTATTACTTTTTAACCGACTTCAAAAAAAAGGAGGAGGTTACCAATTCAGTTGTATTTTTTAAATGTTTTTTACCTCAGAACTCCGTCATTTATCAACCGATTTTAAAAATCCTTTTTTATTTGAAAGGGCATGCTTTCAAATTGCATTTAAATTGAATCAAAATCGTTTGAGTAGTTTGATTGAGGTCGTTTTTTTTATGAAAATTATCATAATTTTTATGATTTGAATAATTAAGAAAAATAAGTACTGTTTACCGCCAAAAGTGCCCCCTTTTGGCGGTAATTAGTAGTTCTTTTACACAATATCTTATACTATAATGAAAAGTAATACTACAAGAACTGATTTTTTTTCGATTTGATCGGATTTAGAATTAAAACATTAAAATTTTGGGTGTGCCGTAGTTGCGCTAATCTAATTACAGAAAATTCTTTGTTAAAGAGTGCAAGAAGAAACTTTACCACGTGTATAATATGAATATTGAAGCCTACTTTTTAAATTGCGTGTTCGATAACTAGTCGTGTTTAGGACAGCTAATCACACAGTCATTCGTTACAGATAATAAGATAAGCCGATGAACAGACAGACCCACCGCAGGGTTATTTACATTTATATTTACATTATTACAGCCTGCATTATAAGATAAGGTTCACATTTGCCGAGTAGATTGGTCGAGTAAGTGATACGAGTTCTAAACGTTCAACTAAGCCAGTAATTGTTCCATAGATTTTCCTTCAAAATCAAAGGTTATAGTGAACGCGTCTCTTCATTAATAGTACCCCAGTAAATTTAAACATGGTTAATTTAATCATTTGTTTTTTTCTTCGGTTCAAGTGATAAAGTGGGCATTCTAATAATATTTATTATACAAGACGCATTTTCGACTCAAGAACTGCTTCATTAAAAGCCATATAAAATTAAATAACAGGAATGCGATATATATGTAGTTCTTATATGATTTTTTCAAACGTGCTTTTATTTTAACTTGTAATGTATATGTTTGTTCGCCAAAAAGTAGTTGAATCAATCATCCCTAACAAATTACGTTAAAAATTTGCATACCAATAAACGTCACATGACATGACAATGCGAATGTTGAGGTGATCCGAAGAACTACTCAATGTAAAAATTAATCTAAAATATGTATATTTTGATCAACCCTATTGATGGGGGGCAGGGTGCAAAACCAGCGGAAAGTAAGATAACCTGACCTGTGTAGTTTAATAAGTACTAGTACTTTTACGGACAGATTTATGTGCAGAAGATGGCGACAATGCGGTATCTATTTAAAAATATTATCGCGTTTACACTCGTTTCTTCTGTTTTGCTCTCAATAAAGTCTCTTTTGAATTCAGTATATTAGCTGTTTTACTTGACCAATGTGAATAAGTCCTGTTTTGTGTGATTTGATTGCGCACACTATTAGGTGCTGACACCGGTTTGGTGGTTAAATACCGTACTTTATGGACGAGGGTCGCAAGTTCAATTGGCATGTCGAAATGAGAATTTGTCGGCATACACTTTGATTGAATTTCACGCGACAATCTGTTTAAGAATATAATAAAACTGTAGTTATTAACACGTTGTTTAAGTCAAGAGGGATTTCAATAACATTTTATGGGTTACGAAAGCTATAAGTAAATATAAAATACAAAAGTATCTTTAATTTAATATCATGTAGAATTTTTCTCATAAAATATTTTTTACGACGATTTAAAATCTTCTCATTAAAAAACACGTTAATCAAACATTAAAATAAATTAAAATGCCACACAAGTCAGTCCTTTCGGATTAAAACAGCCAACCCCATTAAAACCCTAAGTAAATTTTCTTCTCATTAGAATGTCACAGGCTCGTTTCCTGGTAATTACCTGGTAACGAGCGAACATTTAGTTAACCCTTGACACTATTTCCCCTAAAAACAAATCAACATCTCATCCGACTCCGCTGAAAGGCCTATTAATTCAAAGACACGCTATCCATACAATAATTGCAGAAAACAACACTCTAACCACAACACCAGGGTATAACCCTTCCTTTAAAAGCGGCCACCATAACTTGACACACAAAATAAACACAGAATTACGAAAACTTTCTTCGCTTGTGGGTCTTTTTGGGCTGGTATACTTAATAACTAAGAACCTGGTGGGAGGTCCGTCGGTCACCTAGCTAATTGAAAGTGTCAATCATTTTAACAACGCAAATGAATAGGGCATAGAGATTACGCGGCCAAAATAAGTAGACCTTTGAAAATGTTTCAATAACTGTATGTTTTGAAGGGGGAGGGGAATGAGAGGGTTCTTTTGAGGTGGCTGGTAATGACAGATGCCCGGGGCGCGCCATCGCTCACGAACATATTAATGGCGGAGTACTAATTGTCCGGTAAACTCATTACAGGACTGGCTCGAGGCTGCGTAGAAATCTAACAGATTGGTGTTTCTCTAACATCTGGTAATAAGCGTTGCGGACACGCGGTTTCGACAAAATTACACTTCACGCCTGTTAGCGGGAAATTTGTAACGTGTCAGCAGCTTTAGAGCTGTGGCTATTTATGCTTTCGTTACTGAGTAATGGATGCAGCAACGGACTGGAAGTAACGTTGCATATTCGTTACTTATCTGACGTTACGTTGCAATTAGTGGATGTTCAGACAAACTGCTAGGTAGAACGATGGCTGGTTGAATTGCCACTTAAGGAATCAGTTATTAACTATTCTTAAAAGGTCGGCAACGCTCACACCCCGTGTGTTACAGTTGTCTATGGGCGGCGGTGGTCACTTACCACCAGGATACCCGCTTGCTTGTTTGCTGACCTACGTCATGAAAAATAACCTAACCTCGTCAGCAAACATACATTTTAATTAAGTATTTAATCTACACTAATATTATAAAAAGGAAAGATGATTGAAAGATTATTGTTTTCTCCCTCTAGTAGCAGTAGTCCGGTTGACCTACTGCAACTTTTAAGTATCTATTCAAAAAACAAAGTGATTTTAGATAATTCAAAACTTTTTTATTTAGTCCCGTGGGACATAATACACAAATAATGTTTTTCTCAAAGAGGGAGATGAGAAGCAGAAGTGTCATCTCAGGACCAAAACACATAAACGTCGGGCAACATACTATGAATCCCTCGCTTTGCTCAGGAGTCTCCACTTTAGAATCTATCGCTAAGCTCAGCTAAGGATTCTAGCTTCCTTGGACCAGTGAAAGTGCCTTAATCGCCTCCGCCGACATAACTTGGCTAAACGGGTCTTTATGCAACAGGTGGAAGTGCAGTGCCAGTGTGGTCACAATGACCAGACCATGTTGCACCTCCTTTCGTGCCTTCTGTGCCCCACCAGCTGCACCAAAGATGATCTGTAAACTGCATCCGAGAGTGGTGTCAGAGTCGCCACATACTGGAGAGACAAAATCTAATCCCTTAAGCCATCGATCGACACGAAAAGAAGAAGAAGCTCGGGTTTAGGCCCTTGTGTTACAATCTTCTATTATTTGTTTGCATTGAACAGGCCCCAAAACCATTGAACCGATTTCAAAAATTCTTTCATCATTAGATTTACAATCCCTGATGATATGCTATAGAATAAATACCTATATCTACCTGTGCGAGCCGGGGCGGGCCGATAGTATATGTATTATTTTTATGTTATTGGTTGATTTCAGGGTTTTGTACAAGCTTGTGAGAAAATATCTAATCTGTGAGATAATAATGTCTGTATATACGCCTGTCACTACCAATTTGCACCTAATCTATTGAACCAATTACTTTGAAATTTGGTACCTATCATTATTTTTTTTTCTTTTCTTCTATATGGCATTCAAACTTCATTCAGAAGCTTATTTTAGCCAGTGTATTTAACTAGCTACACTAATCTTCGAGTGTTTCTTGTGTATGAACGAAATGATAGTGTAATTCATTTCGCTGATTCGACGGAGCCCCTGGCGACAATTCCCACGAATACACTGGTTTGATCATATACGACGCAGCAAGGCGAGCAAACACCAGCCCGCTAAGTAAATCTCACTACAGCCGCACCATGACACTTTATTTTAGTTATTCCACATATTGTTCATAAACATGTGCATCTATAACACCAATTTTACATTATAAACTCCACTAGAAATAATTTTCAAAACAATCCAAAACAATAACCGTGCAATCCGCTGAAATTCTCGCTAAGAACTCTACCATTTCACATGAATTAACTTTTCAATAGTTTTTTAAGAATATAGTTTTGTGAAAATATTATACATACCTAGCTATTGTATTCTTGACTATATTTATTACCTAATATCTGTTCGTTGTTTATGGATACATAAACAATTACTAAAAGTACACTATAAATTAAAAGGCCGGGGTCATCATTAAAGTTTAAGGCCATAATTTATAGGTGTAGGAAGAGATATGTAAAATTTCAGCATAAATAGAAATTAAGAATAATAATAAATTGCACAATTTATTACCTACATTCATACCACACATATAATATAAATATAGAGGATAATAAGAAATGAAAATTTTATTACATGGACAGCTCCGTGGCGCAGTGGTTAACACGCCAGCCTGCGACACGAGGGTGCCCGGGTTCGATCCCCGGGCAGGTCAAGATGGAAAAAGATCTTTTTCAGATTGGCCTGGGTCTTGGATGTGTATCTATATATGTATTTGTTATATAATATAGTATCGTTGAGTTAGTATCCCATAACACAACTTACTTTGGGGCTAGCATAATCTGTGTGATTTGTCCGTATATATTTATTTATTACAAGATCAATAAGTATGTGTGACTTGCTGGTGGTTGGTGATGTTTTATGTATGATGAATAAATATTTTTCATGTACTTACCTCTGGCCATGGTTTTCCATTAAGGTTTAGGCACAGGCTGTCTTCGCCTTCTTACTTGAACTGGGGTCGATAACTGCTTCATGATAAATTTCTATATTTTATACAAAACAAAATAATATTTAAGTAGGTGTTATATTATGTATGTAGGTATATAGAATGTAAAGGGACGTTCCATACAAGAAACTGCTTTTTTAAGTTCTTCCTAAAGTCTGACAAAAAACTTTAATAACACCACATACAATAAAGAATAATAACATCAAATAGAGCGGGATCAGAAAATTATAGATGTTTTGTAAACTAACTATAACTGTGTGATGTCTGTGTGAATCAAATGAAAAAGCTGAGAACGAGGTTCTAAATAATATTATTTGTAAAATGATAAAATAATATTTAGTTAATAAAAAATAAAGCAAAAATAATGTAAATAATGTTTTTATTTTCAAATTTAATTCTAACCAATATTATTAATATAAATAATTATGTCTTAAGTAGTTTTTGTTGGTATTCAATAAAGTCACAAAAATTCCTACGAAGCCTGGTAGTAGTTACAAACTATAACAGAATTCCTCATTAAATTTAAAGCCTGTGACTAGAAAATTAGTTTTAGATAAATGTGTCTAACTAAACGTTAAATAAACTGTTTTAAGAATTAATTAAACCCAGAAAACTGATTTTCTTTTCCGCATTACTAAAAAACAGTTAAATAGGAATATTGTTTATTACTAGCTTTCGCCCGCGGCTCCGTCCGCGTCAATGTCGATCCCTCGGGATAAGTACTTTTTCCCTGGATAAAAGGTAGCCTATGTCCTTCTCCACACTCCAGAGAACTTGTATGCAAAATTTCATGATGATCGGTTCAGTAGTTGCGGCGTGAAAGCGTAACAAACAAACAAACAAACAAACAAACTCACTTTCGCATTTATAATATTAGTTAGGATATGTTTCTCTGTACTACTAGGGCCATACTTGGCCAGAGCAGCCAGATTCAAGATTCAAGATTCAAGATCATTTATTTCTTTAGAACATGGTAGTTATAAAGATGTTACAGTAGTGTGTCAAACATATTCTGCCAGAGTTGGCGTAGGAATTTTACATACAGAGGACTTGGCCTCACTCTCCACGCTGGCCAGACGGGTTGGAGAGGTGTCACAGATGTTTATAAGCTTTGTTTAGCTTGTATTTCCTAAGTCGCCTTCTACGACATCCACGGGAAGACCTGGAGTGATCCTATTCTACTCCGCAGGGTACCACAAAACTTATTATTTCTTTTAAATCAAACCTAAAATTGCCAGAGTTTCGGAACAACCACTGCTTGGGAAGAAACTCCAAGAAACCTGCTATGCAGTCTCGGTTGCCTACTCGCCTTAAGGGCTTTTAGCTGTACAATCCACATTTTAATTATTACTCTTACTCTAATACACAGGAAGTGAAGGGAAATAGACCAAGAGGCCACAGTCCAAAGCGATGGTCGGATCGGATCTCAGAGAGGTTGGAAACACCGATCAGCGCCGCACTACACCAAATATTATCATTGAGGATTATTTTACTAAGACCTCAATAATTATCACAATAAGGGTGCCGAATATATAAAGTAATTGTGTTCAATATATGATTATACTAGCTTTTCCTGGGCTTGAAACTGAAATTGAGCTAGCCCCACAGTAACTTGTGAATTTGTGTCGTAGAATACTAACTCAACGATATTATAATTTATAATAGATACGAGTACTTATATAGATAAACCTCCAAGACCCGGGTCAATCTGAAAATGATTGTTTTCCATCATGACCTGACCGGGGATCGAACATGGGTACCCTCGTGTCGCAGGCTGGCGTGTTGACCACTGCACCACGGGGTTCGCCTCTCTATCTATACATAGATAGTTTATCTAAATCGGTTGGGTGGTTGAATCGTATAGATGTAACAGACAGACACAGTTTGTTTCGTATTAATAACATTAATATGGATAGAATAGGGAGCGTACAGTCAGAAGTTCAGATCCCATTATCATGATGAATGCTTCTAATTCAATCACCGGATGATCCTTGGTAGCTGATTGACTCCAGCTGATTGACATATCGTTTCTCTCAGCTCAGCTCAGCTCATGTTTTTTTAGGATTCCGTGGCCAAGGGTTATAAACGGGATCCTGTTACTAAGTTTCCGATATCCGTTTCTTTCGGCGTATTCTTCTCACCAGTAACAAATAATAACAATAAAAACAAAATACAACTGAAAAATAACGCTCCTTATTTTAAACTAGCTTTCACCCGCGGCTCCACCCGCGTCAGTGTTGATCCCTCGGGAACAGTAACAAAATGTACCCTATGTCCTTCTCCGTACCCTAGATAAGGTGTATGCAAAATTTCATGATGATCGGTTCAGTAGTTACAACGTAAAGCGTAACAAACAAACAAACTCACTTTCGCATTTATAATATTAGTTAGGATATTGCATAAAAAAAAAACAATTTCTTGAGTGTTTTTGTAGTTAAACATTGTATGGTGATACGGAACCCTTGGTGTGTTATTCCACTCGCATGGGCGGTTTGTTTAATTTTTATACATAATCCGTAAGTATAATTCTATTTCAAACACATTGATTCAGTGTAATAAATCTTGTACCTTTTAGTAATAACCTACTATTTGTTTTACTGTCAATCCATCATGCACGCATAGATAATTGCAGTTACATGCATTGTTACACACTCAAAACTTACAATAAGTAGCATAACCAACAAGATTAGTAAAAAAAAACCGGCTAAGTGCGAGTGGGACTCGCGAAGAGTTCCGTACCATATCTTTAATAAGTTAAAAAATTATTAAAAATATTTTCATTAAATGATTAAACAATTTTTTCCCTTTTGAAATTTTTCCTCTATCTGTACTATAAGATGGCTCTGTTAAGACGTTGCTTCGTACCAAATTTCAAGATTCTGAGTTCACGGGAATTACCCCGTAGGTTTCAATTCCCTTGCGATTGTCGAAAAAAACACGAAAATTTGCGGCTTAACCAGCTGTATCTTTAGATTGAGTTGGCTTTGAAGTTTGATTTTTTGACAGTTTGATTTTTTGACATTTTTTCACACAAGGGACAGTAAACCTGAGTATTTGATATAAATTTCAGCTTGATACCTCTACGCGTTTCTGAGAAATAGGGTATTGACGACAGACAGATAACCAAGTAATCCTATAAGGCTTCCGTTTTTTTTACTTTTTGGGTACGGTACTCTAAAAAGTATTATTGAGAGATCTTCATATTTATACTAGTAGCGGGCACATGCTTATAGTTAGTACATATAATACGAGAACCCAATAAACGTTACACACCCTTTTTGTAGCAATCGTGTAATAAAAACGAAATCATTTTTTCATCCATAACACATAATTTACTGTCGAAAGAACCAATCAAAAGTAAACAAAGTTTTTACATTTCGTTTTTGAATCAATCATCATGATCGGATATATCGAATAGGACTGCCATGTATATTCGCAAAATAAGGAGAGATACAGAAGGACACATCACCATGTTACTGAGCCGTTGCCACAGGAGCCGCTTCATAGAAGCTGAGTAATATTACTATTTCCACTACAAACGAATCCACACATCACACCACAAACATCCGTGCACACCACAGAACAAGAAACACATTAGAAGCGTTATCACGCGTGATTTCTATAAAAAACTAGCGTCGCGCGTCGTCGCCTCATTTCACTCATACCACTAACCCATCACAATTGAGTACAAACTCCTCCTTTGGTCAAAGTTTCACTAGTAATTCTCACTTTACACGTTAGAATACCACCCGTCGGCATTTTTCGATTTTTTTTTCACGTAAATATCACTTTTGTTCCTTCGGCGATTGCGGGACTATCACATAAAATTATCGCGCGAAAAACGACTTTACATACAATTTTCTCTTATACTTTCTTTTTACGGGTCTAATTATGTTAGGGATTAATATCCCTGTATTTAATATATTTCCATAAAGTTTAGAAAAATCCACTATGCTGCAAAAATATTTTTGACGTGATAGCGATGGCTTGTGACGCATCTATCTCACTTCCACCGTTATCATGTAAAATTATCGTCCGTAGACCGACAACAATTTTTTTTAATAAAAAGCTAAAATTTTTGTCAAATTATTTTACAGTATGAAGTAGTATGAGTAATGTATAATTTATATAGAAACATGTTCAAGGTACCCAAGAACCACAGCTAAAGATGAAAGCGTCTTTTTGCTTCAGTGTTTTTTTGTTAAAGCTGTTAGAAAAATAAACTGAAATGGTGTTCATAAGTCATTATAACCATTATAAGTACATAATAGTATTAAGACTTACGCGAGATGATTCATTATAAAACATGGTGTCTACTAGACTAGACTAGGTTAACTAGTAGGCGATTCCAACTGAATAAACCTGAATGAAACCTATTTTTTCGTAATGTTAAGTCTTAATACTATTATGTACTCATAAGGGTCTATAGCAGTGTATCATCTATAACCCTCTTTAATTTACATCGCGTTGATTATTGACGGGGTGCGCACGCGCAGCATGATACCTTTGTCACTATTCCTCTATGAGATCAAAGGAACCAATCGATTTTATGCAGGTGCAAATAATGCGTTTTTTGCGACAAAAACCGGGACAGGTGCTTCTTATGATGATGTTATTAAAATTAATAATTGGGATGATTCTGTCATGTTGTGATCATGTTATTCGGTATTAGTTCGGTTTAAGTGAAATTTGGCTAATAGAATAAGCTTGTTTCCTAAAAAAATACAATGTAAAATAATTAGTCCATTTTATAGATAAATTATCGAAAACTATTAGATACGTATTTTTTCTTTTTTCAATCAAACAAAAGATGATAAAGATAAAGCGCATTAAAGTTCAGGAGTGGAGGCGCATGACGCAACAGGCCGGTAAAAAGTGTAAAATAACTAGCCTTGCCGAAAAGTTTATAGCCTATGTCACTCCGGACAAGGTAAGGTAGTTAATTTACACAAAACAAATATGTAAAAAAAATTAAATTGTGGTATTGCCAAATGTGGTCTTTAGGTCTTTGGACTAATGACCTAAGGCTTAGCTAGGCGACCCATAAGTTAAAAATTAATAATTTGCATGTATGTATATGTTATATTTATTTCCATACGAATATGTCGAAACTGGATCCGTAAAGCACAAGACCGCGATGGATGGCGTGTATTGAGAGAGGCCTATGTTTACTTTTAGCCAGCAGTGGGATATAGAAGGCTGTCGATGAGGATGATGTATGGATATTACATGAACTCTAAAAACATTAAACTTCTTTTTTGAGCAGTTAAGCAATTTAAATTAATCGCAAATATTACACGCGAAGCAAAATAAAAAAAAGCGCTGGTTTTTGAGGAATATTGAGAAAACCAGACGAAAAAAACACCTTTTGTACAAAAAACACTTTCTTGGCCAACATCTTTTCACCTATATGCAATTATATTATCTCTATGATGCATACTAAGTCACTGAACATCGACAATCAATACTACTGATTTATCGATTTAAAAAAAAATAAAAAATTGTATAAAAACTTTTTAAAAAAAAGAAGCGTGTCTATTTCCTTAAATTTGCTACTAAAGCTTTTCTTTGACCTATCAGGCCTAGCCCTTAAAATATTTGCGCTTAATTTAATGGAACTTTAACTCATAAAATATACCGGGCATTTCATTAGTTTAAGTTCGAATACCCAAAACCAGAAGCTAGCCGAGTTTTGTAAGCTAACGGTAATACGAGAACTAGCTTCAATTTATCTAAACAGCGTACTGATTTAAAATAAAACGAATATAACTCACTTATCTTCAAACATACAAAGTGATTACGTATTCAAATAAAAACCAAATTGATTTCTATGCGCACTATTATTAAATCAAAGTCCGGGCGCTTTATTTACATTTACAGATTCGAGGCGGCGTTGTACAAAAAAGATAATTTGTTACTATAAATCATAGACAAGTCATATTTCATGTTGTCTATGATTCCAGTGTGGGACTCGTCTCATTACCATCTATAATCAAATGGATACACTGCCTCTGTGTAGATAAATATGGAAGACAGAAAAAAAAAGATATGGTTTGAAAATAAGGCTCTTAAAATCTAGGAATCACCGGAAAAAAAATTCTTAGTGGCTGTGTAGAGAGCTCAGTCTACTTTATTAGAGCTCTGGATTCGATTGGAATACTTAAATTATTTCGTAAACTAAACTAAACGCAAACTGAACTAAATAATATAAAATATAGTTTATAATAAAACCTTTAGATATACGTGCACATAACTGATAAGCTTTTTTTCCGCTGAGCTCAAAGGAATTGTAATTCCCTTCGATTCTAGAAATCATTAATATTTGTTGAATGTTGTAAACAAACCTCAAAGTATCTAAATATAGTTATGTTCTTGTGCAAACTAAGTAGATATAGTCAAAACTCAAGTGACATGGGCGGCGACAGATTTGATTTGTGCCCCATTCTTGCGAGTGAACTTGAATAGATACGACGTTTATATCTCCTTTTTTCCCTCATCTGCAGGGTATCGATAAAGTATCGATAATGTAAGGTTCGTAATGAAAAATAAAGTCTCATTAACATCCCCTATACAAATAAGCTCCGGTGTTTATGAGAATGCAACTACAAAGTAAATTCATAATTGCTGGTTTAAAATATGGATATATGAATCAGTTTGCGTACGATGATCTTGTAATTGAAATAGGTGTATGTTCTTAGTTCTCATTAAGATTTTGTCTTGGTGGTAGGTCTGTTGATTGGATCTCTCTTGAATCTCATCATCATCATCATCATCGTCAGCTTTTCACGACTTGCCTGCCCTGACTGCTGGGTATAAGCCTCCTTTTGTCTGCGCTATTCTTCCTTTATATCTCTCTTACCAGCAATCTCATTTATGTCATGCTCAACATTTTTACTCTTTAATTTATTTCGAACATGACACTGAAAGCCTTAAAAATGGGCTGTCAGAGCTAAGCCCAAAGACTTAAGGGACGGGCTAGTCTATATTCAAACTTTTTCCCTGTCCATAAATGAAACAAGACAGTAAATGATTGATATATTTATAATTCTAATTTAAATCCCTAATTGAATATACATCCGCAAGAAAAGAAGGTAATTTGTGAAAAAAAAAACTTAGACTTTCCATAAAAATTTGACCAGCTGGTCGGTGAATTTGTATAGGACGCTCAATTTTTTTCATCATTTTTACCTTTTTTCCTGCAGGTCTATATTTATAAGATTCCGATTCCAATACCAAAACACTGCCAGATAATTAAAAATCACCCTGTATATCACAGTGTAATTCACACAGGCCAGATAAATTGTCAAAGAGATAACTGTAATTAGAATAAATAAAAAAACCGGCCAATTGCGAGTCGGACTCGCACACGAAGATTTTCGTATTACCATACAACATTTACCTACAAAAAACGCTAAAAAACATTTAATTTTCTGAGCTTATTTTATTTTTAATATTTGTCTCTACCTCAGTTCATTACATACAGATTTGTGATGACGAACGGCGGCGGAGGCGTAGTATTGGGTACGGAACTCTAAAAAGCAATGAGTATGCTATGAATGCTTATCAAGCTTTTTGATATATTTCTGCATATATAATACGCCCACGCCTAAATGTATTGTCAATGTATTGTATATGTCAAAGTGATAATTGTATAATCCCATTTCATTCTTTCTTTGCTTTACCTTTTCCCACTATTATATTGTAGTACTAGCTGTTGCCCGCGGCTCCGCCCGCGTTAGTGTCGATCCCTCGGGAACAGTAGAATTTCCCGGAATCAAACATACCCTATGTCCTTCCTCGGGCCTCACACCTCCATACCAAATTTCTTTCAAATCAGTTCAATGGTTGAAGCGTTAAAAAATGACAGACAGAGTTACTTTCGCATTTATAATATTAGTATTAGTATGGAAGTATGGATATTATTAGTACTTCTAAGTCCAGAAATGAGAAAATTTCCATTAAACCTTTACCCTCCCATTTTACCCCTTTAGGAGTGAATTTTGTCCATTTCACCCACATATATGTTTTATAATTGTAATCGAGAACTTACATACCTATTTATTTTCATACTTCATAGTCCAGAAATGAGAAAATTTCCAAACAAACTCCCTTCTGGGGGATTTTTTTCCGGTTGACCTACACAGATCTTTTTCAATTGTAATCGTGAATTTATTTACCTATTTTCATACTTCTAAGTCTAGAAATAAGTAATTTCCTATACAATCTTTACCCCGCTATTTTACCCCTTCAGGGGAAAATATCGTCCATTTTACCTACACAGATATTTTTAATTGTAACCTAGAACTTATATACTTATTTTCATACGTCTAAGTCCAAAAATGAGAAAATTTCCATACAAAGTTTATACCACCCCCACCCACCCCAATTTTACGCCTAAAGGGGGGAATTTTGCAAATTTCATCTACCTACACACATCTTTTTTAATTTTAATCGAGAACTTATATACTCTCTTTCATACTTCTAAGTCCAGAAATGAGAAAATTCCATATAAATTTTACCCCTTCAGAAGTTAATTTCTTAATATCCTTTCTTAGCGCTCACTCACATCATTAAAAGAACCTCTGTACCAAATTTCATGTTTCTAGGCGCAGCAGTTTCGGTTAGTTTGCGGTTTGCCCGCGCCTACGCCGCTGCCGTTAGTGTCCATCCCTCAGGAACAGTTTGGACCCTTGAAGGGGTGACTCAGGTCATCAATACGAACAACTTTTTCTATGGGACCAATGCTGGAAACTGAAAAAAAATTCGTCATTTCCATAAAAAAGAGTCCCACCGCCGGGCCAGTTTGTATGGGAATGTCGATTTTTTTTTTGAGTTCCCAGCATTGTTCCCATAGGAAAAGTTGTTCATTTTGATGGTCTGAGTCACCCCTTTAAGGGTCCAAAACGATAAAAAATTCACCGTGTATATTTGCAGGCAAACTAATGCCTTGAGTTCATTCAAATGACGATAACTTTTTTTTTAATGAACCGATTTTGATGAAACAAACTTTAGATGTTTTGCTGAGTTAAAACAAAGCAATTGGTGAAAGTTTGAAGTAAATCGGTTCAGTATTTTAGGTGATAATCGTGATCATACATACAGACAGACAGACAGACAGACAGACAGACAGACAGACAAGAAATTCGAAAAATTTTTTTTGCTTTCTATAATTATTTTTAAGTGTCCCTCTATCCATTTCAGTCAAAAATTCTAAATGTACAGACAAAATATTTTTACTGTTTTATTATATGTATAGATATAGATATTGTAGTTTAACACTTATTAAATAAATTTAAATATATAGCGATATATCACACAATATATAGCGACATACCATGTTGGTCTGGGAGAAAAGAAAAAACGTAGAATGTGCCAGCTGCTTCTCTTCCCGCGCAGATCGTAAAAGCCGATCGAGGGATAGGGCTAAAATCTGCGGAATCATGTCGATAGGCAATGCGGCTAGCAACCCATTCCTATTTGATTCCATTTTCCATCTACATGCCCTCCAACATGCTAAATATGGCCATAAGGTCTTAAAGGCCTAGGCCCTGTCTACCCCGTAAGGGAAATAGACGGGATACTATATACTATGTATGTATATCAACACAAATTGAGCTAGCCCTACAGTAAGTTGTGAACTTGTGTCAGAGGATAATAACTGGAACATACTATATTTTATAATAGATTAGCTTTCGCCCGCGGCTCCGCCCACGTCAATGTCGATCCCTCGGGAACAGTACTTTTTCCGGGATGAAAGGTAACATATTCCTTGTCTGTACGCCAGAGAACTTATATGCAAGATTTTATGATGATCGGTTCTGTAGTTACGGCGTGAAAGCGTAACAAACAAATAAACAATTCACGTTTGTTACGCTTTCACGCCGTAACTGCTGAACCGATCATCATGAAATTTTGCATACAAGTTCTTTGGAGTACGGTGAAGGACGACGTTAACGCGTGCGAAGTTACGGGCGAAAGCTAGTATTGTATATGAGTTTTGCAATGAGTGTAAAGGACAATATATACAATGTGGAGTCCGAAGCAGCATGTCAGTTTCTTCTAAATACACATTAAGACATAAAAACAAGTTACAACTTCCACCTTTGCGGCTTAAACTTCATTCATCTAGCCCTATGGTAATGTGTATAAAGTTATATAACAAACTCCCGGAAACTATAAAAAACATAGATCACGAGAAAGCATTTATTAAACATGTTAAAGAATTTCTAATCAACAAATGCTATTACTCTATAAATGAATATTTAGAAATATAATAAATCTTAAAAACAATTAAAATCTGAATTAATAATAATAATACGGACATACAATTAAAAATATTATTGAAATAATGAAATCGAAATTAATAATTAATATTCATATTAAATAAAATAATAACAAAATCAATAACTAATATAAATACTATAATTACAATTAAATAATATGACATAATATTAAATAGATATATTTTAAACCATATCACTTTAAATACAATATTATTAATAAACTGTTTGTTTACAATTAGCCCCTCTCTCATTGCAGCGCCCGACAGGGCCCTTAATTGATACTAATTTTGTAATAAAATACCTGTAAAATACATTAAGGAAGCAATAAACGATTGATTGATTGATTGATTCCACTCTAATCTATCGCTGGTCATATCCTGTATCACCCTTCTTACCCATGTCCTCCCTTCGGATATTATCCACCTTTTCTTTGATCTTCCCCTATTTCTACGACTTCTAACTTCCATTCTCAAAACTTTTCCGTTACATGGCCATAATGATCTAACCTATAACTTTTAGTCACAGGTACAACTTTCATACTCTTCATCTCTCCTCCATCCTCTTACGTACTCACTCCTTATTATGTCATTTCGTATTACACCATACATAACCTCCGTGGTCCAGTGGTTAAGGAATTTGCCTGTAGACCCGGGGGTCGAGGTTTTGATTCCCATTGTTTAGTTGTTTCTAGTTTGGTTAGGACATTGCAGGCTTGAATCACCTGATTGTTTGATAATAAATATGGTTCCTAAGGCACGTTAAGCCGTTGGTCCCGGCTGCCATCTGGTAGTCGTTAAAGGAACCACGTCAGAGGCCGAGAGGCGGTTCCGAAGAACTCTGACACCCGGGTGTGCATAGTCGATTGAACATGACACCTACACGAAAAGATGATGACCATAATGCCATATCCCAATTTAATGCCTAGATATATGTAACTGCAAATATAAATGAGTTGCTCGCAGCTAAACAAACAAATAACAACGAATAACAAAGGGATAGCGTGACCACGCATCGTAATGCATTCGGGATAATATTATAATAAATTTGGGCGTTAATTATATCGTGAGTTCAAAGCGGTTGGAGCGGCGCGGGTGTGTTGATTTTCAGTTTAATTCATTAGGGCTCGCTGCGGGATGCTGGGCAATACTAACTTGTAGGGTGGCCTAGCCGGACCTGCTTTGAGGATTTCGTGGGATTGTAGAGTGAGTATGATGTCAGGTTATAAAGAGACATTTTGTTTCTAGTATTAATAAGATACGAAATCAATCTGAAATGTTTGATCTAAAAAATTTGAATTGCAGGTCAGAAATGCATTGCTCAGTTTAATGGAACCAATAAATATTTAACTTTATACCTATTGATAAAGATTCTTATTATGGATTCTCTGGATGGCTCCTGTGCTAATCTGTATAGAGATTTTGTGAGTGTTCGCTATCCGTGTATAGTATGTGGTCTCCTAGCTACGTTAAAGGTTGCACAAATGGATACACCAACACTGATTTCACGATAGTATATTCAGAACCAAAAGTTATGTACAGTTACAGTCACGGAGATAAACACACAATAGGTACCTATAACACTGCACTACATGCAAAACCGACAAAGGTACCTACTAGCGTTGTGACGCATCTACCTCTCTTTCACCTTCGATCATCGATCGACTTTCAAACAATTTTTTTAAAGCCCATTCATCCAACTATGCATTTAGGAGCTCTCGCGCTGATTCTAATTAGTATATCTAATCTAAAGTTACAGTGTGTCTATTGACAATCTTGCATTTACTATATTTTTTTATTCGAACATAAAATGTTTGGAACAATTTTATCTAAACAAAATATATTATTCTTAAACAGCAATCATGCATGGTCACCCCACAATCGCCATAGGGTACAGCTGCCCGCTTAAAAAGCTTAAAATATAGCATTTTTAATGAAGCAGCCTTTTCAATTTTCGGCTTTACGGCCTTTATCGGCGTGACATCGGCCCTAATCAGCTCTTTGCTTGTTTCGAACCTTTTTGTTCACCGTGCGTTATTTAATACCACACTTGATTACCTTTCTTTTTTAATTTCAAAACGTCCACGCTTTAAGAAAATATTTGATAATTGAATTCGTGTGATTGCTTCACGGTTATATTATTAGCGTTTAAGGGTTAATACGCCACTTTATAGGATTAAAAGGTATTTATGTGATAGCTAGCGACATATTGGACTTCAATCGTAATACTATCCATTTTTATTGTCGTAAATATTTCAGTTAATATAAATTAAGGCTTGTTCCGAAGCTCTCACGTTCGTGTTGACAGATATGACGAAAAATGTGTGAGTTTGGAGGTAACGACTTTCTTACGTAATTCTAATTGAATGGATACTTATATTTGATTGAAATATGCAGTGTTCCCGCGGGCATGCAATGATGTTAAATGACATCTATTCTACTAGCGACCCGGACTGTACAATCCTTATCCTTACTAATCCTTACTAATATAATAAATGCGAAAGTGAGTTTGTTTGTTTGTTTGTTTATTTATTTGTTTGTTTGTTTGTAACGCTTTCATGCCGTAACTACTGAACCGATCATCATGAAATTTTGAATACAAGTTCTTTGGAGTACGGAGAAGGACATAGGCTACCTTTTATCCCGGGAAAAAGTACTATTCCCGAGGGATCGACATTGACGCGGGCGAAAGCTAGTATACATATAAACTTTCCTCTTGAATCACTCTATTTGTTAAAAAATCCGTTGTTTTTAAAACTACATTTAAAGATCTTAGCATACATAGGAACAGGCAGACAGCGGGATGCGAATTTGTTTTATACTATGTTGTGATTAGTATTCACATGAAAGCGTTACTTAACGAGGGCTTGCGATTTATGAAGATAACATATCTAGACATTAATTTAAATTACTATGTTCAAGCCCAAACCTAAAGGTGTGATAGATTATCAGTTAAGAACCTTACATAAAAATTACCTTTATATAAAAACGATAACTTATTTATTTAAACTGTATTGCGCAATTTAATAAATGATGGACTTAACCATTGAATGCATAGTGATGTAAAAATAAAATCAAGCTAAATAAAAAATAATTAAATTTAGAATTCATTAATTATATTTATATTAAAATAAATAAAAATTTGTAATATACTATGTTACCTGTATATTTAAAGGATGAGTTTTCTTAAAAATATATAATACTAGCTTTCGCCCGCGGCTCCGCCCGCGTCAATGTCGATCCCTCGGGATTAGTACCTTTTTCCCGGGATAAAAGGTAGCCTATGTCCTTTTCTGTACTCCAGAGAACTTGTATGCAAAATTTCATGATGATCGGTTCAGTAGTTACGGCGTGAAAGCGTAACAAACAAACAAACAAACAAACTCACTTTCGCATTTATAGTATTAGTAGAAGGATTTTTTATTTATAACATAAGGACGTTACAGCGGAAACCTCGCCATTTTGGGAATGCAACCTTTAAAAAAAAAAAAGATTTACTGTCTTTTGTGATATTGTAATCGTTGAAATGAATACGTAATAATATAAATTTTCATAATATAAAAAAATAACATCAAATAATTCAAATAAAATAAAATTATTAAAGGGGGCATTTTTAGGAAGAAACAGACCCAATTTTTTTTCTATTATTCTCGAAGTTTTAGAATTATATAGTTAGTATCTATTAAATGACCTTTTTATGAATTTCAAATATTCATATAATTAAGGGTTAATACTACTGCCTGGTGGTGCGATAGGTATAATCCTGGGTATAAAAAAATGGCTATGTAATACATTTTACTAAGTATCATCATCATCATCATCATCATAGTCAGCCCATTTTTGGACAAAGGCTTCTCCCAGTTCCTTCCATTTCTTCTTTTCCTGTTTGTTTCTTCTCCATAACTTGCCAGCCTTTGAGATGTCATCCCCCTAGCGCAACGTCAGTTTTTTCAGGATTTTATGCCCCATTTTTGGACGCCAAATACAAATTTGCTGACTCCATATGTTATCTGTGCATCTCATAAGGTGTCCAGCCCATTGCCACTTAAGCACGGCAATCCTCTCTCCAACGTCTACTGCTCCAAATCGTCGTTCGCGTTATTAATTATAGATTTTTTTAAATGATTGCTGCTTCCTAACCTATCATTCCCCAAGCTTGAATGTGTATATGGTCGAACCATGGGCCTAATAACATTAAAATGACGCCCAAGTATTATTGATGTGCTCACAGGGTCAAAGATCACACTCATTTCAATTAATTGACGTTTTGAAACTTTAATAGAAAACAGTCTTGTTTTTTGAAGTGAAAACTTCTTTAGTTGTGCACTTTTTGTGATGAGAAAAAAATGTAAAAAGCGTTAAACATCACGTGACCTGATCAAAAATTCGTAAGAAACGTGTGTCCTGAGACTGCCGGCGGCGTAGGTGAGGAAGTCATATCCTACTCTCTTTCTACATTAACTGAATTTTATGAAACTTGGTAGATGAACATTTAGACGTACAGGATATAGGATAGGCTACACCAATGTCCGCGAACGGAGTCGCGGGCACAGCTAGTACTAATATAAAATCCAACCTTCTATACAAATAAGCGTTCAGCGTTCTTATTTTGAGTTTTTATTTTATTACTAGCATTCGCCCGCGTCAATGTTGATCTCTCGGAAATAGTTCTTTTTTCCGGGATGAAAGGTACTCCGTACTCCATAGAACTTGTATGCAAAATTTCATGATGATCGTTTCAGTAGTTACGGCGTGAAAGCGTAACAAACAAACAAACAAACAAATAAACAAACAAACAAACTCACTTTCGCATTTATAATATTAGTAAGGATAAGGATTATTTCGTTGGCAGGTTTTCCTAGAAAACATTGTATAATTTCCACTTAAAAATAATTTTTAATTCACAATGCTATAATAGTAATGTAATTGACTGCGTTTCCTGTAAATACAATAATTGCAATATAATAATTCCCATTCATGAGAACTCGGTATCAAGTCAATGGCGCTTTTTACTGCGTTAATGACTTTGATTTGTATAAATGTATGGGCATAGGCGTATGTATGACATTCCTGTCGGGATGGGGGGCCCGCGGTTACAAAAATGTAGAAAGATGCACTAGTTTCGTCTGGGGAATAATACGTCAAGGCACAGATTTTTCTTGCCATGGAATATAACCTCTGATTTCCTAATTAAGCTACGGGAAAATGAGAAGGGTTCTAATAAACAAATTCGCTTTTTTTAATGCAATGCGTCCTCAATTTAGGGCGAAACCAAATGGGCCACAGCGGGTTAAGTTCGTTAGGTTTCCTTGTGACCAAAACAGCAGCTAAATATAAGGTTCATTTCAATTAAGCGCAAATATTATAATGGCTGGCACCCACAAACTAGAAAAAATGCTTTAGTAGCAAAAAAAAACGACTCGCTAGTTTTCGAAATATCTGGAGTGAACATTCAGAAAAAGAAGGCGGGAAAAAAAAAAAAATACACTTTCTTGGCGAACAACTTTTATACTATTATCTACTATAGATACTAAGTCATTGACGTCGATAATCAAGAAATATTTATCGATTTTAATAAAAAGAAATAGTAATTTGCTACTGAAGCCATTCTTTGACCTAAGATATCCAGCCCTATGGACCTTGTATAGTGGCTAAGATAGTATTATTTACATAACGATGGTGGCTAACTTAGTAGTTCAGAGGGTAATGTATATTTTTAGATGAGAATAATGGTACCTATTAAATAGAAGTAGTTTTATTAGCCCCCTTTTTTGCCTGAACTTCAAACAAAAGGACTAACGACAATTATTTTAATTGGCGTTAGGAATTCTGACTCTTGACACTTTTTTACGTCAAATCACATTTTAAAGGATCTAATTTAGCAATATTTATATTATTCATTAATGTGCAAAAGCGTCAGACTACTAGCGTTTTGGAACCGACCACTGCAGAGAAGAAACGCCAAAGTAAACTCTTTTCAACAGTATTGGTCGCCTGAAGGGCTTTTTAATTTTATGACTACTGTCTTGTTTTTCATTTCTAGTAATGATTACAATTTTTATTATATACATGATTATTTCGGAACATATTATGTTAGCGATCGAGTGTGCAATGATAATAAACATTATATACCGTATTCTTTTTTAAACTTTCGCATTTTAAACACATAATTATGTATATAAACGGGACTTAGCACGATGGATGTAACTCCATTGAAACGTCAACGGAAACAAATAATACAAGGTTTGTGCTAAGTCCCGCTTATATACGTAATTATTTTATACCGTAGTCTCAAACAGGCCGAGCAGACCCGTCCCCTCAGATTTAGACTCAGACTTAGGGCATGACAGAAGGTGAGACATAGACTGATTGGCACAGCAGTTACACAAATTGTTGGTTGAGAAACCTTACCAATTTTCATTTATATATTATATATGGACATAGTATTTTGTTTTCCACTATGATATGTACTTACAATATTAACCGCTCGTATGCCGATTCGCAGATCTCCGCAATAATGCATAAGAGTAGTTTAACTAAGTATTGCGTCTCGTATTCCAGTATTAAGGTCAACATTTTTTTCCTAGTATGTAGAGCGGGCTTGGCCCCTCAAAACCCCCGTATATACGTCCATGCGTATGGTATAAAATGTATGAATGCTGAATGATATCTTCATCTAGGAATAATGATAATGATAGTGTTTCTAACGGCCTTTTTGCTATGTACTAATAACTTTCATACGTGTAATATAACCTTATTTTAATGTGAATAATATTTGTAGTGAAATACGTTGCTTTACTCCAAATATAACTGCGGCATTGAATTAAAAACGCAAAGTAGATCAAAGGCTTAAAAAGTAGATTTTTTTGTGAACATTATTAGGAATTAAAAAAAAAGTGCAGCAAACGCAAGAAAAGACGGAAAAGTGACACTGAAGTAACTTATCATTGGTGAGTAAAATATTTTTGCGAGCTGCTAGCCTGCCTAGATATGTTGACACCACCTCGTGACCTTGACGAGGCCAATCGCAAACTAGCTTCGTCCATGAGTGCGTAAGTTTTTCGTTGTGATTTGAGTTAAGATTGTTTGCGTAAATGGGACTGATATTGAATCGTTAGTTGTATGAGAGTTATGCATCCATATTTTTTTCTAATTCAATGAACTGCGGTGATTTTTTAATTTTCCTCATTCTCAGTTATTTTTATTAATGGATTTAATGTTTTTTTTTTATATGCTCGAAAAATCTTCTCCTTGATTTCCCCTCCATGGTTTACCAATCTTCCCTTCAACTATTGTTTTAATAGAGCATCATGTTTTAATAGTGACTTACTGTGGTATGGAAAATGATTGTATTATTTTAACATGCTAGAAATTGAGTGTAACTAGGATAAGGTGTGTTAGACACAAACTTATCAATAGGATAATAATATTATTTTATTGTTAACACTATTTTATTCTTATGTCAATTATTCAATAAATAACAAAGATAAAGAACGTCAAACTCATGATATCATAGTTTGATTAAAGTTTTTGACCACTTATTTAAGGTCTTTTTAGCCATGCAAATCATCTGTAGTTTTGTAAATAAATGGAGTGAAAAATAAACGATTTATTATATTATATATATATAAAAAGTTTAGCAAACTATGACGTCACACGGAAATTTAATCATTTTTGTTTGATTTACAAAAGAATAAACAGGTGTCCCAATATTGTTTGATTATCTAACAGACGGACTAATTATTTTTTTTTAGTAAACTAGCTTATTTATTATCTAACTATATTTAAAATACGAAGGCGGCATGGTTGCGGGTGAATCCATACTAATAGGTATACTTATTACTAATATTACGAATTAACTATATATTACTTTCATCATCATCATCAGGTCCTTTTTAGTCTCCACTACAGGAGCACGACCCTCTCTGTACTACTAGGGCCATACTTGGCCAGAGCAGCCAGAGGACTTGGCCTACACTCTCCACGCTGGCCAGACGGGTTGGATTATGGGATATTACTTTACTATTATAATAATATTGGGCTCCACAAAAATTACAACAAAACAAACATTACAATATTATTACGTTGATCTAAGAAACTAGCCTATTTTGATCAGTTTCTAACGCTATTCGCTAACACAAATTATGACACCTAGATATAGTATACCATTTATATCCCACGTTTTTGTTTTAAGTTACGATATACTGCCAAATTATACTGTTGTCTTTTCTATCATCAGTCTATCACTAATACATCGTCAGATGCCTCTAGGCAGCTCGAAATCCACGAATCTTCTTCATTAATTTATGCACAGGGGTGTGACAAGGCCGGCAACGCTCTTGTCACACCCCTGGTGTGGCAGTTGTCTATAGGAGGCGGTGATCGCTTACCATCAGATCGCACGCTTGCTCGTTTGCCGTTCTGTCATAAAAAATAAAGTTCTGATTTCCGATCTGTCAGAAACGAATGATCCCACAAATGTGGTTTAATATGCATTGGGCAAACATAAAGAAGTATTGGTACCCGTATTAAAGAACATATTTCTAACATGAAGAATAGACGCTTAACCAAGCCTGCAGTCTGTGAACCTGCTCTGGACAACCCAATCACTTTGACTAACCTCAAGTCCTTGCAAAAGAAAACAGATTGATTCCAAGAACTGAGGTTATTGAAAAAAAAACATCTTAATTCCAATAAAGAGGATAGTTGGCTGTTACCACCAGCTTTAGATCCTGTCATCAATTCAATAAAACCTTAAACTCAACATAAGATTGCAAGACTTTCAGACGCCATGATTCCAGATGTACCTACGAGTATTAAACTTTTAGGTACATCAGGAACGTTATCTAAAATATTTTGTAGGTGGTAGTTTTGTATAGTTAATCTTATAACACAATAGACAAATGGCAACTTAGTCTAGCTGCGTGCGACCATGAAAACTGCAAAGATTTCGAAACGTTATGTGTAAAAATATTGTAATTTATTATAGAGACATTATAAATAAGGTGATCACCAAATGCTACTTTTATTCATATTTATTTACTAGCTTTCGCCCGCGGCTCCGCCCGCGTCAATGTCGATCCCTCGGGAATAGTACTTTTTCCCGGGATAAAAGGTAGCATATGTCCTTCTCCCTACTCCAGATAACTTGTATGCAAAATTTCTTTTTGATCGGTTTAGTAGTTACGGCGAAAAAGCGTAATAAACGAACAAATAAACAAACAAACTCACTTTCGCATTTATAATATTAGTAAGGATAAGGATTCACGAAATTCTCTAACAAGTGGTAGCATAGTGTAAAGCGTAGGGGGGTATGAACACGCCTTTATTACTAACCGACCTAATTATCCTGTTCTCACTCGATATATAAGTGAATTCTATCCCACCGTTATTATAATACGTAATAACTATTTCATCACACATTTATAATACCGATAAATTCAATAAGGCATTGTATGTTCCCCGTTTCTTATTGTATACAATAAATACAATTATTATACAGTTTCTACGCTTAATCATATTGACTGCGTGAGTTTTATAAAAGTTTGCTATATTGTGGTGTACAATGCAACCCGCGAAGTTGAATGGCTAGGCTTTTCTGAGAGCTAGGGGATAGTTGTTTAATTACGTTAGTGTAATTCAATTTAAATAAACGAATTAATATAAAAATAAATGGCTGTATGAAAATCGTCCGTAGACTTTATGGTTTACGGACGATAATTTTACATGATAAAGGTGGAAGAGAAATAGATGCGTCACAAGCCGAACGCTTAGGCCGATCATGCCTCTATCGCCCCTAGTTCTGCGCTGTCGCGTTGCACAGGGAACGTGACACTTTATCGTTACGTTTTTATACTTCAGTAGAATGTTGTGATATCGTCTTAATAAATTAAGAAATAAAATATGGTGAAAAAATTTCATGCGGGCGGGACTTGAACGGGTCTACGAGTATGTACGACCTATGCTCTGCCATCTGAGCTACCGCACAATTCAATCTCGCCGCCGAAATTCTCCACCATATATGTGATATCGTGTCATTAAAAAAGTGTAGTAAGTTCAATCTGATACAAGATTCTAAAGGCACTTGTATATCATTAAAGGTTACGCACATTTGAAGTTTATTCATTTTTATTAAACTTATTTGTTTTGAACGACACCCAAGCACGCATTCACACAGCCCTTCAGGCAAGGCGACCAATACTGTTGAAAAGATTTTCTTTCGGCGTCTTCTTTTCTGCAGTGGTCGGTTCGGAAACGCTAGTAGTTTGTAGCTTTTGAACAAATAATAATTTGAATATAGTTTAATACCTATGCATGTATTATTTAAAATGTGAATTGACGTAAAAAAGGCCTATTTTCTGAATAAATCTTTGAATCATTTTTGGTGCCTACGCATGTTAAAGATCTCCGAGAGTGGTTCAGACTTGGATTAATGAAAAATGGAAGACAAACATAGCAAGTCAATGAAGGAAACGAACGAAAGGTAGTTTTTTTGTGGTTAACAGGTACAGTAATACAATATGGAGTATAATGAGTAATAATATGAATGGAGGAAAATAATAAATATCCACTTTTAACCTACCTATCATCATCATCCGGTCGTTTTAGTCCTTTTAGTTTTTGCGCCGTGTGGTACCCGGCAGAGTAGAATAGGACCACTCCAAGTTTTCCCGTGGATGTCGTAGAAGGCGACTTAGGAAATACAAGCTAAACAAAGCTTATAAACATCTCAGAGGCCTCTCCAACCCGTCTGGCCAGCGTGGAGAGTGTAAGCCAAGTCCTCTGGCTGCTCTGGCAAAAGTATGGCTCTAGTACAGTCAGTGGAGACTAACCTATTTAACCTAATCGCTTCCTTTCCAAACGTGTGCTACGTCTACCTCGTAAAGTATCATTCATTTCGAGTAGGTAACACGGTGAATCGACCATGCACACCCTGGTGTCAGAGTTCTTCGGGACCGCCTCTCGGCCTCTGACGTGGTTCCTTTAACGACTACCAGATGGCAGCCGGGACCACCGGCTTAACTTGCCTTCCGAAGCACGGAATCATCTTTATTATCATACAATCAGGTGATTCAAGCCTGCAATGTCCTAAGCAGACTGGAAACAACTAAACAAAGTATGCTTCCCGTGGGAATCGAACCCACGACCACCAGGTCTACAGGTAAACGCCTTAACCCGGACCCGTATGGGATAAAGACGTGATACTGCTATCTGTATTCATGTATTTACACTATCAACATAACACTAATGACTACGAGTGCTAACGAGGGCCAGTTCAACGCATGTGTTAATTGCCCGAGGCATTTATTTATAACTCACACGCATACGAGTTAATAAAACGTTGGTAAACGGGGATTTTCCTTCATTTACAATATACAGCGTGTAACTTAACCAACGACGATCCCGTGGAGGGGTGACTCAGTCCGTCAAAATAAACAACTTTTTATTTAGGACCAATGCTGGGAACTCAAACAAATTTACATTATGTATATTCCAAGACATTTTCATACAAGTGTTCGGTCGGACTGGTAATTAGTATGAAAATGACAAAAAACTTGAGTTCCCAGCATTGGTCCCATAGTTGAAGTTGTTCATTTTTACAGGCTGAGTCACCCCTTCACGGGAAACGTCATTGGTTAAGTAATACGCTGTAGAGGTATTAACTATAAAAACATTTTGAGCTTATGGACCACCTACTGTAGCTCCATAGCTATACTTAATGTTAAGAGCATTCTCTCCCAATCAACCTTGAGAAGAAAAACATTTAATAGATCACGGCTTTTCCCTTGCGGGGTAGACAGAGCCCAGGTCTTTAAGACCTCAAAGGCGCGTCCCATAGAAAAAGTTGTTCATTTAAACTAGCTGAGTCACCCCTTTATGGGAACGTAGTTGGTTATGTTACCCGCTGTATAATCAATGCTGTAAGACTATAATGTATTCTAGATCAGTTTTGGAAAATAAGAATTCTTTGCTTAAAAAAAATAAAAAGTTGCTTTACTACTTGTTTTATTTTAATTTAAATATTCTTGAGTATTTCAAGCATCTACCTGTTGCCGTTATCAATATCGAGCAAAAACGAGCAAAGAAATCACATTTGTTATATGGGAGCCCCCTTAAATATTTATTTTATTCTGATTTTTAGTATTTGTTGTTATAACGGCAACATAAATTACACCATCTGTGAAAAATTCAACTGTTTAACTATTACGGTTCATAAGATACAGCCTGGTGATAGACGGACGGACAGACAGACAGACGGACAACGGAGCCATATTAAGAGGGTCCCGTTTTTACCCTTTGGGTACGGATCCCTAAAAAATACAATATTAAGTTATGTCCTGCCAATATTTCGCTACCTGAATTGCGTTTGTATTAGCAGCATCGATTGAGGTGCTGGGGCATTAGGAGCAAGAGAGAAGTGGCTTATTGTTTGCATGTCTCCACATTAGCATAACTTTTCATCATCAACATCAGGTCTTTTTAGTCTCCACTGCAGAAGCATGACCCTTTCTGTACTATCGTAGCCGTACTTGGCCAGAGTAGACAGAGGATTTAGCCTACACTCTCCTCGCTGGGTCGGAGAGGTCTCATTGATGTTTATGAGCTTTGTTTAGCTTGTATTTCCTACGTCGCCTCTTACGACGTCCATGGGAAGACTTGGAGTGGTCCTATTCTACCCTGCTGGAAACCACACGGCTAATTATCATCATTAGTATCGATCGAAAAGCCCCATTTCACCAAGATTTTTTCGACCGGTTTGTGTTCGGAACTGTTCAGATTCTTCCAGGTGAGCCATGGTAGCTGGTGGTATTTTAACTAGCTAATAAAAGTGTACCTCCGATATTTTTTGTTTCGTAGAGTAAGGTAAGTAAGGCAGTCCTTAAGGGCGGTGCGGAGGCCTTCGAAAAACGCCTCGTGGCTCCCGCTGGGTCTTCACTTCATCTTAGGTCTCAGGGCTGAACATATATAAGGCAGGGCTGTAAATTTACTAAAGGATGACTTTAGGCAGTCGCTTGCTATCACTTTTCCTGACACTAAAATTTATCAATAAAATCAGATTAGTTAGTTAATTTAGGTCATCCAATATAAATTCATCATCTGTCATCGATGACAGTCGTTAAGCTATGTCAGATGCCTATAGGCAGCTTGAAAAATCTGACACCAATGTTGGCCACTTACACACATGAAAAATAACAACAGACTTAAATACAAGTTAACGTCATTAAAAATAATCTTATTAAGATTATTTTTATGACGTTAACTTGTATTGTGTCCTACCGCTGGGCTATGATCTCCCATTCCTTCCTCCTCTGATTCCTATCTAACGCAGGCTGTCGATCTCTCAAGAACTTGTCGATATCATCTCGCCATCTCAGGTCTACCTCTACGCCTACGCTCATCAGGTGCCACAGGTTGTCTGGGCCTACCGATCAGATCTCATTTGACACACATGCTCGGCTCAATCCCACTTGATTTCAATAATAAGGTTAAGAAAGTTTAATTATAATAATCACCGGTAGTATTGGAAATCCTTAGAGGATGCCTGTGTCCAGCAGTATCCTGTGGGGTAAAATGATGATCATCATCATCATCATCATCATACCTGTACTGTAATTACCTGTGTAAACCCAATTTTTCTAGCAACATTCGGCAAACTATTACGTGTAAATATAAATAATTTTAATTCTACTAGATTTACATAATCTTAAACTCAGGCCCGTCATAACCATTTTAGGCGCCCAGCTGTGGAAATTTTGGGCAAATTGAAACGACCCCTTCGTTCTGTGTTCCATGTATTTACTTCCAGTTGAGATTTTAGACTTTTCCGGCTTCCCCTAATACCAGGTGCTGAGAGCGCTGCAACCATGATTAAACTTAATACGAGTAGGTATATACTATAAGAATCCATTGCATTAATTCATCATACTCGTAGTTAAAAAGTACCTACATGGAATAGTTATACTTAGGTAATATTTTAATTAATACTAATATTATAAATGCGAAAGCAACTCTTGATCGTTGATCGCTTACCATCAGGTGACCCGCTTGTTCGTTTGCCACCCTATGTCATAAATAAAAATTCTGACTGTTTTCTCGCTACAAACCATTGAACCAATATGAATGAAATTTGGTATGTAGGTAGTCACAGGGCCTGGGAAAGAAATTGGGTACATTTAATCGACATTAACGCAAAGCAAGTATAATATAAATATCAATGTGAAATGCAATTAAGTGAATAAACTTACACAAAAAACGCGTGTTCTAACATTACCGCTGGAATGGCATACGCTTTCTTTGGCTCGCAGCTGCCGCTCAATTAGAAATTACACCAAATAGGTAGTCGATGGAATACTATAAATATGTAAATATATTGAATGAATAACTGATACATCCAGCGCTTCGTTCTAGTAGTTATATACCATTAATCTTAGCTTACACCTAACAATTACACAAAATGTAAATACAGCAACTCTTTGATCGTACGACCGCGAGCAATTTAAACTGTAAATGGTTATTTAAGAGTAATTTAAAAAGCTGGTAGCATGGTTACCATAAAAAAATTGGATATTGATTTCTTTTAATTTTCGATAAACGGTTCAATGGCCGAACTGAGAGTTAGATAAGTAGCTAACCTACTTATTTAACTCCCAGTAGTACCTATAAAAAGTGGATTACGAATTTAACTGGTACTATTTCCAGTACAACTTGCCAATTCAATTACTAAAGTCGTTAGATGACATTTGACCCACGAATTATCACATAAGGGTGTGCATGGTCGATTGACCGTGACACCTACTCGAAATGAATGATCACATAAGGTTTTATTAATTTTGACACCTGATATTTTATTGTCTTATGCACGAAATGTACGATTAACGATCCAATATGAGTAAGAAAAAGAGTTCTGCCAGACCAGAAACATAATTTTGTCAGATAAAAATATATACAGTTGGCAACCCTGAACTCCAACAGCGAAGAAATCATTAATTAGTCCACGAGACTCACCCTTAAACGAAAGAAAAAGTCAAAATAATTCCGAACAAGCTATAATTGGATATTATAACAGAAATATCGAATTAAGAATGGACCATTCAATTTCGTGGTGCTCATTTGTCATACCGTGATGTGTGCCCTCGCGTTTACAATGAGAAATGGAACCGATTTGTTATTTTAATTTACGGCTCAAAAGGCCTAATGTTTGAATAGTTCAGATTTATTTATAATGCATTGTTCGTAGTTTATTAGATTAAAAACGTTTGTGGAGGTTGTTGATAATAAAGTGTGGATAGTTAATCTTGAGGCTGAAAAATGGCTCCATTTAAAAATCCAGTTAATCGGAATACCTACTGTTATGATAGTTGATTAGTCGGTTATAATTTCATAGCCCACATATAAACGTTATAGGCAATCTTGAAATTTCACTACTAGGCAAGCGTATAAGGGAAAATAAATAAATAAAATAAATATATACGGACAAATCACACAGATTGAGCTAGCCCCAAGGTAAGTTCCAGACTTGTGTTATGGGTTACTAACTCAACGATACTATATTTTATAACAAATACATAAATAGATAAACATCCAAGACCCAGGCCAATGACCTGACCGGAGATCGAACCCGGGCACCCTCATGTCGCAGTCTGGTGTGTTAACCACTGCGCCACGGTGCGATTATCTATGAAAGTCACAACTATGAAATTATTCATAGTTGAGGACATCCGACGCGTGCGATGCATAAACGATTCAAGTTACCCAAACGGACAGCATATGTCTATAATAAGAGAAATTGCCGCGGACGAAGTCGCGGGCAACAGCTAATCATTTAATAACAAGAAGTTTCAAAATCCATCTTTAGTTTTTCTAAACAACAAAACAACCCTACCACCTACCTAAAAAGCTAATCATTTAAAGTTACAACTCCTTAATTTATCTAATAACAAAAAGTCCGCCTTTCCATCTACCAGTCGAGCTTCAGATAAATCAAAGTGGCGCTTCTTGCCGCCGCTGATGTGTGATTGATGGAGCCGCATCGCGGAAGGCCTAGCCGTAGGCGTAACACGGTGAACGAACCGATTGTTTATATTGTTTACAGTTTACTAGAGTTGTTTCTTTATATGACTGTGAATTGCAATAGTGATAGTTTTTATACTCTTTTTGGTTGCAAATATATTTAGGCGAGCTCCGTGGCGCAGTGGTTATTACGCCAGACTGTGACACGAGGGTGCCCGGGTCCGATAAAAAAGTCAATCAAGACCCCTGACCAGGGGGGGTCAGGTCAAGATGGAAAATGATCCTTTCCAGATTGGCCTCGGTCTTGGATGCTTATGTTTATATCTTATACCTTTAAACGAGCAATTCTTGTATATGTATATAAATTTATTTATATGATCTCGGAAACAGCTCTAACGATTTCGCTGAAATTTGGTATATGGGGGTTTTCGGGGGTAAACAATTATCACCTAAATATTACAATAAATAGACTTTTATTGGACGATTGTGTGCGTTTATTTGGATTGAGAAACCATGGACTTACTAAAATTATCTGTGAAAACTTGTCAATGGCTGTATACCTAGTTTTTTATTTTTCTTTGTTTGCTGAAATTGAATGCTGTAAGTTTTACAAACATATAAAAAAAAAAAACATAAAACAATAGTAATAACCGAGCAAAGCTCGGTCGCCCAGGTACTATATTTGTTATAAAATATAGGTAGTATCGTTGAGTTAGTATCCCATAACACAAGTCTCAAACTTACTTTGGAGCTAGCTCAATCTGTGTGATTTGTCCGTATATAATTATTTTGTCATATTATTATTTTTAATATTTGCAAAATCGATAAGCTACTAGCGTTTCGGAACGACCACTGCTGAGAAGAATACGCCGAAAAAACTCAGTCCAGTAGTTGCTAGCCGCATTACCTACTAACATGATTCCTCAGATTTTCAAGGTTAGAGAAGTAATATTGGTTACCTATACTATAAACTTATATTACTTACTATAAACCTAGTCCAAAACAGTTGAATTTGAGAAAACGTAGGTATTAGGTAGGTACTCCAAACTAAACATTAATTTGAAGGCCTGACCTTCAAATGAACGTTAAGGGTCTCTTCTACCGACTACTTTCTTTGTTTGACAGTTAATTTAATGTTTTTAAGTTCATTATGACATAATTGATGTATATAAATATTAAGCCCTTTCCAAAACAAAATTACGAGCTACATATTCTTTTGTTCGCGAACCATCATTCATCATTACTGCCATATTTTTCGCCCTTCAAAAGTTCAGCAGACGTTAACATTCAAACGATGTCAATTACTGTCGGAGACGGAAACTCGATTCTCATTAATTGATGTATCGATAGTGTTGTAAGAGACTCGACAAGAGTCGTTCGAGACTGTAGTTGAATTAGAAACTTTTGAGCCTTTGAGAATTCGATTCGGTTCCTTAGGACCATTTTGCGAGACTTGTACTGACTTATCCCTAAGATATTGTCATTCAAGACTTTATCTTAGACTGATATCTTTTTAAAGTCAAGCCTTATGGGTATATATTGGGTAGTGACCCATAAACTAGTGAGTTTAAAAAAATACTGTATTTCATCATAATTATCATCATATATCTTCGCCCCACTGTTAAATATAGGCCTCTCTTCGTTTCTCCCATCCGTCTCGCCCCTGTGCTGATCTTTGGTAAGTGCGACCCTCGTTTACCTTACTTGAATAAAATTAAATTTGCAGATATATCTATCACCGATCTTACAAGAATTTCATTTTTATCATTTCAGTTGAAGATTGACATGAGAATTAATAATTTACAGATATTTTCTGTGGATCCGGATATCTAAAAACGCTTTGAGTCTAGAGACTAATCTCTCACAACATTAATTGTAGGGTAGAACTGATTAATTATTAGAATATTGTTATTGATTAGTGGGAGTCGGGGCTAACAATCAGTTTCTGTTCAAAATGATAATAGTTGTAGGGTTTGGGGGCGCTACTGTTTCTCTCGTAGAACTGCTTAGGTATTTACCCCTTTTCAACAAAACACAAGAAAACCACATGGCACTTCAAAAGACTTATCATGTTATAATATTAAATCAAATAAACTTCAGAATCGGGTTGCTTTGTAAAAATCATAGTGTTGTTCTCTTTGCGCCACGTGTATTTTATTTTTAAACTTAGATTATTTAAAAACGATATATTGTTTGGCTGTATGCGAGTCGTATGCAGTTACCATAGTTATACAATAGTTATTAAAAAAGTATGTTCGAACAGAACGTGTCAGTTGTGATTATCAGCGACTGTCCTTCGACCCGTAACCTCTTATCATATATAAGAGGGTACGGGTTGAAGGACAGTCGTAGTGTACGGCTTTGGGCCTCTGTTCATTATAATATCTATACTATAGATTACGGTCATTTTCGTGTTTGATTGACTGCCAAGTACTGCATTTACTTACTCAAAAATACTCTACTACTTTTTTCTCAAAAAACAAACTGTGACAGATACTCTCTAGTATATCATATCTCTATAATGAGCTGGATAATTAAGCATCTCTATTAAGACTTGAAAATCTAGATTTGGCCTCGATCGATGCAACTTTTAACAACACTAATCGACAGGGTAGCATCGATTTGATTTTTGGGATTTGATTGGGCGTGGCGGGGCTAGTAAGTCCCCCCGTTCTTGTGTTTAATTACTCACTACTATATTTACTCAAAAATACTCTACTTCTACTGCTTTTACTCAGGAAATAAACTGAGTCGTGTACTGAGTGTTGAACTTGAGACTCGAAATTTTGTCTGAGTTGGTATCGATGCAATGTACTCTACATTAATAAAAAGGGTAGCAACGATTTATTATTCTAAAATTAGAATTGATTGGCAGCGGGTGTGGTGGGGCTAGCAAGTTCGCCCGTGAATTAGTCATTAACTCAAAAATGCTCTTCAATTACTATTTGTACTCAGAAAACAAACTATGAGAGACATTTCAGCTTTTCCAGAAGCTCAAATGTCTCTCACAGTTTGTTTCCTTTGTAATTTTTTTCAGAATCGATGTTAGTGTTCCCCACTTTAATCGTCAGGTCGGTTAATTGATCGATTATTGGAATTGATTAGCAGTGGGCGTGGTGGGCTACAGGTCCGGTCGTTACCATGTTTAATTACTCAGTACGACATTTACTCAAAAATGCTGTACAACTCCTTATTTTTACTCAGAAAACAAACTGCCACAGACATTTGGTTTATCAAGCCTTTGTAATGAGACTTGAGACTTGAAATTTATCCCGAATCGATGCGAGTATTCCCCACACTAATCGGCAGGGTAGCATCGATTAATTATTCGATTATTGGAATTGATTAGCAGTGGGAGTGGCGGGCTAACGAGTCCGGCCGTTTTCGTGTTTGTTTAATTGCACAGTACGCCTCCGCAGTCTTGATGCCCTCGAGTACAGGAAAAGGCAGAGATTTTATGTATGCTAATTATTGATGTTATAATATTTACTGCTTTGTATTTTATTAAAAAAAACACATTTTATAAACTAAATTTGCGGTATAGATTTTTAAGAGAAAATCCAGAACTTGGTAAAATATAGTTAAATTAGACAAAGTTATGACAAATGTCATTGATTTGAGAAAACAGAAACCTTTTTTTATTACCTTTATATTATACATGTTCACAGATGGCACACGATTCTTCGAAGCTTGATACCTTTTCATTTAATCCGAGCCCCCAAATACAGGAGATATTTGAATACTTACGGCCAGGGACCGGAAAACCGTGTTCGGGGCTAATCTGATTAATAGAGAAACCCTATGATATGATTACCCAATGGATATGCTTATCACAACAATAGGGTTACTCCAACGATTTGATAACCCTATTGAACGGTTATCCTTATTAACTGGTTAACCGTATCTATTAGGTAACCCTTTCATGTGTAAAACCCTATCATAAGGTTTACCCTATCATTGGATTAACCCTATCAAATGGTTAACAATATCGTTGATTAACTTTATTAATAAGTTAACTCAATCAACTTGAAACCCTAACGATTGTGTATTTAATCATAAGGTTAACCTTATTGATTATTGCCTGTCTCTTTCGCGCATTTCAGCGCGTTTTTAACCAAAGCCTTTATTTATGTTCGGAATAAAACAGGCGCTGAACAGAGGCTATGTATAAACATATAGACAGTTCAAATAATTGAACTGTCTCGACAATTAAAAACTGTACGGTTTTACTGTGAAATTATAAACATGCCATTAATATTAAAGTAAACTTTCGCGTTGGCACTTTTCACATTTAGGTAATGCAAGTTAATTTTATTTACATATTACATATTTATCCTTCATTTAAAACTTCAAAATCCATTGTTAGTGAAAGACGGCAGGACGCATAGTGCTGCACTTAGTTCTTTTTAGGGTTCCGTATCCAAAGGGTAAAAACGGGACCCTGTTAATTTCGCTCCGCTGTCCGTCTGTCTGTCTATCTGTCCGTCTGTCACCAGGCTGTATCTCATGAACCGTGATAGTTAGGCAGTTGAAATTTTCACAGATGATGTATTTCTGTTGCCGCTTGGTTTTGCTCGATATTGATAACGGCAACAGGAAGTCGCTTGAAATATTCACAGAATATTCAGTTATATATTCACTTCAAAAAAAAAGATTTTTTTGCCGTATTTATAGATAACGGTACGGAACACTACGTGCGCGAGTCCGACTCGCACTTGACCGGTTTTTTCCAAATATCGATAATCAACATGAATACAGATGAGGGTACAAGTAATAAAGTTATTGGTATTTATTTTTCTTTTTTTCTGTCGGCAAAATCTAAAAGCTACTAGTATTTTGGCATGAGCAGAAATTAAAAATTCAATTGTAAATACGCGCGAATAATATTTCGCGGACCGCGATGCAGTATACGCGTGGTTGGTGCGGGGCGAGGAAGGAGCGAGGCGCCAGCGGGAGGCCGGCAGCGGCGCGGCGGACGTGTCGTAACGAATAGGTACCGATTGCGCCGTGTATGAAAAAGAAATACATATAAATATGGAATATCCTAATTGTAGTATATGTAACTGTGCGTTAAATTTTGATGTGGTGTCTGTAAGCCTGAAAGCACAGAATACCTATGTTAGTTGCAGCTAGTAAACGGCGTAGGGGGAAAAAAAGGTTTGTGTCAGTTTCTGATAAAAATTTACAAGTAGGTATATAGGAAGTGTAGAGTATATGCCCAAGTGATTAAATGGTTGCAGATAAACAGTTTTTACGGCATTTGATCATCACAGAATAGAAAGATTTGCTGTTGTTCCTTATAAAACAAAGCAAAATATTGATAACTAGTTGTTGCCCGCGACTTCGTTCGCGGCAATTTCAGTTATTATAGACCGAGCGAGCGAAGCGAGCGAAGCGTCTCAGTTTCGACAGGCCGAAAATTCTTTTGTCCGTCTGTCTGTCTGTCTGTCTGTTCTCGCCTACAGGTCGCATTTCAACCGATTCTCATGAAATTTTGTGAGCAGGTTTGGTAATATGAGCAGATCTTTTTGTCGAGCCAGATTTTTGAAATTTTTAAAAATGGCGGAAATATGGTGGTTCTAAACTGAAAAAACTCATAGTACAGCTATTTGAAAAGAAAATCAAAAATGCTATTAGACTTTTTTGTTATTCTTATTACGACGCAATTTTTTTGTCTGAACAACTTTTTTATACGATAAACTTGAACGTGTTTATAGTCGGCAATTTGCCCAAAAGTTGTCTGAAATCGATTTTCTGTATATTCTTTTGAATTAGTGCATTCAGTATGATGTAGTAAATACAAATCTATGGTATGACAAGTATGAAAATGGTGCGTAGTAACTATGACGACGTAACTGAAGGAAATCATCCTTTAGTCAATTAGCATAACAGTAACAGATATATTTTAGAGCACTGGAGGGCAAATGTGGATGTTGGTTGTAAGGGTTCGCGAGGTCTACTGTTCTCACAAAACCACTAGTGATTAATTAGTTTTTTCTTAGTATAGATGAATAATTTTCCCCCGGTTCTAAAACATTTTTTTATTGATGCTTCGCTCCTATTGATCGCAGCGTGATGTTTTATAGCCTAAAGCCTTCCTCAATAAATAGACTATCCAACACAAAAATGATTTTCCAATTTGAACTAGTAGTTCCTGAGATTAGCGCGTTCAAACAAACAAACTCTTCAGCTTTATAATATTAGTATAGATTAGCTGTCAATCCATCAAGTAAATCCCTTCCATTAAAATGATGACAAGCTTTTTATTTTGGTGATTTGCAATGTTGAACTTACGATACGCTTTAAACGTTTTAATTTTAAATCTATAAAATATGACTACATATTATTTTAATAAATCACAAGAAAAGAAACATATTTTTATGTTTATTTACACTCTGAGTTTAGGGTTGGAACGCGCACGCGCGGCACATATTTTCATCATTACATTTAAAAACTTCACTTTTATTATAAAAATGCTGAAAAAGTGGAAACGGTTTGTGACCACTTTCATCAGACTACGACCGTTAGTGTGCTGGTTTGCGACCACTCATATAATATTTTAAAATATGCCAATAAAAAAAAAATTATCTGGTTGTCTGTAAAGTCGATTCACGGACGATAATTTTACGTGATAATGGTGGAAGAGAGATAAATGCGTCACAAGCCGAACGTTTAGGCCGATTGTGCCTCCCTAACACTTATTCCGCGTATTCGTCTTTCAAAAACTGTAATTGATTCAAAAATGTTTTAAATTGTATTTTTAATAAAGTATAATTATATAAATAGTACCTACTAAATGTTGATTAAATAATATGGTAATCATTTGAAGTATTTTTACTCACATTTATTTATGAGCATAATGATATTAAATTCCTCGCGAACCTTGCGGCGAAGTACAGATGGTATTTGGACTTTAACAAGGTGCTAAACTAGCAGCATAAAAAGGTTCTGCCACCAAACCTGGGATTAGTTCCAACAATAACGCCATAGGAAGTCAATATCCATTTCACCCAGGCTAAGGGAGCCGATTGACGTATTATATTTTTATTCTAAATAATGCCAGAAATAAATAATAATAAAGTCACTTTCCACGACTTTCCCGAAAATTTGCGGGGGTGTGAGACAAAGGAAAGGGTGCGTGGTTTTAGGGGTACTATTTGTGAACGGGCGATTCGATAAAGACGTACAAGTTTCCATATAAAAATCTGTCATTTAGAAAAGTCGTTGGTTTGAAAATAGCACACCTATAGATAAGGTAACTACAATATATTTTTGACGTATATAAATTAATAAAGCTGGCCAAGTATGAGTAGCACACATTTAGAGTTACCTACGTTAGTGTTTGACTAGCGGCCCTTCCCGGCTTTGCACGGGTAGATATATGTTTGGCATTTTTTCTATATGTTCATTAGAAATAATGTAGGATTTTATTGTTGAAATATACAAACAAACAAACAAAAAGTGTAAACTACAAAACCTCGCTTCTTGTATGAAACCTCTTCTATGCAATTATGAGGTGCAAACTCTTACTTGTAAGGACACGATTGTTCTTGATTTTCTGTGGTTTGAACTCTCTTTAATAAATTAATTGCTACTTTGCAGAATCGAGAAATAACACAAAAAAACAAGTTTCTTGTATGCGACAAAAAGTTTACAAAATCTGTGAAATATTTTGAATTATTATCTAATTCGATTCAATAGATATAGTCATGTGGACGGACGGATGGACGTTGAAGGCTTATATTACCTTTCCGTTTAAATGGCAAAATGTGACATCTATTCGGAGAGTGTGCGTTACGCTGGCGTAACGCACACTCTCCGAAAAGATGTCACGTTTAAATATTCAGTACTTTTTACTGACAAAAAGTACTGAATATTTAAACGTGATATTACTAGATTATCAGTGCGTAACGTCATGTAAATGTGTGTGAAATTTTGAGATTTGTGCGTCCATTAATTATTGAGATTTTATTTAAAATCTGATTCTGCCAGGATGTCATTTCAAACGTTACGCCAGCAAAAATTTTCGGATCCGAGTGAAAGCTGATAAAATAATTTGTATTTAGAATATATTTATTGTAAATAAAATTTGTGCGTCTCCAGACCTGGCGATATTCAAATTTTTGCTGGGGTAAAGTTTGGCTGATTGCTGGACCTCATAATCGGCACGGCGTAGGAATTTAATTTCTTTACACACACACTGTTACGAATTTGTACGTCATGTTTGTAAAAAAAAATTCTAAAAATGTTACCATTCAGAGATTGAAATGAAAATATGAAATCAGGTATTTTGACTCCTGTACTTTAAATATAGGACCTAGAGAATTATTATTGACATTAGTTTGTACTTTATAATAGTCTACAATGCCTAGGTAAGTATATAATATGATATCTTAAGTTTTAACACCTGAAGTGGCAAGACATCATCACTCGCGAAGTAAATAAGTTATGAGAAAAACTGCCATGATTCGGACGCCAGGAATTTTGACAGCCGATTTGATCCGTTTTTCTATTAGTTCGGAAGTTGATAGTTATCAAACTATTTGTAAGGGTAAGTAAAATATTAGTTCGCAAAAAAATCAGCTCAATACACGCAGTAGTTTAAGAAATATCATTAAATATCCAACCGTAGGTGAAATACCATGATATTTACACCTACTAAATATTTTATCAGCTTTCATTCGGATCCGAAAAAAGTTTTAGCTGGCGTTACGTTTGAAATGTCATCCTGGCAGAATCAGATTTTAATTAAAATCTTAATAATTAATAGACGCACAAATCTCAAACTTTCACACACATTCTTCTTCTTCTTTTCGTGTCGATGGTACCTATATTTTTGCAGCCCAATAATGGGCCACTTCTATTCCTTCCTTAGATGCTGTAAGGAGATCGTCCAGAGTGCAGGTGTTCGGGCACCTTGGACAGGAGAGGAGGTGCGCCATAGTTTGGGGAGAGTGTCCACACTCGTAGAGTACATGACACACTTTTACATGACGTTACGCACTGATAATCTAGTAATATATAGGGTTCGTAGTAAACGAGGAACCCTTATAGTTTAGCCATGTCTGTCCGCCTGTTTGTCCGCGGTTTTACTCAGAGACTATAAGTACTAAAGATCTGTAATTTGGTATGGATATGTATATTAATCATGCCGAAAAAGTGGTAATATAAATCTTTCTAAAAATTTTTTTTGGTGTAGCTCTTAAACTCAATTTAGTTCTCATAGTAATTTTTTTTCACAACTAACTTCTACGTATGGGGTGTTGTAGCATAGGTCTTTTAAAAATATTGTAAGCTTCTGAACATCATTTTTCGATTTACTTATCCGTTTCGGAAATATTTGGTTTTATAGTACAAATTTTTGTTACAGTTCAGTGTCTCTATCTACTAAATGGTTGTATATGAACCCGAGAAAAAATTCACGGCAGTAGTACATATAACGAAGTTTAAAGGAATACTATCAAAGCTAAGTAGATTTTATAAATTAAAGATTGACCAACTTATAAATAAACTCGGTGAATTAAAATTTCATACAAATTGAATTAAAAATTAGACAGTTGTTAGTTACGTACAACAACTACCGAATATAAATTTTTGAATCACGTAAAGTAAGATAAATACAAAATCATAGTAGCTTTAATAATAATAATACCTAAAATAATAGCAATGTGTTTACGTTCGACAGCGCGCGGCGCTTGGCGGAACGATAGGAAGTTGCTTGGTATCTATTACGCTCGGAAACCAAAGTAGGTAATATACCTATGAAATCTTGTTACCAGCGCTTGCTCTACTCATGGTGGTACTCAAATGGATTTTTTTTTCTAATTTCTTTTGTTAAGTAGTACTTTATAAATCTTTCTTCAGCTACCACACTCCGCGGTTACCACAGTCTTATGTGAGCTCGTTTTTAGACGTTAGTAAATAATGGTAAGAGACCCTTCGTGCGGGAGTCAGACTCGCACTTGGCCGGTTTTTTTAAATCTATGCTTATAATTATATTAACAATTAATAATAATTAAAAGAAAAAACCGGCCAAGTACGAGTCGGACTCGCGCCCGAAGAGTTCCGTACCGTTATCTACAAAAACGGCAAAAAATAATGTCTGTTGTATGAGAGCCCCCCTTTAAAATAAATTTTATTTTTATTTGATTAATTATTTTTAAAGTGAATATATAACTAAATATTCTGTAAATAGTTCAAGCGTTTACCTGTTGCCGTTATCAATATCGGAAAATCACGTTTGGTGTATGGCAGCCCGCTAAAATATTTATTTAATTCTATTTTTTTGTATTTGTTGTTACAGCGGCAACACATACATCATCTGTGAAAATTTCAATTGTCTAACTATCACGGTTCATGAGATACAGAATGGTGACAGACGGACAAATAGGCAGACGGCCGGCGGTGCGAAATTAATAGGGTCCTGTTTTTACCCTTTGGGTACGGAACCCTAAAAAGAAACGCACTAAACAAAGTTTGCATATCATAAAAATAATTTTTAACAAAAAAAAAAACCGACTTCAACCTGGTGACTAAAAAGTAAAATATAAATTTACTAAGCACAAAGTAATTCGTATTTTGTAATTTAGTTAATCAGAAATGATTCAATAAGTATTTTATACAATTTTGAAGTCGGTGCCAGTATTATCAACCTTTCTCATCACAACTCAAGCTAATAGGTATATTGAACCATAAACAAACGGTAACTGCTGTAAATCGTTGAGGGATTCCCTCGACTGTCTATCGTCTCCATTATCAGACCTGTAATGGTACTTATAACACATATGGGTGCAAAGTTCTCATCAACAAAAATTAATGAAGTCCAAACACAAGGTAGCTATTGTAAAATGTTGAGGAGTTCCTTTGACTGTCCGTCGTCATCATCATCAAACCTCTAATGACAGTCGCAACCCATCTATGTGTAAAGATCTCATCAATACAAATTAATCAAACCCAAACACCAGGTGATTGCTGTAAATCGTTGAGGAGTTCCCTCGAATGCCTTTTCGCTCCATCATCAGATCGACCCCAGACCTTCATTAAATATTAGTGCTTTAACATACCTAAGGAAAAAAGTAACAAACGTACTAGCCGCCAGTACAATTTTCGAAGGTTCTCCTCGATTTCTCTAGGATTCCATCATCAGGTCGTGGTTTCCTTATCATCGTACCACACTCGGAATATGTCCTCTCTAACAAAAAAAGATTTATCAAAATCGGTTCATAAACGACGAAGTTATCCGCGAACAAACATAAAAAAAATATATATACGGTCGAATTGAGAAACCTCCTCCTTTTTTGAAGTCGGTTAAAAACAACACAATGAATAAAGTGTTTTGTTTAGACACTCGTCTCTGCCGTCTTAGTAATTATTATTACGTGAACTTAACCGAAAAGATTTGCCGAATCCAAAAAAACCGTCTGTATTTTGTGCATAATATATATCGCAAAAGGTTTATTTTTGTCTGACTTCCTGCAGCGTAGATTCCCAAACGAAGTCCCGCCGGCCTTTATATGACCAAAACCGCTCGCGCCGTGTGCGCTGTCGTCCATAAGGTTTGCAATAATAGGTCTAATGTAGTTTCAAATAGAGATTATAATGGCTCGACGGTGTTCCAAAACCCAATCATACGGTTTTTGGAATAGGGTATGCGCTTACATTCAATAACACTATTCTTATGGTTAACCTTTCATCAAGTTAACTCAATGATATGATAACCTTATTGATATGGTTATTCATTTGATAGGGTTACACCTTCCATGCATTAACTCTATACTTTTGGTTAGCCTTTCATCAAGTTAACTTGATGATATGCTTACCGTATTGATACGGTAACTGTTTTGATAGGGTTACAATAATGATATGCTAACCGTATCGATAGGGTTTTTAAAAACAATTCTATGAAAAACCCTATCAAAAACCGCGGTTAAGGTAAGCGGTTCCGGTCCCTGCTTACGGCACAGGTTGAAATCATCTTGTAGGCAATTGGATCGTACTATTAGGGCTCAAGTGTACTAAGATTAAAAAAAGATGTTGTGTAAGAAGCCCGTGGTCTCGATGCTGCGTGTAAAAAGAACTTTTTTAATGAGTTACAATTTCACAACATAAGGATATTTATATTTCCAGAATATTTTTTTATCATTAATGGGAGTAAATTTCGAGATAAACTGATCTGTAAATGAAAAAAAAACGGTTTTTAGATAGACACGGTTTTGACGTTTTTTTGGACTCTTGAAGTATGTGACTAGTGTTACCTTGAGAATTTTTAAAATCATCTCTTATATAGGTAAAAGCCATACGGACAGGAGATAGGGTACATTTTATCCCGGGAAAAATTACTGTTCCTGTTAAACTGTACCTGGAAAAAAGCAACGGACAAACTGACATGGAAAAGGGAGAAAGAGGCTCTTTCTCATACTTGTTAATAGTTTTTAATAATAATAATAAGTGAAATAAACAATAATGATAATTTATGAAGTTCAAAAAAATCCTATTTTAATACATACTTTAATTGTATTCAGAAAGGTGTGATAAATTACTGTTTAAAAAATGTAACATAATAACAGCTGTTCAACTTGACCCGTTAAAACGCACTAATGAACAAAAAAAGTCTAAAATTCCAACTTACCGACCGTTAATAACCTGTCATAACGAAACAGACGAAATGCGTTTCACACGAAATCTAGAAGGCACACAAAACATACAAAAATGCCTGGCGTCCCAATGTTTTTGTTCGGAATCATAATTAGATTTGGCGAAGAACCACCCTATCCAATCACTGGGTGTGTGGTACAAGCTAAGAGAAATACATAAAAAATGGTGAAAGTTCAGGGATGTTGTTCTTAACTGCCTGTCCGGTGGTTGCATTTATGGCATCGGGTACGTGCTCCCAGCCTCCCAAACTTCTTTTGCTTTTCCCCCATTAATCCGAGTAAGTAGTATCCCAATAGCTTCATTTACTTCCCAGATCCAACAAATTCCTATCCTTCCCAAGCTTAAAAATGCTCCCAACTGTTAGCAGCGTCAACAAGAAGCCAAAGAAACTGCGTTTGCCAACCCGCTTGCCAAGCGTGGTGAGTAAGGCAACATCCTCCCATGGAACGAAGAATCCTTGGAAGAGGCCTTTGTCCAGCAATGGACTTCTAACGGATTGAATGATGATGATGATGACTGATATCATGGTGGTATCATCTTTGACGTTTCCACGACGTTCCATATATACTAGAGTTGCACTGCAACACACAGAGGGCCGTGTGGTATACGGCAGAGAAGAATAGGACTCCAAGTCTTCGTCTGTAGTGGAGACTAAAAAGGACCTGATGCTGATGATGATGACACAGAGGTCGTTACGTGCTACATTTGACAGAGATCATGCTACAACAAACAATGAAAAGCATATTTTATTAATTAATTAATTCAGTCTATATTTTTATCTTTTAATTAAATGCATAATATCTAATTATACGCTTTAACTCATTCTTATTAGTCTAGGTAACTAGAGCGTGAACCTACTGTTTTGGAATTAAGCTTGCCAGAGACTTTGCCAAAGCACGTGCCACTGAAAGATATCTATTCCTGTACAATTTTAATATCTATGCTGATACAGACTGATGACTGATAGTCACAAATTTTCTTTACATCAAATATCACAAATTAGTCCATTAGTTTCTGACCATTTTTTTAAACATAATCAAATTCTCCCACACTTAGTTTGTATCACAACATTTACGTTTAATCATTTAATCCTATTTGTTTGTGCTGTAAACATATAAAAAATTTTTAAACTTATGGAAACTTCAGATCCCAAGTCGCCGAAACGATGAAGAGTCTGCCGAACACCTGCTGAGTTTGATTGACATGACTTGGGTATGCCATAAGAAGTTTATAAAATTGCAACAAATACAAAAACGCTTAAGCTACTAACTTCTCCCTTTTCCCAGCCGACAATGTCTGTCGGGAGATGGAGTTCAGTAGGTATTAAAAAAGTAAACTTAGTGTCGGTCGCGTTTAACAAGGATTTCAAACGCCAAGCTCATGAAAACGCCACCGCTTACAACTTGCCCCGCCGATAATGAGAGCCTGTCGGGAGGCGGGCCGGCAGATGAGCTCGGCTGGATAAAAATTCGATTACAATTAAATTAGTATGTCCCTATTTATCTTGCATTAATAGATATCTGATTAATTAATGTTCTGTGTTCATTAAGCAGTGATACTGCAGCCTTCGAACGGGTTATTAATTGGAGAATATTTAATTTCCTTGCGAGAGTTAGGAAATACAGATATGCAAACGGCAAATAATAAAAGTATTTTGAAGGAAATTAAGTTACAGAGCTTTGGGAATAAGACGTTAGTACCGTGTTAACCAACACACCAAAGAATAAATGGGGATAAAATTTTATACTTAAGAAATATTCTTGAGTTTGGTATTTTGCAACGGACTACGAATTTTCAGAATTACTTTACACGATTGGCAAAAAAGGAGAGTACTGTTTTTAGAGTTGTTGGACATATGTATCTGTATTGGTTTTTACCTGACTACGGCGAAGCAAAAAGGAGGGTTATTTGAATTATGACATGACAATATAAGGTCAAATCCATATATTTAGTTCTAAGTATGTGTAAGTTACGTCATTTGGAGAAAATGCGCTGTGCAATTTATTGTCGCTTATTCTGCGTGCCGTTTTGGAAGCGGCACTAAACTTAGATGTATGTTATTGACATCAACAATAATAATAAATGTAAATAATTATGTGTGTAATGAAAGTAACGTTTACCAAATGACACGACTAGCTCCGTGGCGCAGCGGTCAACACGCCTGCCAGCGACACGGAGTGACCGGGTTCGATCCCCGGCCAAGTCAAGATGGAAAATGATCTTTTTCAGATTGGCCTGGGTCTTGGATGTGTATCTATATATGTGTTTGTTATAAAATATAGTATCGTTGAGTTAGTATCCCATAACACAAGTTTCGAACGTACTTTGGGGCTAGCTCAATCTGTGTGATTTGTCCGTATATATATTTATATTTATAAAACTTATCATAATGAATAAAATATTTGACTATGGCAAAGAATATATTGACTATGGGCTATTGTGTTGCTTTATTCCATGAAAAATTATAAATGACTTAGCGCATTTGGACATATGTGGTACTGTTAGAATTCTTACCGAGTGATATAAGCTATAAATGTTCTGCCAAGGCAGACGAGTTTTAATATTTTTTAAACAAACTTGTTTTAATTCTTATTTGACATTTTCTCCCCTGAGCCTGCTCTTGGTTGATCAGAGTTGTGGTACTTCGATGGCCAAGGTCTTTTTGAGAAAAGACGCAGCATGGATACCTTGCTTCATAGATTACGAGTGTTGATAGGATCAGAGGCGTCAGCTTCCACCGCCTGTCCGATGGTTGCAGGTATGTTATCGGGTACTCGTGCCTCCTGAGTAGCTAAGTACTTGCTTTTTCCCTATTTATCCGAGTGACTATTATGCAAATGCCTTCATTACCTTCCCAGATGCAACAAATACCTATCCTTCCAGCGTCAAAATGCTTCCGATGGGCGCCCGCGTCGGATGTAAGAGAAGACAAGGAAACTGCGCTCGCTACCCCGCCTGCCACGCGTAGTGAGTATCGAAATATCTTCTATGGAACGAAGAAAACTTCATAGAGGCCTTTGTCCAGCCGTGGAGGTCTTACGGCGGAAATAATGACAAGAGTTGTGGATCAATATTTTTTCGCTAATTAACTTTCATATCCCGACTACCGATCGTGAGTCACGCATTTTAAATAATCCCAATCGTTACATCTGCTTAAATTGAATTTGAGATTAATAGCCGACCAGTACAATGCGTCCTGCCCACGCAGCGCTCCCACGATATTCCCTATAATTGAATTTCTTATTGAATTACATTATAATTAGCTTCGATTATGTAATTAATGTTCTTCCAGTATTGTTTCTTGATGGATGGCACGAACATCCAACAGTTAGCTGCCATATATTTCAACTTATGACATGTAATAACTATAAGATTGATGGTGCACGACTGTTGAAAGCCGAAATTGGATTATTTCTCTTTGGTTTCTTTAATAACTCATCGTTTAGTGTTTTCGTTTATCAGCTGCTTATGTATATTGAAATTTAATTGACTGTCTCTGAGAGGAGCGTGATCGGCAGGTAATTAATCATGTTATCAAGTAGCAGGGAGATGTAACAACATGCTTATTTATATGCTAAAATATGGTGTTTATTGCAATTAGTTACGTCTGTACGCTTGCAGGCACATTCACAAAAGGGGGAAGTTCTATTTAAATGTTTGTTACCTTATGCTTATTCACTTCCATGCTGATTTGGGTGAAAAGAAAAAACGTAGGATGTACCAGCTGCTTCACTTCCCGCGCAGATCGTAAACGGCGATCGAGGGTAGGGACGAAAATCTGCCATCAACCAACCCATCACTATTTTGATTCCGTTTTCCATCTATCTATACGCCCTTCAACATGCTAAATGTGGCCATAGGGTCTTATAGACCTAGGCTCTGTCTACCCTGCAAGGGAAATAGACGTGATACTATGTATGTATGTATATGTTGTTACCTTATGAGGTAACAAAAAGTAAAAAAAAACAATAGAATTGAATAGTCTGTAATATTAGAATTGATTTGAAAAAAGTTTGTTTCAAAACGGTATGGTATCCAAACGAACCCATTTAAATCTTATCAAAATTGGTTTAGTAGTTTAATTAGAACGATCAAAATTTCTCCGTGTATATTGATGGGTTGAGTCCACGTCTGGTTGAGTTGCCCCTTTAAGTAAATGTCAAGTGTACATTTAGTCCCGGCATGTACTTACAAGTTATCTACGTGAAATATATCTTTTGTTTAGCAGATATGAGTAGACTTACGATACATACACTTGCATACACCCAAGGATGGTTGGCGGGATCCGGAACAACGTGTTAGCTGAAATACGTTGGGCTTAAAGGTGTATACACACAAAGCAAGGCAGATCATTGGCGTCTGTTATTGACTCATATGAGTAAGGCATGGTAATGACACTCATTAAATAGTTACGTTATATGATCGTCTGTCTGCTATTATACAGGTGATTTTCTATTACCCAGCAGTGTTTTGGTGTTGGAATCAGAATCCCTAATAGAGTATAGACCAGCAGGAAAAAAGGTAAAAATGATGAAAAAAAATTGAGCCTCCTATACAAATTCACCGATTAGCTAGTCAAATTTCTATGGAAAGCCTAAGATTTTTTTTTTTCATAAATTATCTTTTTTTTTTCTTGCGGATGTATAGTCTATTAGGGATTTTGATTCCAACATTGAAATCATCATTATCATATTAGCCGCAAAAAGTCCATTGCTGGACATAGGGGAGGCCAATTTTTGGGGAGGCCAAGGATTTCCAATACGACCGGTTGGCAACATTGAAATGTGCAAAATGTGCAAAATGCAAGTTAATTAAAAATTACCCTGTATATTATGCGTTACTTGTATCATAAATAATACACAAAGCCGATAGCGACGTAGTCAAATGGATTGATAGCCTTCCATTCACCCTCTAAGATTTCATCTTTTGCTGCATGTCTACATGAAACTATTCGCAAATAAAAATAATAATAACGAATCGCCAAATAAATGACTGAAGAACTCTTATGGCTTACCAAATGCACAACTTTATCCTCTGCGCGGGATTTTACGAAGATGCAGAACTCAAGTAGGCATTCTAAATTATCGTTAGATTGAAACGGCGCGGCGTTCCAAAATCTGTAACCACATGGCTTAATTTTTTACATTGTTGTGACCGAGTAAGTGTACGAGTTGAGTGAAAGTGTGTGAGTGTTCCAATTATATATTAAATTCATAACCCTTTTCATACATATATAGGGACATATCACACACAATTGAGCTAGCTCCACAGTAAGTTGTAAGCTTGTGTCGTAGGATACTAACTCAACGATACTCATTTTGTGATAGATACTTATATAAATAAACATCCAAGACCCAGGTCAATCTGAAAAAGGTCGTTTTCCACCATATGACGCATACGAGCATACGAAACACCTGGTGTAAGTGTCATCGTCACTCTTATGCATCATATTAGATTTCCGCCCATTCCTTCTGCCGGCTTTACTGGTACATTTTACGTTTCACTCATATCAGCATGGAAGAAGTGGTACGGTTCTCAAATTCCGTCTTATAATAAAACGAGGACCAACTTTAGCAGCTGGTTTAAACCATTACCCGACCAAAATAAGTCAACACTTATCACTTTGACATTTTCTCAACTGTCATTGTCAATTTTTTTAAGTTTAGTCCTAGTTTTGTAATAAGCTGGAGGGTTTCGTTTGATCAAATAGATATATACTTCGGTACAATAAATATTTTTATGTGAGATATTTTATACTATTACTGTGGGTAAATAAAAGTCTGTAAAATTGTTTCCATATTTTGTTTATTTAACACAATATTGATTAAAGTAATAGTTCCACAAGGAACAGTTTTGTAAAAGCTTAGATTTATTTTGTGCAGCTCTGTTTTGCTTCAATTCAGTGAAAAACTATTGGGATTCGTTCAATTCAATCAATAGTCATTTCTTTGGTGCAACTTAGAATAAAAGTTTTATAGGATAATTTATTTTTATATTATTATACATAACCAATTATGGGATATTATACATTGATCAATTGAATAAAACGATAGGTATTATTTTAAAGGTCCAAATGATACTGACGGCAAAGCTGAGCAATATTTTTCTTCTCGTACGATGTAGGCAGTTGGAAAATAGGTAATTCATTATGATATAACACATGATTATAAGCGCCTTTATTAAAAGGCATTGTAAAAAAACATAGTATATGTTTCATTTGACTCTTTGAGAAGAAAAATTGAGCCCTGAGAAATAACCACAATCCGTGATTATTTCCACTTTCACAATTTTATGATCAATTCCTCTTTTATTACAGCATCTAAAAGTATATATTGGTTTTATATGGTGAGAATATATCTAAAGGCGAGGTCACATCTCTGCGTTTGGGCGTTGCGTCGCAAAAATCTATGGCCCCAAACACATTAGCAGCACTTTGCTGTCGGCAGCAGAATTCAACACGTCGACCGATGCAGCCTACCAATGACTGCAAAAATGCTGCTGCCGAATGGTGCTGACAGCAGCACTTTGCTGTCGACCAGTCAACTGCAAGCTGTCGACAGCTGCCGTTAGCTTTTTCGACAGCTGCAGTTGTAACTTTTGACTGCTTGCATCGACAGCAAAGTGCTGTTTGTGTGTTTGGTGCCTATGACGCCGCACAACGCATCGTAGAAATTTCAGTGCGCTGCCGCAACTTACTTAACTGCGATGCGACGCGGCGCCGTCGCGCCACATGTCAGTAAGTGGTCTAAGCACACTTTGATCGAACTGCGCACGTTTAAGTTTTGATAGCGCATTACGATACCGACTACATGATACCCTTAGTTCAGGGACGTCCAGTCATTTGGGACAAAAATATTCAAGACTATACAAGACTTCAACGATAAACTGATAGTTAGCGTTTCGTCGTACGATGTCGTTTAGAGATGAAATTTTGGCATTGCGTCAACGCATTGCATTCTTGTGCGATATCGTATCGTATTTGCCGTACGACGCGACGCCGCAACGCAGTGATGTGACTTCGCCCACTGAAAGCGGAACCGGGGATCTGTGGATATAACCGGGAATCCCTTCAGATGTGAAAGAGAGAGAAAAAATTCCACTCATATATAGCGCTCCTCCAACACTTTGCTCCATTGACTATTGCACCAATACGTGAAGCTTTTATCAGCTTTTTAATAGAAAAAATAATCTTGCTATTTTGTCTCGCTCTAGTCTTCGTTCAATAGGGTATGTGTAAGATTTGTCCCCATTGTCGTCATTCATTTCATACAAAAATCACACGTAGACAAACCGATACTTCTAGAGATTCAAAATGAAAGAATATTTAATCAAACAATAGTCCGAATAGAGTTATTAGCCGTGTGGTTTCCGGAAGAGTAGATTAGGACCACTCCTAGTCTTCCCATGGAGGTCGTAAGAGGCGACTTAGAAAATACAAGCTAAACAAAGCTCAAACATCAATGAGACCTCTCCAACCCGTCTGGCCAGCGAGGAGAGTGTAGGCCGAATCCTCTGTCTGCTCTGGCCAAGTATGACTCCGGTAGTACAGAGAGGGTCATGCTCCTACAGTGGAGACTAAAAAGAATTGATGATGAGTTATTGAGAAAAAATCATAGCGTTAGCTAAGCGTCAGTACATTTTACGCAACACTCAGACTCTAATAGAAATATAAGGATTAAGGAATACTTTCGAGAAAGTGTGAATTAAGGCGATAATAACATTTCTAGAGCTGCTCCTTTAATTCTCCGGTTCAAAATTGTTTTAACAGTTTAGATTTATAAACATAATAAAACCATATCCAATTATTTCATTTTATTGTCAAACCATATCCAACATCAATTTTCTTTTTCACCCTTAGCATCTTAGTGAGTTCTACAATTTAATATAGGAAAGGCACGGCGGATGCACCGATTTTTTATTAACAAAATTATCACTTTAATACATTATAGCTTAAAATTATATTTAAGTACTCCTTAAGGCTACAATAAATAACAATAAGGCCTATATTGGACGGATTCGAGTAGCTAAACTATATCTTATTAAGAATTTGAACAGAGACATGTGAAAATTTCTTCATCTTACAAGAAAAATCGTCGTAGCCAAAACCGAGGTTTTATAATAATTAAAAATAGAATGAAAAATCATACTTCTTCGGTTTTATTAACTGACTTCAAAAGAAGGAGGATATCAATTCGATCCTTATGTATCGTACTTTTTCCTATTTTTAAGTTGAGGAGGAAATATACACGCTGTAGATTGAGTTATTTTCTTTATAAACATCTAGAACTAAGATTTAAAATAATTGTAGAAAATTGATTTAAACATGCATAAACCAAAGCAACTAGGAAAAATAAAATTTTTCATTTTGGACTTACGAGGAATTGAACCCTATACCTCAAAGACAAGAATGCCATCACGAAGTTTGATGATCATCCAGCAATTACAGGAGTTATTTGCACATTAAACAACTTTATTTTATGTTTTGTACAAAAAGTCTTTAAATGGTCATAGCACAGGATGTTGAAGAAATAATAATAACTGACAATAATAATATTAACCAACAATATTTACTACCTATCTTCTTTAGTATTTTATTGTTTATTAGATCTTACAGGAAACCATTGTGGTCATGCAATTACTTATTTTCATTACTGCCAATTGGTTTATGGTCATTGATCATTTAGCTTTACCGTCAAATCAAATAAATAAATATCCCTTATACGGTTTAGAAACGCGTGGCTACCAGAATTATTCGTATGTATTTGCTGTCTATTTATCGCGAGACCGCCCACGAAGTGCATATAGTTTTAAAAGATCTTTCGCAGGTTATGTTTGAGGAGCCGGATATCACAGTGGTCGCGAGCATTGCGCTTACGCATGTCAAGCATTGGAGCGTCCTTGATATCACAAAAGGTGACGGCTGAAAATCAGTGCTGGTCACACACAAATGTGTCCATGGTAACACTGAGCCGTCACCTATTGTAGTACACAACACACTAAGGTGTAAACTATTGTTTTTATAATAGTATTTTGTGTTGCAACAATAAATATTATTATGATTATTATTATTTAAGCAACTCTGGGCGAAGTCCCCACTGTGATTGATGACCGCAGTGGCATAAAATATCTCGAGCTCCTCCGTGCTTCGGAAGGTATGTTAAGCCGTTGGTCCTCTCTGTCATCATTGATGGCAGTCGTTAAGCAATGTCAGATGCCTTTAGGTAGCTTGAAATATATTAAACCAGTTTTGGCCACTTATACACACGAAAACAAACGAACAGGTTATGTACCTGCTTGTGGTTAGTTATTGAACAACTCCGTGCCCGGGAAGGCACGTTAAGTAGTCAGTTCTGTGAGACATAAAACATGAGCCGCCACTAAAGTTTAATTGAAAAATAAATTATAAACTTTGAGCAACCTCCAATACAAAAATCTTGTAAACGGCTGAACCGATTTTAATGAGACATGTCAATGAACCATTGCCAGGAAATTCGCTTTTAGAAAAAAAAAACGCGTCTAAATCGAGAGAATCAGAGCTAACACATAACGATCAAACTGAAAACAATCTGTGTGATTTGTCCGTATATATTTATTATATTTATTTATTTATTATAAACACCCATATTATTGTGACGTGGATTAAATATAGACGTTTTCGAAGGCCATGTAGAAGTAGAATCCAATTCACAGTCTCTGTTCAATTCAGCAGTAGCTTTATATAAAATCTCCTATACCCTAACTATCTTACAAGGTTTCAAACCGCAAGTACCATCTTACGATCAATTTTCTAAGTCCAAGCACTGGGGCAGCGAAGCTCAAGCTCAACTAATCAAGTCCGTCTGATGTCGTTGTCTGAGGATCTCCAGTCTCAACTCGTGTTCTCTTGCGGCCATCCTCAGAGCGGCTATACTGGAGCTACGTCGTTCTACTTCTGGAGCAGTAGTTTGGGCTGGTGGGGATTCGCTGCCGGGCGATATCGGGGGTGAGACAGGGGGAGGGTCGGGTGATTGTCTCGGGGGAGCCGCAAGGCCTGCGAGGAGGGAGTGGAAGGGAGGAGATGTAGTGTAGAGAGGTGTACTGAACATAGGTGGTCTTGGTAGTGGTGCCCCAAGATATTGCGCGCCGAGGACTGGTGCTCCAGCATATCTGTGAAATGAAGGAACTCATGTTAATAATGGTTTTATGGAAGTCAAATGCTTCGTAGTCACGTCTTTGTACGAATTTGGGAACGGAGTGCCGTTCCTAAATTACAAGGCAGAGTAAATACGAGTTTAGACAGAGAGAGTTAAGAGATTATTCGCTACTACCAATCACTTCATCAATTTAATGAGGGCTACTGTTTATTCTCAGATTGGCCCTTCAGGCTTGCATGCACGTATACGCGGCCCATCAGGCAATAATGAGAGTTTGCTGTCTCTCCAAGCCTTGCGCACACAGGCAACGCCCAAAGCCGAGGTTCGTCCCTCCTGGGGGACTTGTTTGGTGATGTTGTCTAAAAGGTTGAGGGCACTCTGCCCTCGCCTCAAACGCCCGATGAAGTAGCGAAAGCTCACTTGGAGTCTACGTCTAACAACATAGTCCTTCAGAAAAAAAATTTGCTTGTTGGCGCCGCTGTTAAGTATCTAAGTAAAGTTTATATTTCAATTATATTTAAATCCTTTGTCTACATAAACTTTATAATCTTATTACTTTCAACCATCGCTTCTAAAAATGATCCTATCAATTTTAATAATTTTGTATGCTTTGGAAATATTTAAGGAAAACACAAAAATATCCGCACGCGGTAGCCCTCATTTTGATATTGAAAGAGGAGTTCTTCAAGGTAATTGTCAATGTAATAAATGAAACCAGTTTCACCACATTTTCCTCACCTGAAGGAAGCCAAGGCGTTTGTGTCGAAAGGTTTCCTAAAGCCAAAGCCTAGCTGCGTGAAGGGGTTTGGCATCGAAGCTACCACTGACGGAGGGGGTGCGCCTCCCCCGGCCCCTAGGTAAGGGTTGTAGGGGTGAGCTTGAGGGCCCACTTTTTCCTGCTTCCTCCATTTCGCTCGCCGGTTTTGAAACCAAACCTGTAAAGAAGGATACGTTTTAAAACCTCTTTGTAAATCTCGACCAATGAAAGAACATGATTTAAAAAATTTACTAAGATTTTATCGGCAAAGGTTTTGTTTAAATAAATCAGGCACTCAATGGGACTGGCGATAGCAGTGAAAATAACACGTCACGCGTGACGCAAAAACACTTTGTCCCCCATGTTAGATATTTGACCTCTCAACCCCCAAGCGGCCCGATCGGTCCGCATAACAATAGAAAATCCATTGTGTGTGCGTTTCTCCCGCTTGATGGGAAAGAATTCCCGTTAATTAATTTTCGATTCTTTATATTGAAAATTCACAGTAATAGGTACACTATTTTAAAATTAAATAAATTAAGGGCACTTTACGGCGTGGCTGCTGCCGACGAGAAGAAGAGAAAGGGTAGAGTGGAGAGGGGCGCGGGTTGACAATTGCGTTTTGTTAAAATACTTTTAACACAATGAAGTGTTTATATTTTAACGATTACGACAACAAAGTATATAAGTATTTATTTATGACAATTCCTGTCATTCATTCATTCATTTCATCGACCATGCACACCCTAGAGTTCTTCGGAACCGCCTCTGAGCCTCTGACGTGGTTCCTTTAACGACTACCAGATGGCAGCAGGGACCAACGGCTTAACGTACCTTCCGAAGCACGAAATCATCTTTATTATCAGACAATCAGGTGATTCAAGCCTGCAATGTCCTAACCAAACTGGCATAGTCCTGTCTCACTCCCCGAGTCGGTATTGAATACATATTTACGTGCGGCGACCACTTCGAAGGTGAAAACCGAATAAATCCGGTAGGAACGACGCGCGTTTGGTCACATGTGTTCACCGACTTCAACGAATTCTGAATCGTTTGTACAGTGCCATAAGTATAAAATTGGCTTGCCGTAGATATCTAAACTAAAAGGTGCTGCGTTCTGACGCCAGCTAAATTACACTGTATCGCTAACTACATTGAGTTAATATTTCTTTAAATACCTTTGCAGAGTGCGTCTTCTGTACGTAAATAGTACTTATTCTGTGGTCTCATTTTGTCTACACATACTTGTGAGTAAATTTGACGCATCTGACAGACAACAATTAATTTTGAGACCATTTTGAGACATAAAATTACAATTACTTTTGTCCGATCTTTGAATTCTGACTGTAAGGTACGCTTCCACCAAAAGAAAAGCCAAGATAAGTTGCAAAGTATCCGGAGCAAACATTCAAATAATATGCATTTATGTAATATATAGATAAGTGTCTTAACCACACTTGACCTTAACGTAACAGTGTAACTCGTAAATATTTATTTTTTCTAAATTGCATTACAATTTTCATTCGCCCATTGCAATTTGTAATTATCTCCTATTAGTGTTAATATATGTAGTTATTACTGTTTACTGCGAATGAGGTCTACATGTCAATGGTCAGTAATAAAGTCATAATCATTATGTTAATTATCATACATGTACAGGTTGTTACAGTAAATTTTCATCTTAGGTATTTATCTGCGGCTATAGAGTGAGGAGGGATAACCAACCTGAGGTGGGAGAGCCTGTAACAACTTCGTCAAATCATTCTAGAGTATATAACATTCTGTCATAACAGCGAGCACCGCGTTCTGGGGCGCAACATCTGAATGTGTAACTAGGAAAATGGCTCAGGCATCACCTGAGCTATTTCGTTGGTTGTTACAGCAAAAATTACAAAATAAAGGTCTTTTTTTTAGCTATGATATTTTCTTTAGCAAACATTATCATTCTACAATTTAATAAATGTTTATGGGTGAAATTTTGTAAAACCTATAATTAAACCATGTAAATAAATAAAATTCGTCGTGTTATAAAAAAAGTGTGGGTAAGAATTGATGATAGTAGAGTTATTTGGTAAAAAGTATATATACGGTGGAATTAAGAAACCTTCTCTTTTTTAAAGTCGGTTAAGAAGTTATGTAATTGTTTTCTATTGTTACAAAGTTTCAGTGTAACGTATGCATGTGTAAGTGTAACCCCGACCAGTCATGACCTGGTTAAGTAAATCTCCAGAGCTTCTATTTCTTTTTTTCCTTAGAGAACATGGATAAAAAGTGAATAAAAACCATACAGTTAATAACTGAATCGATTAAAGTATTTTTATTTATATTATTTACTGGTATTTTGTTCAGAATAATATAATAACACTAAACATGAACTTCAAATGTTTTCAACTTGAATGTAACACGCTGTACATATAATTTGAGACCGGTCGGGGAATGTCGAGCAAAGAACATTCATACTTATCTTTGGAACATGGGACGCATTATTATTCTAAAAAAAAGTTCATAATCAATTTACAGTGTTCTCGAAAAATGTAATTCGAAAGAATGAAATTCTGTGCTTACGTTGATTTATGTCCACCAGTGTTGGGTATGTTCACTCTAATCGTTACACTTTGAGAATGGGAATGGTTCATATAACCTCATGCAGGGTATAAAAACCTTATGTAGGGTATAAGTACAGTATACACGGATATTTAACCCCCAATTATAGGTATAGGTAGCGAGAGCGCGGTCATCATCATTTCGAGTAGGTGTCACGGTCAATCGACCATGCACATCCTGGTGTCAGAGTTCATTCGAACCGCTTCTCGGCCCCTGACGTGGTTCCTTTAACAACTACCAGATAGCAGTCGAGACCAACGGCTTAACGTGCCTTCCGAAGCACGGAATAGTGTCTATTATAGAATATTGTATCGTTGAGTTAGTATCCTACGACACAAGTTCACAACTTACTGTGGGGCTAGCTCAATTTGTGTGATATATCCCTATGTATGTATTTATATTTAGCTGTTTTAAAAATGAGTGGACACACCCCGAATATCACATGCAATATTTATGATATCCAGCGATATGTCCGAAAAAAGGCATTACACTACTACATCATTATGCTAACTGGTATTTTATGGCAATTTAAATTAATTCACTTATGATAAATGCAGTTGTGTAAAAAATTAAATCGATTCTGAAAACGTTTGGATGCTGCACAAGAAACGCGAGCTTCAAAGTAATATCTATCTTCTGTTAAAGTAGCAAAGTTTATTTTTGTATAATTTGTTTTAATAAGTTTACAATGGTGATTACAAAATATGACTTCATACGTGTACGATGCGAATTTAAAATGTTGTAATTGAGGCGGACAAGCCAGCGGTATGTCGGGAGCGGACGGCGCGGTGCAAAAAGCGAGCGGGCTTGGGTGCTGAGTTTAATAGCTTAACAGAGCGCATTAAGGTAATGGCCAGTTGGAATGAGGTGCCTAAAATACCGCTCACTGGCAAATATCTTTCTTCCATGGACGCTAAAGTTGTGGAACTAACTTTATTAAATATATACGGACAAATCACACAGATTGAGCTAGCCCCAAGGTAAGTCCGAGACTTGTGTTATGGGATACTAACTCAACGATACTATACTTTATAACAAATACATATATAGATACACATCCAAGACCCAGGTCAATCTGAAAAAGATCATTTTCCATCTTGACCTGGCCGGGGATCAAACCCGGGCACTCTCGTATCGCTGGCGTGTTGACCTCTGCGCCACAGAGCTAGCCAATACCGCCATGGTTTTCCCGTGAGACACAATATGAGGTTCTTCAAAAAGGGCATGAAAAGATTGCTTTTTCTTTAGCAACGCGCGACTGGCATCCCTTATATTAATAAATAAATAAATATAAACGGACAAATCACACAGATTGAGCTAGCCCCAAGGTAAGTTCGAGACTTGTGTTATGGGATACTAACTCAACGATACTATATTTAATACAAACACATATATAGATAAACATCCAAGACCCAGGCCAATCTGAAAAAGATCATTTTCCATCTTGACCTGGCCAGGGATCGAACCCGGGCACTCTCGTGTCGCAGGCTGGCGTGTTGACCGCTGCGCCACAGAGCTAGCCAATGCCGCCATGGTTTTCCCGTGAGACACAATATGAGGTTCATCAAAAGGCATGAAAAGATTGCTTCAGGGTTAGCAACACGCGACTGCTCCCTGGTGTTGCTGGCATCCAAGTTTTTTTTTCCTGTGTGTAAGTGGCAAACGCTGGTGTCAGATTTTCCAACTTGCCTTAAGGCATCTGACATAGCTTGACGACTCCCTGCAGGCGTCCATAGGCTACGGTAACCACTTTCCATTAGGTGTGCCGTATGTCTGTTTGCCTACCTAGTTGTATTAAAAAACAACATGTATATATTTCTTATCATATTCGCCTCCGTGGTCCAGTGGTTAAGGCGTTTGCCTGTAGACCCGGGTGTCGTGGGTTCGATTCCCACGGGAAGCATACTTTGTTTAGTTGCTTCCAGTTTGGTTAGCACATTGTAGTCTTGAATCATCTGATCGTCTGCAAATAAAGATGAAGCCGTTGGTCCCGGCTGCCATCTGGTAGTGGTTAAAGAAACCACGTCAGAGGCAGAGAGGCGTTTCCGAAGAGCTTTGACACCAGGGTGTGCATGGTCGATTGATCGTGACATCTACTCGAAATGATGATGATCATATTAGCCGTTAGAAGTCCACCGAGTCTGATACCAGACTTCGAAAAGTGTAACACCGAATACCACGTACCCGTAAGTTTACTAAAACGAATCACTTAACAACGAATGTACCTACGCCAATACGAAAATCTTAGCACCGAAGTTCCACCGCTGGATAAAGGTTTCACTCAAGGATTCTTCGTTCCATTGGAGGATATATAAGACTGCTACTTCATCCTTATCCTTACTAATAGTACACTGTCGGAATTTGATAGAGCAGTATTGACTTAACTGTGTAACAATTAAGAGGTTATGTAAAGCGAATATAATTAGTCTTAGATGTCTCATGTTATGTATTTGTTAGTATGTAAGGTGACATGATGATATGATAATAAAAAAAAAAAACAAAGTAAACATAGAATGACTGGAAGATTTAGAGAGTAAATATCAAATACAAATCCTTCTCATGTCATGTCTCTTGCAATCATTTTTATGACTAAGTGTTTTCAACAGTTTGATCAATGAGATCGATCTTGTTTGAGGCTTGTTTGATAAATCCTTACTAATATTATAAATGCGAAAGTGAGTTTGTTTGTTTGTTACGCTTTCACGTCGTAACTACTGAACCGATCATCATGAAATTTTGCATACAAGTTCTCTGGAGTACGCAGAAGGACATAGGCTACCTTTTATTCCGGGAAAAAGTACTATTCCCGAGGGATCGACGTGGACGCGGGCGGAGCCGCGGGCGAATGCTAGTTATTTATATGTGACTCACGAATGAAGTCAGCTATAGGCCGGCACATTTCCATCATGTCATGACCTCCGGATGAGGTTGAAACATGTCGGCCTGTGGTTGACTTCGTACGTGAGTAACCCGTTCTTCACATATAAATAATGTTATTATCTCGCATTAGTTTTAATCAAAAAATACTGCTACTTCATTGTAGTAAACCATATTCATAAAACGGGTCCAAATTTTTTAAATTTAAGAAATATCTTTACTTATCTTATCCCGCGACCAAAAGGCTGGCAATTACCTGGCTCAAAGGATAAGCAGTCATCCAACGTTGCAATGCTGCCAGCCTTTTGGGCACGTTGCCGCCGAATGGCGGTTTGCAGGGACTATAAAAATTTTAAATATTTATTTTTTTAAGTACTTTTAACTATTATTCGTATAATACGTTAATTAGTATTATTTTATTAAATTTCATTATGTACTTTAAAAAAAAAAAAGATTGAATATCTTATTTTAAGACTATGAAAAGACAAACGGTTACAAGCGCAATTTTATCACCTTGCTTGTTCGAATCACCTGTTGTTATACAAGAAAACAGCAAATGTGCTCGTTTTATGAACATAGGCTTAAAAACATCACTCGTTACTCAATTACCGTATATATTACCTGCTGCTAATCTATTTATTGCTACTAATTTACTATATCCCGATAAAAAATACCTTTAAAACACTTCCGTTGTAATAATGGTGTTAAGTTACAGGCTTATCATCATCATCATTACAGCCGTATAAAGTCCACTACTGGACAAAAGCAACTTCCAAAGATACTTCGTTCTGTTAGGATGGCGCCCCGTGGTTTCTTTTTAAAAAAACACTTTTTAATTGCTACGGAAAGAACTAGATTATTACCACAAACTGGCAAAATACACTTAAAGTTACATAGGTGTTTACGTCACTGATGTTACTGGATGACTGACTGAATCCGAATGAAAAATTGTTGGGAAGGATAGGAAATGTTGGGTTTGGAAAGGGAATTAAGGTATTGGGATACTACTCACGGATGAATGGGGGGAAAGCAAGTAGCAGTTTGGGATGCCGCTTGGGATACACATCTGCAACCACCGGACCCATGACCTTCTTAATTCAAGGATTGCTTGTCTTTTTACTTTATTTTTAATACATGTAGTAAAGTAATTTCTCTAACAACAATTTGTGTAACCGCGGCTGTCCTGACGATGGCCAATTTGTTGGCTTGCCCTAGCCACTACTTGTACTGTGGAGGATTTAGTCGTGGCAAATGATCGTGGTGGAGGCCAAATACTTTTACTGTTTAGATGGCGCGACTTTGGAATGCTTATCCACATGGCAAGGAAATAAAAAAAAAACTTGTTACGTTGCATTCATTATCATCATCAGATCTTTTTAGTCTCCACTGCAGGAGCACGACCATCTCTGTACTACCGGAGCTATATGTGGCCAGAGCAGATAGAGGATTTGGCCTACACTCTACTCGCTGGCCCGACGGGTTGGAGAGGTCTCATTGATGTTTATGAGCATTCTTTAGCTTGTATTTCCTAAGTCGCCTCTTATGATATCCACGGGAAGAGTTGAAGTGGTCCGATTCTACCCTGCCGAAAACCACACGGCTATACGTTGCATTGCTACCAGGTTATTTGAAATCTTTTTTAAGATTCTGTCATATGTATGTGTGGTATTATCTTTATTGTATTTTTATTGGAGGTTCTTTTAATGTTTTTGCTGCACTGCACTAACCTTCAACTTTTTAAGTTTCTGAAAAGCATACCGCCTTTATACCTAAACTTTAGTTTTAATTTTAAAATTAATTCATTCCTTTATTAATTAATTCATATTCTGGTCAAATATAGTGAGAAGTCTAGCCATTTTGTTAAAAAAAGAATTCATATTTATACTCATACAAGTGTGTGAAAAGGAAGGCAATTATTATGTCTACATATGTCTTCCCATTTTAAAACGAGATGTGTTTTTATGGCTCCTGTAGCCTGACTTTGTATACCTCGCAAAGGATGAAGACATGATTCAGTAACTGTAAAAGAAGATTGCTTTTCCGTTTCGTTGCGTGCGAATAACAATAATTTTCTTCGTAGCTAATAGAATTTTCTTTAATTATGTCAGTTTTTATTACTGTTAATCAAACCAATAAAAATATAAAATTCATTTAATTTAGATAATTTTTAACTGTATATTTTTTTATAATCTTTACTAATATTTTTGCATCACGCAATTTAGTAATAACTGAACCGACTTTACGAATAAGAAGGAATTTATCAATACGTTACTTTATTTCACGAGTAAAAAAATCTGTTTGAAATGTAATGAAATAGAATTTTCTTAAAATTTGGATATCATGTTTTTTTTGAACGTCGTATTATTATTTTTAATATTGGCAAAATCGATAAACTACTAGCGTTTCGGAACGACCACTGCTGAGAAGAATACGCCGAAAGAAACTCAGTCCAGTTTTGTATGACCTCAGCTCAGGGTTTGACCTATTAAGGGGTACCTAGTATTATATTTTAATTTGTTACATCGACATATGAGATTATGTTACATCGATTAGAATTGTCATTTCCGTTCTATCTTGTGTACTTATAAAATAAACAAGCTTTTATTCGCGGCTTCGGTCATATTTATGTGGATCCCTCGGGAATAGTACAACTTTTTTCCGGTGTGAACGGTAGCATATATCCTTTCCTGTACTCTAGAGAAAACGTATGCAAAATTTCATAATGATTGGTTAAGTAGTTATGACGTGAAAGCATAACATACAAACAAGCTCACATTTACTTATAATACAAGTTCGGATAAAAAATAATAATACAAAAACATTGGTATGTATGCAAACTCAGGTAGCATGAAATTTGAATCTCGAATAGTTTCTAATGTTTTCGCGATTGTTACACATTTAAATAAAATCACTTTAATACGGTATTATTACGTATATTACATTATTTTACACCTAACGTTTCGAAAACTTTACAGTTTTTATGGTCGCAGGTAGACTAAGTTGACATTTGTTTTTTGTGTTATAAGAACTATACAAAACTACCGCCTACAATATTTATCGATAACGTTCCGGATGTACGCAGTATTGGCTCACGGTATCTGAAGGTCTTGCAGACTTGTGATGAGCTTGAGATTTTATTAAATTGATGACAGGATCTCGAATCTTTCTATTATAATGCTAGATCCACTTACAACGATAAAAAAAAAAATGCTTATAAATTGAGATGTTCCAAGTTGTACTACAAATTGTAATGGTAAGCATACTTTGTCGCAATAATGCAACAAATTACAAGGCTTTATCTCAACACAGCTGTATTAATTTGTATTCGCAATCGTACAAATCGATTGAGCAAAATAAACCATAGCGATACCCAATGACCGGCTGCGGGCGCAGCGTCTCTTTTTAAAAGATCTACTAAGATCGTCGAATTAAAACGATGGAGGTGGTATATTTGATGATTATTATCATTTATATAATAAATATACACTTTGTACTTGAATACACATACACATCTTAGTTAGCCGAAAGTCAACGATACCTACTATATTTTTATAACAAAAACATATATAGATATACCGGGACCTCCAGTGTGGCAGGCGTGATGACCACTAGGCCATAGAGTTCGTTAAATAAAATCATATTTATTGTTTTGTTAAAACGAACGCTAAGGATCCTATTCCTACTAATAGAATTAGTACCTTATATATGTAGATGGGAAAGACGTTTGGAAGTCATACTATTGACCTGAGTAGTTAGTCAAAAGTCACACTTTTGATGTTTGTAATTCAATCTCGATCTAAAGAACTGAACGGATTGATACCTTGACATATACTCGTAGATAGACCCATCTCTCTTGACATACAGAACATTTTTATCACGAATTAAGGCTCCAGAGAAATGCACACTGACGAAGTCACGGTAAACAAAAATTTGTAGTTATACTTATTGACAAATATTTTATTAGGTTCAGAACCTAAAATTGTTTGATAAAAATTGTTCAGAACCTAATTTTGCAGTTACTTCGATGTGCAAGTAGGAATATGTCATTGATTATCTTTTTAAGTGCGATTACTTTTTGTAAGGAATGTTGAATGTTCTGTTTAAACATTATTTTGGTTATTACCAACATAACATTTTAAAAGGAAAATTGCTCTTAAAAACAAAAATCTTATGTATAACTTATCTGTAAATACCAGAAATGAGTTTAATAAATCCACGTTATATAGATTCCACAAATTCCCAAAAATAGCCACTTAAATTATTAATTAGATGGCAGATAGTAAATAAATTTAAATAAAATTAAAAACCTTAGATTTTACTCAGACAATTAAGTAATTTCTTGTAATTAGCTGACAGATAAATACTCAGGTCAATAGTATAATATTCAATAATTAATAACCATAATTAATCTGTCCATCCCCATAAAAACCTCAATAGGTTTTTATGAAGTGAAGCAATAGTTCCCATGTCCTCAGTTGATTCAATGATCTAGAATATGAATAGAGGACATGGGAATATCACTGATTGAAATCACCTGATAATAAATTGAAATGGGAAAAAAACATGACAATAGGTTTTATTAGATAATGGGACAACCACCACGATGATCATTTTATTCCTTTTACTCCTTTATTAGATACTAGCTTTCGCTCTCGGCTACGCCCGCTTCAATGTCGATCCCTCGGGAATAGTACTTTTTCCCGGGATAAAAGGTAGCCTATGTCCTTCTCCGTACTCCAGAGAACTTGTATGTAAAATTTCATGATGATCAGTTCAGTAGTTACGGCGTGAAAGCGTAACAAACAAACAAACAAACTCACTTTCGCATTTATAATATTAGTAAGGAAAGGATAATGATAATTAAAAAATCTCTAACTGTACTTCGCTTTGGTTTCTTATTTTTGCAACAATTTTCTTAATTTATAGAATTAAGCTATTAAACGTAGAACGCAGAAGTAATACGATTCATTTGCGAGCGTTTGTGTATAATATGTATTAGTATGTTTTATATTTCTAAATTGATGCTAATTTGAAGTTATACTTCCTAATGGCATATTATACTTCCTAAAACCAAGACAATAATTAATCGTGTTTAGAAAGAATTTGAACACAATACTATTACATATTTCTTTTAACAAACTTTTCAAATTCTATAACCCCTAATCGGATGTATGAAACTGTACATTTATGTTCACCAATGAAGTGCCCATCCATAGGTATATTATAGTGTCACTAACTTATACATCAGAAAATCGCGATTGGACGACGATCTATAATCCAGATAAATGTTGATATAGGGAACTACTAAAGCAAGCTACGCCACTGTGTAGTGTACAGTGTACCTCACTCATTTGTAAACTAAAATAAAAAATAAAATAAATATATTCGGACAAATCACACAGATTGAGCTAGCCCCAAAGTAAGTTTAAGACTTGTGTTATGGGGTACTAACTCAACGATACTATATTTTATAACAAATACATATATAGATAAACATCCAAGACCCAGGCCAATCTGAAAAAGATCATTTTCCATCTTGACCTGGCCGGGGATCGAACCCAGTCACTCCTTGTCGCAGGCAGGCGTGTTGACCGCTGCGCCACGGAGCTAATCTGGAAATATTAAAAAACTAGGTCTGACAAGCTAATTATGAGAATGTTCCAGCATTGTTCGTCTACATCAAATCGATTATTAAATAGCTCTGTAGTAGAGTTATCGATCCATTTTCATATGAATCAACTCGATAGTTTTAGAACGATTATAAGCTCGGTTTCAAAATGGAGAGAATTCAAAAAAAATCTTTATTTCTTATTTTCAGTCGACAGTCGGGTTTCAAGGTCGTACGTGAAATTCAATAAAAACTGATATTGACTTGCAACAAGAACTTTTGTATAATTTCTTCGTTCATAAAACGATGGCCTGATTTTGAAGTAGCAGTGGACGATTTAAATATATCCATTCTTAAATAAAGCAAGAAAGTTTTGTAGTCCCAGCGCTGAACAAAAATCACTTCTTCCTTCTTTCATTCATACCTGACTGAAAAGACTAAACTAGCTTTTCTGGAATCCTTCTAATCTATAAATGTGTCTATCTATAAATGTATTAAATAAACCGGGTATAATGTGTAATTGATATACCGAAGAGGTGTCTCAGTACGTTAATATAATACAGTAATAATAGGAGCAAAAAAAAACACGTACCGTAGTACGTAAATACGTAATTTGTCGTACTAAAAGTGTACGGTCGATCAGACAATTTGTAACGTAATATCATATTTTTCCAAGATCCTAGCATTGATCCCAGGGGAAACATACATACATAATATCACGTCTTTTTCCTTTGCGAGGGAGACAGAGCCTAGGTCTAATTAGACCTAGGCTCTGTCTTATGGTCACATTTAGCATGTTCTTCTAGAGGGCGTCTAGATGGAAAACGGAATCAAAATAGAGAATGGATGCTATTCGTATCGACTATTGACATGATTCCGTAGATTTTAGCCCAATCCCTCGATCGGCTTTAACGATCTGCACGGGAAGAAAAGCAGCTAGCACATTCTACGTTTTTATATTCGGAATACGGTTACACGCTGTAGATGATAAATATGTAATTATTTTACAAGATTTGATATCGATTAATTCACTGGCGACTTATCATATCTTTGTTGCATGATAACAATTATAGAATGAATATTTTTACATTCAGTTTCAGTTATCTGTGAAATTATCTAAATATAGACCGATATCTACGATATCAGTGTGACGTCAATGTTATTTACGTTACATTGAATAAAAATTAATGAAATGAAAAATGTTGATTTGGTGTATACAATTACAAATAAAAAATCAACGGGTTGCACGTTGCACCACGGGAGTACGCGGCGCCGGCGGTCATGACGATGTGATTTTTAGGTAAGCCAGTTGGACGGAAGATTTGACACTGCGTCACGTGAAAAATCCTTACTAATATTATAAATGCGAAAGTGAGTTTGTTTGTTTGTTTGTTTGTTTGTCACGCTTTTACGCCGTAACTACTGAACCGATCATCGTGAAATTTTACATACAAGTTCTCTGGAGTGAAGACATAGGCTACCTTTTATCCCGGGAAAAGTACCAACCCCGAGGCATCGACATTGACGCGGGCGGAGCCGCGGGCGATAGCTAGTATTTAATAATTATGACATAAACAAAAAGGATAGGTACATTGAATTATCAGGTGTATATACATAATATGTAGATAATTTTAAATAGCACAGTTCAGCTGCTTGTACTAGTTTGATCATTAAATAAATACTTCTTGAGATTTTGCCAATAAGTAAACGGATTGGGGATCGGATGCGAAATATTTCGATCGCTTAGCTGTTGATCGGACCAAAGGCCGTGTGGTAGATAGATATTATTGATACTGATAGAGATTTTGCGATATTGAATTCAAAACCTTGTGACTGATTACGTTAAGGCGATACCACTGTAAATAAGGTCGTTCTGAACCTTATTTATCTCGCAAAATACTTAAATTAGGAGTTTCAAATCTAAGTAATATGATTTTTGACTATTTCATCTCCAAAAATTGAAGATGAAAACACGTTTTGATAAAATTTTCTCGATAGAAATAATTTTTGAAAAATGGTCTTCGTTCGCAGAGTTTTTGTTATTGTAGCTCAAATGCGACGAATGAAATAATGATTTTTAGACTAAAAGATAGGTTATTAGTAATTCATCAAAATTTAAATATGAAAATACAATTAACCGGTCTGATTTTATATAAAATAGAAATAACGAATTTGGCGCTTACGTTTTTTTCTTTGAGCGACTCGAGACTATCTCCTATCTCATCATTCACGGGCTAAACCGCCAAGCGCTATCCCTTGCGCGCACTTGATCAGTCCTTTGCCGAGCGAAGGTACCAAACATTTGAGTCCTCGTCTTAACACGTATTCCTTATTATGAGTCTAATAAGGGTTAAGTTAGTTAAGGGTAAGGGGTAAGTTGTTGATCTGACCAAAAGCCGTGTGGTAGATAGATATTGAATTAAAATTTACCTTGTGTGTGACTGATTACGTTTACACGTATGACTGGTTTAGTTTACACGTATTCCTTATTGTGAGTGTAAAAAGGGTCACGATCTGACCAATACAGCTAAAATGCAGCTAGAGTTTGATATACATTCAGGGTAATATCAGCAGCAGTGGATATCCACCTAGGTACCACAAGGCAAGTACCTCGGGCCTCAGCCAGTGTCGAGATTTCGCTAGAGTAGGGGCCTTTGAAGAAATCCTGTAACACGGATCTCTCCCGCGACTTCGACTAGCACTTGACCATTCTTCTCCCGATAAAAAGCACACACCGGGGTAGATAATCTTTGGTCTGTGCCATCTGCCCCGTTGATCGTTGGGGCAGATCTACCGGGGTCGATGAATCAATTTTTCCCAAGCGTCCCATCACCGGGGCAGGACCACCGGGGCGGATGGGAGTTACTCGTTGATATGTCCTTGTAGTTGGTGTTTTACTCTGCCTACCCTTATAAGCAGATCAACATTGGTTTATGGCTAACAAACAAACTCTCTTTCGAATTAATTTAATTGGTTAGAGAGACTGAAGCCAACGATAGGGTGATTATTAGTGTTGTCGGGTCCAATTTGTTTTAAATCGGTACATGAATTAAAAAAAATCGTGATTTAGGTTTGCAGATCGGGACAGTGGCGTGACGATTTGATGACGTAGGTTTGAATTATGCTTCGTATATCCGATAAGTTCATAATACGAAGATCTCTTCGTATTATCAATACAAAATTGATGAACTTATCGGATATTATACGGAGCATAATTCAAATGTATAAAGTCAAAGTCAAATATTTTATTCATCGTAAGATATTTTAAATGCCATTTGTTCATCGTTAAATAAAACATTATGCCTTCTCCAAAGCTGCCTTAACTCAATGGAAAAGCGGTTCATTATGGTATTTGCAGAAAGTACAGTTCAGTTCGACTGATTAGAGGCTGGCTGATATAAATTTGCATCAAACGCTTAGATGCCGTTGGTTAGAATTCTGCTCCCGATACCCTATAAGCTCATCAGTTTGGTGTTTATTATATGAATATCCATCTATACAACATTATGCCACCTCCAAAACTGCTTCAACTCAATGGAATAGTAGTTTATTATAGTAATTGCAGCAAGTACAGTTCGGTTCGACTGATTAGAGGTTGGCTGACATGTCCTTGCAGGCACGGTATTAGACGCCGTGGGATGTGGGTGTTGTTTTATCCCGGGCTCTGCAATTTGCAGTTCTCTCTGTGGCTTTGTATGGCATTAAGTGACGACGGGAATTTTTTGTTTTGAATAAAAAAAAATGTTTTTAGCCTAATCAATCAGTTTTTACATCAATTCATTTTGATACTTCGATGAGGCCAATTATTTGATAGTGGATTTTGTTTGTTCTACTAGAGGGTATATACTTATCCTTATCGTTACTAATATTATAAATGCGAAAGTGAGTTTGTTTGTTTGTTTGTTACGCTTTCACGCCGTAACTACTGGACCGTACATCATGAAATTTTGCATACAAGTTTTCTGAAGTGCGGAGAAGGACATAGGCTACTTTTTATCCAGGTCTCGCGGGATCGACATTGACGCGGGCGGAGCCGCGGGCGAAAGCTAGTTATACATAAATTTGGCTGGTTTTTATATTTTTGCTTGAATGTGTAGTTAAATTCGTTTCATTCGTTTAGTTAAAAAAAACATTCAGGGAGATTTTTAAAATAAAATGATTTGTCCATGATACATATCTCTAGGACTGATAAATACCCTCTTGCATGGGCCTCATATATTGTTTATATAATTAAACTTAAGGCTGAATCTAGTATTTTTATTAAATTCAAATAAAATGAACTGCTAGAACACAATCATTAGAATATGCACCAATGACGCAGGCTATAAAAATAATGAATAGAGTGTCCCGAGATATTGATCTGTTTCAGTGTACACTGGCGGAATTTGATAGAGCAGTATTGACTTAACTGTGTAACAATTAAGAGGTTATGTAAAGCGAATATAATTAGTCTTAGATGTCTCATGTTATGTATTTGTTAGTATGTAAGGTGACATGATGATATGATAATAAAAAAAAAAACAGAGTAAACATAGAATGACTGGAAGATTTAGAGAGTAAATATCAAATACAAATCCTTCTCATGTCATGTCTCTTGCAATCATGTTCATGACTAAGGGTTTTCAACAGTTTGATCAATGAGAAACTTGTTTTAGGCTTTTTTGATAAATCCTTATCTATTCTATACATATAATAAAACAGTAAAATTATTTTGTCTGTACATTTCGAATTTTTGACTGAAATGGATAGAGGGACACTTAAAAAGAACAATAGAAAGCAAAAAAATTTTTTTTGAATTTCTTGTCTGTCTGTCTGTCTGTCTGTCTGTCTGTCTGTCTGTATGTATGATCACGATTATTTCCGAAAATACTGAACCGATTTACTTTAAACTTTCAACAATTGCTTTGTTTTAACTCAGTTTAACATTTAAAGTTTGTTTCATAAAAATCGGTTCATTAAAAAAAAAGTTATCGTCATTTGAATGAACTCAAGGCATGAGTTTGCCTGCAAACATATAGCAAAAATAAAATAAAATAATAAGTGACATAAGAAAATTTAAATCCAAAGTCAATTCATCATCATTATACGACAGCATTATACCTATCCATACTATCCATAGTAATCCATACTAAAAAAAAAGGAGAAGCTGACTGACTGACTGACATATCAACGCAGGGCCTAAACTATAAGGGTTAGGAACTTGAAATTTTGCACAAGGGTTCCTTTTATAACGTAGGGGAACACTAAGAAAGGATTTTTGGAAATTCATCTCCTTAGGGGGAAAAACGGGTTGCAAAATTAGTATGAAACTTTGTTGTTTTTGAAGTTATTCGAATGAAATTCAGCATGAAGGTTCTTTACTGAAAGGTATGAAACACGAGTAAAATATTTTTCTCAAAAATCATCCCTTAAGGGGATATAACGGGGATGCAAAGTTAGTATGAAACTTTCCGTTTTTGAAGTTATTCAATTAAAATTCAATATTAAGGTGTTTCACTGTAAGTCATAAACTAATGTATTTCGGGAAATTCTACTGTTCCTGAGAAATCGACACTTACGCGAGAAATCGGCAAACCTGACTTATATATCAACGCACAGCCGAAACTACTGTGCGCAAAAACTTGGTTGAAATTTGGCACAGGGATTCTTTTTATGATTTAAATGAGCACTAAGAAAGGATTTTTAGAAAATCAAAGGGGTTGAAGTTTTATGGAATTTTCTCATTTCTGGACTTAGAAGTTTGAAAGTAGGTACGCAAGTTCTCAATTAAAATTAAAAAAGATCTGTTTAGGTGAACCAGACAACATTCTCCCTTGAAGGGGTAAATAGGGGGTAAAGTTTGCATGGAATTTTTCCATTTCTAGACTTAGAGATATGAAAATAAGTACCTATATACGTTCTAGGTAACAATTAAAAAAGATCTGTGTAGATGAAATGTACAAAATTTCCCCCTTAAGGGATAAGGGGGGGGGGGATTGTATGGAAATTTTCTCATTTCTGGACATAGAAGTATAAAAATAAGTATATATGTTTACATTACAATTTAAAAAGATCTGTGTAGTTAAAATGGTCGAAATTTCCCCTTGAAGGGGTAGAATAGGTGGGGTAAAGTTTGTATGGATTTTTTTTATTTACTTAGAAATATGACAATAAGAAGTTCTCCATTACAATAAAAAAATATCTGATATGAAATGGGCAAAATCCCCTCCTTAAGGGCTAAAGATCTATGCAGGTGAAATGTATTAAATTCCCCCATAAGGGGAAAAGCAAAGGGGCAGGGGTTTGTATGGAATTTGTATCATTTCTATTGTTCCCAAGGGAACGACATTAACGCGGGCGGAGCCGCGGGCAACAGCTAGTCCTAACTAATATTATAAATGCGAAAGTGAGTTTGTTTGTTTGTTACGCTTTCACGCCGTAACTACTGAACCGATCATCATGAAATTTTGCATACAAGTTCTCTGGAGTATGGAGAAGGGCATAGGCTATCTTTTATCCCGGGAAAAAAGTACTATTCCCGAGGGCTCGACATTGATGCGGGTGGAGCCGAGGGCGAAAGCTAGTTAATAATAAATTAAATGATAATTTAGTTACCTGTATTCTCGCTTCAGTCAACCCGATCTTCATTGCTAGTTCTTCTCTGAAACAATGAGATTTTTTTGTTTGTATAAGTGTTATAATTCTACTGGGCTATATTTATTAAACTCCCTGATAATATTTTAATGTCAGAATCAGATACCTTGATATAATAGAGAGATCTATGGCAAGGCTATTTTTTTTTCATAATTCCGTTTTTCTTGCCAATGTATATTCTAAATATTAGTGATTCTAATTCCGTCATTAAAATATTGCCAGCGAGTACAAAATCACTATATTTAAAGAAAATGAAAAAGCAATAATTGCCTCCCTAATCATTGCAATCGATTTCCACCTTTAGGCTAAATATGCAGGCGTACCTGACACGGGGCTATCTTAAGCAGGAAATGATATCGCTGTAATCCTATTAATAATAATTATACTTTATCTATATAATGCTAAACAGCTACAATACGTGATATGGGAACATTATTTATATCCAGATTAAGAGATATATATAAAATTATCCATTTGAACCAATTAGCCAAAGTGCAGGCCATGGTTTTAGCCATACATCGTACATGACGGGATGTTGATTGTATGTTGTAGATGTTGGTGTGGAGATACAAGATCACGTCACGTAGAAAGTAGTTTATTTCTCTCGCAGTTACATGTTGATAGTTGTTTCCAGTTTGGTTAGGACATTGCAGGCTTGAATCACCTGATTGTCTGATAAAAAATAAGCATGATCGGCAGTATTGTTCTGAACAGTTTAGATCGATTTCTGTCACGGTTCTAGGAAGAAATTGCCTTAACATCAGAAAATCGCGTTGGGGTGACTGTCTATATTGCTTGAAAGGGCGTGTTGTACTTACTCGCCTTAAGAGGCTATCGACCTAACAGCTAGAGGTTTCTCATATTGGTAACAAGACTTACCTTGTAAACATAGATCTACTTTGACAATATAATAATACTACTTATAAATAAAACCAACTAAAAATAAAATAACCTGACTTACTTAACTAAAAGCAACCATTATAAACAAAAAATGTCCTGCAGTTTGTTGTCACGCGGAAGGGTACCTAGAAGGCTGACAGCATTGCCACGTTGGATGGCAATGCTAGACTTACCTAGTAAAAACATCAGGGTAATGCGTCCTTGAAAAGGCCTTCTCCAGTTCCTCTAGCTGGAAACTTGTGAAGGTCGTCCTATATCTTCTTTGCTTCCTCTTAGGAGCGAAGTCATCAGCATCATCGCTGTCGGCAGACCCTGGTGGGGGGCGCTCGGAGGGGGACTGGTCTGACCGTGTCAGCTCAGGGGTTGTTCGGGGAGAGTCGTCCTTTGGAGGCTCGGAGACACCCATGCTGGTGTACTTGTACGATTGGTCATGTGAATAGTAATCTGTAACAAAGAAAAATTTAAATAAATATATACTTATAGTAACTTAACGATACTATACTGAAGTATAGTAATAGATACATATATAGACAATAATCTAATAATAATAACAACGTTTCTGTCGATTGTATGTTTATGTGTGTATTTTTACTGATTTTTTCGCTAGACTGCATTGAACCACAACTATTTTAAAATTTCTGAATAGCCAAAGGTTGACTGGAAGAAATCGCTTTAAGCGATAAGCCCGCCTTTGTACCTTGTTTTTGTTTTTATTTTAAGTTGGCGCAATAAAGAGTTTATTCATTCATTCATTCATGAATAACCGGAGATTGAGCCCGGGAACCTGTGTTTAGAAAGTACTTGCCAATAAGCCACAGTAGTTGTCAAATACAACGTCGTCATATAATACTGTGTTTCTCTACCTGGTATTTGTACTTTTAAAATAATAGAAGACTTCACTAAGATATCGAATGAATCCATGTAAACATGGGCTGTAGAGTATTACTGGTCAAGCGTAGACATTTTGCTAACTTGTGAACCGTTTATTCGTCAAGCGGTGCAGAATAGTTCACTTATCAAGCTAAATAATTTTGGGAGCGGTAAAAAACCGCTTCTCCAGTCGACAAAATTATATTCCCTTCCCAAATACATAAAATTCCTATCCTTCGATGCGATGGGCAGCAGCGTCGGAAGCACAAGAAGCCAAAAAACTGCGCTCGCCCACCCGCCATTCAAGCGTGGTGAGTATGGTAATATCCTCCCATGGCGTTCCATAGAATCATTGGGATAGGCCCTTATTCAGCAGTGGACTTTTTATGGCTATAATGATGATGATGATTATTATTATTATCGGGATTAGTTTTAAGAAAGATTTAGTTAGTGTTAACTCGAAAAAGAAGGCGGTAACCGGAACCCAACCTTCTTAGCATTATTGAACATTATTTCTGATAGCAGCGATATGTAAAGGTACTATCGAGATCAAAAGTCGGTCACGTTTGAACTTTATGCCAACGCGATAAGGTTCAAACATGACCATGCACTTATAACTTCGATGGTACATACATATAAATCACGTCATTGTTACCTTACGGGCTAGACAGAGTCAGAGTTTACCGCGAGGATGGAAAACACTGTCAAAATAGAGTTTAATAGCCGCACCCGCATCTTATTGATATGATATCTTCTAATTCTTGCCTATTGATATAATTCTCGCACATTCTTTTCTCGTTTTATGATCTACGCGGGAACAGAAGTAGTTGGTAGGTTTTTGCTTATCTTCCAGTACAGCATGAGAGTCATAAATATGATTTATGACAGCCACATTTTCTATAGCATTTGTACTGAAATCCATACATTTTGCATACACATGGATTTAAGCTAATAAATAAATCCGTTTCTATTAAAGTTGTATATGAAAATGATAGTTAAGTAGGTAGATAATTACTTTAGAACTGCATTTATTGCTCAAGCCGGGGTCAAACCGATGCGACATTTGGACCTCAACATGCTAATCTTAGTGAAGGCATGTGTGGGAAACACATTATTATTTCAAAGCCGCGGTAATTGATTATGCAGAAGAAAATCACTTAGCAACCTTTTTATTGACTAGTTAAATAAGTCATTATCCGTGCAGGCTTGACATAAATTAAAGGTCTACAGATATGAGACTACGTAGGGAGGCAAGATCATGACTTGCGGCAACTGGCAAGTTTACATTTCTCAGCTTGGCCCTTCAGGCTATGCATGCACGTATACGCGGCCCATTAGGCAATATGAGAGTTTGCTTTCTCTCCAAGCCTTGCGCACACAGGCAACGCCCAAAGTCGAGGTCCGTCCCTCCTGGGGGCCCTTTGGTAATGTTGTCTATATAGGTTAAGGGCACGCTGCTCTCGCCTCAAACGCCCGGTGAAGTAGCGAAATATCACGTGGTGCTCCCCCATGAGAATTTACATAACTATTTTTATATTCTAAGTCTAGAAATGGAAAAATTCTATACGAACTTTACCCCCTGTTTACCCCTTCAAGGGAGAATGTTGTCTGGTTCACCTAAACAGATCTTTTTTAATTTTAATAGAAAACTTGTGTACCTACTTTCAAACTTCTAAGTCCAGAAATGAGAAAATTCCATAAAACTTCACCCCCTTTGATTTTCTTAGTACTGATTTACATCATAAAAAGAATCCCTGTGCCAAATTTCAAGTTTCTGGGCATAGTAGTTTCGGCTGTGCGTTGATATATAAGTCAGGTTTGCCTTTGGCCTGCGGCTCCGCTCGCGTAAGTGTCGATTTCTCAGGAACAGTAGAATTACCCGGAATACATTCGTTCATGACTTTCAATTAAAACACTTTAATATTTCAATTGAATAACTTCAAAAACGGAAAGTTTCATACTAACTTTGCATCCCCCCCCTTTTACCCCCTTAAGGGATGATTTTTGAGAAAAATATTTTACTCCTGTTTCATGCCTTTCAGTAAAGAACCTTCATGCTGAATTTCATTCGATTAACTTCAAAAATGGCAAAGTTTCATTGCTTACTTTGCACCCCTATTTTACCCCCTTAAGGGATGATTTCTAAGTAAAATATTTTACTCGTGTTTCATACCTTTCAGTAAAGAACCTTCATGCTGAATTTCATTCGAATAACTTCAAAAACGACAAAGTTTCATACTAACTTTGCACCCCATTTTTGGAAATATATCTCCTAAGGGGGTAACCCCTTAGGAGATGAATTTCCAAAAATCCTTTCTTAGTGCTCCCCTACGATAAAAAGGAACCCCTGTGCAAAATTTCAAGTTCCTAACCCTTATAGTTTAGGCCCTGCGTTGATATGTCAGTCAGTCAGCTTCTCCTTGATTTTAGTATGGATTACTATGGATAGTATGGATAGGTATAATGCTGTCGTATAATGATGATGAATTGACTTTGGATTTTAATTTTCTTATGTCACTTACTATTTTTTTTTTGTTATATGTTTGCAGGAAAACTCATGCCTTGAGTATGAACTCAAGGCATGAGTTTTCCTGATCTAAAATTTGAATGATCAAATGACGATAACTTTTTTTTTAATGAGCCTATTTTGATGAAACAAACTTTAAATGTTTTGCTGAGTTAAACCAAAGCAATTGGTGAAAGTTTGAAGTAAATCGGTTCAGTATTTTCGGAGATAATCGTGATCATATATACAGACAGACAGACAGACAGACAAGAAATTCGAAAAAAATTCTTTTGCTTTCTATTATTCTTTTTATGTGTCCCTCTATCCATTTCAGTCAAAAATTCTAAATGTACAGACAAAATATTTTTACTGTTATATTATATGTATAGATAATTAAATACTCAAGTTGAAATAAAAATGCAGCAAAGTTCAGGACTAACTCTGGTAACTATATGACTCAAAAACACGATTTCGTTAAATTTTCTCGATAGAAAAAAATTGCAAAGTTGCCTCCAAATCACGTCTAATTTACTCGGTATATAGCATTATTCACCAAATACATTAAAATTAACCTTGAAACTTTTGATTATTATTGCATTACAGATAAGGCAGCCATCATATGTTTTTCTTTTTCGAATAACCCTTGAATATTCCTAAAAAACGAAAATATCCAAAGTAGCCAACGCGTTTAGACCATCCGCGTTTGTACCGCCACGACCTAGGCTTTGTCTAAACTGCAAGAGAAGAATGTATGAATAGAGGTATAATAAACTATGTAACTTGCTATTTTAGGTACCAGTTCTGCTGAGGGAGATAAGCGAATGTCACTTCTGTAGATGTTTATTTTGTGTTTGCGGTTTGAAATGGCAGCGCACTTCTAGCATTATTGTCATTCGTTTTTGCTGCTTAAACTAATTATAGATTGCCGGCTCAGTTGGGAGGGTTATTCAATAAGTGGATATACTCTAGACACTCATGTGATGGTCCAGTTCATAAAAACACTACGCATTGCTGTCAAATAATATTCATTATTTAATTCTGAAAATGTTAACTCTATTATCAATCTTAGGATCTCAGGTTTGAGCAAATATATAATTTATCTTTACTTAAGTAGTATGAAATAAAGTAGCTTCCGCTGTCTGTTCGCTTAAATCTTTTAAAATACTCAATGGATTTTGATGCAGTTTTCAGTAATAGATAGTGATTTAAGAGGAAGGTTTATATTTATAATTTACTGCCCCACATAAGTAATCTACATTACATCCGAGCGAAGCCGGGCCGGTCGTTAGTTTGAATTAAATAGCGAAACATTCTTATTGATATTTATTATACGGATAACTTTTATACAAAAACAACTAGAAAAGGTATTATCCTTACACCTCACACGCAAAAATTTGTTAGTAAGTATGTATTGAATGTATGGATGAATGTTGCTCAATCAAAACCAACGCCAAAACGCCTCAACAAATTTTGACGAAATTGCTGATGATACGTTATTACTTATTTATTTATTTAAGTTACAACAACACTTAGTAGCACATTTCAGACCCAGAAAGAAGTAGGTACTGTTTCCACGGGATTGACATTCATAACGTGAGGGGAACCGCGGGTGACAGCTAATAACTAATAATGTCGGTATGTCTAGACATAGAAAGTTATAAATATCTCAAATACTTATCAATATAGGTACCGAAAGAGACAAAGTATGTTGTATATTAAAAAAATGTAGATGATATCCAGTTACTGAATAACCCAGTCGTGTACACAGCAGGAATGCCAACATTTCAATATTGATCGGCTCGAACCTGTATGGAAACGGCTTCATCAGCCGAGGCAAAAACGAAACGCAATAAAGTAAATATCTCTTGCTATAATGTCATGAATGTTTCAAAAGTAACTACGATTTCGTTTTGTTGTGACTCCTTTTGATTCCAAGAACGAATGCTGGAATGACCGCTCAATATCGCGGGAACTAGGGTTGGTTCACGTGGAAAGTTTGATCCGTTGCGAATGGATTGAGGGAATGGAATAAGATCTTTGTGATAAGGGAAGATTTTTGACATCATTCATCAATATGATACTTCAAAGTTTTTACATCCGGCTGCTAACCGCCTTGGGTAGCAAAACCAAATTTCTATAAAATACCTATGTTTTTCATTTTAATTGCAATTTGTTGAGAAATTCAGCTTGTGACCTATTAGTTGAATTTCTGTTATGATCGTAAGAATGGGAGATATAACTTTCTATAAATAATACGCTTTACATGTATAATGTAACCTAGCTGACTGGGGAAGCAACCGAGAAAACGCTTAGATAAAGCGTAGTAGCAAACAAATCATTCAATTCAAGTCGACAAACCCGAGAATTGTCTGAGAGGAGCTGCGTTGAGTACTAAATTGGTATTACCTGTGTATTATGTTATGTTAATTATAGATAATCATCGGAATCGCTTTGTTCGCTTATTAATCAGAACTTGTCGTGACTGCATGATAAGCAGGCTTATTCAATTAGGCAGCAGGCAGTAACTGTCAGTCAGATGTATCTGAGTCAATAAGAGATTATTTAGCTCGCGTGACAAACTTCAGAAAGAAATGAGAAAAACTTGAGACATTAAGCGTGAAAAGCTCAGGTGGAAACTCAAAAAAAGTAGTTTAAAATTTACTTACAAAACACATTCGTCAGGCGCCTTTTTTTTGTTTCATATTTGTTTTACGGCATTTGGCTTTTTATGCCTTTTAGCCCTTCATATTTTTCTTCGTGTTATCAACGAAATGGTGGTGTAATTAATTTCGTTGATTCAATGGAGCCGCCCCTGGCGACAATTCCCACGAATCCACTGGTTTGATCATAGACGCAGTAGCAGTAAGGCGAGCGACCACCAGCCCGCTATGTAAATCTCACTACAGCCGCACCATGACACTTTATTTTAGTTATTCCACACATTGTTTATAAACATGGGCATTTATAACACCAAATTAATTACACCGATTTCACGTTATAAAGTCCACTAGAAGCAATTTGCAAAACAATCCAAAACGAAAACCGTGCAGTCCGCCGAAATTCCCGCCAAGAACTCTCCCGTCAGGCACCGAAATTTTCATTTGTTTTTTCTTTTTATTTGTTAGCCAGTTTGAATTTATATTAAAACCTTTAAAAAATTACCTTCGTGGTAGTATTTTTTTCGGAGCAAACCGGTTGTTCCCGCAATTTTTTTTTTAAATCTATGGTTGTTCTATTTTAAAATTACACGAGAGTTCTCATAATAATTTTGTTGGCCGCTAAAATACGACAGATATAGATTTTCATCTACAAATAAGTATAGATTTTCATACATACTTTGGAACACCAAAGGCGAAGATCTATTACCTATCACACTTCTTTGTGATGATGTTATTTTTATTCAGTTGAGAAAATCTTTTGATGCTTATGTGTATCACAGCAACATATCTAGTCGTCATCGTCATCAGGTCCTTTCTAATCTCCACTACAGGAGCACGACCCTCTGTACTACTAGAGCCATACTTGACCAGAGCAGCCAGAGGACTTGACCTACACTCTCCACGCTGGCCAGATGGGTTGGAGAGACATAATATAACATATCTAATAAGATAACTAAATTGTACCGACAATAATCACCAAGCCTAGTATAATTAATAAAATAATTTGAGTGCGAAGTTCAAACTGTGTCGTGAGTTACAACGATTACAATGGTAATCCCGACCTCGGTAATCAATTGTAATTTAATAGATTAATGTCATTAATGTAATTACTCTGATTGTGGTGTTATGTCTTAATTGGTAGCGGGAAGCTGCACATGGAATGCAACTAGTTATTTGTGTAATTTTTCTCTAGGAAGATGTTTTTGCAGTGAAATGTAATTGTGAAAGATTAAATGTCATGGCCGCGTTACGCGTATACAGTTTTTACTGCCCGTAGGACATAAAAGGTAAAAACGGCTAGGTGCGAGAGTTTATTCGGGAAGTACTTATTTTAAACTATCTGTCTTGGCGAACGTCGATTTTTTGTTGTTGTTCAAAATTCAAAATCTAGATTTTTTTAATACAGGGTGGATCAATTTCCAGACTTAGAAGTATGAAAATGAAGAAGTATGAAAATATGTTAGCCGTGTGGTATCCGGCAGAGTAGAATAGGACCACTCCAAGTCTTCCCGTGGATGTCGTAGAAGGCGACTTAGGTAATACAAGCTAAACAAAGCTTATAAACATCTAAGACACCTCTCCAACCCGTCCAAGCGTGGAGAGTGTAGGCCAAGTCCTCTGGCTGCTCTGGCCAAGTATGGCTCCGGTAGTACAGAGAGGGTCGTGCTCCTGTAGTGGAGACTAAAAAAGGACCTAATGATGATGATGATGATGAAAATATGTACATAAGTTGTTGATTACAATTAATACAGATCAAATTTCCCCCCCAAAGCGGCACATGAGTTTTCGATCACATTCAAAAAAGAGCTGTGTTGGTGAAATGGACAAAATTCCCCCCTAAAGGGATGAAGGGGGGGGGGGGGGATAAATTTTGTATGGAAATTTTCTCATTTCTGCCCAATAGGGATCCTAAACAATATCAACATAATATAAAATATACGCGAACGAAGTCGTGGGCGCTGCTAGTCTTTAAATAAAGTTTTAAATAAATTCATTATTATAAAATACATTCATTTAAAAAATAAATGACAAGTACATCATTTATGAACGACATTAATTGTTCATACATATGTAAATAATATTTATAAATGAATCATAATTGCATAATAGAATAATAACCGTCACATTTACTTACGTATGACTGCAGCCATAGTAAACTGAATGAACTACGAAGACGTCACACATTCGCGAAGGTGTACGCACGAATGAATGAACTGCTCAAACGAGCAAAGATAAGCGAAGATATGCACTTCCTGCGATACGAGTGCGGAATTGATTAGGCGGTTAGCACACTGCACCGGACACCGTTCCGGCGTGCGGTGCATGTTATGACAAATCTTGATGATCCTCCGCATGAAAAATACGCATTTACAATACCAGTGTATTGTATATGCGTATTTTTCATGCGGAGGGGTGTCAGTATTGCGCAGGACTGGAGGAACGGCGCGCGCGACGGTACCTCGTCACTGGACGGATATGCGGTGCGGTTCCCAATGTATGCCACACCACACTGAGACTGGGCATAGTAGATTTCGACATAGATACTATTATTTTCAATATAAAAAGTCATCCAGCAATTTCGAATATGAAATGTGAGGTATACAGTGATGGTTTGCAAAACGGGAGACAATGGGCTAATACGGTACACAAACACGGTACCTAAATGAACGTAGGTAATCGTGCACCGCAGCACAAAACCGAACCCAAGACATGCGGATTCTGTCGCTCCGTCCACCGCAGCGGGATGGTAGATGCAAAAAGTATTTTAAACGTTTGGTTTTAAACCGTTTTTTTGGTTTAAAACGTTTTAAACCAAATTTTGAGGTTTAATATAGGTTTAAAACGATTTTCTAGTAGAATTTACTAACATTTCACAAAAAGCAATTCAAAATATAATTATTACATTATCTATCATATATTTGGGTTAAGTGAAATGAAAAAAATGTACTATTTTAAGTACATATTTTAATATATTTATAAAAAAATCAAACTATACCATGGAAAATTATACTTTAAGGTGACCTTAAAAACCTAGCGGACGCGACAGTGACCTGGTTGCATCAAATGACTCAAATGTGTATTGGACTCGACCAGAATCTCGGGCGCTAGGATTGGAAGATATATTTAACTGTTACATTACTTTGTCATCATCCATTAAGTTAAATGTCTAAATTTCGCTGAAAATACAAACAACGAAATAACAAACTATTAATTAACATAAATTTAGTTTTTAGGGTTCCGTATCTCAAAAAGAAAAGAAGGGAACCCATATAGGATCACTTTGTTGTCCGTTTGTCTGTCAAGATCCTTTTTCTCAGGAACGCGTTGAGGTATCAAGCTGAAATTCATATCAAATACTCAGGTCTACCTGTCCCTCGGAGTTGTGGAAAAAACCAAGACGTTGAGAAAAAGGTTCTTGACAGACAGACAGACAGACGGACAACCGAGTAATCCTATGAAAGGATTCCGTTTTTATTTCCTTTTGAAATGAAATGAAATTAAATGATTTATTTCGCTTAAGCGTAGTTACACTTAGCCATATCCAGCATGCGGTACGGAACCCCAAAAACAAAAGTTAGTCACCGAGCGGGATTCAAACCCGTAACACTCGTTTCTTGCCGTCCGCGTCCCAGACGGACAGTGGCCAGCAGGACGAAATTAGCAACCATATTCTGCGTGGAAAGAAAAACGCGTTTTTCCAAACATAAGACTAATTTAGATCGATTGTTTACCCCCGAAATCCCCCATATACCAAATTTCAGCGAAATCGTTAGAGCCGTTTCCGAGATCATAGAAATAAATTTATATACATATAAATATACAAGAATAGCTCGTTTAAAGGTATAAGATATAATATATTGACGAGCTCTGTGGCCTAGTGGTCACCATGTCAGGCTTCCACACTGGAGGTCCCGGGTTAGATCCCCGGCCAGGTCAAGATGGAAAATGATGAAATAAATTTATATACATACATATAAATAAATATACAAGAATAGCTCGATTAAAGGTATAAGATTTTAAATAATTTTAAAGTTATTATAGATCATGATACGGAACCCTTAGTGCGCGAGTCCACTCGCACTTGGCCGTTTTTTTTATAACAAAAAACATACCTACTTACAGCTTATTATAGGAAAAAGAAATGAAAAAATACGCATATTTAGATTGTAATCTTTCTAAATCCTAAAAATATTATAAAACGTCATATAAACTAATAAAAATAAAATGTTTTCAATTAATATCTTTTATTTTTACCTTCAACATAATAATTTGTTAATAAACTAGTAATCACTAGTGGTCACGGTTTTAAACCGTTTTAAATTTATTTAAAACGGGGTTTAAACCACGGATTTTGGTTTAAAACGGTTTATTTGCGGTGTACAGGATGCGCTGCCAGTGTGATATCCGCCTTAGATCACATAGAACTGCGCTGTAATATCTTGTACTTAGAACTGCGATTGGACTGATAAAAAATTAATCAAATTAAATGATAATGTTGTTTGTATTGACGTAAGGAAATCAAAATTACTTATAATGCTTTCAATGTATTTTTAGTTGACGATTTAAAAGGTTCTAAAGGTTGAAAGCAATTGTCTGCGTGTGCTTCTTCGTGGTAATTAAATTCGACACTGAATTTTGCAAGCTTGGAATTAGCTATAATTGGTGGAAATTACACCTCCCTGATTGAACTTATAAACACTCTTTTACAGACTGCTGTTGCTAAAAAGAAATACGCTGAAAGAACTTGGTCCAGTTTTGATCCATTTTCATCTAAGCAAGTTTCTGGTTGTACCTCAGGGTTGTACACTCTATAATTGTCAGTTGGAACTGTACATGTTGTCAAATAATATAGAAAAAAAATGGTTGTCTGTAAAAAAGATGCGTCACAAGCCGAACGCTTAGGTCGATCGTGCGTCTCTATCGCTTGTGAAACTTTTTGTGCGTGCAGCCGGTGTTCATCGATTTTAAAGACGTTATTATGTCAAAAACGACTGGCTGACTGCCTTAAGATACTATATTTTTGAACAGTTGACTAAATTACTGATTTTTTTGGTACAAAAATCGTATGTCTTCGTGAAGTTGACTCCAAATAGCACCCTAATTCTTGTTGGGTATAATTTTTTTCACGATATATCAATGCTATTTTAGATTGTAAGTTTTTTATGGGATAAGCTGTAAGTCAATGTTGATAGTCAATGCTGTACTGTGCACGACGTTCAAGATGGAAACATTAGAAAACTTACGGGGACGTGGTATTCGGTGTTACACTTTTCGAAGTCTGGTAGCACATTCAGAATAAGTTTATGAAATGTTAAAATGTAATTTCTATGTTTATGTTTTATAAATAAAATGAAAAACATTGGTTATATATCTGTAAAGTCGATATTCCTGCTCATCGTAGGTAGCATAAAGAAGCAGGAGGCAAATCTACAGATTTGCCTCCTGCTTCTTTATGCGAATCGTGAAGGAATAGAATTCCCCCCCCCCCCCCCCGCGTTGCTGTTTCCCGAATCATAAAATTTAGGGATTTTCAAGGCAAGAGTGAATAGGCATTATTTGAGTTTGCGTGTTGACCTCATCGTTGCTTCCCATCAGGCAAGATAGGGGTCAAATGCACTCAAATTATTCATAAAAGAAAGTCGATTTACGGCGGATAATTTTACGTGACAACGGTGGAAGATAGATAGATGCATCACAAGCCAAAGTTCACCGATCGAGCACCGTACCTATCGCATGATCCGCGCTCTCGCTTGCACACGTAAAGTGACACTTTTTCATATAAGGTGTTATCAAGTCAAAATAAATATTTTTCTTTAGTCTATGTATGGATGTAAAAAGAGATGTAGTTATTACAAGCCTAGGCTTCAATTATATTGTCTTTGGCGTAAGTTAGGAGTTACGCCTATATAATTGAACACAGTGACGCCTATACAGAATCTATAGGACATTAATTATACAAATAACTTACCAGAGGTGTGTTACAGGACATCATTTATAAAGGCTTGTACACACACCGTGCAAATTAAGAAACATTAATAACGCTAATACTTTATTGTCCTTCAGATGTTTTAAACATGAGTATGACGTATTGTGTGTAATAACCCCCATTTAATACCAGTTTGAAATAAATATAGCTTCCTTACTTAATTTATATGGTGTGTTAAATCATCATTATTTACGATTTACCTTCGTATACCAGACGAAAAATCCTTAAGAGACGCCTATTACCAGCAGTGGACTTGTTACGGCTGCAATGTTTAAAAACAATACATTTATTAATTTCGAGTAGCTGTAACAGTCAACCGACCATGAACACAAAAAAAATTAAAAACAAATTTTCACTTGCCAAATATTTACGAGTATAACCTATACAACTCGGTTTGGTCACAGATTACTAAATAGTTATGTTTGGTGTCAGGACAAAATACGTCCAAATCTGTTGATGCATTTAGATCTAATGGCCCAATAAAGAAACCTCAAGTCATGAACACTGAACACAATATTCACTTTTTTAAGCAGTTGTGTAAAAACAATTATTTTACGTGTATCTGACAGCCTTTAACGCATACACAACAATTGTTTATAATTATTCAATCGCTAGGTCGTGGCATTAACTCGACCCTACATGTTGTTATGGTTTTTACATTCATTGTAACAGTTCCAAGAAACGCAGCCTGTGTTTATCGCGTATATATATAATTATAGTTCCAGTTAAGGTGTGTTCACTTACATTATTCGCTTGCAGTTTAAATAAGGACTAGATTGAGGTTAATGAAGTACCCAAATGTCGACAAAATGTCAAATTATGTTTTAGCTTGAATTATACTATTAACATTGACTGTAACGCGGACCCCGGGCTCCGAAGTATTCTAGCTGAGGATGTTACGTGGGAGAGAGAGAGAGAGAGAGAGACAGAGAGAGAGAGAGAGACAGAGAGAGAGAGAAACTGTCATAGTTGGAATATTTGCAATCACATGGATTTTATCACTAAATATAGCTTTTTGAACTTCATATTAGTCTTTTTATGAAACTGGCGATTTCTATGGAGAATTTCGAGTAAATTGAATTTTTCATACTCACGTTTTAGTATCATTTTGGGTTTGATAAATTCAACTAAGTGAAACTTTGCATGTATTTACGGAGGAAAGTAAGCTAGATTTAATTATTATAAAATTTACAAAAAGTTAGAGAAATAATAGAAAAATGACGACATTATTGATCAAAACGGACAACATCTGAAACGAGTTCTTTTCATGAGCATTTTTGAGTATGTAAATTCATCAAAACAAAAAAAAATATGCATGCAGCATGTTAATAATATAGTTCACTTTCAAATTTTAATAAAAAAAAATGTGTTTAACTGAAAATCATAGTCATAAGGAACAAAATGCCATGCGGAAAAAACGCCAATTGTTCTGTTTCTATATTAAAATTCTCGTGTCACAGTGTTTGTAACAAAACCCCTCCGAAACGGCTTAACCGATTTTTATTATATTTCGTGTGTATATTAAGTAGGTCTGAGAATAGGACGTTAATGATTTTTCATACTCCTCATTGATAAGGGTGGTCTAAAACATTTTTTTTTTAATTTTTAAGACAAAACTGTTTGCTGGGTTAGCTAGCATTTAAATAAAATTACGTGGAAATGTTATTTATTTACATGGTTTTTATGTTTTTACAAAGGAAAATAAACCTACGTAGCTGTGTAGCACTCACTATCACATATTTATGAGATCACAGGAATATGGGCGATAATTTGCGCCTGCGGGCAACTTGAGGCTACGAGCTATAAAAACGTAACTACTTTTTCCCCCTTTAGTACCTACTTACTATAGCTTGACCGTTTTTAGGGTTCTGTATCTAAAGGTTAAAAAGGGTGTTACTAAGCCTCCGAAGTTCATCCGTCCGTCTGTCGTAGAGCTGTATCTATTGAATGGCAATCGATACAGATTTAATTTTTTCACATAATATGTGTGTATCTTTAGCCGTTGTTATGTTATAGCGGCCTATAACAACAAATAATAAAATTACTAAAACTTGCTTTTTATGTGTTATTTTTGGATTTTTTTTAAGTTGGTAATAATTTATTTCTGAAACGCCTTAAAATTAAGAAAAAAATATCCATGCACGAAAGAATTGACTAGCTCCGTGGCGCAGCGGTCAACACGCCAGCCTGCGACACGGAGTGACCGGGTTCGATCCCCGGCCAGGTCAAGATGGAAAATGATCTTTTTCAGATTGGCCTGGGTCTTGGATGTGTATCTATATATGTATTTGTTATAAAATATAGTATCGTTGAGTTAGTATCCCATAACACAAGTTTCAAACTTACTTTGGGGCTAGCTCAATCTGTGTAATATGTCCCTATATATTTATTTATTATTTATTTTTTTATTTTTTTTTTAATTTACTTACCTCACAAGAGAGGTCACAGGACAGGAATGATGTATCATATATAAGGATGTATGATACATCATTGTTTCTTGTCACACAATTTGGCTAGCTCCGTAGCGCAGTGGTTAACACGCCAGCCTGCAACACGGGGTGACCGGGTTCGATCCCCGGTCAGGTCAAGATGGAAAATGATCTTTTTCAGGTTGGCCTGGGTCTTGGATGTTTATATATATATGTATTTAGTATCTATATAGTATCGTTGAGTTAGTATCCCACATACACAAGTCTCGAACTTACTTTGGGGCTAGCTCAATCTGTGTGATTTGTCCGCATATATTTATTTATTTATCATTCCTGTCCTGTAACTTTAGATTAAAAAGCGTGGTTTTTGTGGTTAAATATTGTCTCTCTGATATTTAAGAGCTGGTATATTTAAGAGTCCGATTGGTCTACAAACTCAGAGGTACAAGTCGGGCTGGGCGGGGTTTGAACCCGAGACCTTTCGCTTTAAGATCGAGCTCTTAGACCACTGAGCCATTACCGCTTCACAATTGTAGTTAAATATATTGTACGGAATCCTTATTATTTGCGACTCGCACTTACCCGGTGTTTTTTGCATATTTTCAAACACTGCATTAGTACTTGAGAATTTAATTACATTCTAGCGTAATGCTATTTGTCTTTATTACCCAACAGGCTTTTGTGTATCTATACACATAAACCGCTTTGTCCTAAATGACAGACTGACTGACGGATCAACGCACAGGCTAAACCGCTGATCGTATAGACCTGAAACTGGGGGGGACTTTTCTTTGTATGATGTTAGCATCCGTTTCCGAAATTCCACCCCTAAGGGGGTCAAAAGGGGGTCAAAGTTTATTTGAGACAACACGGTTACTTGGTCCAATTTTCGACTTTTACGCGTATGGTAAGTAGTCGCGGGCTAAAGCTTGTCCTGAAAAATACATACTAGTCGCGTCCTCACAAAGTGAATGCACAGTATGACGAAAGTGAAACATTGGAACCTTCAAAAAAGAGTGCATGTTTTCTAAGACCAGCAGCGCTTTTGTTGGTTCACTCGCTTGTCAGGTGTTGCAGTTGTCTATGGGCAGCGGTGATCACTTACCATCAGGTGACTCGATTGTTCGTTTGCCATCCTACGTCGTAAAAAAAAATTAAATGACGGTTGGTTTAATACATAAAAGTATGAAGCGCCATTTTCTTTTATAAATCTATGGTTTAATAGTTAATAAAAAAGCGTCAAAAATAAAATTATAATATTACTTATTCGTAATTATATTTATACTCTATTCATGCGAGGGATAAAAAGATAGGCATATAATTTTTGCATCATGTCATGAGGCAAGGTAAGTAATTTTGTGGTTGCTGTATTCTGTTTCTACTTCAAAACACAAAACAACAAAACAATAAAAATATATTAAGATGGCTGAAAAGGAACAGAATCAATTGTTTTACTACAATATTCGATTAAGTTTTAACATCAACCTTCCCATTTTAACATCTATTAGAAAAATTACTTATATGTTAATTTATTCAAATATATATTGAGTTATCCTATTGTTCTCAGTGGGTTTGAATCGAATTCCAAAGGCGATTACCCCCAAAGTTAGTTTCACGCGCGGTTTCCACCGCTAGACAAAAACACGTCCACACTTCCCCGCGTCCGCACCAATGGATAAATTAACAAATCGCCATCATTTACATCGTAAATTATGCCATAATAACACAGCAGCTTATCTGAACCTAAGACATCTACGACCTACAACATTACATTTACAACCACAATAAACTATTCTCAAACTTACCATCTTAAACATAAAGTTGAATAACTCCTATTCAAGTGCAAAATAAATCTGTATCTCTTGTAATAAAACAAAGGGAGTGATATAGAGTTAATTACGGTCAGAAATGTAATTAGGCCTAATCAAATAACGTAATCTTTTTATGGGTTTTTGTTCGCGCGAAAATGTTTCATTGTATTTTTTTGCGTCCGGCGTAATTATGTTTTTGCGTTCGTCAAGTAATTGAATCGTGTCTATAATTTATCGTGTAATATTGGAACACGTAATTTATAAGTTTTTTATTGGTGACATTATCGCCTTCCATTTGCGAGTGCCAAAAAAAATAATTCATTCAACGAATCATTAACCTGCGTGGCCTATATCATCGTCATCAAGAATTATTTTTTTTTTAATAAAATCATTTTGTTAAGCTTTTTTTACTTATTATTAAGTAAGTATAGTCAAGTCATTGGAAATATTTTTTTTTTATCAAATATTGGCAAATAATACATGTATTTTTTTTAGTATCCTTATTAGACCATCATTATAAAGGTCTAAACATACAGGATGAAATTGAATTCACTAGCAAACGTTTAAGGAGTGACTAAGACCACGAATCTGAACAACTTTCAGTATAGGACCAACTTTGAAATCGTGAAAAAATTATCTGCTCTTTCATACGAAAGTGGAATATCTACTTGGCCAAAATCTATGACACAACTGTTTTATTTTTATCAATTTCAGAGTTGGTCCCATAATGAAAGTTGTTTAGATTCGTGGTCTGAGTCACTTCTTAAACGTTTGCTAATGAATTCAATTTCACCCTGTATTAAAATATAGAATATTATATAAAATATAGCAATATGTTACATAAAACTTTAGCATTAACAGAACAACCCAGAAAAATACATATTCAATGGCATGGATGTTCATATGTTTACAAAGAAACTATGTTATCGTAAATCTATGTTACGCATATAGTTAATTAATATTCTATGCTAAGCGTCAGTTATTTCGTTATTCAAAGAAATAAGAAAAGGGTTGGAGATGACTCACATTTTCGTGACTATCGTAGCATTATCTACGAAGTGCTACGGCACGTCTACGACTATTTTAATTTCGGCTTGTGAATTTACTAAGTAGGTATTCTACTAGTGCAACAATTAATCCGCCTATTGAACTCCGTCAGATAGTTTTAATTAATTAAATAATTAAAACTATCTGACGGAGTTCTTGGCGGGAATTTCGGCGAAGAGCACGGCTTGTGTTTTGGATTGTTTTGTTAATTGTTTCTAGTGACTTTATAATGTGAAATCGGTGTAATTTGGTGTTATAAATGCCCATGTTTATGAACAATGTATGGAATAACTGAAATAAACTGTCACAGTGCGGCTGTAGTGAGATTTACTTAGCGGGTTGGTGGACCGCCTCGCCACGTTGCGGTTGCGATCAAGCCAGTGGATTCGTGGGAATTGTCGCCAGGAATTGCCTCCGTAGAATCAATGAAATGAACTACGCCATCGTTACATTGATAACAAGACTTAGAAAAAGCGCGGGAATACTCATTTATACTTGATACTGGCTAAATACGTAACGCGTGAAAGCTATAAACAAAAGAAGAAAAAAAAGCTATCTGACATCGCGAAAACGATATTTCTTTTTCGTTTATTAAAATTACAGCGTCCCTGAAAACTTTTTCGTTGATATTAAATTTTCACCATCATAAAAAAAGTCAAAAAAAAAAAAGTCAAAGATTTTTATTCAAAATTGGATACATGTATCTCTTTTTGAACGTCATATTTTTATTTCTTATATATTTTTTTATATATGCAAAATTGAAATACTACTAGCGTTTCGGAACGACCACTGGTGAGAAGAATACGCCGAAAGAAACTCAATCCAGCCTTGGTCCCTACGTGCCTGAAGGGCTCTGATTTACGGCTTATTTTTTGATTACGGCTGAAATGATCATCATCATTTCAGCCGTAAGATGTCCACTTCTGGACATAGTAGTCCCCTTCCAAGGATTTTTGTGCCATGGGCGCAGTTTCTTTCTTGTGCTTCCGACGCTGCTCCTCATCTGAAGCACTTTCAAGCTAAGGAAAGATAATAATTAGTTGGGTTTGGGAAGGAAATGGAGGTATTGGGATACTCTTCACTCGGATGAAACGAGGAAAAATAGATAGCAGCTTGGGAGGTCGGGCGCGCTTACCGACCATACCTACCTGCAACGACCAGCCAAGCAATAAGCTAGTTTCCTAAAAAAATATAATTAGTCCGTCAGTTAGATATTCAAAAAATATTGGACACGTATTTTTTCTTTTGTCGATTAAACAAAAAATTATAAAGATTTGAAGTTCCGTGTGACGTCATAGTTTGCTACAATTTTTAGCAAACTTTGACGTCACGAGCCCCCACTCCTGAACTTTGACGCGCTTTGTCTTTAATATTTATTGTTTATTTGACAAAAGAAAAAATACGTGTCCATTATTTTTTGATTATCTAACTGACGGACTAATTGTTATGTTATTATTACGACCCAGGAAACTAGCCTATTGAGGATGGCACTCCTGACCCAATATTAAATTTTAATGAAATCTTTTATGGACTTTATGTTTAAGGTCAGAGTCACTTTATTTTCAAGAAATTGATTATTTTCAATAAATGATTTTATTGAACACTGCATACTCATCACCTGAAAAAACAACGGGCTGCACTTTGGGAGTGCCGGCAGAAGTGAAAACTCGCCTTTGCGGCGGTCTCAGGTCACGTGTCCGTCTTACGAATTTTTGATTAGGTCACCTGTCCTGACGCGAGTTTAATATTTTTTACCCATCCCAAAATCTGCACAACGGCGCTGAAGAAATTTTCAATTAAAAAAAACCTTTAAAAATATCGTACCTAACAGTCTGCATATTAAGGCTATAAAATGACCCTTTTCACTCAAAAGAAATTAAATTCCCGTACGAGTGTCGCTTGACAAAAAATCAACGATTACTAATTGCAAGGGTGATATTATCTAGCAGTAAACATGTGCCGGGGGTTTTTGCTCTCATTTGTGCGATTGTTCGATTGTGTCTAGGAATTGAAATGGATTGAAATGGTTTATTTTTTGCCGATCTACTATCACCTATAAAACTTTGCGAAGGCAGCGAAGCATATATGTAATAGTCTATATAAATGATTAATACAATACAATACAAAAACTCTTTATTGCACCATATTAGAAATATAAATGTATAATTTTAATTAATTTGTGTACAATTAGGTGACCTTATCACTAAAAGCAATCTCTTCCAGGTGACCTATTAAGAGATGGAGAAAATGTCGGGAATACATTGACAGGTGGCGCAGTTATTTTATATAACTTAAAATTACCTCAGGTATAATCCTAATATACACACACACACATATATATGACATATATAACAGACATGTACAAAATATCTAATATACTTAAATTTACATAAACCTACATAAACAAAAATATACACACACAACAAGAGGACTCTGATAAAAGACCAAAGGCATAGAAAAAGAACTAGGAAGAAAGAAAGTGTGATTTAATTAGATTTTTGAAAGTATCAAGAGTTTGAGCGCGCCGGATAGAAAGTGGTAGGGCATTCCAGAGACGGACTGCTTTATTTGTAAAACACTAAAAACCTCGCAGACGAGTAGGTAATGACATAATTTAATATATTATGTAAAAAAAAGAATTTTTCAAGTTTTTAATGTTCTGTCGTGTCATTTGTAAGTCTATGCAATAGAAAGGAAGACGCGACGCTCGCACGAAATAATTTCTTTGCGATACGTGTGAAGTTGTTCATATTCAACCGGAAAATAAAATTAATATTTGTTTTTGTATAAAAGTAAAATCTAACAAATTATCAAACTCATAGAACAAACATTGTTGTTTATGATGTTAGCTGTCTAGTCCTGCGTGATTATAAGTGTTTCTCAAGTAACCCTGTAACTTATTAATCAATACTCTGTTTGTTTAGGTATTTAAAAACATGTAAACAATCTTGATACGTCTTTTTCTTATAATTTACACTTTACTAAATCAATGTTAAAGTAAAAGTAATTTCATGAAATTCAAGTAAAATGCAAATATTCAGATTCTTAAAGTGTACATTTTATATGTACATTTCAATAAAAAGACGTATCAAGATTGTTTACATATTTTTAAATACCTAAACAAACAGAGTATAGTAGTATCGATTGTCTGGTTACTGACATTTCCTAACTCTACGATACATATCGGATCACACCAAGCTTTCGTGCCAGCGGGCAATTACAGTAAACGATAATTTTTATTGGCAACAAGGCTGAACGACAAAGACTACATTTGCAATTTTAAGTTGTCTCGTCACCGGCTGTATAGCCGATAGACACATAACGGAGGTGATAATGAGAATGTATAGAAAAACGGGCTTTGTTTTTGCAACTATATTTTCACTGTATGGTTTACGAATGATTGCTTTTAATTTGTGGAATAAGAACTTATTTTATTATGGTGAAATTAAAAAACTCACATTCTCTGTATAAATATGAGTGTGCTTACATACATGAACACTGAAAACATAACGCTTTAAAAACACAAATACTGGAAATAAAACCTACCAAGTCCGAGTCAGACTCGCGCACGAAGGGTTCTGTACCATTATCTATAGCTTTTTTTATGCTTTTTGCAATTTTTTCTTTATCTGAGTACGTTGCTTCGTACCAAATTTCAAGGTTCTGAGTTCACGGCAAGTACCCTGTAGGTTTTGATACCCTTGAGAATTTCGAAAAGTTGCAGCATAAACGGCTGTGTCTTTTGACAGCATTGGCTTAGAAGTTTGACTTTTTCACAGTTCCAAGGGACAGTAGACCTGAGTATTTGGTATGAATTTCAGGTGATACCTCCTCCACGCGTTCATGAGAAAAAGATAGACAGACAGACAACAAAGTGATCTTATAACGGTTCCGTTTTTCCTTTTGAGGTACGGAACCCTAAAAACGAGCGGTTTCTGGGTAGTTTTTATGACAGACATGTTAACGCTAAAGTTTTGCAAATATTTAATCTTATTACAATATTTATTGCTTAAGCAGGTATTTGTAAATAATTTTGTAGTGTTTTTTTTAAATATCACAATAATTTGATTTCAGGTGAATATGTTTAAAGCTGTTTTTTAGTCTGTTATGTATCTATTATGATATATGTAATATAGTGTGAAAAACAATAAAAATACATTTTAATTTTATTACAAATTTTGTAAAACCGTAGAGTTCTATGCGATTTGTTTTGTAAATCGTTATAAATATGCATAACAACAAATACAAAAGCGTACTAATAGCAAAGCAATATTTTCCAGAACATCTTTGAGAACAGTGGCATTTAAGTTAATTCTCAGAGGATATTATAGCTTCGTTTGTTATTTGCATTCTATTAATTAATTGGTCTACGGTTATACAATTCTCACGGTGCGGTAAACACACATAATTGGTCATATTGACAGCATAATAAGTTTCTACGTACACAAACCGTTACCGAGGGTCACTTCATAAAAAAGGTGAAAATTTCACCTTCAAGCTGCGTGAGGTGAAATTACGTAGCATTTGTCATACAATTAACTTTTTAGTTATTGACGCAAAAAGAGGGGTCATAAAGTTTGATCTTAGCCCATGCCATATTTGTGACACGGAAGTTCTTTAAAAGACAGTTCGGCCTCACTTTTCTGGTTTAAATGGAAGAGTATGATGCACCTGATTATCCTGATTACTGGCTCCGTGGTCCAGTGGTTCTCCGTGGTTCAGAATCGCTTTAGTCATGTAACATGACTAAAGCGATTCTGAACTTGAAAATTGTACTATTACTATCTACCGATATACGTTCAATTTTTTTTGGATTAGGTATTGTTTCGAGTGTTATTGCGGAACATCGCCTCAACTCAATAGCGGCCAGGTAGGTATTTAATTCTATAGTCTATGTTCAGCAGGGACAATGCTGGGTTTTAATGGTGAAAGAATTATCAAATCTGTCCAATAGTTTCGGAGCCTATTGGATGCAAACAAACAGTCAAATCTTTCCTCTTTTTAATATTAGTGTAGAAGTGTAGATAAAGAAGGAATAACCATAAAAAGGTCTTTCTAAAACATCATAGGCAACAGAATTAAAAGAATCATCATCTTCAGGTCAGTTCTGAGAGGGTCATGCTCCTGCAATGGAGACTTTTTAGTCTCCATTGCAGGAGCATGACCCTCTCTGTATTAATATAATAATAGTATCTACAATATCGCCAAACGTTTCTACGTTTACAATATTGACATAAATTTTCAATGCTGACAATCCTTAAATCTATTTGCATCATCATCATCATCATCATCATCAGGTCCTTTTTAGCCTCCACTACAGGAGCATGACCCAATGAACTTTAAACCTTAAATGCAATATAGCCAGACAGTGGTATAATTTAATTTGAACCTAATGACCTTAAAATACTGTCCAAAATTAATAAATAAGTTTATGCTTATAATACTTGGCTGGTTAACCCTTCAAGGGGAAATGTCAGTGGGCGAGTTAGAGGCAGCTGTAGCAAAGAATAACTACGCGAAACTGTGAGTACGTATTACTGTAGTAGTAGGCTGTAGGGTTCACACTTCACTCCACCACACACCAGCGTTGTGGTCAGAAGGCCACAGCATTATGCTGAGAGGAGGTCATTTTGATATAGCCACAACTATGTTAATTGCTGAGAATTGTTAACATTGTTTCACCGTGTTTGTGATATATCAAATAAATATTTTTTCTTTCTTTCTTTCTTTCACCTACGTTTTTGATCGACAGTATTCACTCTTCCTAGAGCAACCGAGAACATAATAGTGGTCCTTGGTGGATTTCGACCGTCGTCCGTTAAAAGCTTGTTATTTTATTTAATTAAATCGTTTTAAATAAAACAAAGTCAGGTTTGTTCGAACATAACTTAAGAAGTGGAGAATTTATTTTTATAATCTTTTATGTGTTGGTTTCGATATCACCCCAAATAGCAGAATAACTACCAAGATTACGACAAAATTAAGAAATATTTACTACAAAAAAAAAAGTAATATTGTACAGAAATAAAATGGACCAATCACACAGATTGAAAAGAAGTTCGAGATTTGTTCTATGAGATGCCAACTCAAACTCGATACGATGTTTTATAACAAATTCACATGTAAACAAATATCTAAGACCCAGGACAATCTGAAAAATATAATTTTTAACTTGATCTGATCAGGGATCGAACTCGGATCTCCGGTGTCATGCCTGCCATGATGACCACAAAGCTCGTCATTTATAATATGAAATGACACTTGCCCTCCTAGGGAAATTTTAACCAAAAATAGGTATTGGCGTGAAAAAAATCTAAGTAAGACTTCATGTTTTTATTGGAACAAGTGGATTATATAAAAAAATAAAATTCAGCCTGCCTTTCTGACAGTTTACGTCCGCCATATATACCTATATTTTTGCTGTCATATAGCCTATGACACTCTGGAGATAAATACGAATAATGATACTTTGCACTTAAAATTCTTAGGCTAAAGGAGACAACAATGGAACAGACATACTGACATACATGCATACGCGTACTTCTGGGTAGGTCAGTCGGGTAAAAAGCCTTAAAATGTTTTATCATCATCATCCATTACAGCCACGAAAAGTCCGCTGCTGAACAAGGGCCTCTATCGAGGATTCCTCGTTCCATGGGAGGATTTTACCATATTCACAACGCTTGGCAGGCGGGTTGGAGCGCAGTTTTTTCGCTTCTTGTGCTTTCAACTCTGCTGCTCATCGCAAGCATTTTTAAGTTGGGAAAGGATAGGAATTTGTTTGGATTTTAGAAGGGAATGAAAGGTATTGGGATACCGCTCATTTGGATGAATGGGTAAAAAGCAAGTAGCAGCTCAGCGCCCGGCCTCCTAGGCGCGCGCACCCGATGCCATAGCTGCAACCTTCGGACAGGCAGTTGAACATGACACCGCTGACCATTTAAAATATTGATGTGAGCCGTAATTTTATGCCATTTGTTCTGGTTTGTCGCAACTTTTTCAATAACAAATAAATAATTATTTAAATACACATCATAAACAACATTAACGATTGGCAATGGCTGGTACATGATCGCAAGAAATGGCGCATTGGCCAAGAATAAGCCCAAGATCCACTTTAGGTTGCTCCGCTAGTGCAGTGCAGTAACTAAGTAGCTAAGTATTTTTGTATGGAAATACTTAGGTATAGGTTTGGTTAGGTGAGGAAAAAACGGTATAAACAGCATACCAAAAGATTTAGCGTGCGGTGCGACGCCAAGCTTCTATGAGAACAGACGTTTGACCGCATGACATTGTAGTATATTATCAGTATAACAGCCTCCGTGGTCCAGTGGTTAAGGCGTTTGCCTATAGACGGGGTTTATGGGTTCGATTCCCACGGAAAACATACATTGTTTAGACGCTTCCAGTCTGGTTAGGACATTGGAGGCTTGAATCACCTTATTGTCTGATAATAAAGATGATTCCGTGCTTCGAAAGGCAAGTTAAGCCGTTGTTCCAGGGTAACATCTGGTAGTCGTTAAAGGAACCACGTCAGAGGCCAAGAGGCGGTTCCTAACAACTCTGACACCAGGGTGTGCACGGTGATAGACCGTGTCACCTACTCTCGAAAAAAAATGATTATATCAGTATCTTCGCCGCGCCTCTTTAAGTATGTGCGCCTTAGAATCCTTACACCCTCCCAGCTTCAAACCCTCCCAACACATATAAGTATTTCTTAGCACAGCAGTCTGTATTTTTAAAAACCTTATGCAATCAATTTAATCATATGAGTTATCTTTGTAATCTGCATTGCACTGCACGTTTACGCTAAGATAAAGAGATAAACAGCAAGTTTACGATTGAGTCCTTTTTTACGAACTGAAAGCCCTATTTCAACCGGTGCCTACTTTAGAGCCAAGATAAAGGTGGGTAACAGAAGGATAACTCGTGCTTGACACCATTTATACAAATACCAAGTGACAAAAGTTCATGTACATTAGTACCACTTTTGTAAATCACATCGGCTTTGTTCGACAGCGCAGAATAGCACAACCTACCGCCGAATCAAACCGAATGAAAATATCAGTGAAATAAAGAACTTATTGCTACTATATAAGATTCGAAATGCAAAAACAGCAGGCCGTGCTGTCTCGTTCATAATATTCGTACGGCACGGCGCCGCAGCGAACTCCAGACATGGCGCGAACGCATTAGCGGACGGATATTTTCGCGCCATGCAAAAATTCAATGTTTGCGTAGGTACATCGGTGAAACTTACAAAAGTGGTACAACTGGTGATGCACCTGGCCGCTCTATGTTTTATCAAACATAGAGGTGCATCAAGTCAACTCAGCTAACTATCAAAGCTTCAGATTTGCACTGACTTTAAAAAATCCCTTTTTTCAGTCTTTTACTACTAAGTATGTAATGAAATAAAAAATACATAAAATACAAGAAGTATACTTGAATAATAATTACAATAAAGTCCTTATTGTTTAATATAAAGTTGAGTAATCATCACCGTATGTGGATACGTAAGAATAACTTTCACTGCTACAAAGCAATCAAAATATATTATGCAGAACACCAGTCATGAACGGAAAGTTGCCGTTGGAGCCCTTTTGGGGCCGTTCAAGTATTACGTAAGAGGTAAGTACTAAGTAACAGCTATTTTTAACCCCCTCTTCCCCTTGTCAGCAATCGTACGTAATCAATATAAACTCCGCTCTCCTTTGTCAGCAAAAATAAGCCAAGCTTAGACCCCAAAGCCCCCATTTCGCTTCTTACGTAGGTAATATTAGAATAACCCCTAAACATTTTAGAGATCCGTAAATAAGTAGTGTCGCATCTATTATTTTTTAATTTGGGTGTGGGCCAACCATAAATTACTCAGACGTTGGCTTCCCGTGCGGGTACTAATTGCAAACAAATATCGCCCTTCGCGCCTGCGCACCACTACACCCGTAATTATGAACTGATGTAAGTGCACCTTTAAGTAGACATTAGATGTGAACACGGCCTTAAAACTATCTTGCACCCATTTGTTCCGCGTATTTAGCTCTTTTAACCTTATGCACATAATTTTCAGATTACCTCACCATTTTGTATTTTGTTATTTTTTACATTTTTTTTTATTTTTTATATTTTTTTAAAGTAAACGTTATACTTTGTATCCGTAAACTATGTCACATATACAAATATTTAATTTTATAAAGACTGGCTACCCCTGCTCTGGGTCGTTTCTAGTGCAAAAAATGGCCAATCTATTCAACGCGGTACGCAGCTAGTATTTTGGGAACCTTTGCACAGGAAACTTTAATAGATGGGTTATAAAAGCGCCTACTTATTTATAACCTACCTATACAAATCAACGACAAAAAAGAGATGTACGAAGTATAACGCAATCTTTATACAGTTTATTTATACAAAATGCTTAAATAAAATAGCTTTAAACCCCTTGCATGAGAAACCAAACGGTTGGTTGAATAGATTCGATGAGTTACAGGTAAGAATTAAGATATTTTACTGTCTATATGATCAATAGGTTAGACTGACTGTCTATAACGGAAAGGCAACATATAAGGGGCGAACCGGTGCGAGAACCTAGAAATTGGCCCTCTAGGCTGTAACTGTCCATCTTGTCGTCACTATGCTATTTGTTGCAAAGTGTCAAATTAACGTACAGAGTCGTAGAAGAATTTCTTCTTCTACGACTCTGTACGTTAATTTGACACTTTGCAACAAATAGCATAGTGTCCTTTCGGACACGAGTAAAGGACGGAGCCCTAGGAAAGGTCAATTTAGTTTTCATAATTGCCCTTGTAAGGGTTTAAAAATATATAGTTTCTCAAATAGCAGCAATATATATTTCTGGGGGTCATAATACAGTAACCTCCAGTAAAATTGTTTGTTTTGGCAAAAAACTAGATTAACATTTTTAACAGTAGCCCGATGGTCCAATGGTTGTGAGCATTATTAGCGCTTATGTTTGTTGAGCAGCCCCAGGCGCGGTTTCGATCCCATCTTGGGCTCATCCGTGCTTTGGAAGGCATGTTAAGCCGTTATCCAAGCTTTCATAATTGATGGTAGTCGTTAAGCTATGTAGACGCCATTAGGCAGCTTGAAAAATCTATTACTAGTGTTGGCCACACACACACACACATAAAACAAAAACAAACAGTAAAGGCATTGAATTTGATAGAAACTAATAATACTTCAAACAAACTACTGAACCGATTGTAATAAAATTTGAAAGCATATACCCTTTTAAACAAAAAAAATATTTTTTAAAGTTGATTCATATGAGGGAGTTCTGAGGTAACAAACACAAAAAAATACAACCGAATGGATAACCTCCTCCGTTTTTTTTTCGGTTAAAAATAAACTGATTTATCCTTTCATAGTGTCACGAAACAAATGTCTTCAATAGACTTTGTTTATGTGTAATCTATAGGTACTAATATATACTAATACTAGCTTTCGCCCGCGGCTCCGCCCGCGTCAATGTCGATCCCTCGGGAATAGTACTTTTTCCCGGGATAAAAGGTAGCCTATGTCCTTCTCCGCACTCCAGAGAACTTGTATGTAAAATTTCATGATGATCGGTTTAGTAGTTACGGCGTGAAAGCGTAACAAACAAACAAACGAACAAACAAACAAACAAACTCACTTTCGCATTTATAATATTAGTAAGGACTAGCTTTCGCCCGCGGCTCCGCCCGCGTCAATGTCGATCCCTCGGGAATAGTACTTTTTCCCGGGATAAAAGGTAGCCTATGTCCTTCTCCGTACTCCAGAGAACTTGTATGCAAAATTTCATGATGATCGGTTCAGTAGTTACGGGGTGAAAGCGTAACAAACAAACAAACAAACAAACTCACTTTCGCATTTATAATATTATATAGTAAGGATAGTAAGGATTATAAAGCTGACGAGATTGTTTGTTTGAAAGCGCTAATCTCAGGAATTACTGGTTCAAATTGGAAAATTTGTTTTGTGTTGGATAGTCTATTTATTGAAGAAGGCTTTAGGCTATAAAACATCACGCTGTGACCAATAGGAGCGAAGTATCAATAAAAAATGTTTTGAAAACGGGGGAAAATTATTCATCTATAATAAAAAAACTAATTAATCATAATAATAGAAATTGCCGCGGACGAAGTCGCGGGCAACAGCTTGTTGACTAATAATTACGTAAATAAGGATAATGTATTTTCAAATAGGTCCATGATGCATTATTCCGCGAAAATTATTCAACAAGTAGACAACTGTGTCAATATTCAATATCCGATTCACTGAGGTTTTGGACGACTTATCGCACATGCGTCAACATTATGACTGACACAAATCTTTGACACATCGCAAGATAATACATAATAGTTTTTACACGATTGCGCAATTAAGGAGTATAATGTTTTCAGAGTTCATGTACATAATTATTTGCGTATTTTGTTTATTATTATTTGTGAATGGTTTATTTTAACACGCAGCACAAGTTTTAAAAATAAAGAATTAGAGGATCAATGGAAGGCTGTCGATCCTATTAGGGACGTCTCTATCACTTCGTATATTTTCTGAATCATCATCGTCGACAGGCTTCTAAAGCCCACTGCTGGGTCTAGACCCACGGTGCCAGCACTGAAATACTATTCAGAAAGGTAGTTTATGTGTTAGTCCAGGTAACCTAAGTGTGTGCAAAATTTCGTCAAAATCCGTTCAGCCGTTTTAGCGTGATTAAGTAACAAACATCCATACATCATCATCAACATCATCATGTGTACAACCGAAGCCATACTTGGCCAGAGCAGACAGAGGATTTTGCCTACACTCTCCTGGCTGGCCAGACGGGTTGGAGAGGTCTCATTGAGGTTTGAGCTTTACTTAGCTAGTATTTCCTAAGTCGCCTCTTACGATCTCCATGGGAAGACTAGGAGTGGTCCTATTCTACTCTGCCGGAAACCACACGGCTATACATCATATCCAGACATACTCACACACTTTCGCGTTTATAATCTTAGTAAGAAAGGATGAGAAAATTCCACAAGTGGCATATCCAGGATCAGATAAAAAGAGCAGGTAAGTGTGTGTGGAATATTTTTGTAACTTGTTATATGGATGCGCCATATATTCATAGCGTGAATGTTTGCACTTAATCTTCGGTAATACGGGCCGCCAATTGTAACAAGTTGTATTTACACGCATTTCTGAAAAGAAATGGCTTGCCTTATTACTTTATCAGCTGGCCATCCATGCATTCTTGTATAAATGTCGACAGAGACATAATTTGAAATTTGTGTAAGTATGATAATTATCATTAACAAAAACGTTGTCTGTAAAGTCGGTAGCCATGTGGTTTCCGGCAGAGTAGAATAGGACCACTCCTAGGCTTCCCATGGAGGTCGTAAGAGGCGACTTAGGAAATAAAAGTTAAACAAAGCTCATAAATTTATCAATGAGACCTCTCCAACCCGTCTCTGGCCAGCGAGGAGAGTGTAGGCCAAATCCTCTGGCTGCTCTAGCCAAGTACCGTATGCCTCCGGTAGTACAGAGAGGGTCTACCTGCAGTGGGGACTAAAAAGATCTGATGATTATGAAAGTCGGTTTACGGACGATCATTTTACGTGATAACGGTGTAAGAAAGATAGATGGGTCACATCACAAGCCGAACGCTTAGGCCAATCGTGTCTCTCTATCACTTCTGCGCATGCGGAACGTGATACTTTTTCGTGCGTGCAGCTGGCGTTCATCGATTTACCTATAAGACTTTCTCACGTCAAAGACGGTAAAATAGCATTCTATCATAATATCAGCCGTACAAAGTCCACTGCTGGACTAAGGCCAAAGGGGACCAAGAATTTCCAAAATGACTGGTTGGAAGCGACGTTTCCCTGCGACCTTGATCAGGTCGTCCGACCACCTGGTCGGTGGATGTCCGACACTGCGCTTGCCGGTACGTGTTCGCCATTCCAGAACCTTTCTGCTTTCCGTATCCATCCTGAAGCATTCTATGTCCGGCCAAAAAAAACGGCCTCCCATAAGTTCATTCACGATGACATGTACTGTACATATGTGTGTAATTTATAAATCATCAAATATGTTCATGTCACCTTGATGAGATATGTATGAGCAAAACGGCTGGCTCGCAAAATGGGCACTACAAAAAAACTTGTCCTACTTCTCAAGATGTGCACTTTTTTCAGAAACTGCTAAATCATTCAAAGAAATCCTTAAAAATTAAATTAAATTTAAATATTTATTTAAATAGACAAATTATGCCATGGAGCAAAATGAGTACTAATGTCTCCATACTTAAGGAACTCCGCATCATAAAGTGTCTTTCGTTTCCCGAGTTACTGTTTGAAGAAGCAGATAGTGGGCCAAATAAAGGGTAGACATTCCAGAGGTTAACCACCAGCCAGATTGGCCGACTGCATCAAAAGAGCTTTTAAAATTGGTGGATTATGCGTAAGGAGGCCGAAAAGCCAGCATTGATTGACCGATAAAACAGAAGGCATTTTCAAAAAAAAGGCTACATGATACGAAATGCTAATGTTGAGAAGTGCAGTTATTGAAAAGTGCACAATTTTCTGGTGTACATTTTGCGATGTCGCCATTTTGCTCATCACCTACCTTAATTACAAGACATTATCAGTATTCATAGAATATTGAATAATAACCTATAATTACGAATGTTAATTCTATCATCGGCAATTTGCAGTAATTTCTGACGCCAACACTTTTGTGATTATACAATCGACTTGCTCCGGATTTCCTCGGTTATTTATACAGTCGGGGGAAAAGTTTCTTCGTATTTTGATGTGATAGCATCTTATAAATCGATAAAGGCCGGCTGCACGCACGATAAACTGTCATGTTCAGAGTGCAAGCGAGAGAACAGAACAAGCGATAGAGAGTTCTTCCACTGTTATCACGTAAGAAAACCGACTTTATAGACAACCAATTTTTTGTATGTATAAAGATGTACCTAATAAATATCTTCGGTTATGCTGTATCTCATAAACCTACTTTTTTTTTACTGATTTATTAAAGGAATTAGGCTGATTTAAAGCGAAAAACTGTATAAAAATAGTTAGTTTACAACGACTGACACTTTTTGATAAAATTAAAAAACAAATTTTTGAAATATACAAAAAGGTAAAAAACATTTCCCCGACATTTTTCATGTCTTTTATTGTCTCTTAAAAGGTGTCCGAATATCCGAAGAATATTTACTTTTTCAAAGCAAGTACAAAAAAAAGGATAAATGCTATTTAGACTGCGAATAAAATTATGATGTAGTTCCAGTTGACTATAAATTAAGGACTGAGCTTGAGAAAAAAAAAAATTGGTAGTAGATGAATTAAAGTTGTTCAAAATGCAAAAGATTAATTATTATTGTCATGTTAGAAAAGTATTATAGAGGGAAAAATTGAGGCAAGGAGAGGAAAAGGAAGACCAAAAAGAGCACATTTGAATAAAATAAAGGAAAGGGTGGAGTTGTGTCATATGGAGAGGTGAAGAGAATGGCTGAGAACAAAGAGACATGGAGAGTACTCCACCGATAAGAACACAGTTCTTAAATTATAGATAGATACTTAGAAACCGTCCCAAATTAAATATCAAAACGTGCAAAAAGCGAGCAGAACAATAATTGATTAAGTTGTTTACCGCACTAGAAACGAATAAGCGAAATAAATCATTTGTTTGGGTTCCGTACCTAAAGGGTAAAAACGGGACCCTATTAATATAGCTCCACTGTAGGTCTGGTTGTCTGTCCGTCTGTCACCAGACTGTATCTCATGAACCATGATAGTTGAAATTTTGACAGATGATGTATTTCTATTGCCGCTATAACAACAGATACTAAAAACAATAAAATAAACTACCTCACATACAACTAACGTGATTTGTTTGCTCGTTTTCGTTCCATATTGATAATGGCAACAGACGCTTGAAATAATCATAGAATATTGAGTTCTATTATTCACTTTAAAAACAAGTAATTTAATAAAAATAAAAGTAATATTTATGGGGAGCTCCCATACAATAGACATGATTTTTTTGCTGTTTTTATAGATAACGGTACGGAACCCTTCATGCGCGAATCCGATTTGCACTTGGCCGGTTTCTTTACGAATAACCAGTGTTTGCCGACTGTTCGATTGCGTGCGCGCAGACGCACACTCTTTTTGCTATAAATAACGCGATCTCATGACAGCCGCGTTTTTGTCCTAAATGGATTATACTTGGGCGGCCAAGCTTCATATTTATTTTATCAAATTTCAATTTTATCATCAATGTTTAAGGTCGATTTTCGGTTTTTGCTAAAAGCATTTCTTGATGAAGGGATTTGTCAGTCGCGTATCAATGTTTCATTTTGCCCTGTTTGTTTTGATTGACTTCTACTAATGCCCTTTGTGGCCAGGTAATTGGATTAAGTATACGGTGAATTAGTTGGGATATGCGATGCCAATAACCTTCATAATTTTTTTTTCGGCGGTAGGTGTTAAAAAGTACACAGTGAGCTCCTCTTTAAAATATTTAATAAAATCAATATTACTACTTACATTAAATCCATATACTCTTAATAGTGTGCATTTATAATCATAATTACACAGAAGTATTATCCACACTAAGTAAATGGTATAAGTGCTAATAAACAGTTCACTGTCCTGCCTGCCACATAACCTCACTTTCATTGGAGCACAATCATCTGGCAATTGAAACTAATTTTGAAAATGGCAAGTCTTGAAGATGTGATACAAGCGCAGCGTTCCATGCAAGAGATGTTTGTCCAAAAAATGGCTGAGTTTGAGTCCCAGATGAAAGCTTCGGACACTGCAGCAGCTATAAATACAACATCCCCGGACAGCGACAGCTCCTCATCAAAGAAACTAGCTGAAGATTTTTTCAGTTTCAAGAAATATGTTCAGGATATGTTGGATATCCTTTATAAACTCATCTTCTCTCTTGGATCTGCAGTTGACTCCATTGAGACACGGCATAGGAGAAAGTACTTGTTGTTCTCTGGGGTGCCTGAAACAGTCTCTGGTGATTTGTCCACTTTTGTCATGGAGCTTATTAAGGAGAGGCTGGACATTCCTGATTTGGTGCTGAGCGATCTTAGTACTTGTCATCGAATAGGCAAATTGGTTGAAGGCAAGTCACGACCAGTCTTGGTTCGTTTCGCAAAGTTGTCAATGAAGAATAACATCTGGCGTAAGAAGACGTCGTTCAAGGGAACTCCATACAGCGTTTCCGAGTTTCTGACACGCCAGAGGCAGGCGGTTTTCATTTTGGCAAGGAAGCGTTTCGGGATGAGGCGATGCTGGACATTCAATGGTATTGTCACTGTAAAATTGACTGATGGTAAGACAAAGCAACTGTACTCAGAGGCGGATCTGGCTGCGATTGCTACCAGCGAGGATGAGCAGGCGGCGGCATCCAGTGTACTGTGTGCGGTTTCCTCTGTCGAGCATCATCAGCAGCCGAAACCGAAGAGGACGGCCAGAGCTAAGAAGTGATCTTTTTTTCTTGTGATTTTGCTTTCTTGATTCCATATCTTTACACATTGGCCATTAAGCACTATGTCATAGATGTGTCAGTACCTAGGTATATGTATACCTTTTTATTAGTGTGTTTTTGTAAATTTACTTTCGTGTAGATGCTAAAAATATTATTGTTTTGGTTGTTGTACTCATCGTGTCAAATGTCAATGTCAATTTTTTTTTTTTCCGATTGCATTGTATGTTTAGTATCTAGGTTTTTTGGCCAATGATGCGTTGCGTTTTATTATTTGTGCAATAATTATTAGTTTTTTTTGTTACATTCTCACCGGCAACTGGCAGGTAGGACATAACAATCTTAATTTATTTTATTTTATTTCATTCAATAATTATAATTATTAATATTTATTATATTTATCTATCTTGTAATGTCTTCCGATGAATCTTTTCTGTCTGCTCTTAATGTTAGTTTCTCTTCCTCTAGCAGCAATGACTCTTTTCATGAGCCCGAGACACTACACTCCCAGGTTAATGATGCTGTGGATAAAAATTCTCTTGCTTTTAACGTTTGTCATATAAATGCACAAAGCATACCCGGGCATTATACAGACTTTCTAGATACTTTTTCTCCATCTGTTTTTCATGCGGTTCTTGTCTCTGAAACTTGGATACCTCCTTCTTTCTCTTCTACTTCTGTAGCCTTACCGGATTTCGTTTTGATCCGTAATGATCGTGTTGGTACGAGAGGTGGTGGTGTTGCCATTTATTTGCGCAGTTATATACCGTATAAAGTTTTAGCAACATCTCCTTCCCCTTATTCGGGTGGTGTCGAGTACCTATTCATTGAAATTTCTGTTAGTGGTGTTAAGGCGCTTCTTGGGGTCGTATACTCTTCACCTTCAATTAATTATTTCGCTCAAATTGAGTCTGTCTTTGATTCCCTATGTTCGGACTATACACATCACATAGTAATGGGGGATTTTAATACTGATCAATTGGGTCAGTCCTCCCGGGCTTTAACGCGTTTATCAAAACTGGCACTTATTCTCGATTCGGTAAACCTTTTCGTCTTGCCCCTTAAAGCTACTCACGTAAACACTACGACTGATGACACTTTTCTCGACCTTATACTTACCTCGTCTCTGGATCGTGTGATTAAGTTTGGACAGCTGCCTGCACCTGCGTTTTCTAAGCATGACCTTTTATTCCTACAATATAAGCTTAAGCCTCCGAAGCCAAAACCTGCTGTAATTTGGATGCGTAATTTTGCTCGTATTGATACTGATCAGCTTAAACATGATGCTGCTGAGGTTGATTTTTCTAGTGTATATAATGCATCTACAGCTGACGAAAAAGTTTATAAATTTAATTCGGCCGTTTTACAGCTGTACGATGCCCATGCTCCTCTGCATGCTGTGAAAGTCAAGAGACCGCCTGCGCCTTGGATTACGAGGGGTGTTAAAATGGCAATGACGCGTCGGGATCGTGCATTCCGTGCCTACAAACGGAACAGAACTGACGATCTGTGGGATGTATATAAAAAGGCTAGGAACCGTTGTAATATGATGGTAAGGGCGGCCAAGCGGAGCTATTTTGATTCTCAATTAAGTAATTCTTCTTCGGCTGATATATGGAAGTTCCTCCGATCTCTTAACATGGGCAAAACGCTAAGTAATTCTAGTACTTCTTTTCAATTTTCCCTGAACGAATTCAATAATTATTTTTCCACCTCCTCAATACTTGATGCTTCTGTGAAGTCGCATACAATTGCGAGAATATCTTCCATGCCTGAATTATCTATTGAATCTTTTTCCTTCTCTCCTGTCACTGAGGATGAAGTTACAAAAACTATTTTTTCTATTAAGTCTAAAGCCATGGGGTGTGATAATGTGAGTAGGCAGATGATCATTACTTTAGTTGATGTATTGGGTCCCATTATAACTCACATTATTAATTTCTCCCTTTCATCCGGGGAATTCCCTTCTCTTTGGCGAAAAGCTTTTGTCTATCCCTTACCAAAAATATCAAATCCCCAGGCTTTGAACAACTTCCGCCCCATATCAATTCTCCCTTTTCTCTCCAAAATTCTAGAAGCTGTTGCACATAAACAAATCTCTTCTTTCATATATAATAATAATTTACTTACTCCTCTTCAGTCTGGTTTTCGCCCTGGACACAGTACTACTACTGCCCTTCTCAGTGTCACCGAAGACATTCGCCTCGGCATGGAAAATCAAATGGTCACCATATTGGTTCTCATTGATTTCTCTAACGCTTTTAACATGGTAGATCATGATATTCTCCTTGCCATTCTTAATTATTTGAAGTTTTCATCCTCAGTGTCAGAATGGTTTTCTTCTTATCTCCATGGTCGGCAACAAGCGGTTCAGATGGATTGCGAATTGTCACAATGGAATGATCTTATTTCTGGAGTTCCTCAAGGTGGCATCCTCTCCCCCTTATTATTTTCTTTATTCATTAATTTTCTTTCTTTGTCCATTGGCTGTTCTTACCATTTTTACGCGGATGACCTTCAAATTTATGTCCAAACTCGAGTGGAGAATATTGAAACTGCAGTTGTCCAAATTAATAATACATTATCTGAACTTTTCTCTTGGACACAGGACTTTGGTATATTAATTAACTCCTCTAAATGCCAAGCTATAGTTGTTGGTAGTACTGTACAGTTGGCTAAAATTAATCTAAGCTCGGTTTCTCCGGTATTGTTCCATGGCGACGTCATACCGTATAAACACCAGGTAAAAAACCTTGGACTTTTTATGGATGAGTCTTTAAGTTGGAGTACTCAAGTAGCTGAATTAAGCCGGACTGTCACTTACTCATTGCAGTACTTAAATCGTTACAGAAATTTTCTTCCTATTAAAACAAAAGTCATGCTAATTCAAACTTTAATCTTCCCCATTATTGACTATGCTGATGTGTGTTATCCAGATCTAAATGTAGATCTTCTCAATAAACTCGATCGTCTCCTTAATAATTGCATTCGGTTCATTTTCTGCCTGCGTAAATTTGACCACGTTTCTCAGTTCCGATCCAAATTGTCTTGGCTTCCTATCCGTTTACGCAGGCAGCAGAGACTTCTCTGTGCTCTTTTTTCTATTCTTAAAAATCCACATTCTCCCGGGTACTTGAAATGTAAGTTTCAGTATCTTGCGGATACTCACGATCGGCAACTTCGTTCCAGCAATTCTCTTATGCTTTTTACTCCTCTATTTCATTCTGGATTTATGTCCAACTCCTTTACTTTGCATTCTATACGACTCTGGAACGCCTTACCCGAAGACATCCGACAGGTATCTAATAGATTTATTTTCAAGAAAAAGCTGCATACTTTTCTTTCTGAACTCTAGTCAGCAGATTACTTCATCATTTCTCACTGTTTTGTATATGTATTTATGTATGTTATTTTTTGTATCTATAAATATTTATGTAACTAAATATATATTTAAGTATTTTACTATCTATCTATTATTCCTTCCTAATATTATTTCTATCTCTCTTATTTTTTTTTTTTTTTTTTTCCCCCACTTTACTACCTATTTCTTTTTCTGTTTACCCTTCTCGAGGTTGACTGGGAGAGAATGCTTTTAGCATTAAGTCCACCTACTGTAGCTCTATAGGCCCGATAAGTTTTTTAAATTAAATAAATTAAAAAAATAATTGCAATATATCGGGTGTTACAAAACTACGAAATAATATTGAAGGGGCATGATCAGACCATAATATTAAAAAACTTCCCCTTGAAACAAACTTCGAAAGATGAAAAGAAAAATTCGATCTAAGATACAAAAATAAATAATCAGCTGATCGACTTTCTATAGAAGGTCAAATTTTTTTTTTGTATCGGGTAACAATTTTCCTTTTCATCTTTCGAAGTTTGTCTCAAGAGGAAATTGTTTAATAGATATTATGGACTGATCATGCCCCTTCAATATTATTTCGTAGTTTTGTAACACCTGGTATATTGCAATTATGAAGGATAGGCATCGCTTTGGCAACTTTTCTTTTGTCTTTCAATGTATGTTCTCTGGGAATAGTTGTTTAATATCATGCACTGATCATGCCCCTTAAATATTATATCGTAGTTTTGTAACACCCGGTAAATTAATAAAGGTGTATTTTTCACAAATGTTAAGTGTAGTGTAGTACGCCATTATCTACTTTACGAATCAAGTGTGAATCATGTTTTTATTACAAAAGGATTAACTAGGTACTTAATAAATATTTATGAACTAGTAATTAGTGTTATTTCTGCTATAAATGAATAAAATAACGTATCATAAGTATCGTCACTTTATAAACAAAACAAAAATATTATGTTATAATTATCAAATTGAATAAAACTGGTTAGGAAAAAGATTTAGTTCACGTTGTAGAATACTTACCTTTTTCTTTGGTATATTTTCCATAGAAAGTTTATGTAAAAAAAAAATTATTTATATTTTTGTATGAAAGTAATATCAACATTGTTTATAATGTTATAATGTTAACAATATGTTCGTGCGAGGCTGTTAATGTTTTTAAAGTAACGCTGAATATCCGCAAGAAAAATAGTTAATAAATGGAAAATTATAGTCACAGAAGCTTTTTCCGCGACCTATGTGCTATTCTTATGTATAAGCTTTAATGTAAGCATGGAGGAGTAACAAATAATCATATTTTAATAAATAAATAAAATAAATATATACGGGCAAATCACACAGATTGAGCTAGTTCCAAAGTATGTTCAAGACTTGTGTTATGGGAAACTAACTCAACGATACAACATTTTTTAGCAAAAACATAAATAGATAAACATCCAAGACCCAGGCCAATCCGAAAAAATACATTTATCATCTTGAACTGACCGGGGATCGAACCCGGGCACCCTGGCAGGCGTGTGTTTCCAGGTCGGCGTGGTAACCACTGCGCCACGGAGCTCACAAATAAGATAACAAGATAGTATTGTGCGCATACTAATGAATATCTACCTTGTTTAATTTACACTCGCAATATCGTGTTCAAAGGCCAAACAAAGAAACAATAATGAAAAGTTAATAATTTCTAAAGCGATATAACTAGGCAATAAATTTGCTTCATAAAGTAGTTATACAATTACTTATCACAAGGCAATGGCTGTCAATCGTTGTTAAGTATGGTCTAAATTAGTAAGAGCAACAGAAAGATAAATCATTCAGTGTGTACCATAGATATCAGAATATTAAGTTAAATCGATTCCCGGCCGAAGTAAGTTCGATTAACGATGTCTCCAGTTAAATATCTTTGAAGTTTTTGATTCAAAGATTCAAAGATTCAAAGATTTATTCAGAAAATAGGCCTTTTCAGGCACTTTTTCACGTCAATTCACCTTTAAAATTAAATAATACTTATTATATTATATTCAAATTATTAATTCTTGTTTAAAAGCTACAAACTACTAGCGTTTCGGAACCGACCACTGCAGAGAAGAAGACGCCGAAAGAAACTCTTCAACAGTATTGGTCGCCTACTTGCCTGAAGGGCTTTGTATGATATTTAATATTTTTCTTTTCTTTTTTTTTGATGTCATGTTATATACAATTTTAATTAACATATTTTTGTGGAACACGTTAAGTTAGCGATCGAGCGTGCAACAACAACAGATATGATAAACAACAGATATGATAAAAGTGTCAAAGAGGCCGAGCAGACCTGTCCCCCCTGGCAGCACCCGTTCACGAGTTGACGCATGGATCAGCCATCGCTGAGCTCAACCATATTAGAGGGAACTCGACGACCCGACACACAACGCCGCCACCAGTTTGAACATTTTAGTGAGCATGACTTACTCGATCTCAAGCACAAAACTCGAAAACTAATTGTCGATACTCGCTGACCGCAAACATATACATGTTTCACAATTGAGAGTTTATTTTAGACAATTATACAAAATAAAATAGCAGCAACAAAAAAAAGAAAACAATTATAAGTAAAATTAAAATAAAAGCATTTAGAGAAGTCCTGCATATCACTCGAGGTCTCGACTCCGAAATGCCTTGTAAACACAATATTATGACACTTACTTACGGTAGATGATGCCATGAGGTTTCAGACTCATAACGAAGCTTCAATTTTGCACATAATCGCTGCACAACATGGCATTTAAGAAAAAATCCAAACGTGTTAAGCTTATGCAAATAAATTCCCTACTTTATAAAACGCGGCCACTTTTTAGAGAAAATAATCAGTTTGAATACTTTGAATATAAAGTGTTTGCACTTGCCGCGCCCGCGGGCCCACTCTATACATCTCTGTGGTGTCACCTAAGGCATCAAGGTACGAGAAGGCTAACAGTTGTTAGTAGAATACACTGGCCTACTAGATCCCTACCAGATCTGGTAAAGTACTTGACATGTCAATTTGTTTGACTATACTTTTACACGTGTCCAACGGAGGCTTAATAAGCTAGTTTCCCAAAAAAAATATAATTAGTCCGTCAGTTAGTAATTAAAAAAATATTGGACACGTATTTTTGCTTTTGTCGATTGAATAAAAAATTATAAAGATATAGCCCTTTGAAATTCCGTGTGACGTCATAGTTTGCTACACTTTTTAGCAAACTTTGACGTCACGATCCCCCACTCCTGAACTTTGACGCGCTTTATCTTTTCCATTTATTGTTTAATTGACAAAAGAAAAAATACGTGTCCAATATTTTTTGATTATCTAACTGACGGACTAATTGTAATGTTATAATTTTGACCCAGGAAACTAGCCTATTATTTTCGAAAATAGTTCATAAGAACACATTTACAGTCATATTTGCTAGACATCCGAATGATAATTAGTAGGACACGAGTTTTCTGACAATATTTTTTACACCTTTAGTCGGAAGGTAAGTGAAGCCGAACTAGATAAGTGTAAACAGACTATCCTTACTAATATTATAAAGGCGAATGTTTGTGTGTATGGATGTTTGTTACTCTTTCACGCCAAAACGACTGAACGAATTTTGGCCTGGAACAACACCTGGATTAACAATAAGCTTTCATCCCGGAAAAAAGTACAGTTCCCGCGGAGTTGACATTTACGTGGCCGGAACCGCGGGTGACAGCTAGTAATAAATATGAACAACTTTTACTACGAGGCCCGTGACTAACTCATCAAATGAGACCCACACTATTTTTCTAAACGAATCAAATATTAAGGTGGTAAAGTGTGTAAGGTATACCGTTTTTATGTAAATTTATAGTTGTTCGTATTAATAAGAAATTTGATCCACCTGTCAGTTATTACTATTTGTAACAAACGTAATATAATTAAATTAAGTTCCGTTTCCTATACATAATTTAAACGCAGAACCTCAAGACCAACGAGCATACAGTCTAAATTGTGTAGAGTATAAATTGTAAGCGTCGGATCCGTCGCACTCTTTAATTTATTCTTCCAACTGCCAGTCGTCACTTGCTAGCTTGGACGAATAAGACTTGTCTGCCTCTACTGTTATAAATTTTGATTTTCCTGATAAACTCAGTGAGCGAGGACAAAGTTATGTAAATATTGGCATTTTAAAGTATGCTTGTCAGGGCCTATTGGTACCACTAGGAAATGTGACAGTTCTTTAAGGTTCTAAATAAATATAAAATGAGAAATTTCTAAACCCCAAAATAATTGGTCTCAGGAAGAGGTTACGCTTAGGTATAAGCTAAATCATAGCTGAGAACGCTAATGCGTTCTCAGCTATGATTTAGCATATTATAATTACCAAAAGATTGGCATCATACCTGAACCTAACTGTGCTTTATCAACATTCTTCACTATTTTTGCATGTAATGTAAACGTTAAACAGTATTCAATCATTCAGTGTCTGACGTACGCACTAATTGAGCCGCACCATACAATTTGCCGACCTTCGCCTTTCGAAGCTCTCCGAATATACTCCCTTGAGGTACTACTACTCCGACGTAAAACTTAATTTAATACGAGGAATAACTTTTAGCTAAGTCATCATCAGGTCCTTTTTAGTCTTCACTACAGGAGCACTACCCTCTCTACCCTTTAGCTAAGTACTTTGGCTTTTTAATATTTTATTTTATATAATTTATTTGGGTTTACAAACGATTACACATACATCTTAACATAGCTTTTAACAGATATAAATATAATACATGTGCAACCAACAACGCAACCACATATTAATATAGGACGTGTGTTGCAAAAGGAGTATATTTTTCTTCTATGCACCCAGTAATCCAATAATCCAAAGTAATAGTACCATTGTACTTACGACTTCGATGATATAGTTCTTTGATATTCCTATAGGACCTTACATTAATATTAAAGGACTCTTTATACTAAATTACAAGTAAATCAGGCTAGTATGTTTTGCATTTTGATTATATGTGTAGATTAGTAAGAAGATGTACAACTCTTACTACCACTCGTCAGGTTCAAACCCAAATGTTCTTCTTCTAACATCTGAGTTCGTGCAACCGTCACGTTTGCTTTCATAGACCATTATTTATGACTAATAATAAACCAATCATCAAGAACACTTACACATTTCAGTTGAAAAGAATCTGCACGCTATTGATTGTTCACTACTTGCTTGGGTTTACAACAAGTAGACTTTCCTACTGAATTTAGTTGTGTTTTTGTACCTTTCTAAAATATAACTTATTTAGCATAAATTTTGGTATTTCTACGGAAAAATATCATCCTTCAGAATGCCTTTTGACCTTTTTAATATATATTGATCAGAATTTGGTGACGCTGATAGCTTGGTTACATTGTGGTCTTCAAGTCGTTGGACAGTTGGGACACAAAAAGATTAATTAGCTACGGTGCTAATTAATCTATTTGTGTTAATTAGCACCGTAATTATTATTAGTTTTTTTTTGCATTCACAATGCTATTGAGATATACAGAGACCTAAGGTCACTGGTTCAAACTCTGCCCGCGTGGAATTTTTTCACCATATGTTATTTATTAATTTAATAAGAGTAATTAGCACCGCATTCTTAATATGTTTACATTGATTGAAGTATCATGACATAGTTAATATAATTTAAACATTGCCCTCAGTGTATCAGTTAAGACAATGATAAAATTATATTAACCATGGCTGTCGTGATAAAAAGCCTGGCATTGTGTGGGCGATGGCGCCCGCTTGACGACATTGCTGGCACCAGTGACTTTAATATCATATCATCTTATAGTTCTTAGACTAATGCATATCTCACTTCTAAGGACTCGCAAATTTTCAAATGTTCAATCAAGAAAATCAAGGACTCGAATTAAAGGTAAATAGTACATATACCGACAAACATACAAACATCATCCAACTTTAGACCCGTGTTTGGGGCCTAAGATGAGGGCGTCTCAATAAATATTCTTCTTACGCACTCCGTCTGATATAATAGGCTTTAGCATGAAAAACGTTTATAACTGGTTTGACATACCCTCTAAGGTTTCCAAGGACTGTATGAGTATTAAACGTTTATATTTTATTACATTCTATATTTTGTTAATTTTGTTTTAGGTACTTATTTTTTTTTGTTATACTTCAACAGACTTAGCGGAAGAAGAATATTAACTTTAGTAATATTTTGTGATCTAGTAATCCTTTGTAACAATCTGCATCTCTACGGCTGTTTCAACTAGTCGCTTCGAAAGAATCCGCTTGCAATTACACCAATCAATTATAATGGATAGGAAATTCCTTGTTTCCGCACCTGCTTCGGGCGAATGCTGAGATTAAGTTTGCCTTAGTTCATAAGCAGTGGAGATATAGGTATAGATAGCTCTTATGTAGATTATACCCATATTTAACTAATTCAATTGGATTAAATAACGTAAAACACTACGTAGACTTGACAAAGACCTTTGACGTAGACTGCGTCAAAATTTTCAAGTAAAATATTTGTATATTGATATCCAGAGCTATGTTTTGTCAATTTTTGCTTAACAATATAAATGTATTCATTGAATATTAGTAAGTAAAATAAAACAATATTAAAATTTAAATAATTTGAATCAGAGTGCCCCAAGGCATGCCGCTCAGCCTACTTAGAATTCATTTTTTATGATACAATATTTTGTTTGTAGATGCACAAGTACTTTTTGTTACCGCTTCGTATTGCATTGCACATGACTTCTTTATGGTATCTAATCTAACAGGTTTGGTTATGAAGTAGCATTGGGATATGATTTTAATGTAATCACCTCAAAAAAAAATCGGTAGAACTTTCTACTTAAGGTATAAATGGGTAATAAATATTATTTCAAATATATCTTGTCCATCATATGAGCGAGTTTTTAGTTGAATCTTCGTGCATGATGCTGCCGAACCCGAAGCCCGCTCTTTAATCAATCGCTATCGCCTATATTTTGCTAGCAATTCGCCAGCACGCGACCAACATTTTTTATCACGATATTGCTTCCTGCATGTATGACAACCAGTAACTGCACCCTCGTGCAAGTGGCAGCGAACACCACAATCTCTTAATCAGCTGCTTTGACGTAGATAAAGATAAAGTTCGGAATTTTAACGATTTAATGCTAAGTAGCTTGGGACATTCGCAAGAGTTTACGTGATCGGAATACATATTGCGTTGGCTGTCTGCCGCTTAAGACTTGTGGTTTTCTTTTTTTTTATGACATAGGGCGGCATACGAGCAAGCGGGTCACCTGATGGTATGGGATCATCTCTACCCATAGACTACTGCTACCCGTGGGATGTGACAAGAGAGTTGTCGGCCTTTCAAGAAAACATAGACTCGTTTTTTGAAGGTTCCAATGTCGTATTGATTCGGGAACATCTGCTGTTAGATCATTTTCTAACAGATATCTTATTCCTGTCAACTGAGATTATGTAAGTTTTTACCATCAATTTCAGAAGAAAGCTGTTTAAGTCTTACCTGAAAAAAAAAATAAAGAAAACTTGGTAAACATCATAAAATACATGGATATCTTATATTTCTCATATTTGTGATATATTTGTCCTAATCTACTTGGTTATGCTCTCAAAAGTGTGTTCATAAAATGCTTTTCCTAAAACAAGGTGGATATAGTATACAATATAAGTTTTTCTTTATATTTTAAATATATTTTTAATTTTAATTATTCCAGTGCAGCATACTTAGTATTCATATTTTAAAATCGGCCACTGCAGGAAATTAACATTGAAATAAACCCGTATACAAAGGTTTCTTGAAACATAACTCAGTAACCGTGTATTCTAATGTGTTCAATGTATACAGGGAGTAAACATTAACGACATTTTTATACAAATAGCCGGGCCGGACGAATACTTTTGTATGGAAATGTCGATGTCTTTTCGAATTTTTGACTATTGGTCCTACAGGAATTTGATTATTTTGATGGGCTTAGTCACCCCTTCTAAATTTTCACACTTTATATACCTACTCTTCTTCTAGAAATATGAATAATATATCTATTGCAGAAAATAACAAGGTACAAGTGATAAATAAAGACTACTAACTAAAAAAATAAAACTAATGAGCTAACCTTCTATAACGTTATATATAGATACTAAAATAAATCAAACTTATAAATCTAAAAAATCATGCCCATGATGTTGGCAAGAATTTTGGCAGCATTCCCACGCTCGATTACGACGCTTATCCTTTGCGCGAAAAAGCAGCCAGCCCTCTTGTCGTGAGCCACGGAGATCAGGCGAGGAGCAATCTCTTTATAAAGGCACGCATGGTGCTAATGACTCTTCTCCTTATATTATATGTTTAACTATGGAATATGTAATTTTACATTTTCTAATAAAAAAAATGAATTAGATCTGTCATATTATCCCTTAGTACCTAAGTTGGGGATGCCTCAAGTAATTGAATGCACAAAGATAAAATCGATAACTGCGTTTTGATATGAAAAGTGGACGGACTAACTCAAGTACACATGTAACCTCCGCAATATCGTTGTCAATTGAATTTAAATAAGGGAAATGCAAACATATTTTAACATAAAGTTTTACTACACCTGCCAACATTATAATAACATCCGAAGAGACATCCAACCAAATGAGTCACAATTATAGGCACAATTACAGAAGCACGAAGGCCTTTATTATGTGGAACCTCTTTTCTATTAGCTGCGGAATATGCAGTTATACCAAGAAGTGGTTTATTTAATTAAGCTAGGGCAGCAATCAACGTGCCTGGGCCGTGTTCATCTACAGACAGGCTAAATATGTGTTTTTCAACACTGATATCGGAATACGTTAGGCATTAAAATGCCGGCCATACATTATTCCTTTTTCAAAAGAATTACTCGTCGTACATGAAGTAAGAATGTTTTTGATTATTTTTGTAAGTGGATGTGTTTATTGTTTTTATTTCACGGTCAATTGTTTTTTTTTTATAATGACATTTAGAATCGTTGTTTAGTCTGACTGTCATGTGTTTTATTTAGAATAAAAAGTAATTTCTCTTTGTTCATCGACTTTATCAGAAAATTAATTCTTATCATGTTCTGCATCAATGTCATTAATTTAAAACTAGACAGATTAAATTAAAAAAAAAAACCTTCGATGTTTGTTAACTGCTTGCAATAACCCCCTGGTACGACAAGTCGTTTGCTTCATAAAGAGCAGTAAAATTGGCTTGAAAATGGATACGTCTTAAATTATTCATATCGTCATTCCCATAAAATGGCCGTAAAGTACCCTGATAAACATAAAGACATCTAATCGAATCTACATCAAGATGTGTATTACCATAATCACATTGAATCTCCATTGTGTCCTTTTATTACTGCGCAAGAAACCAAATGAACAGCTAATGAAGACAACGGAATAAACATGAGCTGCAGCCTGGTTCATAAGAAGAACATAGATCCTGTTCTCAATGAGAAGAAACGGCAGACCAGCTCATCAATGCAAAACATGACTACGGTTCTTGCAACACTGTTTATAATCGCCTGTATCATCATATCACTTACGCGCTTATTAAAATTTGCCAGCAGACGCATAATAAATTCGTCGACCTATCAAATGTAATTTAGCAAATTAAGACCGACCACTCGGACTCAAGGTCGGAATTCGTCTGTCGTTCCTTTGCTTTCCTTCCCTACTGAGCTGAAACGACTCGGCTAAGCCAGTGGTAATCAAGACGCAAAAACTGTAGCACAGTCGCTGCTCTCCCGGCGGTGGGTGACAAAAATGCAATTTTATGTTATGCCATACTAAAAACTCAATTCTGCATTGGAACGCGCTGCGGTATATAATGGAGAATGGGAGCAGCAAAAACAGTCCCAATCATCCCATGGCATAATTAGACACATGCTGCGTCCAGCTCCAGCTTTCATATCAATGTTATAACCGATATGTTTTTACACCATCACGCTCATTGCGGATCATTTCATGTCGCCCGCTGTTTTGATGTTTCTATCTGATCATTACTTTTTCTGTGTACTATTTGTTTTTGCTCCATTGTAATGATGATTGCGATTAGATTTGTATTTCTTCTTATGATCTCTGATGACATGTGTGAAGGATATCAAGATTCGATAATAATCAGAAAGTGCAAAATATAATACTAGTACCTACAAGATTATTTCACTTATTATTCTATATACATTGTTAAAAAGAAATACCCAACACTATATTAACTGAGTATTATTTTTTTATCTACGAGTAGTAAATCTGTTGCAATAGTTCTCAGCTAGTAGTAGTAAGTATATCAAAGTACCCACAGGTTGTGCGAGCCTACTTCGTACATTTCGGCGAGCCGGGATCTACCTTATAGTCGCGTGTCAGATGTTTTAAAACTATAAATATCGTCATAAACTAAGAACATATCAAAATATTGCCATGAACAAAGGCTCCGTTACACCCAGCCATCATGTAACCAGCAAGAACAATAAACTACTTTCTCCGTGACGTGATCTTGTGTCTCCACACCACCAACTTCAACCCAGCAACCAACAGCATCTCTTCATGTATGGTGCTGGGCCTAGCACCAAGACTGGCGCCATACGTAGGTACCTACTGAAAGCAAGTATAGTAAACATTGGCATTTCTACTTAACTATATAATAGATACTTAAGATTTTTAACAATGATACTACATTCCGAATATTATAGATTCTACCACGGCAAACTTGAATCAGGTTAAAAAGGTATTCTCGCTATTCGACCTTCTCCACATATCAAATGAAATATAATTTAATTTGGATCATCAAATATTACAAAAACAAAATCCTCTTTCAAGGGCCCAGCATTTTGACTCAAGAATTTATATCATGGCGAAACGTCCACAACACAAAAAGAGATTCCTTTTAATTATGGATGATTTTTAAAATCTGTGAACAATGCCAGCCATCCTTTGTCGTCTCACAGCCGGTTTTATTTCCAATAAAACTAATTTTATAATTTCTTTCTGAGATGTTTTCGATGGCTGTAATGGCCTTCCAATTATTGTTTCTTGCGGGACTTCCAAAGAAGTGGATTGTTTAATTAGATAGGGTTATTCACTGACTGAATTGTACACACATTTGTCCAGTTCATTATTCATAGTATATGTTCTCGGTATATTATTTAAATTGAAAATATGCAATGAAAATAATTGTTTGATACCATATTAAAATTGTCTTTTCTAGAGTCCATGTTTAGAGAATATCTCCCATCATATCACATATTTTTAATTCAAGCTTTATAATATACTAGCTTTCGCCCGCGGCTCCGCCCGCGCAATGTCGATCCCTCGGGATTAGTACTTATACTACTTTCGCATTTATAATATTAGTAAGAAAGTAAGGATCTTGTTTCCATCATGTCATCAAGACAGATCCAAGAATGTGTGTAAACTTAAGAAAGTCAATTTAAAGAGAAGAAAAGAGAACAATTAGGTCTTCATGGTGACCGAGTTGAAAATATATCACCATTAGTAAAGAGGTGTGTAATGGTGTCTATGTGAATTAAGAAAAATCGTGCGTCCGATTACTAACCGACAGATACTAGTTATTTGTTTTACAAACTGGACCTACTCGTCATGTGTCCAGCCAGTTAGTGAATAACCCAACTTGGATAGAATTAATCAATCAGTGAGTATTATTAATCCGGCATCCTGTTTTTGTGGATTATCCGTTGATGAGTTAATTCCAGTTATATGCAGACCGAAGTCCCTAATTGGGTTTAATTGATTTAGTTAAATAAAGCTGGCATTGACGATTTACCATAGGATTGTTTATGCTGGAATTCTTGCCAATAGTATCATCTGAGTATTTTTATACAATAGTTAATTCTATATAATAGTTATCAATTTGAAAAAGACACGTTATTATTATATAAATAATTTACATCAACCAATGTGCTGTAAATATATGTACAAAAATGAATATAACATATGTATACAAATATATAATAATTTACAAAATAATATAAAATGGAGTAAACGAAATGGTTGAATGACAAATCATCCAAAGCGTAAAATATTTTTTAAACAACATGCACTAATTTCTTCATTATTTTAATTTTATTATTATTTCATTCTATTATATTATTAACTAGCTGTTGCCCGCGACTTCATCTGCGGCAATTTCTGTTATTATGATTAATTAGTATAGATGAATAATTTTTCCCCGATTTCAAAACATTTTTATTGATGCTTTGCTCCTATTGGTCGCAGCGTGATATTTTATAGCCTAAAGCCTTCCTCAATAAATGGACTATCCAACACTTTTTTTTTTCCAATTTGAACTAGTAGTTCCTGAGATTAGCGCGTTCAAACAAACAAACATACAAACAAACAAACTCTTCAGCTTTATAATATTAATAATAGATGTTTATATTATTTTTAGAGTAAATAAAATATGATAAACATTTGTGCATGTAGATTGAATACATTGCATGTAATAGTTTTAAGATTATATGTAGGTATTTTTTTTCTGTTATTATTTTTAATTTTTTTTAGAATACATTTACCAATATCATTAAAAATAATTACATTGTGCTTGCAAACTAAAAATTTCGTCTAGCGTGTTCCAGACATAGTGCCCAGCAGGCTAGCAGCGTTTCCTCTCTGGATTATAAGGCTGATTCTTTGAGCCAGGAAGCTGCCAGCTCTGCGGTCACCAGTTGTCTGGATGAGACGCGCCGATAAGTCTACTATAACTTTTGGCTTCGGGACCCCAAGGACCTAAAGTCTCGAAGCCCAATGGCAAGATTATGTAGTTTTCGTATAGCTCATTGTATTTGCGACGTTTCGAACAGTCGGTATTTATTTACTGCAAATAAAGATTATGATAATATTTTTTCCCTCCCGATATCGAAAATGAAGGTTAATAATTTTTTGGAATTTGACGTATTTTTAAATCACTAGTACAATTCGCTGGATTAATTAAATACCTCAGAATTATTTGTATAGTTCAGGGCGCTCCTTGAACAAGATCACGGCCTTGTTAGAATTTGAAAGCGATAAAAATTTAAAAATGATACATAAGTGAATACTGTGATACGAGTACACAAAACAATAATTCTCACATGAAAATATTTACATCTTACAAGTTATAATTTTTTATCCTAGTATCTTAATTTTGTTATAAAAATATAAATATGATATTATTAAGACTTTTTTTTTATATAATAGCCTAATGGTTTTGCGCAGCCTTGGCTCGCGCAATATTTTTCATTTTCATCGTTCGCGCGGCACACTCTTAAAAACCTTGCTAATTCGAATTTTAAATAGCGGAATTTATTCAAAATTAATTAAATGGCATAAATTGCATAATTGTCAATTTTATAACCACACATTTTAGCATTCATTTGCAATTCATTAATTAACGCCTGCATTTATCAATAGAGACGAGAAATGACTTGGCTTGGCCATAAGCGGAAGTTTCGTTGTGGGACTAGCAAGGTGAGTTACTAATACCGGCAAAGAAAGAAACGTGGTTTTTGTGAATACAATACAATGAAACATGTTAATTCGGCTACCTTTATAATAGCTCTATCACCTTTTACAGTTTATTGCAGAGATAAAGCTCATAATAAATTGAATGATCAATTGATATGTACTCGTAAGTAAATAACGACAAAATACCTGACTTATAACTGGCTATGGTTTGATTTAACCTGAAACTCTATGAAAGCAGTCTGCGTATGATCGCTGGCATGTCATGCGTTTGCAATGCGCCACAAGGTTATGTGTCTGACCAAACACTCCTTTTTAGAATCTAATTAGTCACTAACCGCCATTACGCGTGACTCAATGATATGTTAATAATATACCTAATGAAATTATAAACCACAAATTGGTTTGAAGAAATAATTTTATTGAATTCACATGAATCATAGGTAGTATATAATAACATAATGGATGGTTCAGATTGCGGTTTTATCATATGTCACTACATAGTACAACACAAGTCGCTTCCCTCTGTCTGTCCCTTTGTATGCTTCGATCTTTAAAACTACGCAACGGATTTTGATGCGGTTTTTTTTATACATAAAGTGATTCAAGAGCACGGTTATATGTAGGTATAACTGTTGGAATGTGGCAAATATAAATCGCATTTATATCTCTTTCTTACTCAATAATCTTTCTCTCTCTATGTCATCAGTTGGTCCTAAATATTGTATTTAAGATTGCAACCCGAACCGTCACTAGCAACTTAAGGTATCCCGACTACGTTCTCACAGTTATTGTGGTTTACTCGTTATACGGCTTTTTTTGCATAAACACACCTTCCTACAAAAAGGAGAATAAATTATTGTGTTTCTCTGGTATGCTCTACATAACCCAACAATAACTAATTTTGCCGCCCCATTCACCTGCCGCCCGGGGTGTAGGCTTGCCCAACCCTAAATCCAGCACTGCCTAGTCAGTCCGCCGGTAGAGCCATCGCAAGTAATCTGACAGCATTATAAAGATTTATTATTGTCTACTATCAGCGCACTTAGAGGAGTAATGGGGCCTTAAAATTATTTATTATGACAATCGCCATCTGCGCTAATGCACAGCTTGATTAGGCATTATTTCTAGGTAGTGGGCGTTTTAATCGTTTAAAGTAAGTCAAGATGATGATAATAATTAGTAGCGGTAATTAGGAATATAGACGTTCACACGAGACATGACGCTAAAACATATAAGGGACTGTGTTTAACTGTGCGCATTTTTGTGATCTTACGTAACAACTAATGGCATAAATAAATATATACGGACAAATCACACAGATTGAGCCAGCCCCAAAGTCAGTTCGAGACTTGTGTTATGGGATACTAACTCAACGATACAATATTTTATAACAAATACATATATAGATACACATCCAAGACCCAGGCCAATCTGAAAAAGATCATTTTCCATCTTGACCTGGCCGGGGATCGAACCCGGTCACTCCGTGTCGCATGCTGGCGTGTTGACCGCTGCGCCACGGAGCTAGTCAATGGCATGGTTGGTGACCCTCCGTTAAGGCGATACCACTGTAAATAAGGTCGTTCTGAACCTTATTTATCTCGCAAAATACTTAAATTAGAAGTTTCAAATTTTTGACTATTTCATCTCCAAAAATTGAAGATGAAAACACGTTTTGATAAAATTTTCACGATAGAAATATTTTTTGAAAAATGGTCTTCGTTCGCAGAGTTTTTGTTATTGTAGCTCAAATGCGACGAATGAAATAATGATTTTTAGACTAAAAGATAGGTTATTAGTAATTCATCAAAATGTAAATATGAAAATACAATTAACCGGTATGATTTTATATAAAATAGAAATAACGAATTTGGCACTTAATTTTTTTTCTTTGAGCGACTCGAGACTATCTCCTATCTCATCATTCACGGGCTAAACCGCCAAGCGCTATCCCTTGCGCGCACTTGATCAGTCCTTTGCCGAGCGATGGTACCAAACATTTGAGGCCTCGTCTTAACAAAGTTTAAAAAAATTAGGTAAAAGCAAATGTATTTGTTCTAAAATCAGAGTGACAGCACTAATTGCTTCCATTTTGCTTGCAGCAATGATTATATAAGGGTTGCACCTTACGAAGTCCGGCGACCATAACATTTTAAAAGCCTAAGATTTTGCCCAGCGCTGATTCGCGAGCCAACATCGAGCAAGACACCTAAAAAATACTTATGGCCCATTAAATTGCTTCTTGAAACATGAGTCTCAAAAAGCTTCGCTTGCGTGGGGCCTGTCCCGCGAATTCCTCCAATTCCACTTAATCATTAATTATGCCAATACTGTCTTAGTACCCATTCCCACGCATTTCACATTTATTGGCATTTCTTTATACCCTTAAAGGGAGCCGAAGTAATGGCTAATACAGTCTTGACATTGATAACATTCCGACGTCAAAACCGCTTCTACGTATCGAGTTGGTAACTAAGTTGCATAATGCCTTACATAGAAAATTCATAAGAAAAAAGTTTTTAAAAAACTTCTTTAGCGGCTTTGTGCACTTTTTGAGATGGGTAAAAAATGTTAAACTCGCGCCAGGACACGTGACCTGATCGAAAATTCATAAGATAGACACGTGACCTGCGACCGCCGCAAAGGCGAGTTTTTTACTTTTGCCGGTATCCCCGAAATGCAACCCGTTATTTTTTTATTTTGAATGGACTACGTAGCTGGCTTCAAGTGAGATTTATCTACTTCACCGGGCGTTTGAGGCAAGAGCAGAGTGCCCTCAACCCATATAGACAAGATCACCGAAGGGCCAACAGGAGGGACGGACCTCGGTTTTGGACGTTGCCTGTGTGCGCAAGGTTTGGAGAGACAGCAAACTCTTATATTGCCTGATGGGTAGCGGTTACGTGCATGCATAACCTGAAGGGCCAATCTGAGAAACTATGGCAAAGGCCTTAAGAGAGCAGCAACTTTTGTTTTATTTGCCGAAAGCTACGTTGCCATAAGGGCCTATCCTGGGTGCAAGTCACCCGGGGCCGCCGAGCGGTCACCAGTAACCGGAGCATTCAGAAGAAAAGTGGTAAACTCTGCCTTGAAAGTGCGTTGGATGAATTACATTGTATTTTTCTAGCTGTTTAGGTCTCAGTGCTGGGGAAAGACCTCCTCTTCCTTTTTCTTCTTTGCATAGAGCAACCCCTACCATCTCTTTCCAAGTTTTATTAAAAGCAGACACGTCACCTTGTTTTGCCTGTTTATCGTTGCCCGTCAATAGGTGCCGCGAGGTTGTTTTTACATATTTCGTTAATACCTTCAATATAGTCAGTATTTTTAACTAAATAAAGGAAAATAATTGTTCTCGACACCATTTATCGTAAATAACTTCACAATCATATAATTCTTAAGTACACTTCTAGTTTAACAGAGCGTTTTAATTGGTATCACTGACCTTTATAAATACAGTTTTGAAAAATCATTTCAAATGTGTTATTTGATTGGAATAGAAATTAGGATGGAAAATCGAACATAATCTAGATACATATCAAACAAGATTGAAATACATTTTAATCTCTTTGGTGTAAAGAAATATTGCTTGCAACTGTGCGTCGGAGGGTACGTTAAGACGTTGGTCCCGGCTATCATCATTGATGGCAGTCATTAACCTATGTCAGATGCCTTTAGACAGCTTTGAAAAATCTGACTCTTATGTTGACCACTTACACAATCGAAAATCTACAAAAAAACAATAACAAGGAACATTCTTCTTAACGTTGATGATATAAAATTAAAACATGACACTCGCAGACAATAAGACTTTTATGCATAATGGGCAATTGGTAGATACGTTGTGCTTAACATCTATAATTAAGTAGTAAAAATCTTGTTTCCAAAACAAATATAATGTAACACATAGATTTGTAGCTATAATCTATGTGTCTTAGAGCCAGTCAAATTGTGATAATACTAAAACAATAGTGTTAACACAATAGGATACAATAAAAGTAATAATTTTATGAATTGTATGGCAGAAGGGTTTACCTTTCTAAATAATAAGACAGATTATAATTATGTTAAGAATATGTGTTTAAAATTGAGACTCAATCTTACAATTTAACAACACCAAAACTTCAAAAACAAACAAAACTCACGTAAATCACCGAGCACGATTCCCCGTAGCAATCCGCAAAACAAGCACTTTCAGACAAAACAAAAAGTGTACCAGACAAAAATATGTGACAGAGGCACGCAGCCGCCAGATAAACCAAGATGAGGACGTAACAAAAACATCGAAATTAAAAGGAGCGACGAACAAGCAACTAACGCGGAATAACGTTTTGTGATAAGCTGGCTCGGGGCCGGCCTAATTTGTTGGAGGCGCCGGAGGACACAAACTATAGAGCATCACACATGCGACAGTAAAAATGTGTCGTTTTGCTACCGAAATTTCGGTATTTTTCGGGGAAATTAGAATCAAATGGTCGCTAAATTCATAGGCAACTAAAAGGAGGACAATACATGTGACACAGGTACGCAGGCACCAAATAAACAAGGACAAGGACTTAAATATAAAATAGGAAAAATTATGTGACAGAGGCACGCAGCCACAAAAAAGCAGAATGAGGACTTACCAAACACATTGAAATTAAAAGGGGCGACGAACAAGCAACTAACGCAAATAACGTTTTGTGATAAGCTGGCTCGGGGCCGGCCTAATTTGTTAGAGGCGCCGGAGTACACAAACTATAGAGCATCACACATGCAATAGTAAAAATGTGTAGTTTTGCTACCGAAATTTCGGTATTTTTCGGGGAAATTAGAATCAAATGGTCGCTAAATTCATAGACAACAAAAATGAGGACAAAATATGTGACACAGGTACGCAGGCACCAAATAAACAAGGACAAGGACTTAAATTTAAAATAGGAAAAAATATGTGACAGAGGCACGCAGCCACAATGCAGAATGAGGACTTACCAAACATATTGAAATTAAAAAGGGCGACGAACAAGCAACTAACGCGGAATAACGTTTTGTGATAAACTGGCTCGGGGCCGGCCTAATTTGTTAGAGGCGCCGGAGGACACAAACTATAGAACGTTTTACACGCGACAGTAAAAATGTGTAGTTTTGCTACCGAAATTTCGGTATTTTTTGGCGAAATTAAAAATCAAATGGCCACTCAAATTAGCAACCAAAATAAGTATAAAATGAGGACAAAATCTGTGGCAGAGTTACGCAGGCACCAAATAAACAAGGACAAGGACATCACAAACACATTGGAATTAAAAGGAGCGACAAACAAGCAACCAACAACCTTTGCTAGTACTCACCAAGAAACGCTTTATGATAGTTTTAGTATTTGTAATTTATTAATTTACTATGGAATGCCACGTAGGCTAGCTTAATACCTTCTTCTGTAACAGATTTTGTTTACTACTAAAGATAAAAGTTATTACTAACTTTATTTTTGAAAGTATGCCTTTATAATATCTATCTGTCACTTTTTATTTTGTGCGTCGGTAAAGCTAGCAATTTGTTGGAATCTATGGAATTTCATGAGGGTTCATTCAGCACGCAACGCATCAAGTGTAGCGTTAAACTTCTAAACCTCTTTTGTAGTGGAGTTTAGGATATGTGCATGGACTATTCGAGGATTGTCTTTCGTCATACAACTATATCATGGAGGGGTTTAAAGCGTTATACATCGAGTATATAAATAGTTTTGTATCAGAGTCAAGGCCATGGAGGATTATATGGAATATCAGGGAGGCGTGCTTCCGTACTTATTATATATCCGTACTAATACTATTTTACGTACCCTATTTGCTATCATAGCAACAGATTGGAGGTACATATATTTGAATCAATGTACATTTAGTTATTATTCTATCACCCATTTAATATTATGCCGGCCGGACATCTAATAAACTGTAAACTCTCTACTTTTGGGTAGAATATATAAGCAGGAATTCAACGCAGATTCTACTGTTAAGTGTTAAGTAACTCTTATTTTTAGTGGCTATCATAAAATGGTGTTTAGTGTATTTCTATTCCTTTACCATAGATTAAGCCAGGCATTTAAATCATGTTTGTGGAATGTAAATATCCTTCAATTATATCTTTCATTTTATATTCGGAGTTATGTATGGAATGGCGCAAGTTATTCTTCTAGTACCTCTTTTTATTTTTATTTTATTTTATACTTAAGATAAACTCAGCAATTTGGAGTTTTGGAGTTACGCCTCTGGAATGTCGCGACGGTAGCCTTAGCACGCAATGCCTCAAGTGGTGTCATATAGCGTTACAATTCTAGTACCTTTCTTATTTTGGAATGTCTAGAGGGTAGCACAAAAAGTATTGTTATATAGCGTTATATTTCTAGTACCTCTCTTATTTAGAGATAATAAATACAGAAATTTCAAGTTACGACTATGGAATATCTCGTTCTCCAGTAGATGAATATAGCGTTATACTTCTAGCACCTCTTTTATTCTGCACCAGAGAACTCTACAAACTCTACAATTTGGAATAATATCTATGGAATGTCGCGAAGGTAGCCTTAGCACGCATCGGTCTGAAGTAGATTAATTAAGTGACCGTATTCGTGGTACAAAAGTAGTATTCATTATTATAAAAGACACGTTATTTTCTTGTATTTAAGGTTAATTTTAAAGTGCCCTTAACCTGTATTTCTGTTTTAGTAATCTGTTGTTGTCAGGTGTATAGGGGATTAACCCATAGCATGCTAGCATGACGATGGGGCTGCCACCTTTGAGCTTACATGCTGGCTCGGTTTTGTATCGGGTTTCTTCCCTGATGACTTGTAATCTGTTTTGAGGCGCAGAATACTAACCTTTCGCCCTGTTCCTTTTGCAACTGCAGCGCTTGATGGCGATCGCGCGGCGGCGTGGCTGCAGAAGGTCTCATACATACATAGGAAGCTAAAAAGAACGTGTATAGTCAACATGACCAAAGATCCGTCTCTCCTGGGGGCACTAGGAGGGACGCACCTCGGTTTTGGGCGTTGCCGGTGTAAACAAGGCCTGGAGAGACAGCAAACTCTCATACCATATTCCGATGAGCGGTGATTGTTGCATGCATAACCTGAAGGGCCGATCCTAGAAGCAAAGCCTTTGAAGAGCAGCAACTCTCACCTTTTGCCTTATAGACCGCTACATTGTCAGAGGGGCTAATCATGGGTGCAAGTCACCCACCGCCGGGCGGTCACCAGTAATCAGAGCTACGTATCTCATCACTAATTAGTGACTACTTATCGCGCCCGACCCCGGCCGCTTTTAGTCTGGCTCCGGCTCCATAAATCAAAGTACGGTTGTCTGACGCCGGCCCGTCGAGACCGCAAGGCCACAGGCCACGACTGCCATAATAATAAATAAATATATAGGGACATATCACACAAATTGAGCTAGCACAGTAAGTTGTGAACTTTTGTCGTAGGATATTAACTCAAAGATACTATAAAGCGTGATTTTGAACCTCCTAGCTTAAATCTGGTAGATGAAAAAAGGTTAGAAACAAGGAAAAAGACATTTGACCTTTAATAGAAATTCGTCCATCTGTTCGGCGACTTTGTATGGGAAACCTTTTTTTATGCAATTAGCTTTTTACTTGCATATCTGTATTCCATTAGGGATTCTGATTCCGAGATTCCAATATAGCTAGGAGGTTCAAAACCGTGGTTCAAAATCACGTTGTATTTTATAATATATAGATAAACATCCAAGACCCAGGTCAATCTGATAGATCGTATTCCATCTTGACCTGATCGGGGATCGAACCCGGGGAACCCTCGTGTCGCAAGCTGGCGTGCGCAACGGAGCTCGCCATAAGTATACGCAGTAGCGTCTGCGGGCGGTTTGCTGACACATTATTGGTCATACAAAAAAGTTTTATTTTGGTAGAACTTAATTTTAAAAAAAACTGTGTCACTCCCGGAGTGTCAACAGAAGTGAAAACTTTAACATTCGGTTTCTTATACAGGGTAACTAGTAAATCACGTTACATATTGAAAGGGACACAGTACTCGATTCTCGTTCTAAATATATAAAAAAAAGAAGATTAAAAGTTGTCCAATTTATCCAATAAAAACAAGAAGCGTGGACCCTCGTGCTTATCAAAGCGCTCGTACCTCTTGACGTGCCGGTCGCAGGCCGTCTAGCTGGATGCGCGTAGCGAGCGCGTGGTTTCCACACATTCCAAGACTTCGCGGAATAATTTGATAAAATTTTACTTTGTTATTTATAAGTATTTTATCGGTATTTTATTTTTTGACGTTCCGTTTCTGATTATTATTTATTATGTCCTTTTGTGATTTACCAGTCAGCCGGTACACAGTGGTGTCGGTAACGATAACGGCAACACTATCGGGAGCTCAATGCTTTATTTAAAAAGTTGGGACATTAAGTCAATTCATATAACACAATAGTATATTCACGAAAGTAAATTGTGGGGGTAAATATTTATGTAAAGGACACGTCGGAGGTATTATTAAACTCCTTATTAATCAGAGTGCAGTGCGGAGTCCATCTCAGATCTGCCCTTCAAGCTCATCAATCGCGGCCCATCAGGAAATATGAGAGTTTGTGCCTCTCTAAGCCTTGCCCACACAGGCAACGTTTAAAGCCGAGATCCACTCCTCTTGAGGGCCCTTTGGTGATGTTGCCTGAACCAGGTTGAGGGCACTCCCCTCCGAATCAAATGCCCGGTGAAGTATCGAAAACTCACTTGGAGGTATGTATGAGGTCCCGTTTTAACCCTTTGGGTCATCATCATATCAGCTGCAAAAATATCAGCTGCCTCCCCCAAGGATTTCCAATACCTTCCTGCGACCTTAGTCAGGTCATCCGACCATCTGGTCAGTAGGTGTCCGACGCTGCGCTTGCCGGTACGTGGTCCTGGTACCCTTCTGCCCCATCGGCCAAAGGTTCTGCGCGCTATGTGAACCTATGATAACCCTTTAGGTACGGAACCCTAAAAACCAACTTCAACCAAACTACTGAACAGATTTCGATGAAATTCAAATGGGACTAATTAAAAGGCATTTAAATACTTCCAAATAAAAAAATCAAAACTACGGTCTTAGGGTACAAATAAAATAAATCAAATCGTGGACCTCCTCCTTTTTTAAAGTTGGTTTAAAACACCTTCGACATTACCGCTCAATAAGATTCTTATATGAAGATTTTTTTTAATCGGTGCATAAATGACGGAGGTATGATGAATGAATGATGACTTTTAATATTATAAATGCGGAAGTGAGCTTGTTTATTTGTTACACTTTCACGCCGTAACTTCTGCACCGATCGTCATGAAATTGCATCCAAGTTCTCTGGAGTACAGAGAAGGACACAAAAAAAGTACTGTTTTCGAGAGAACGACGTTGACGAGAGCGAAGTTGCAGGCGAAATTAAAATATTTTGACAAATTATGAATCTATTCTTTTTTGAAGTCGTTTTTTGAGATCGGCACATGATTTTATATGAGGTGCGTTAGTCCACATTTCTATTAATAAAAAGACAACTATTTTTTTTTTATAATTCCGCAAGTTATTAGTACAGCAATAAATCTTCAGTAATCTCAAGGTCTTTTCTTTGACACGTGCTAACCGCAGCCTAATTTGTAAGCAGAGATAAGGCACATTTCGCGAGCAGATTAATTTAAGCCATCTGTTTTAGGCCCCTAATGGACGGAATGTAGATACACTAATTGTGGCCTTCCAAGAACTGGCGCTGACTTTAAAAGCGTGCCACGAATAGCTATAAAACAAAAGGTATTTTTAGATGAAGAAGAATTAGCATTTAAAATTCCCTCTACAAAAATTTGCATAACATACGTTAAATGGAAATATATTAGGGAAAGAATTTGATAAAAGATTACTTGGTTTTATTTCTCGAATTTCATAATCATTATCAGCTTTCTATGAACCACTGCTGGGTATAAGCCTTCTTTTCTCGAATTTACCAGCTACGAATATAACAAAATTGAATACAGTGTGGGTAATATAAATACTTACGATTTAATTATTCTCAAGGTGAATAGATTTTGTATTTTGTTATAACTTGTTAGATAAAAGTATGTGATTTGTATGATAATTATTTACATGCTTCATATCATTATAAGGCTCGTCAAGACAATGATTGGTTTTCGGGTACTTTACTCTGATGTCGACACGCATTTTCGTCAGCCAACAAGAATCTTATATGACAACTTATAGATATAAATAAGTATTTCTACTTATCTTCAACTGGCCCGATGTTTCTTGTATCTTTTATAGAAATTCAACAATATACTGTTGTATTTCTATAAAAGGCAGAAAACAATGAGGAAAGTAGACACAAACATTAGTAATGAAATACACAACCTTGTTGACATAGCATTAAAGATAATTTTGCGTTGCAAATAAGTTTCATCTACAATGTTGTAGAACAAAGAAATTCTCATATCAATCATTGTTTGTACTGTAAGTACAATTGACAGATACAGACAGACATAAACGTGAAAGTTTACAGTGTTCAAGTTATTTTATTCTTCGGTATAACCACGAAGAAAAAAAATACTACGTTTAACATAGGATAGGGTATAAAGTAAGGATAAAATACGGAATCCTTATCCTTACTAATATTGTAAATGCGAAAGTGAGTTTGTTTATTTGTTTGTTTGTTATGCATTCACGCCGTAACTACTGAACCGCTCATCATGAAATTTTCCATACAAGTTCTCTGAAGTAAGGAGAAGGACATAGGCTACCTTTTATCCCGGAAAAAAGGTCTATTCCCGAGGGATCGACATTGACGCGGGCGGAGCCGCGGGTGAATGCTAGTGAGAAAATAAAGGGAAGTAAAAAAGTCGCGCCAATAACAGAAATGCTTCATAGTCATAGACTGAGTTAGAATGGGCATTTGACATTTGACGATGACAGAAGAAAATCATATCACAAGCAAGGCATTGTATTTGAAAATTATTGGAACCCGGAACAGAGGACGAGCTCATCATCATCATAGAAGAACAGAAGAGAGTATAAACAAAAAAGACTGGCCTTTGTCACTCCTCTTATTTCTTAGGTGTCACACACACACACACACACAGTATGAGTTCTGGAGAGAACCGACATACTGTGACACATATGATATGGCCGAATTATTATTATATGGAAAAAATATATGATAAAAAATATTTAATTACAGTTGACATTCATTCTATTAACATCTAATTATCACACTTAATAGTTTTATCCGCTATTAATGGGATGATGTTGTATATAAATAAACACTCTACTCACCAGCAAAGCACGAGGTGAAAAGTCATGAACTGGCACTAAACTTAAAGAAGTATAAACACTCCATTCCGAAGAAATTACCGGCTAATTACAAAACAAGCTATTAAATGAAAACATCAATTAATTAGAAGAGGAGAGGCGAGCGGGCGCGAGGCTGCTGCTCTCACAACTGGTTTGAAGAGCCGAGCGCCGCATGCCTCATCCATAATTCAAATAAAACATGGGGCCCAGACCCCGCCCCTGGGGGACACCGGCCAATGGCATCAAAAACCGGCACCGTCAACAACTCCGCCTGCTATAAACTTATTTCCCCACCTTTCCTAGACTAAATTAGCCCTATTCAATTTAACAAATAAATTAATACACGCCAATGTTATTATCCAAAGCGTGGTCGTAGCTATCGAAAGCTAACTCTAAATTGCTCGTGGGTGCGGATTGATTGCCCGCGATACTCAATTAATAGCTTCGTGATTTCCACGATCACGACCGTTTACATCCTCGGGCTGCGACAGAACCATTTTAAAAATAACTTAATTGATAAATTGATTTTCTCGGAAAATGCAGACTGGTTGCAACGCCTCAGTGTTCTTGGAAGCCAATAATCAATTCCAGTTCTTACGGCTACTGACAAAAAGCGGCTGCGCGCGGAGTACAGTAGCGGATTTATTTAAATCCAGATTAGTTTAGCAAAGCGTCGAAATTGGCAAAAATCGCAGGCCTTATTCAGTGTTTTGGACCGGAAATTCTAAGCGTTATTGCTTTATCACAGGTAATATTTCACGAAAGTGATTTGACGCGAAGATAAAAATGGGATGTTTATTTTAGCTTGCGGCCAACGACGCGCCGGCCAGTCACGAGCCTGGCCACTTTATGCACATTAACTAATTTATTTCGGAGATTTTGGCTTGACGACTGAAAACTGACTTGGTCTTACTGATAAGAACTTCGAAATGACAAAAACGATTTTATTATTATAGTACTTTCGCATTTCGGATAGTGTATTTTGCAATTTTAATCAGTAGCATAACAATACTACGAAAGGATTTGGAATAAAAGAGGATTATACATTGTCATGATTAACTGAACAAAGTATTTCCAGTAGGCAATTACTTTCTTGCGTAAAACCTTTCATCATCGTCAATACTAATTCATTTCAAAACTGTTTTTTTCCCTGTTACATTGTTTGTTGGTACAATTTGTCAGTTTGTTGTCCCTTTTGGCCCACCGCTAGACGTTGCAAAAACTTGGCTCCCCTTCGGAAGTTGCTAATGACAAGGCGCCATCGGTAGCTTTGGTTCTTTTTTTTATTTCGTCTGTGGCGTGAATTACAGGTAGAACCAGAGTGGACTAATCTTTGACGGAAGACTTTACAACGATTTTCAGTCTTATGCTAGTAGTTATAAAGCTATAATTATCTTTTAATGCCGGTCGACCAATTTCGTGTGTATTCTTTGTGGTTACAATGTTGAAGACACGTGTCGGTCAGTGATCGTGGATTCGGCACTTAATAACAGAGTGGTTTCATCCCACGGTGTGGTCCGGAAGTCAAGATTGTCATCATGAGGTGTTTTGGAAACATTTTCATTTCGTTGTCCGGTCATTTGATCTCTATTACCGGCATTAGACGGTAAGCTGAATGATTTCACAACCATAATTTCTTTAGGACAATGTAAAACTATCAAATTTAAATCAGTGTTAATGTTACGTAAATTTAGTCTTCAATTTATTTTGATTGTATATTTTATAATGCATTATACCGTATTTCGTCCATCAAACACTTTAAAATCTTTGAAATTGAACATAATAAAAGATAATTTCTCATTAGTTGAATCACGTTATGCGATAAAACTTATACGTGTAAATAGACAATAAACAGTAGATGTTCGCGGCACGCCACGAAATTAGTCCGAAACGATTACCCAGATAAACATCTTGCGTTCATAATTGTTATTTTTATTGTCGTTAGCTCCGTAAATTTAGTAACATGAACGCCTCGTTTTATTACCCTACAGCCAACCCCAACACGGCAGCCACTTGCCGAACATGATAATTTCATTTTCCAAATTACATTTCAGATCGGTATCGCAGTAACGTCGGTCATATCCTGACTTGCTTTGTGTAATGACATGAACAAATAAAACGGGCGGTTGACCGTTACTGAGTTACAAACGAAGCGTTCGACTCTGAAGTTAAAAAACTTGGTTATTTACTCTAAGCGTCACTAAATGTGGTCCAATAAAGCTTGTTTCGTAGAGCAACGCGGGCGTGGTGCGCGGGCGCACGTTCGCAGCACCGCGCCGCCCGCCGCCCGCCGCCCGCTACCGTTCCGCTAAACAAACTTCACGCAGCGCCAAATCGATTCGGCTCGATCGCGTCTTCGTATCTCGCCGCCTAATAATACTAAATCACTTTTTTAACGACTCTCGAGATATTGTTAGCCTATCGACTATGAAATTATAGAGTCGATCGTCGTTATTGTTTCCGCTGCGCTCTCAGCTTAGGATTTAGCCACGTCAGAAAATCAGTTAACTCACAAATTCATTATATATGAATTTGTTCTGCATTGTTTCTGTTGAACATCTTTGTCTTCGAAATTGGCGTAGTCGAATCCTTTTACGGGTAACGGTACAATTTGTTCTGGTGAATTTGGTGAAAAAATTCAATTTTCGTTATAAAAGAAATCAGTTAGGGCATAGCGAAATGGGTTTATTAAAGTTTTTTGTAGAAGGCGAAAATGAGTTTGTGTTCTTTTTGGAAGATTAATTGCTTGGAAATTAGAAATTTCAATGGAGGGTTCATCGTACCCGAGTAATAAGCGATTACAGAAAGAACGGAAAAACAGCGTGGATAAAAAGCAAGATGGCGGTCAGCAGTCAGTGGCGATTTGAATGGTGGTCATTGAGCAATGGAAATAGAGCGCGCAGGAGTCGCGCGGACACGAGCCACAGTCGCCACAAGGGGTCGACAACACTTGGCTACTGCAATGCTTATAAAAAAGTTTGATGGCATAGGTAATCAAGATCAATTTTTACGAGCATTCTTAGGCATAAATACTCTTGTGTTGTAAAATAGTATTTGTAAGAAGGAACATCGGTACACGAAGTGTTTTTGAAACCTGATGCCCCATTGTAATAGACTTAATATTTAGGCAACTCGAAGAATGTGTCCGGATTAACTAGCTAATCACCTTGAAGAAACAAGCAGATTTTTCACAGTAAAGTTCGGAATTGATTTGACATAATTTAAAGAATGAACTGAAGTGCTCCTCTAAACTTATAACGAGATAATGATATCAGAATAAATAAATCAAATTCATCTCATTCTAATTGCATGAATTATGGATGAAATATAATATAAACATCAATATGATAAGTAACTCGTTTACCTCAATATCTTTTGATGCATTATGCAACTAATTTGATCGTCGATGTAATATCTCATTCAATAAACAATTTTCTGTAATAAACATATCAGTTTTACATTTAGCCAATAATGGTAACCAGATCTTTTTTCATTAATAAGAGTATTATTATTTCTACCTACATCAACACCGATAGTCTAGACATAATTTACAATCAAACATTTTTGAAATATATTTACATTTGTGAAATTATAAGTGATTTAAGAAAAATAAAGCTATTAAGTACCATTCTTTTCTCCAAACATCTTTAAGCTTAATTAAAAAGAATTTAAGCAGTTTTGTTTAAAATGCTTCATGACATCAAATGCTCTGTGGACTTATGAACATATAATAAGTATGCAATTTTTTAGCTTGACCAGACGTCGAGATGTCCACCAAACTTGCGAGATATAATTTTAAATATCCACTGTTCAATTGAAACTAAAATATTTTTTTAATAAAGCTTGTAAAAGATAAAATGTTGTCGACTCCTGCCAGAGCAATCATTTGGAAATACAAATACATTTTACATTAGAACGACAAATAGCCATCAAGAGAAATCGAGAAAGAAATAATCTCATTTGAGGTTTCCTTAGCTGTACTTTTTGTGCGCGTGCGCCGGATGCGGTTTGTGCCGCATCTTCAAGTCTATTGGGATGTCTGCACATCTTATATTATCAATGACTTTTCTATCACCATACTTTAAAGGACAAATTAACTCTATGTTTAGATTAAATACTCCTGTAATTTTTTATAAGTGTTTTATTCTGCATTCACAATGCTATTTAAAAAAAAAACATGCGGTTGAATCAAATACCTCACTTGTAAAAGTCGGGTAGTTGTGTAGGTGACGTAAGCCTTAATACGTATAAGGGGAAACGGGATATGGTGGAGAATTTCGGCGCGGAGATTGAATTGTGCGGTAGCTCAGATGGCAGAGCATAGGTCGTACATAGACCTAGGTCGCCGGTATAAGTCCCACCCGCATGAAATATTTCATCATATTTTATTTTTAATTTACTAAGAGTACTCCTGTAATTGTTTCATATAGTTTAAATGTTTTTAAATAGAAAGGCAAAGGCTTTAGCGTATTTGTGGGCCTTAAGGTCGAAGATGGAATCAAAATAGTGATACTAGGTTGCTAGGAGTATCGCCTACTCGTATTGATATGATTTCTTAGATTTTGGCCCATCATGAAATTTTAAAACTATAATTAATCATCGTTATCATTTCGTGTAAGTGATTCGGTTAATCGACCATGCACACCCTGATCTTAGTGTTCTTCGGAACCGCCTCTCGGCCTCTGACGTGGATCCCTTAACGACTACCAGATGGCAGCCGGGACCAACGGCTTAGCGGCCTTTCGAAGCACGGAATCATCTTTATTATCAGACAATCAGGTGATTCAAGCCGGCAATGTCCTAACCAAACTGGAAACAACTAAACAAAGTATGCGTCCCGTGGAATCGAACCCACAACCCCCGGGTCTACAGGCAAACGCCTTAACCACTGGGCCACGGAGGCAGTTAAAAACTATATTTATAAACTTTCCTTCTCTTACATTAACTCTTTCATCTATACAAAGTATGATAGCTTTCTTTAAATGACGAAAACTTTACTATATTTGTTGTCATATTTGTTGTCTTTTTACAAGCTTTTATTTAGTTTTACCTGTCCCGATGTTTGTCTGTAGTCAAATCTTGCAAGTTAGATTTCGTCCACTTCCCGGTTACCGACTGCGCTGAAATTTTGCACGCATGTGTAAATCGGATGACAATACATTATGAAATCGTTGCGCTAGTCTGATGATGGAGTCGGAAGGTGGCCATAGGAACTAAACAAGGTACACCAATTGCGTTTGAGCTCGTTTGATTTGTCTTGACAAGCACTTTACAGTGTAAATTTGTTTATAATAAAAGCTTGTCACGGCAATAAAAAATGATTTTTAGTAGTATTTACCTGCTCTTCTCCCGCAGAAACCAAACCATTTTTTAAAATGTATTATATTGCGATCTATCTCTTATGGACATTTAGCAATACATGTATGATCGTTGGAGTTAAGTTTTTGTGGTCCAAGTCCATTGATTTGGCCACTTTTTATAGTCGATAAAAATAATTTTATCAGTATTTAAGAATGTTACATGAGACCACATCTCATTTTTATAAGTCCAAAGTAGTTTTCCTTTTTAATCGGGAGAATATTAGGTACTCGCCGCTTCACTAGCCCAGTTCCAAGCTCGTTAGCATGGGTCAGCAATCTGTTTCTATAATTAGGCATTCTGTCCTTGATTTCCTTTCTTATTAGTAGGAATATTATAAATAAATAAATAAATAGGAGCTTTGATTAGAATCGTTGCAGTATTTCTAAATTTGAGTTTGCAGATGTACCCCACATTTGCATTCCATAATCATCATCATCATCAGGTCTTTTTTAGTCTCCACTACAGGAGCACGACCCTCTCTGTACTACTAGAGCCATTCTTGACCAGAGCAGTCAGAGGTCTTGGCCTACACTCTCCACGCTGGCCAGACGGGTTGGAGAGGTCTCACAGATGTTTATAAGCTTTGTTTAGTGTTTCCTAAGTCGCCTTCTACGACATCCACGGAAAGACTTGAGGTGGTCCTATTCTACTCTGCCGGATACCACACGGCTTGACTATTAATTCCATAATCCATATTGGTTTTATAATGTATGTGTGTTTTTTAGTACTGTTTACTGCTGTTCTCCCGCAGAAACCAAAAATATACGTAGCAGGAAGTTTTAACGATTTACAAAGAATTAGTGTAAAGAGATACTTCTTAAATTATTTGTTTGTCAATGGGAATAAGCTTCTCAAAAGGAACATTGTGTAAGTATACTCGTAATCACTTAATGCAATGCTTTGCGAAATTTGCGATGAATAACGATGGTGGCAAAGAGAGACTGCATTATTGTGTGGCAGTTAATGCGAGGCTTAGTAAGTATTGTACCATTATAGTCAGGTAAATGGCTAATTTAGCAACAAAGTTGCTTTTAAGTCTACCAATATAAAAAAAGAAACAAGTAATTGATAATAAACAAAAAGGTTTGGGGTCCTAGCACAAAGAAATTCTTTAAGGGGTTAGCGCCCAGGCTTGTCGATGCCGCTGGTGACAAGAGGGCTGGCTCTTTCCTCGCGCAAAGAATTGCAATTGCTATTCAGCGGGGGAATGCAGCTAGTGTTCTTGGCACTATGCCACACGGGCAACACCTTAGTTTAGATTTAAATTCATTTATATTTAAGTTCTTTTAAATTTTAGTTTTTAGTAATAATATAGTTAGGTTTATTGATAAGTAGTTTAATTTTAAGATTATTTGTTTGGAGATAATAAATATTACCAATGATTTTATTCATAACAATTGATAATATATACTAATATACTTTTATACTAATGTTATAATGCTGAAGAGATTGTTTGTTACCGCGCTAATGGAACGCTTCGGAACTACCTATTGGTTCAAATTGGAAAATTATTTTTGTGTAGGATAGTCCATTTATTAAGAAAGGCTTTAAGCTATAAAACATCACGCTGCGACCAATAGGAGTGAAGCATCAATAAAAAATGTTTTGAAAACGGGGTAAATTATTTATCTATACTAAGAAAAAACTAATTAATCATAATAACAGATAATGCCGCGGACGAAGTCGCGGGTAACAACTAGTTGATAAAATATTATTCAAGAGCTTCATGGACTAATGCGTAAGTACTTTTCGCGATTACGCATGTAAAGCAACACTGGACACAGTCTCTACTAGCATAGGTGCATTTTTATGCCACAAGTATCCTCCCATGGAACGAATAATCCTTTTTCCAGAAGTGGACTTACTGACAGCAAGGGTTGTAGAAAAGATAAATACAGACCTGTCTAATAATATAATAATAAACAAATATAAATAAATATATACAGCGTGTAAATGTACCCTCGACATTAACTTAAAGGGGTGACTCAGCCCATCAATATGAACAACTTTTCCTATGGGACCAATGCTGGGAACTCAAAAAAAATTTCGTCATTTCCATACAAAAGAGTTCCGCCGCCCGGCCAGTTTGTATGGGAAGGTCGCCTTTTTTTTTGAGTTCCCAGCATTGTTCCCATTGGAAAAGTTGTTTATATTGGTGGGCTGAGTCACCCCGTTAAGGGAATGTCGAGGGTCTATTTACACGGTGTATGGACAAATCACACAGATTGAGCTAGCCCCAAAGTAAGTTCGAGACTAGTATTACGGTATACTAACTCAACGATACTATACTATATTTTATAACACATACATATATAGATACACATCCAAGACCCAGGCCAATCTGATAAAGATCATTTTCCATCTTGACCTGGCCGGGGATCGAACCCGGGCACTCTCCTGTCGCAGGCTGGCGTGTTGACCGCTGCGCCACGGAGCTAGCCAAATAAATAAATAAAAAAAAAATAAAATAAAAATCTTTTATTTCAGGCTTTACGACCCATAAAGTGTTAGTAACAAAGAAAACCTATAACTATGTTAGTACAATATCTAAATCGAAAATTCTTGACGGCTTCGTGTCTTTGACTAGATGAACGCGAGTCCAGTGCTGCATAATAGCACTGTCCACGTCCAATCTAGCCGCAACCGTTTTTACCAGTATGTTGGCGCTGCCCCGCACCCGGTGAATCAAGGATGCTGTGCGCTTTCTTATAATGGCTGACAGACTGTCAACTCCAACTACCGCCTGCATCCCTGAAGCACTACAAGGGCGGCGCATCCCCAACATTACTCTAAGGGCATTGTTATACTGAGTGCGCAGAGCCCTGTATGCTACTTGGGTATAATGTGTCCAAAGGCTGCACGTGTACAAAGAGTTACAAAATGCTTTGAAAAGCGTAACTTTAACCTGCTTTGTACAGCGAGCAAATCTTCGAACTATCATATTGGCCCTAACACACAAGGCTCTCCGCTCCCTTTCTATATCCAAACCATCTTTAAGCGAGTCGGTGACCCAGTGTCCCAGATACTTAAATTTCTGCACCTGATTCAGAGGAACTCCATTAAGTTTCACTACTGGAACTTTATAGTTTCTATTTTTAGCTTTGAAGACAAGGAGTTCACTCTTAGCAGTATTATATCTAAGACCATGCGACACCGCATATCTCTCACAGATACCAAGCAACTTGTTGAGTGCACTGATTGAAGGGCACAGCAGCACCATATCGTCGGCGTAGCTTATATTGTTGACAAAGGTACCGTCGATAGAGCATCCAACGCCAGCGCTGCTGAGCTCCTCAATCAGCTTGTTCATGTAAACATTGAAGAGCATTGGTGAGCTGATCCCCCCCTGTCTCACCCCGCTTTCCAACCTGTACATACTTGATAGCTCTCCTGACCATTTGACCTGGTTCTGCTGATTGGAATACCAATACTTTAATAACAGGATGTACTGATACGGTAGAGTAGTATCATCACACAACTTTTTCCACAAAATATTATAATTAACTAAATCAAAGGCTTTTGAAAAGTCCAAAAACACAGCATATACGGGTGTCCCTCTATCAGTGTAGTATCGGACAGTCTGCTTGAGACATAACACAGCTGTTTCAGTAGATAGATTTGATCTAAAACCAAACTGTGCATCATGCAATTTCATATGTGCACTAAGCTGTTTCTCAAGCAGTCTGTCCAACACTTTGGCAACAATAGTAGCCAAGGATATTGGTCTATAGTTAGATTTGTCACTAATATTACCAGTTTTATTTTTAACAATAGGTACAACCACTGTTTTTAACATTTCATCTGGTAAGTATCCATGATTAAAACATAGTGAGAAAAACATAGCCAAAATTCTAGGTAAATGCACCCCGGCATGCTGAAGGTGTTCTATACTCAGCCAATCGTGACCTGGAGACTTACCATGACTCATATTCTTAATAATTAATCTAATTTCTGATGCAGTAACTAAAATTGGTTTCTCATTACAGCTATTACTACTCTTAAATGGTGTGTATCTTACATCTTCAGAGTCTGGACATGAGGGTGGACTTACCAAAAAATGTTCTTTAAACATTTGAGCTATCTGCTGTGGTTCATTCAGTCCCTCCACACTGGATGGTAGGGTAGCCCTTGGGTTTAGTCTTTTTGTATGTTTCCAAAAATCTGAGAATTTTTTCTTACAATGTTGTTCACATAAAATATTCATTTTTATTTGTTTTTGGTTAGCTTTACACCATTTCAGTTTGGCTTTAAAAGTATTTCTACTCTCCCTCATTTTATTATACATATAACCACATGTCGGTCGACCATAAGCAATCCAATTACGAAACCATATACGTGCCTCATTATGAGCAGTTTTTACATGTTTATTCCAACCACAAATATATTTATTTTTATGCTTATTACCTATTTTCTGATTACAGCTATGTATAGAGGCATCAGCTAAAACTTTTATAACCTTATTATACAATATTACCAAGTCTTTTCTATGTTCAATATTATTACATAATTTATCAGCACATCCTACACAAGTAGATGGAAAATCAATATGTTTTAATTTTTCATTACAATATTTAGTATACTGAGAAGTCTGATACTCATTTCTTTCCCCCCATACAATAGCATTTCTCTCATTACTGCGATGCACTACCTTCGCTCGCATCACATTGAGATTGCACTGCATTACTAGTGGAAAGTGGTCAGAACAAAAAATATTGTACATAATAGAAACATTAGCAACAGTATGTCGTGCTGCCTGTGTTACCAGACAGTGATCCAGCCAACTACAGGTACCATGACTTTCACTTACATATGTATAAGAACCAGAGTTCACCCCCAGTAATTCAATATCTACACAATTCCATTCTTGCTCTAAACAAAAACTATTTAGTTCATCACCAAAAGGTTTGAGCGGGTCTGCATTGAAGTCCCCGAGTATATAACCATATTCAATATCACAACTTTCAATAATGGCATTGATTTCACATAAACAATGCGTAAACTCTTCCAAGTGTGATGTTTTATCATATGGCATGTATACTGAGAACACAAGGAAACAACACTCCGCAACACTGATTTTCACCGCACAAATCCTATCGCTTGCACATGGAACTACAGCCACTGAATCAAATATATTTTTCCGCCACAAAATAGCAACCCCACCATAGGGCCGCCCACGCAAGATTTCCTTTGATGTATCCACCGCCGACTTGCCGCAGTATTCAAAATTTTGATCAATCTCACCAAGTACAGTGATATCATCGGGAAGTAACCATGTTTCCTGTAGTGCTATAAGGTCGGTAGACTGACACAGTGACCTTATATCATCAATGGAACCTGCCAAATCTTTGCAGTTGAAAGTAATAAATTGAACTGTAGATTTATCTATATCCATATATTTATTTATCTGTATTCTTTGAATTGCCATAATTCCTTATAAATCTTCTAAAAGTCACACCTTCAGGCCACATACTGTCGTCCAGGAACAATGATAATTTATTTTTCGGCACATACACAATATATGCATTATACTGTCTTTGTTCCTTCGAATTTATTTTTTTTAAGTTCACAATTATTTCAGACTTTACTTTTATATATTCAATAATATCTTCCTCCTTTGTACTTACATCTACGTAATTTATAAACAACGGTATCTTTACATCTGCAGCACGAAACTTCTGCTCTGACTTCGAACAAGCTTTGCCTTGCATACTCACAAATCGGTTTCTGTACCGTTTTTTCTGCACAATCTTCCATTCTTCATTATCATCCTCTTCCTTGCAAGGTTTAGGTTCCTGTATCTCCTTTACTATGTCAGATATTAATCTCTCCGGCTGTAACATTTTATCTAGTTCAGAACTCCGCACAATATCGGTATTGTTGTTATTATGAAGCCTTGCCATTGACTTGTCAAACGTCAGTTGCTGAGAAATGTCACCTGTCTCTTGTTGCGATGTCGTTGTCATCAACTGACATTTGGGTGAGCGAGACAGCGAATCGTTGTGAACGTCACCGCTCACGCCGCCGGCGCCGATACCGTCTGACTCACTGACTTGATGTGTTTGTATGTGGGTAAGTCCAATGGGTCCACTCTCTAGGCAATAACTGTTCTGCAAACCACCGCCTCTTTTATGATTTATAAATCTATCTGAATGACTAACCAATGATGCATTTTTCATATATAATAATTCTGACCTTAATTCTTGCACTTGCGTTGTTGTGACATATGTATCTTTGATTTTCTGTAGATCGGTTTTCAACACAATTATATCCTTAAGAAGTCTCGATGCATCAACATGGTCAAATGTCAATGGTGGCAGTTTTTGTAAATCTTTCGCCACAAACATAGGTAATTCATCGGGATTTGACTCTTTAAACACCGCTATGACATCATACAGATCCTTCATTGATTTCTTTCCCTTTTTTCTGGCTATTTTTCTTTGTGATATCGCCGTAAACAATAAGCTCTTTGCAGAATCAATATCCTCCTCCGCAAAACTTGATAGGCACAAAGTCACTAAGGATTTTTCGTCCATTACATCTTGCTTGTTTTGAATAAAAGCAAGAAGCTCATTAATAACTATATTGCACGAAGCACACTTTAACGTAGCTGACATATTGACAGCTCAAATAACGACAACGACCACTTCCTAACGCGTTTGACACGAGACTGAAACAATGATGACTCAAATAATGATCAACAAAGCTATAACAGTTTTCGAGGTGAACAACTAAAGATGCACCGGAGAACGCTAATATGCGAGGTACTGGTAGTAGTAGAGTAGATGAAGGTTTGGTTAATCATGGCAACTATTAAAATGTGTAATTACACTATTGGTAGCTAATAACTTCCTTATTAGATAAGCTTGCACCTGTGAATAGGTAATTCTCTCTAATGGGTGAAATTCCTTGGAAATAATTGATCATAAAGTTAGCGCATTAGTAATTTTTGGCTAGCTCCGTGGCGCAGTGGTCAACACGCTAGCCTGCGACACGAGAGTGCCCGGGTTCGATCCCCGGCCAGGTCAAGATGGAAAATGATCTTTTTCAGATTGGCCTGGGTCTTGGATGTGTATCCATATATGTATTTGTTATAAAATATAGTATCGTTGAGTTAGTATTCCATAACACAAGTCTCGAACTTACTTTGGGGTTAGCTCAATCTGTGTGATTTGTCCGTACATATTTATTTATTATATTTTATTTATTTATTCAGTAACCGGTAATTGTCAAAAATACGGAAGGAATCTCATACATCCAGTTATTATCCAGAAGATCAGGGGTGTCTTGGCCGTTGGTAGCAGGAATAGCATGATGCTTTTCCTCCTTTCTTCAGAGTGAGTAGTATCCCAATATGTTAAGTATTCTCTTCTCATTCTAGCTGTACTATTTCCGTACTATCTATTCTATTAGACGGTATTCGGAGATGGGTATTAGAAGATGATTATGATAGGTAAGACTTGCTTCAAGTATGTCCACTTATGTAATTTGCCATATTCATACTCAAAACAAAAAATATGTAGGTAAAATTACATTCAATATTGATTTTCCCAAAAGAACTGAAAATATAATACTATATCTAAAATCTTTGATTATCCCCTAGATGATAAAAATAATAGAAATTTCAAAAAGAGAACGTAGACATTCTACAATTTAAATTTTTTGAGAATTCCGTACTTCAAGGGTAAAAACGATGTCTGTCCGTTCGTCTGTCACTCACTAAAAGGTGAACCGTAATAGGTAGACTAGAAAATTTTACAGAACGTGTATATATTTCGCTGTTACAAATATTAAAAATAAAATATATTTAAAGACTTCAAAAAACTTGTTCTAGTAATAATATTTTTTTTTTCAGTTTTCTTAAACTTTGACAGAATCATATATTACTAAGTCATCAAACTACACATAATTAAGAAAATCTTGTATATACAAGAAAGATGTTTCAAGCGTCCTTAAACATCAAAGTTCACCACACACAGGAACTGTGTATTGCGTAGTTAAATTGTACGCAACCCTCTGTGTGTACGACTCGCTCTTGGCCGGTTTTTTTTTTCTTCCAGCTACGTCGTGCGAAACATCCGTCCTAATGTAATGCTACTTTCCTTGCACGCATCAGATTCTCGATGATGTCTTATGAGCGGTAATGTCTATATAATTTCAAGTTAATTGCTCACAGTAAATAACTTTATAATCCGGATGGCCATTATATTTAAATCAACATTAGCACCGAGTACTGGAGAGTGACGTGAGAAATTATTTTCGCTATGATCATGTGTAATTGCTCTAGATACATAAATAAATAAATATATACGGACAAATCACACAGATTGAGCTAGCCCCAAAGTAACTTCGAGACTTGTGTTACGGGATACTAACTCAACGATACTATATTTTATAACAAATACATTTATAGATACACATCCAAGACCCAGGCCAATCTGAAAAAGATCATTTTCTATTTTGACCTGACCGGGAATCGAACCCGTGGCGTGTTAACCACTGCGCCACGGAGCTCGCCGTGATGATATGTCTCTGTAAAGGATTTTGCCTGACAAAATTATGCCTATACAAAATTATATTCTCATTTAGCCCGATGGCCCAGTGGGCGTGAGCATTATTAGAGCTTACACATGTTAAGCAACCCTGGGCTCGGTCCACACTTGGATGGGTGACCGCAAGTTGCATAAAATATCTCGAACTCCTCTGTGCTTCGGAAGGCACGTTGTACCGTTTTTTTGGTAGCACTATTTGGCTAGCTCCAAGTGATCTTTCGCTACTTTGTGCGTTTGAGGCGAGGGCAGAGTGCCCTCAGCCTCGGCTTTGGGCGTTGCCTGTGTGCGCAAGGCTTGGAGAGATACAAACTCTCATATTGCCTGACGGGCCGCGTATACGTGTATGCAAAGCCTAAAGGGCCAATCTGAGAAACAAGCCAGAGGGCCTATCCTGGGTGCAAGTCACCCGGGACTGTATTGAATCTGAATCGGCCTTTTTAATCTCTTCATTTATAATTTCCTATTTGTTCTTATTTCCCAGGGTAAGAATTGTTTGCTGTCGCATTTCCAGGGTGCATCCAGTGATATTGCAGAGCCCAAGGTTTTTTATTATGGCAACAATTAAAATGTCATTTGATTTGGCGAAAATTTTAATAACTGCCTACCTGTCGTCAGCCCTCTTTGAGAATAGGAATGGAATGAAGTAACATCAGACTAAAACGCATTAATTCAGCATGCGTGAAATGAAACGCAAGAAACTGTAAATAATCACAAACACGCACTCGCAGGTGGTAAAGTAACTCGTGAAGATATATTGCTTATTAAGAAAGTGGTTTATGGCTTAATTATATACTTACATACACTTTGGGAAAGAATCATTGACGCTAATGATAAATACAGCGTAATTATCTGGAAATGCCATCGGCGAACATAACATAATCATTATATACTAATATCATCATCATCAACCCAACCCTTGTAAAAATAATCATATTACGTATAATGCTCGATACCCTTTTTGAAGTTTAGATGATTCGAATAGGTAAGTAGTTTAACTAATAGTAGTTACACCACAGAAATATATCTAGATAGAACGGCCAAGTGGGCAGTACATGCGTGTCTCAATCTTGCATGATCGTGCAAGATTCGTTAAACGTTCATCAGTCAGCGTGCACGTCCCGACCTGAACACATGTTTTATTCTGCGGTTTTTAACTGAAAAGACTATTTATCAATATGACGCGATTTATTTCTGTGCTTCTCACATTACTATTTCGCTAGTAATGACGTCAAAGAGGGGGCGCGGCTTATGCAAAAACTGACACGCGCGTTTCCTAGGCAAAGTCCTAGAAAAGTTCTATCTTGATATATTTCCGTAAGTTCAACAAATAAAATATGAGACATGTTGCAGTATCTATCAAATTCTGCAAATTACTCTGATAAGGTAATAGAGAATTCCCTAGATCACTTAAATTAAATCAGTTTTTACGGTTTTATCGCGTTGATTACATTATTTTTACACCTATTATCTTGTATGTAACGTTATTATAACACATAATAGCACCATATTATACGATATTAAGTTATTAACTTGTGAAAGTCAGATATAGAAGGCAACATTACAAAGTAAGTAAGTGGCGATCATTCTGTGTGGTGTAGATTATATCAAATGATATTCTTAGTGTTTTCGCGACTGTTACACATTAAAATTAAATCATTTAATACGGTTTTATCGCGTTTAAAACTTTGCAGTTTTCATGGTCGCAGGTAGACTCAATTGACACTTGTCTATTGTTTTCATAATGTACACAATGCAGCGAACTAATAACTTAGTAATTATTTCGCTGGGCAAATGTCTATAATATAACAGACAAATGTCAACTTAGTCTAGCTGCGACCATGAAAATTGCAAAGTTTTAAACGGGATAAAACCGTATTAAATCATTTAATTTTAATGAGTAACAGTCGCGAAAGCATTAAGAATATCATCCTTACTAATATTATAAATGCGAAAGTGAGTTTGTTTGTTTGTTACGCTTTCACGCCGTAACTACTGAACCGATCATCATGAAATTTTGCATACAAGTTTTCTGGAGTACGGAGAAGGACATAGGCTACCTTTTATCCCGGGAAAAAGTACTATTCCCGTAGGATCGACATTGACGCGGGCGGAGTCGCGGGCGAAAGCTAGTTTAATATAATCTACACTACAGAATGATCGTCACTTACTTAATTTTTAATGTTGCCTTATATATCTGTCTTTTTTCACAAGTTAATAACTTAATATTGTATAATATTGTACTATTATTTGTTATAATAACGTAACACATTATGAAATGACAGGTCACCTTCTTAACGGACAAAAACATGAATTATTTAACGCCTAGAATCACCCCAAGACCGCTTTCTCGGCTCAGTGACATTTTAATTAACATTATTACTCCAGTTTTGTTACGTAGAAAGTTAATGTGGTCACAACATAATCAGGAGGCCATGGCATGAGTAATGGGTCATTTGGGCCCCCACTGCGACGGAATCGGGTTATTTTGTGAAGAAAAATTACTCACGATTACCTTGTAACAGCTTATTTAGCTAGCGTTGTTTGTAAGCTGTTTTTTATTGAACGAGTGGGTGGTAGGCATTGTTTGGTTAACATGAATTTATTAGCATCAGGGATGTTCGCATATGCGCGAGTGGATTGCTTTTACGCAATAATGCGCAAAAGGTGTGCGTCCCTGGTGCGCAGGGTACGGGAGAGCAACAACAGCATCCTGCGCATGATCGCAGGCAGATAGGATAGCGTTTACGTAAACCATTGCTGCACTATAGCCGGGGGGATGGTGCAGGAATGGTCTGCACAATAAATAATTTAGTGTTTTTCTACTATACCTACTAACATAGTTATAAGTATACTAACATTATGAGTCATGGTCACTTGAATAAATAATTTTTTTATTCATTCATTCATTCATTCATTAGTCGGTGTGGTCAAAGTTTATCTTTGGTATTGGTATATTGGTTATTTGTTTCAAGTCCACCTGATCCTGCTGTATGAAAGTGTTAAAATTTGCGTCAAGAAATGATTTTAATGATGATGTGCTTTAGAAAGAGTTAAAGAATATAAGGTCAATTTAAATTAAGCGCAAATATTTTAAAAGCTGACTCCCATAACCTAGAAAAATGCTTTAGAAGAATAATAAAAAAAATCGGCACGCTAGTTTTTGAGATATCTGAACCTGAACATTTAAAATAAAACATAAAAAAACACCCTGTGTACAAATAAACACTTTCTTGGCCAACAACTTTTTACTATTATCTACTATGGATACGGTCACTGACCTTTTTGCATGATCTGAAAAGAAATCAACTAAAAATATAACAATAAGAGAAATAATTATAATAAGAACATTAATTAATATACAGGGTGAAATTAAATTTACTAGCAAACGTTTAAAGAGTGACTCAGACCACGAATCTGAACAACTTTCATTATGGGACCAACTTCGACATCGTGAAAAAATTATCTGCTCTTTCATACAAAAGTGCTTGGCCAACATCTATGGAACAGCTGATTTTTCGGAGTTGGTCCCATAGTGAAATTTGTTCAGATTCGTGGTCTGAGACACTGCTTGAACGTTTGCTAATGAATTAAATTTCATTCTGTATACAAGTCATCATTTCAAAAAACGATAAAAGCAATGTAATTTTTATTGCTTGCCATAATATTATTATACTTTTGGTGTGTAATTTGTCTTATGATTAATAATAAAAACTTTTATGACAGGCATCAAACAATGACATCAATAAATAACAATAATTTTGTAGTCAATCCAATTATTATTACGTTACTATACTTTATTGGCACTTAAAGGAATATTATGCCTGTTTTATCATTATTCATGCATTACATTACGTGAGCGCCTTCAAATATTTCAACATTAGCTGTTACACTGGTCAATTACTAGATCGTTCAGTTTGATCTACTTGTTACAGAGAAATAACATGTAACGAGCGTAGGCAAACAATTTAGGCCACATTAATCTAATAACGAACTACGAATGACTTGTGATTGTTGTGTTGATTTAGATTATGGATTGAATTGACTTAAAACGTATTGAATTGGCCTTTTTTGGTATGAGTGAAATAATGTGAGTAAAATAAGTCAACTCAAACGTGAAACTAAATTAGTGTTAGAACCACGCTACCGGCAAAATTCATTTTTTTACTAGCATGAATGGGCCGGCTCGTCCGCGGATGTACCACACTCTCCGCTGCTTCATAGTTTCTATGCTTCGTTCGGTGAGTGAGAGAGCCGAAGGCCCATCCCTCAATATGCCCAGGGCCCCAGGGCCACGCGATCGGTAAGTGCTCCATTGCTGCCAATACGATAAACGACAACCCATGTTTTTTTGCAGGAAAATATATATTTATTTAAAAAACTACAAATAATGATTTAAATGAAATGCAAAATTTAATTTCTCTTCTCTTTCCCTGTTTATAAACGAGACAGGATTGTAAAACAATTTAAATGTTCACATTAGATTCATAGGACAGGGAACAAATTATTAAAGAAAATTTTAACGTAAACAGCAAACATAAGAAATCTACGGAATGAGTTTTTTTTACTACACCGCTTTTTATGCCAGAATTAATGAAATCTCTAACGCTTTATTGTGTCTTTTTTGATACAGTACTTTTTGAAAAAGTGGTCTGTCAAAGTCTTATAATATAATATGCCCAGAATCTAGGGCCGTCTTTGACCTATTGAAGGTCAAAGACGGCCCTAGATTCTGGCTTTACTATATAAATCCAAGAATACAATGTATCTAATAAACATATATGTCATTAACATAACAACAGAGACAGGGTTACAAAAGCAATTCAGTATCCGACGTAACCAGCAGGCGATTACCGAAATTCAGCCGTCAACTAGACCAGAAGCCAGTTAATCGTCAGTTACCGTTTACCGCACTCACTAATGACGTTTTAATACAAGCGGTTGGTCCGCTGCAATTTGGGCCACAAAAAAACATTCGCCCGCTCACTGTGTGGGCTTAATGTTAAACTAATTATTGACGTCGCCCGCTGAAGGGTTCAACGATACAAAACCTGCTAAGTGCGAATCGGACTCGCGGAAGAAGAGATCCGTACCATTATTTTATTGTAACTAAAAATGTACGCTTTTCGTAATTTTTCCTTTGTCTGTGCTATAAGACGTTGCTTCTACCAAATTTCAAAATTTTGAGTTCATGGGAAGTATCCTGTAGGTTTTGATCCCCTTGCGAATGTCGAAAATTTGCGGCATAAACCGCTGTGTCTTTTGATTGCGTTGGCGTAGAAGTTTTTTTTTTTACAGATCCAACGGACAGAGACCTGAGTATTTGATATAAATTTCAGATTTACAGAATTTGTTACATGTCTTTCTGTTAAGACCCTTTTTAAGGGTTCCGTTTTTTTTCCTTGTGAGGTACGGAACCCTAAACATAAAGTTAGGATCACTATGTTACATGTCTGTCTGTCAAGACCCTTTTTAAGGGTTCCGTTTTTTTTTCCTTTTGAGGAACGGAACCCTAAAAATAAAGTTAGGATCACTTTGTTACATGTCTGTCTGTCAAGACCCTTTTTAAGGGTTCCGTTTTTTTTTCCTTTTGAGGAACGGAACCCTAAAAATAAAGTTAGGATCACTTTGTTACATGTCTTTCTGTCAAGACCCTTTTTAAGGGTTCCGTTTTTTTTCCTTGTGAGGTACGGAACCCTAAAAATAAAGTTAGGATCACTATGTTACATGTCTGTCGGTCAAGACCCTTTTTAAGGGTTCCGTTTTTTTTTCCTTTTGAGGAACGGAACCCTAAAAATAAAGTTAGGATCACTTTGTTACATGTCTGTCTGTCAAGACCCTTTTTAAGGGTTCCGTTTTTTTTCCTTGTGAGGTACGGAACCCTAAAAATAAAGTTAGGATCACTATGTTACATGTCTGTCTGTCAAGACCCTTTTTAAGGGTTCCGTTTTTTTTTCCTTTTGAGGAACGGAACCCTAAAAATAAAGTTAGGATCACTTTGTTACATGTCTGTCTGTCAAGACCCGTTTTTAAGGGTTCCGTTTTTTTTTCCTTGTGAGGTACGGAACCCTAAAAATAAAGTTAGGATCACTATGTTACATGTCTGTCTGTCAAGACCCTTTTTAAGGGTTCCGTTTTTTTCCTTTTGAGGTACGGAACCCTAAAAATGGTGCGTTTGTTTTGCAGACTTTGATGTATTTGGGTTTTACATTTGCGATGGATGATTTTTATAAAGCTGTGTTATGAATATTAATGGTTGAGTATGCGTTTAAGGAAATTTGTAAATTTTTGATGTGAGTCAAAACCGGATCTTTCAACCAAAATAAATGAAAGTTCTGTCCAGTAAGAAAATAATATAACATAACAGGAACCACCATGGTGTAGTAAACAAGTCAAGTATACTATTATTTATAGGTATGATGTAACCGGTAACACCATAGGGGTGACTCCTAACACCATGTGCAACCACAAATTGATTTTGATTATCGGTTCCATGACGCTTCACGCGTTAGAAAGGGTTGTCCTAATTTTTTGGTAATCATCTTCGAATCCTTGGGAAATTATTGACTTGCATCATTAACTACGCTTCGTTTAAGGCAGCATAAGGTTGAGATGTGATTTTAAAGGATGCAGTTAGCTTTAATAAAGGAAGCCATGACATGACACTTGGATGTTATATTTATTGGACTATTATTTACTTGGCTACTAAGCCTTACCTGTTTTTATTAAATCGTGTCTATCTATAGACAGCGGTGATAGGCTGATCGCTCACCATCAGGTGACCCGCTTGCTCGTTTGCCGCCCTATGTCATAAAAAGAAACTTACCCAAGTTGCCTGGAAAAGTCTGCCACCTTTTTGCACGAATTTGGCAATGTAAATAGTATATTTTTATTGCATATTTTTGGTGTAATAAAAAGTTTTACTACTAATAAGCACTAATAATAATTCCACTTTAACATAAACGGGCCTCGATTTAGCGAGTACACCTTGACCTTGATACAAAATATTGGTGAAGAATAAGAAAATTACTTCTCTATTGGGAACTCTAAATTTACAGATTAGTATGCACAACATGCTTGGTCAAAAATGTTAAGGAAACGCATCCGCAACATGCTTCATCAAAAAAATAACAGAAACGCATCCGCAACATGCTTCGTCAAAAATATAACAGAAACGCATCCGCAACATTCTTCGTCAAAAATATAACAGAAACGCATCCGCAACATGCTTCGTCAAAAATGTAACAGAAACTTATTATTTAAATACTAATACTTAAAAAGCTTTTTAGGTAGGTGCCGTTAACAGATACATTAAATAAACTAGTTTACTAGTCAATGCTAATAATAGCAACATACTTGCTTATAATTATGGCTATTTTTAGGGGACTGTACCCGATGTTATGACCAATATGAGAATACCAGATGTTATACCTATTACTGGACTAGACGGAACTACGATATATCTCATGAACTGTGATAGCTAGTCAGTTGAAATGCTTACAGATGATGTATTTCTGTACTACGAGTACTACGAGTACAATAACAAATGCCTACTAAAACAGAATAAAATAAATATTTAAGTGGGACTCCCAAATGAAAAAAAAACATGTTTTTTTCGTTTTTTGCTGTATATCAATTACCTTAATACGGCAACAGGTAGACGCTTGAATTATTCATAGAATATTTAGTTGTATATGCACTAAAAAATAAATAAATAAATAAAATATTTACGGGGGCTCTCATATAACAATCGTGATTTTTACGGTACGAAACACTTCGTGTGCGAGTGCGACTCGCACTTGGCATCTCGTATGTTTCTTAGTAAATATTCACCCTGAGGCTACTAGAGCCTCTATTGCTCTAAGTAAACATAAAATTTTTTTCACCAGCATTGAAACAACCCTAATGGTGATGTTATCGCCGATGGCCATGTATGACCTATTTGCATTGAAGGGCAAGACATGCAGCAGAATTATAGTGTAATGAATGTTGTATTAAGTGTTTGTTTATCTTTGCTATATCTAACTTCTAATAAAGGAATAATAAATGAGAAAAATGGAAAATATAGCCGCAGCTAAGCGTGGTGAGTATGGCAATATCCTCCCATAGAACGAAGTATATTTGGGAGAGGCCTTTGTCTAGTATTGAGACTTCTTAACGACTGTAATGATGAATCGCAGAGTTCAGACACGTATATTAGCCGTGTGGTTTCCGACAGAGTAGAATAGGATCACTCCAAGTCTTTATATAGATGTCGTAAGAGCGACTTAGGAAATACAAAGTAAACAAAGCTCATAAACATCAATGAGACCTCTCCTACCCGTCTGACCAGCGAGAAGTGTGTAGGCTAAATGCTCTGTCTGCTCTGGCCAAGTATGGCTTTGGTTGTACAGAGAGGGTCGTGCTCCTGCAGTGGAGACTAAAAAGACCTGATGATAATGATGGAGACACGTATATTAATGAGTCTTTCAAACTAAGGAACTAATTAGTTTCAGAAAAACTGTATTGTTTTCCTGGTTATGAACATTGAAACAATCACTTTAAAGTGTAACATCTTCGCTCATGATTGCAACATAGTTAATGAAGGCCTAATGATACATTCATTAATAACAACTGACGGTAATTCTCAAGAGAATTCCTAGAAGCACGGATAACCATCACTCCAGGTGACAATACATCGGACTTCATGCCAAATCGCATTTTAATTAGCCAGATAAGCAAGTCATTAGCCTGCAAATTGCCCGCAGAGCTGTTTGTTTTATTTTATTTTTTCTTATCTGCTAATGTAACATCTTGTCGGTGAAATTACCGGAACCAGCTAATCGGGTGCTGGTGAACGCTAGTTGATAACTGGGTGGAAAATATGGAAATCTTTTGCTTAATGATGTGCTGGTATTTCCTTTGTTGTAATGTTACTGGTGCTTATTACTTTTTGTTCCAGAAACTCTAATAGAGGAGTTATTAAAGTAGTTTGTGTTTTTATTAAAAACTAGCTTTTTCCAGCGGCTTCGCCCTCTTGAGTGTCGATCTTTCAGGAACAGTAGAATTTTTCGGAATTAAAGGTCCCTATGTTCTTCCCCGAGCCTCAAACTACCTCCAGACTCCAGGAGAAAAGAAAACGAATGTACCAGCTGATTCTTTTCTTGTGCAGATCATAAAAGCCGATCGAGGGAATGGATGAAAATCTGTTTCTTTTTTCCTGCATATATCAAAAAATGAATCAGAAATCTCAAATGTTGTGTTTGTTTTCAATTGCTTTCCGAGTAGGAATTTCTCATACAAAAACATGGTATCTTCGCAAACATTTCAAAGTTGATTAACGACTAATGAAATTTATTTGTTCGATGACTTATGTGGTTTAGACACGATTGCGAATGCAGTGGTGCATATAAATATGCATTTTTATGGATGAAAAAAACAACGGGCAAGTGTGAGTCGGGCTCTTTGATAAAAGGTTTCGTAAATACCATTGTTAACAAACATTTTATTTGGGGGGCCGTATAAAAAGTAATATTTAATATTGTTTGTTGTTTGAGTATCCACATTGGGTGAAAGTTTCAAACTTTGCCAATAGAGTACCTATTTAATGCATAGTTTTTTTTGCGTTAGGAAGTCCCCCTAAAAATACACATCAGTGAAATAAATACTTAGATAATCCAAAAACTTTTTGAGATATAAAAGTTACGAAGTCACAAAATCTTTCAAATCCTTTTAAACAAAAGGCACGTGGCAGGTGACGTCACGAGTTTCGTAAGCGTAGTTAACATTTAGATATCAAATTAATAGTTTCCTTAATAGTCACTTTAGTATACAACGTGATTTTGAACCCCCTAGCTTATATATCTATATATATAATCTGGGAATCAGAATCCCTAATGAAATATAGAAGTGCAAGAAAAAAAGCTGAAAATCGAACTCTTAAAATAACGGTTCGGGACACACTAATAGTCAACAAACAGGCAGATCGAGTAAGACATTTAAATAGGGCCCTGTAAAGTTCTGTAGATACGTGTTAAAACATTTTGGGTACGGAACCCTAATGCAGCAGAATTCTCTTCGCGGGAATTCAGTGTAATTGGAACAAATTAGATATGTCACGCTTAAATGCAAATTGGGATGTAATTCATTATAAAATTATCATTGTTCCGCTTGTACCGTTAGCAACTAGTCAAGTTCAAGACATGAAGAGCGGGGGTTTGCTGAACACATCATGATCATCATCTCAGCTGCAAGAACTCCACTGCTGGACATAAGCCTCCCCCAAGGATTTGCAATATCACCGGTTGGAAGCGGCCTGCAACCAGCGTCTTCCTGCAACCTTGGTTAGGTCGTCTAACCACCTGCCGGCCTATTTGCTAATTCGGCCCATAAGGCAATAGATGAGAGTTGCTGCTCTCCAAAGACTTTTGCCATTGATTCTCAGATTGGCCCTTCAGGCTTGCATGCACGTATACGCGGCCCATCAGGCAGTATGAGTTTGCTGTCTCTCCAAGCCTTGCGCACACAGGCAACGCCCAAAGCCGAGGTCCGTCCCTCCTGGGGGCCCTTTGGTGATGTTTTCTTAAAGGTTGAGGGCACTCTGCCCTCGCCTCAAACGCCCGGTGAAGTAGCGAAAGCTCACTTGGAGCTAGCTACATAGTCCTTGAAAAAAAAAAAAAATTCGGTGACCAAAGTTTTGATAGTCACTTCAAAATACATTGCGGGTTTCCTATGATTGTCTATTTTTATTAATATTTATTTAAAACGTAATGACTATCAAAACGTTGTACATTGAGTTTGCAAAAAGGCCGGCTGGTCGGTGGGTGTCCAACGCTGCGCTTGCCGGTACATGGTCGCCATTCGAGCACCTTTCTGCCCCATCGGCCATCGTTTCTTCGCGCTATGTTTGCTATTATGTATTGCTGAACACAATTTAGTCGTATCAGCACGGAATAAGTATTAGTATTTATGTACAGAAGTCGCACTCTGCAAACGTATCTATCCTAATATTATAAATGCGAAAGTGAGTTTGTTTGTTTGTTTGTTACGCTTTCACGCTGTAACTACTGAACCGATCATCATGAAATTTTGCATACACGTTATCTAGGGTACGGAAAAGGACATAGGGTACATTTTATCCCGCAAAAAGGTACTGTTCCCGAGTGATCGACATTGGCGCCGGCGGAGCCGCGGGCGAAAGCTAGTTAAACATAAATCGGTCAGCACGATAACTTTTCCATCAATGTTTGTTTGCTTTCTTAATAAAATGTTATTTCTTATTAAATTTAGAATTTCATTTTTGCTCGTCACTGTTGTTTGAGAGTTCGAAATTCATATTTTTTGGATATCAATTTCGGTGATCGTAAAGGAAAGTGAAGGCAGAAAAATTCGTGTAAGCAATGACATGGCATGCAAGAACGGAGAGCTAGTGCAAATATGATGGAAAATAGAAAATTTGGAGAGAATTGACATATAAAGCCGCCCCAAATAGAGAAAAGGCGAGGAATAAGAAGAACGAGGAAGAAGAGACATACGAAAGTATATTGTATTGTATGTCTCTTATCAATTGCGGTGCCCAGGGCACGTGCCCAGAGTGCCCAGTGGGAAAGAGTACAGTCCCGGGACATTCAAAAGTAGAATAAATGGGTATCTCTTGGATAGGCATGTAACATCCTCGTCTTCATCGTCACTTACCATCAGGTGAGATGGGAGACAAATGCCTAATTCAAATTTTGTAAAAAAAAAAAAAAAAAAAAAGAGATGCCTATGCGTATGCGTATGCGATAGTCAGTAAAACTCTTTAGAATCAGTGGTTATAGCTTGCAATTTCTTTTTCATTTGACAAATTCAAATGAAAAAAAAAAATTGCAAGCTATTACCACTGATTCTAAAGAGTGTTACTGACAAATCACATACGATTTTTTATAAAGACTGTGTTGCTTTTGCTAGGTCCAAATGAGCTTTCGCTCCTTCATCGGCCTCCTGAAGCGAGGGCAAATGCCTTTAAACAGTATTAGCAACATCACACAAACTTCAAACATCACCTTGGCTTTGGTATGGCAAACTCTCATATTGCACGATGGGCCGCGATTGCATTACCGTGACGGACTGTTAAGTCTATCGGACTAAAATAGCCCTCGCTAAATAACAGAAATAAATAAATAGAAACATAGCTTTATAAATTTCAAACCAGATGGAAGACTTGACTTGTTTTGTCGAAGCAGCGCTGATGAGTCACGCGTAACCTTCGGATAAAAGGGCGCATTCCAGAAAATCGTAAAATCCTTCTACTCTACTCCTTATCGTGTAAGTAGGACACGAGTAGCGCCATAACCTCGGACATCATTTTACGACTGGATACAAAACGCTACAATGTCTTGTTTTTTTTTATTTTTTCTTTTTTCCATCCGTGGGGCCGCGCGTGCGTCCTAATGGGTCGCTGTGATAACTCTCACTTTTAAATCCTTTTATTTCATGTCACCCTGTACAAGTACCTTATTGCTTGCAGTTGAAAATAATTTTTAAGATGTCGTAATAGAGTCGATTGTGACTTGTGCCGTTTTGTACTTTAAATTCCAGAATGGTAAGTCATTTGTAAAGTTATCAGCACTTTATTTAGAGGTAACATTTGTAAAAGGTTTGTTTTCGATTCTTTACGTCTGTTTGGATGTTTGGGATGCTTTAAATTCTTTGTTTAGTATAGCTGGTAAATCGAGAAAGAGGTCAACCTCTTTTTTTAAATTATATCTTCCTTGTAATGGCCTATGGGTCCTAATACGGAAGTCATCCCTAATTACATAACTGTTTATGACCATCTCAGAAATGAGGCACTATAAATATTATTTTTTAATTACTTCATTTTCTTCTTAAAATTATAGCACTCTACATTAATATCATTTAACTTCTTTCTGGGCAATGGACATTTAAATACTGATGGGACTACATCACTTTCATCAATACAGCCGTAAGAAATCTACTGCAGATTTTTCGTTCCATGAGAAGATATTGCAACACTCACCACGCTTGGCAGGAGGGTTGGCGAGCGCAGTTTCTCTGGCATCTTTAGCTTCGACGTTGTTGGCCATCGGTTCGGAAGCGTCGTTAAGGTATGTTTTTTTTTAATGGTATAGGACCGTGAACGAGCAGTCACCTAGCTAGTCACCTGATGGTAAGCGTTCAGCGCTGCCCATGAACAACTGTAACACCAGGGTGTCACAGGAGCTTTGCCGGCCTTTCAAGGAGTTGGGGGAAGGACGGGCTTCCGGCTATCTCACTCACCGAACGAAGCATAGAAGCGGTAAAGCTTCTACTCAAACATCGATTTTCTGTGGCAGTGTACTTCCTCAGACGAGTCGGCTCATTCATGCTACTAGCAAAAATTAATTTTGCCGGTAGCGTGGCTCTACCACAGCTAAAATTGCCATTGCCGTGCCATTTGCCTTTGACGACATCAGTGGCTCAGAGGTACCGCAAGTGCTTTTGGGGGTCCTGTGTTCGATGTCCTGTCAGGTCAAGATGGAATCGATCTTTTTATGATTGGCCAGGGTCTTGGATAAACATCCAATATATTGATTGACAGATAAATATCTAATAGGTATGTATTGTAAAATATAGTTTCATTGTATACCACGACTCAAGTTCAGGTTAGTATGGGGATGGCAAACACCAGTGTTGGCCAAGAACACACATGATATGCGAACAATACGTTAGACTTACTATAATTTGCCCTTTGAAGCACATATATCTGACATGCGCTGACTGTTTAGGGCGAATATGATCGCGCGCAGATTTGCTCGTTGTTCAGGGGATGTCAAAATTACTCTTTTTAGGGCATTTTGTACGTCCTTCTACACGAGTAGCCTGTGGGCGAGCTATACTCAGAAACAGTACAGCGCCTTGCGCGTTCAGTACAATAATGCTTTTAGGATGGTGATGGGGCTGCCCCGATTCTGTAGCGCGTCGGGGATGTTTGCCGAGTTGCGCGTAGATTGCTTTTACACTACCATGCGTAAGCGATGTACATCCCTGGTGCGCAGGGTTCGTGCCAGTGCTAGCACCGTCCTGAAGGTGTTTGCCAGTCGATTTGACTGTCTGTACATGAACCATGCAGCAATGATCCAGGTACAGACGGCAAAGTGTTAGTTTCAATAATTTTATTTTAATTAATTGCAATTTTAATGTAATGATATTTTAATGAATTATTTAATTGTAAAATTTAATTCTTGTATTTTATGATCTCTATGGTCGAAATAAATGATTTATTATTATTATATCTAAACGTAACTAAGTAAACAGCTGTTTTGCACAATAAAACAAAGCATGGAATTCTGTCCAGTACGCACTATTGCTCCATGAGCATACCATACTTATTACCATGCGGTAATTATGTGCACACATTAGCATAATATCCTCATTACAACATTTATATTTACGCCTCTCCATGACTATAAACTGACTTTCGTATTAAGTTAAAAACAGGAAATTTATCAAACGCATTCTAACCCTTTTTTCGCGTGCAATTCCTGACCAAACAACGAAGACCCATCGCGCCATCTCAATCGTTAACAATCTTTACAAGTTTTCGTTGCATGAGGGATTAACTTAAATTGGTTTCATTAACTGTGGGCAGTATCTAATTATTATTAAAATTAAACTGTGTGATACTCATCCATGTCGAAGATATCAAATAATACAGAATATAAATAAGTTATTAAAGTTATAATGCGTGGGTAAAGTATATGTAGCTTAGCTAATTATGAAATGAAAATCATTTTTTATCTTTTAGATTTTACAATGCAGGTTGCATAAAAAATGATTTTCATTGCAACTTTACCTTTGCAACCTCTCCTTTTTATATAATTCTTCTTCTATATTATAGAATACTAGCTTTCGCCAACACTCACTTTCGCATTTATAATCCTAACTAATATTATAAATGCGAAAGTGAGTTTGTTTGTTTGTTACGCTTTCACGTCGTATCTACTGAACCAATCATCATGAAATTTTGCATACAAGTTCTCTGGAGTACGGAGAAGGACATAGGCTACCTTTTATCCCGGGAAAAAGGACTATTCCCGAGGGATCGACATTGACGCGGGCGTAGCCACGGCCGAAAGCGGGTAATTTATATAGTTCTGGGAGAAAAGAAAAAACGTAGAATGTACTAGTTGCTACTTCAGGAAATGCCTGTGTGAAATGCTCAAAAATCTAACGAGTCATGTCAATGAGAGTTATCGCGTGTGAATTTTCCGTTAGAGGCACTAATGTAGCGTGAGGTGTACCAATTGACATTTAATAGGATTAATATCTGGCAATTCCAGATATACACGGAAAAAAATATTTTCTCAGATATGAGACCCAGCTATGTTGATTTTTCGTCCCCAAAACCTCCTATAAATACTAAATTATCGACTTTCGTGAAACTATTTCTAATTTTGAAGATTATTGTATACATACAATAATCGTTTGTTTAGGGGTCCTTTGTTTTCGCATAAATTATTTTGTCCTAATGTGTATTGACATACCGGTTTTAGCATTTTTTTTGCATAATAGTTCTTAGGCATAATTGTTTTTGGCATACGGGTAATTTTGGCATAATTAATTATTAGGCTAATATGTTTTGGCATAGTGTCAATATGCTTAATCTCGGTAGGCATAATAACTATAATACTAATAGTATTTAAGCACATAGTTTAATTAATGATACGTCTTCGTATACCAGCTTCTACCAGAAAAGTAGGTTAGGTTGGGTTAGAATTGTGACCCCCAGAAAAATCGCCATCAGAAACGAGCTACGATCAGGATAGGAAATTTATGATTAAGAATTTTTCTGCTTAAAGTATTGTTATACCTAGATAACAATATGTTTTGATTTTAGTATATTTAAATACATTTATGATTTAGTAATGTTATGCCTTAACATAATGCTTGGATAAATTATTCTTTAAATAATTCTGCGTAAACCGTTATGCGTAAGAACGTTATGCTTAAAAATCATTATGCCATAGTATGCTATATTACATTATGGCTTAATTTTTTATACTTATAGATAGAGACCCGTTTGTTTAAGGTAATAAGGTAATAAAGTTCATGAAGAGAAAGGTATTAAATACCATTAAATATAAAATTTATTTCCACGCGTGTTATTAAATGCTTTTTTCGGAACCTTACTCAACAGTGGCGCCAACAAAAAATGGTATCCCTCATTGGCGAAGCGGCTCTATTTTTGACGGGATAATGTCTTATAAATCGATGAACACAGGCTGCACACACGACAAAGTGTCACGTTCCGTAAGTAAGCGATATTGCGGAAGAAGCTATACAGAGGCACGATCGGCCTAAGCATTGGGCTTGTGACGCATCTATCTCTCTTCCACCGTTATTATGTAAAATTATCGTATTTAAACTGATTTTGCAGACAACCAATTTTTTTGTGCACTACGTAGTTAGCTGCTAGAAACTTTTCGCTATTTGACCGGACGTTTAAGGTAAGGGAAAATTCGGAAAAATTAGAGATGCCATTGTTTTTCACATTAGTCCCCAGGCTATGCATGTATGCCCATCAGGCAATATGAAAATTGGCTCTCTCTAAGCCTTGCGCACACAGGCAACGCCCAAAGCCGAGGTCTGTCCCTCCTGGAGACTATTTGGTAATGTTGCCTAAATAGGCTTAGGGCACTTTGCTCTCGCCTCAAGCACTAAGCACACTTGGATCAGCTATATGGTCTTTAAAAATAAATAACGCAATAAATCCTTGTAGCAACAATGAGATATTGGCTCATCTTATTAGTATTCAGTTGTATTTAAAGAGCGGCTAAACGAGTAGAGAAGTGGGGGGGGGGGGGGGATGTTGCCCAGCAGTGGGATACACCTATAGGCAATGAGGAGGATGTGCGTCAAACGACTGATTTATTACAGATAGCTATCTAGGCGATGCGGGTCATAAATACGTATTCGATTCTTAACTAATATTTACATCATTATTTATTGCGCAAAGGTATTCTGTTTAATTTGAATAACTATCCTAGGAAACTCGAACAAACATTGCAGGCGACATTAAAGTGATCGAAAACTGTCTGATACACGAGTCAGAGCGACGATTTTCGTGGATTAACTAGGTAGGAGTTCCGACCAACTCGTGAACGGGTGCTGCTAGGGGGGACAGGTCAGCTCGCCTTCTTTGAGACTACTATGTGTAATGTTTATTAAAATTGCACTACTACTACTACTCCGTGGTCCAGTGGTTAAGGCGTTTGCCTGTAGACCCGGTGGGTGCGATTTCCACAGGAAGCATACTTTGTTTAGTTGCTTCCAGTTTGGTTAGGAAGTTGCAGGCTTAAATCACCTGATTGTCTGATAATAAAGATGATTCCGTGCTTCGGAAGGCACGTTTAGCCGGTGGTCCCGGCTGCCATCCGGTAGTCGTTAAAGGATCTACGTCAGAGGCCGAGAGGCGGTTCCGAAGAACTCTGACACCAGGGTGTGCATGGTCGATTGACCGTGACACCTACTCGAAATGATAATGACCTTACTAGTGTTACTAATGTTCTAAAAAAACCTTATTACTTGGTAATTAAACTGCCGAGGGATCCATGATATAAAAGTTTAACTTAGTACCTAGGTCACATTCCATATCATATCATCGAAGTGTAAAAAAATGTAACAATCGTAACCCTTTTTAGGGCTCCGTTATATACAACTAGGTAAAAAAACCTTGTTGTACTACTCCACTCTATTATCTGTCACAATATTTGACTTTAAAAGTTTGTAATTTAAAATTGTGAAGAATTTATGAACTTCTTTTATGACTTAAACAAATAATATTTTTTTAATTTTTTAAGTCTTTAATCATATTACTGAACCAATTTTGATGTAATTTAAATGGACAAGTTGGGAAGCAAACGTAGAGAAGGATCGCAACATCACGATCACTCTGTCAAGAGTGTACGACTAAAAAGAGACGGAAGCATACCCTTTCAAGTATAAAAAAATAAACCGATTTATAAATGACGCAGTTAGGTAACAAGCATAAAAAAATACTAACAACCAAATTGAGAAACTTTTTTAGAAATCGGTCAAAAATTAGAAAACAATATCATATGATTTGGAGATTGCTGGAAAAGAAATTATCCAATAAATAATAGTGCGGAAATCCCGACGAACGAGACTAGCTCGTGGTTTAGTTTTTAACGATAACCTGAATTGGTAGATAGTAATGCTTCATAGTTGATCACGTTTCTACATAAGGCGATACTACTTATCGTGAGCCTTGCATTTGCAACTTTGTTGTACGGAATCCATGGCCACTGAAAACAACTCACGCTTGACTGGTTTTTACGATCACCTGGCTGACGATATTTTTTAAATTTATTTATTTATTTGCATCAGGCAACAGAATACTTATAAAATATTACAGGCCCATAGAATATACATACATATACCTAACAGACTAACATACGTATAAATATAATCATCATCATCATTTCGAGTAGGTGTCACGGTCAATCGACCATGCACACCCTGGTGTCAGAGTTCTTCGGAACCGCCTCTCGGCCTCTATAAAACTTAAAAACTACATTCCACGTTGTGCCAGCGACGTGTTGCGCGTCATCGGGGTGTCGGGTATCGTCCCGCGAAAATGGCCTTTCGGCCAGAACTTTTCGTCCATCAAAGTCGCCAGCTTCTCCGTCGGGACCCGCACCACAAACGACGTAAAGTTCACGTCATGGCGCGACTCCAACTTGACGACCCTCGGCGTGATGTTGGTCTTCACGCGGACGTATTCCACCACTTCCTCTGCCTTGGTAGAGTTGAAGAGTCGGGACATTCATCTGCGTCGTCGGGATGGCTGGACGCAGCAGATGGTTGACTCCTGTTGGTGCGGTTCCACACTGATTCCGACAAGGGAGCTTTCTCTTTTTGTGAAGCCCTCCTTGTCTACCTGTTTCTTGCTAGGAAGAACAAATTTCTGTCCCTCGGGGTTTTTTCGCTTCTTGCGTTTCGGTTGTCGCTGACGCGGGGGGGCAACCGGGGCAATATTAGCGACAACCGATAGGGTTATCGGTGGCAATAATAATGTCTCATAGTTGTTCACGTCTCTGCATTAGTCAAGAATGCTAGTTTAACTCCCTCGAGTTTTGTTTTTGCAATTTTTTGTATCTATAGAATTCTCAACGACTAAGACCAACTCACGCTAGCCGGTAAGGCTTTACCTGGATTAGGAAAATGTTTATAGTTGTTCGCGTAACCGATAATGCTAAATGCTCGTGAGTCTTGTTTTTGTTACATTGTTGCTAGTTAATTGCCTGACAGGCCTAGGGTTGCCAGGCGACCGGATAAAGCCGGTTACAGCCTTTTTTGTTGTATGTCTGGCCATACATATTAGTTGTATATCCGCAAATTAATATATTGACATTTTTATAAAGGACTAGCTTTCGCTCGCGGCTCCGCCCGCGTCAATGTCGCTCCCTCGGGAATAGTACTTTTTCCCGGGATAAAAGGTAGCCTATGTCCTTCTCCGCACTTCAGAGAACTTGTATGCAAAATTTCATGATGATCAGTTCAGTAGTTACGGCGTGAAAGCGTAACAAACAAATAAACAAACTCACTTTCGCATTTATAATATTAGTAAAGATGACATCGAATTGTATGACTTGACATTTACATTTATATAAATTATTCAACTTTATTTTATTACTCACATACATTGTAATTTAAATTGATACATCACAGTTATTAAGGCCTTTTAAACTTGGTAAAATTTTGTTAGAATTTAAAAATAATGGTTGGTAACTCATAATAAAAACTCATTTAACTTAAAAAAAAAGACGTGTGGCACTCAGGGACTGCCGCGGTAAAGCTATTGCATAGCATTTTTATCAACTTATACAATTTTAATTATTTATTTATTTTATTAATGCAGTAACTCCGTTAATGTAACTCACTGTTAACTTACTGGAACAGTAACTGTAACTTACTGTAACTTAGTAACTTAACTTACTGTTAAGTTAAGTTAAGTTAACTTACTAAGTTAACTTACTGTTACTAAGTTAACTCACTGTAACAGTAACTCCGTCACTGTAACACTAACAGTAACTGCGTCGAGCCTGTCGCTACACCCAAGTCAAAGTATCACCGCTGTGCCGGTCGGAGTGGAGGGTGTTAGGTTATTTTCGTTACGGAATTTCTGGATTCGGTCTCCACGCTCAAGGCCCGCGATAATAGCTATGCAATAGCTTAAAAATAACAAGTTAAATAAATTAAAATACTTAAGCAACCTTCTAACCAGCCTTTTAACACAAATGTCACTCCATGCTTTTCGGTTTTATTGAGACCTGGCAGCCCTAGACTGGACCGTATGCATTACATACACGAAGTTTGTACTCGTAGGTAGTAATTATACTTATTCTGTCTCCATAACCCATTTTCTGTAATTCGATCAGCTTGTTAGCCTTCCATTTTGATATATCCTTTACCAATCTTTGTTTTTCTTTCAAGATTTCTACCATCATCATCATTTCGTGTAGGTGACACGATCAATCGACGGTCATTCTGGTGTCAGAGTTCTTGGAGCTAGCATAGTATAAGACCTACAGGCCGTTCGTGGGTTTATTGGTGGAAAACAAAAAATAGCAATATGTTTGTTTAGAATGCCACCCTTTACATTTCCACACTTAATCGTTCATCATCATTATTTCGAGTAGGTGTCACGGTCAATCGACCACGCACACCCTGGTGTCTGAGTTTCTCGGAACCGCATCTCGGCCTCTGACGTGGTTCCTTTAACGACTACCAGATAGCAGCCGGGACCAACGGCCTAACGATCGTTTATTCGATCTTTATTTCCGTATTCTTCGTAGTCAACACTTTCCTGATTGTTTAATTAGACATGTCTGTTGTTACTACAGAATACTATATAGTCTGTTACGCGTATGTATCTGATTGTTAATAGATAGTTATGTAACTTTGTATTTTTCCTCTATATGTGTGTGACTTTAGCCACAAACAAACCATCTATATATCTAAATAGACAGTTGACTGGTTTTAAATATGTACTCGGTGCTTTATTTTTCCCAAAAAACTATCAAAATATTTTATGAACCGGTTCCACTGTGTACTAGGAAACTTATTACACTTCATAAGCTCAAGGAAAATGCTAGGTACCAAAAAGTCAAAATATTCGTTGAAACCTCATCATATAGATAAGAACTTTTATCCGTAAATTCTGTGTAAAAATAAGCTTAATATCCTCACTAGATTAATCTGTTGGCAAAAGTTATAAATTTCATAATAAAATTCTGTGTAAAAGTAAGCTTAATATCCTCACTAGATTAATCTGTTTGCAAAACTTAGAAATTTCATAATAAAATTTTGTGTAAAAATAAGCTTAATATCCTCACTAGATTAATCTGTTTGCAAAACTTAGAAATTTCATAATAAAATTTTGTGTAAAAATAAGCTTAATATCCTCACTAGATTAATCTGTTTGCAAAACTTAGAAATTTCATAATAATATTTTGTGTAAAAATAAGCTTAATATCCTCACTAGATTAATCTGTTTGCAAAACTTAGAAATTTCATAATAAAATTTTGTGTAAAAATAAGCTTAATATCCTCACTAGATTAACCTGTTTGCAAAACCTTGTACTGACACTGTTAAGGCTCTTGCAGCTAAGCCTTAAATAATTTGCTTTTAATAACGTAAAGCTTGTATTCTCAGAAAAATCTGGCGCAATGAAAACGTTACAGAATAAAGGAGGTAATTTACCCAGTACAATACACCTGTGTGGATAATAGCATTCAGCCCTTGTATTGAATTACCGGCGATTCGCCACGAGAATCTCGCACCCACTCATCCGCTGTTTTGTATTGGCTCGGAATAATACCGTCTTTGCTTTTACGCGTCTGGTTTACTAATATTTTTTTTTAACTTCAATATGTCTATATCTATTCTAAAATTATCGCGAAGAATCAATGGAGGATGGGGCAGAAGGGTTTTCGAATAGTGACGACGTACCGGCTAACACAGCGTTGGACACCCTCTGAACAGATCGACGGATGACCTGAGTTAGATCGCAGGAAGACGCTGGATGCAGGCCGCTTCCAACTGGTCGTATTGGAACTCCTTGGTCTACTGCTGGATATAGGCCTCCCGCCTATGTCCAGCAGTTAACTACTTGTGGCTGATATGATGATGATGATAACTTCTGAAGTTTAGGGAACAGAACGAAGTTGGGCAATGATAATGCTGCTTTAAAATAGACTACCCTGCAGTAAAAGCTTATAGGAAAAATATGCAAAGCGGCAATTGGCATATCAGTATTCGCCTGATCTAATAAAAAAGTCGATATATAAGATATGGTATTAATCTCTTTAGAAGAAGGAGATAGACTTATTTGTCTGATAACTTTTATTAATTATTTTTATTTTTATAAATGTGCATCATCAAGGTAACGCATCAAGTAATTTATTGAAAAGAAATTAAAATACAATTTGTGTTCTTTTAAAAAAGGAATAAAGGGCGATAGTTAGATTCAGGTGAGTGAATAAGAATTAAACTTTAAGGTAGACGGGTGCGACACCGCTGTGAGCGAGCCTCCTACTTCAATTTAGTCCCGGAAGTGCCTGGTTAGGGGTGAGTGACGTCATTGGCTGGCACGGTGAGGGTACGGTGCTGTAAGCGATTAAAAAAATAAGATTAGGCGGATCAATGACCCTGGTTATGAAGTAGTGATGAGGTATGAACAATAACATTTTTGTTGATAGTGGATTTAAACATACCTAACCTCCTATCAAGAATGGTGGACTGTACCTTTACAACTGACTTCAAAAAAGAGGAAGTTCTCAATTCGACTGTATGTTGCTTTTTTGTATTTTTTTACACCATTATTCCGTCATTTATGAACCGACTAGCTTTCGCCCGCGGCTCCGTCCGCGTCAATGTTGATCCCTTGGGAATAATACTTTTTCCCGATAACGTGTATGCAAAATTTCATGATACTCGGTTCAGTAGTCAAGGCGTGAAAGCGTAACAAACAAACAAACTCACTTTCGCATTTATAATTTTAGTTAGGATTTACAACAATCTTATAAAAAGAGTTTGCTTCTAAATCGGTTACATTTGAATTTCATCAAAGTCGTTACGGTAGTTTAGTGTAAGTAGATTTTTTATCTGGACGACTATCAATTATTTTAAATTACCAATTAGTAAGTGGGATATATAAAGTGTTTTTTTGTTATTTTTTTCAATTTTCGTTTTATCAATTTCCGTTTATGTGTTATGTATTAGTGGCTTTGAATAAGTCCCTGTTAGATATAATCAGTGTTATTATAAATGAAGACTAACTTTAGTACCTGGTTTACACCATAATCCGTCCAATTCAAATTGACAATGACAGTTGACCTAACAACAAAGTGATAAGTGACGACTTAATTTGGTCGGATAATGGTTTAAACCAGGTACTAAAGTTAGTCCTCGTTTTATAATAAGACGGAATGTATTTAAATTACATAAGGTTGAAAACGGAATCAAAATAGTGATGGGTTGCAAGCCGCATCGCCTATTGACTTGATGCCTGATTTGCGCCCTAGGCTTTTTAGGCCTGCACAGAAAAAGAAGCAGCTGCTTATTATACGCTTTTTCTTTACTCCCAGTCCAGTGGACTTTACAACTTGGATATGACCTAGGGTAGGTAACATTCAGAAGGTTACACATAAAATCTGTTACATAATTATTTCTGTAACACTTATTTGGGTGTTTTAAACCTGTTTTGCTCTTAACACTTATAAAAGTGTATCAGATATATGTTTTCTGTAACCTGAAAATGGATTTTAAATTTTTCGTGCATTTTTCTATGTACGTATTTACACAGTTCGTATCCATACAGGCATTTTTGTCGCATAGTTATGCGAATGTAAACCTTATTGGCTGTAACAGTTATTAACACTTATGAACCGGTATTTTTGAAAATAGATTGAACGAGTCATATTTTCTTTCTGTTTTATTTTGAAATAGAAATAAAAAAACAGTGTTCGATACACTCCATTCAGATACCGGTAAAGTAGGAACTTTACCGGTATCTGAATGGAGTGTTTCGAACACTGTTTTTTTATTTCTTTCCGAAAACAAAGTGCAGGAGCACATGACACATCTCATCATCATCATCATCAGGTCCTTTTTAGTCTCCACTACAGGAGCACGACCCTCTTTGTACTACTAGAGCCATACTTGGCTAGAGCAGGCAGAGGACTTGGCCTGCACTCTCCACGCTGGCCAGAGGGGTTGGAGAGGTCTCTTAGATATCTATCAGCTTTGTTTAGCTTGTATTTCCTAAGTCGCCTTCTACGACATCTACGGGAAGACTTGGAGTGGTCCTATTCTACTCTGCCGGATACCACGCGGCTGACATACATTAAATATGACACATCTGTTGCATCTTTAATAGAAGACATAACTGTATCTTACATAGCCTCGAATGAGCCTTCATAAAATAAGGCTAGATACACATATCACATAATAAATGTTACGCCAACAGACAACACCGATAAACAACAAAGTTAATAAAATAAGCCCTAAAAGACACCTAGCGCATTTTCTAGAATAAGTTGTAACGCTAATTGCATTGGAGGTATCGTTAAACACATATAAAAGTTTACGAGCGTCGTGAAAATACTGTCAAGCAAATTATTTTAATTGCTGGCAACATTGTAACTCGTATTCATGTGTTGGCAATAAAATCGAAGTAGAATATTATTGCCCACGATTGCGGATTTTACATGATTTTAATGAATTGTTGTTATCTGTTGTAAATTGTTGCTGGCGTCATTAGGTAGAATGTCTAGTCGTTCACACAAAAAAAGATTGCTATATATACTCGTAATATTTTAGAATCGGTATTTCAAAAAGATAAAAGATCAGAGATCTTCGATGCTAGTCTGGGAGAAAAAAAAACGTAGAGTAAACTAGCTGCTTCTCTTCCCGCGCAGATCGAAGTTGAATATATTATCATATTAGAAGCTGATGTGGCTAGCAACCCATCACTACTTTAATTCAACTAACCACTACCTAACGCCCACTAACATGCTAAACGTTGCTTTTAGGTCTTAAAGACCTGGGCTTTATCTACCCCGCAAGAGAAAAAGACGTGATACTATGTATGTATGTAAAAGATCAGATTCTTTCTGAGAATATTAAAATAGCCCAAACCCGCAATCATTTCAAGGTACTAGTCATTGGACATTATTATTACAGGTGAAAATTTCTTGCTGCAGTATTGTATTTGTTTATATGTATTCTCTATAGCATACATAGTTCTACATATACTTATGCATTTTTAGTAAGCACGAACAAATATGGGTAAGATTAAAAATAAACTTAATTATTCATAGTACGGAACCCTCTTCACGAGTTCGACTCGCACTTTTTTTACATTTTGTTATTTTATAAAGAGATCGAGGGAATGGGTAGAATCTGAAGAATCATGTTAATAGGCGATGCGGCTAGCAACCCATCACTATTTTAATTCCGTTTTCCACCTAATGCCAAACTTGGCCTTCAGGTCTTACAGACCCAGGCTCTGTCTACCCCGCAAGGGAAAAAGACGTGATACTATGTATGTATGTGTATTTTATATAGATATATGTAGTTTGATGTAAGTAGGTTTAGTAAATTAAATACTTACGTAGTCTATACTTCTACACGTATACTAATAATATAAAGAGGAAAGATTTGTTTTTTTTTTTTTTTTTTTGCATCGAATAGGTTCTGAAACCACTGGACCGATTTGCAAAATTCTTTCTCCATTAGAATCCTACATTATCCCTGATGAACATATACTATTTAAATACCTATATCTTCCCGTGCGAAGCCGGGACGGGCCGCTGGTATGTTATATAGTTATAGTTCATATCATGATAACAATTAAATCAGTAATATTATTCTATTATACGTAAAATAGCACTAGCACCACCACATACGAGTATCACTCTCACAAAGTCCCAAAGGTGACTGGCAGACAGTGCTACTAGCATTAAGTTTATCTTGTTGTATCAATTTTTGATTGTGTTGTATGCAATAAACGTAAAGAAATAAAATTGCGATCGTTTGGATCCCTGCGCTACAATCTATACAAGATCATTTAAATTAAGCGAAAATATTTCTCATAGGTCAAAGAAGTGCTTTAGTAACATCATCATCATATCAGCCGCAAGAAGTCCACTGCTGGACAATGGCCTCTCCCAAAGATTTCCAGAATGACCGCTTGCATTCAGCGTTTCCCCGCGGCCTTGGTCAGGTCGTCCGACCACCTGGTCGGTGGGTGTCCGACGCTGCGCTTGCCGGTACGTGGTTGCCATTCAAGAACCTTTTAGCCCCATTGGCCATAGGTTCTACGCGCTATGTGCCTCGCCCACTGCCACTTTAAAGAGCTAATCCGTTGAGTTATGTCGGTGACTTTCGTTCTTCTACTGATCTCCTCATTTCTGATTTGGTCTCGCTGAGAGACATCAAGCAAAGCTCTCTCCATATAGCATTTGAGCGATCTTGAGCTTTCTATGAGGCCCATGTATCTATGAATCTAAAGCAACTTTATATCTTTGAGATCAAATACTGACATAAAAGTAACTACAAAATGTCTAAAATTAAATCTTTTTCCTTTGCTCGCTTGACCGCAAGCTTCCCGAACAGGATTTCTTTCCATTACCAAGCGAAACAGTTGTTCGGTTTTGGCTATTCGGATCCATTTCCTAATCCCAATTTCTCAGCCATGATTTCTTACGTCCAAAGTGCAACTACCCAGCAATCACAAGTATCCCTCTTAGCGTTTACAGCCTGTCAATTTCAATAGAAAATAAACGGCAGTATCTTTTGATTACGTTGGCTTAGACTTTAAGCAAAGTTGTAAAACAAACCAAACCTCTAAGCCTTAGAGGTTTGGTTTGTTTTACAAATTTAAGGAACAGTAGACCTGAGTGTTTTATATGAATTTCAGCTTAATATCAACACGTTCCTTAGAAAAAGGGTCTTGAGAGACAGACAGACAGACAGAGTTACTTTTGCATTTATAATATTAGTATGGAGAAGGTCACGCTACGTATAAGAATGTTGTTTGTTGTTCTGTGAATTGCGCTAAGAGCAGATGGTGTTTCTTAGGTTTAGCCTTGTCTAGGGAAAATTATTTTTATCTTTTGTGCTCGTAATTCAGTAGTTTGTAAATGTTAGGTGCGGCGATGTTCAGTCAATGAGCCACCTTTTGATGTGCCCTAAATGCCCCATTCACTGCACACAAAAGGATCTAGAGGAAGCAAACGACAGGGCAGTGGCCGTGGCCACATACAGGGAAAAATTGCTGTAGTTAAAAGACATAACGACTCGAAAAGAAGAAGATGTTCGTTAATTCATTCATTCAATCGTCGAGCACAGCCCTCGATATGTTTCTAGTTACCATCCTTGCAATCATTTCTTCCTCGCGTCCCTCGCACTGACCCTTTGTTTGTTCGGGCGCTAATCTTTTATTATTACCCTTCCATATCATCATCATTTCGAGTAGGTGACACGATCACTCGACCATGCACCGCATACCCTGGGGTCAGAATTCTTCGGAACCTTCATGGCAGCCGGGACCAACGGCTTAACGTGCCATTTCGAAGCACGGAATTATCTTTATTATCAGACAAGCAGGTGATTCAATCCTGCAATGTCCTAACCAAACTGGAAACAACTAAACAAAGTATGCTTCCCGTGGGAATCAAACCCATAGGGTCTACAGGCAAACGCCTGAACCACTGGACCAAGGAGGCAGCCAAAGCGACAGCGTTTTAGCAATATTATAAAATTCAAATAAAACTTGTCAAGGAAGACGACCGAAAGATGAGGAACTGCATGGCTCAGTGAACCTATGCAATACGCTTAAAGCTTAAAGTGGTTACCTCTTGGACTGGTGACCAAACTTGGCATAAACTACCTCCGTGTTCCCGATAACACCTACAGTCAACATTCACACAACACGCGGAAAACAAAAGATATATGAGACAACAATACTGAAGCATCTAACAATATGCGAAACTTTATCATTGTATTAGCCGTGTGGTTTCCAGCAGAGTAGAATAGCACCACTCCAAGTCTTCCCATGGATGTCATTAGAGGCAACTTAAGAAGTACAAAATAAAGCTTAATTATATATCAATAATTAATATCAATAATTAAACAATAATATCAATAATTAAACATCGATGAGACCTCTCCAAACCGTCTGGCCAGCGAGGAGAGTGTAGGCCAAATCCTCTGTCTGCTCTGGCCAAGTTTGGCTCCGGTTGTACAGAGAGGGCCATGCTCCTGCAGTGGAGACTAAAAAGACCTGATGATGATGATATTCTTTTTAGACAAGTTTCAAATGTAGGTAATGTTTGAGATAACAATATATATTTTTCATAAATATAGTTTATCACCTAAACACCATCATATTACAATAAATAGTAATAAATAACCGAGAGAAGCTCGCCCAGGTACTGTGTTGTTATAGCGGCTATAGATAGGTATACATCCTTCTCTTAGATATACTCATAGGAGTCATAGGTACTGTGAACATTTCAACTGGCTACCTATTACGGTTAGATACAGCCTTGTGACAGACGGACGGACATCGGATGCTTAGTTAAGAAATTATAAATAAATATATAGTGACATATCACACAAATTGAGCTAGCCCCACAGTAAGTTGTGAACTTGTGTCAATGATACTATATTTTATAATAGATACTTCTATAGATAAATAGCCAAGACCCAGGTCAACGTCTGAAAAAGATCTTTTTCCATCATGACCTGACCGGGAATCGAACCACTGCGCCACGGAGCTCGCCGTAGTTATAGGGTTTATTTTGCCATCTTTGTGTGGGGAACCCTTAAAACCAAGCTCCAAATCACTGTTAAATAATTATTTTACAACCGACTGTTGAAAATACCACTTCGATAAGAATAAAAAAAAACAAAAGCTTGCTAATATACTCGTACATCTAGATTAGTTTTGAAGCATATCAAAATGATACATAAGCAAGTAAATTACGTCTATTCGCACATTTTTATTCTTAGTAGGAACCTAGTCGCGAAAATAACTTGAACTGCACCACTTTGCCAACAATAAAAAATTGGTTGTCTGTAAAGTCATTTTACGGACGATAATTTTACGTGATAACTGTGGAAGAGAGATAGATGCGTCGCCAGCCGAACGCTTAGGCCGATCGTGCCTCTCTGTCACTTGTACCGGGCTCTCGCTTGCACACATAACGCGACACTTTTTCGTGCGTGTAGCCGGATTTACCAGACGTTATCACGTCGAAAAAATATACTTGTAATCAAACCACTTTTGCATGACAGAAATAAAAATACGCAAGATAAATTAAAAACATGGTTTTACTCAAGTTTTTTTAGTCGGAACCGCCGACTAGTTTCGGTCTATGTTATGTATGTTTCAGAGTGTTAGAGGTATCGTAGGGGTATCGCTTCCCTCAAAGCACTTGTTTCGTGAAGTAAATGTAAGTGAAACCGTGTTTGCTATAATCAAACAAAAGTGATTATAGCAAAAACGGTTATATTATAAAATATCTGTAGTTAAGTTAGTTATATTGAATTCCTGGAATCAGTCATCAATCCCTAATCAAATATAGAACTGCAAGAAAAAAGCTGAAAGTCGAAAAAAAATAGTCTTCATACAAAGTACCGATCAGCTGGACGAATTTCTATAGCAGGTCTTTTTTTAAAATTTTCCTTTTTTTCTCTTTTCTATATTCCATTATGGATTCTGATTCCAGGAGTTCAATATCACTTTTGCTTGATTATAGCAAACACTTACAGTCTTATTATAAAACGAGGACTAACTTTAGTACCAGGTTTAAACCAGTATATCCGTCCAAACAAATTGACAATGACAGTTGACCAAACGTCAAAGTGAAGTGTCGTCTTATTTTGGTCAGATAATACTTTGAACTAGGTACTAAAGTTAGTCCTAGTTTTATAATTATACGGCTATACCGTTAAATTGATACCTATGTGTATTTTTGTTGATGCTCATAGTAGAACATTCATACATATTGTCACGTCTTTTTCCCTTGCGGGTTAGACAGAGCCTAGGTCTATAAGACTTAAGGCCACGTTTAGCATGTTGGTAGGCATTAGGTGTAAAACGGAATCATAATAGTAGTGGGTTGCTAGCCGCATCGCCTATTAACATGATTCCTGAGATTTTCACCCATTCCCTCGATCGGTTTTTACAAAGCAGCTGGTATATTCCACGTTTTTTCTTTTCTCACAGACCAGCATGGAAGATCGTAGTATTGGATACTGAACTTTAAATTGTTTTTAGGAAATAAATTATCTGATGTAGCTTTTCTACTTCTGAAAACGTTATCACTATCATCATTAAAAAAAAATTGTTTCTCATCTTTGTTTCTTATCTAGTATTATTATAAAGCTGAAGAGTTTGTTTGTTTCAACGCGCTAATCTCAGGAACTACTGGTTCTCATTGGAAAATTCTTATTGTGTTGGATAGTCCATTTACTGAGGAAGGCTTATAAAACATCACGCTGCGACCAATAGGAACAACGCATCAATAAAAATGTTTTGAAAACGGGGGGAAATTATTCATCTATACTAATAAAAAAAGTAATCAATCATAATAACAGAAATTGCCGCGGACGAAATCGCGGGCAACAGCTAGTATTATTAAAAATCTTCTTTACGTACCTATCACAGGCAAAACTTAATAAAATGTTAGAATACATTTCCGTTTTCGTGATAAAAAATTAAATTGCAAACATAAGTTTCGCACTTACCATCGCTCACATTCACTTTGCCGTCGGAAGTCGAACGGTCGGAGTCCTCAGTGCCAACCAAGTTCCTTATACTGAACGAGTTGGTTTTCCTCGACGGCGGCACTTCCGCGGTGACACCCGTGACGTCACACCCGCTTTCCGTTCCGTTCACTAGTTCACGGCACATCTGCTCCGTTCCGTTCAAATGTACCGCATCCGGAGGAACGCCCTCTCCTTCCCCCCGCCGAGTAGTCAAGTCCATTTTCGCAAAAATTGCCAGCACTTAACTTTGAATTTCGAATCCTTTTCACTGACATTATTCCCGCGTAGACAGTTTAGTAAACAAATTAAAAATGGAATTCATTTTTATTTTTAAATTAATTGTCAATGACCAGTGATTTTGTACGAGCAATTTGAATTGCACATTTTTGCATAACTTATTTTAGCACATAGTCCAATCACATGTGACACTCGATATTGTCATAGTACAAAATACCAGTGAATATCCGGTTCCGATATTCGCCGACGGGTTGGCGATTCGCGTCGTCGTTCGCCAGACACGCGCTAAGACCGCGATGAGGATTGCGACTAGTCCTCTTTCCTCCCGCGGTCGCTGTATCGCGCGGCCCTCCCTACGCCTCGAAGGCGGAGCCTCCCGCCCACACAGCCGGCCGACTAATTGCTGGAATCTCGCGACTTTTTAGTCGACAATTACCGCAAACTGGCGACTTTTTTCCCGCCGATCGATTTGGTTTAATGAGCCGTAATTGCTCATTGATATGATAGGCACTGTTAGCTTGCGCCGGCGAAGCTTGTAGAGTTGTAATGACTACTCATAATGAGTGCCTTTTCAGACTTTAATTTTAAGAAGGTAGGGTGCAGGGGCGTAACTACCGCCGTATCAACCGTATCAATGATACGAAACCCTGGGCTACACGAACGTGTATTGTTTTCTAACATACCTATGCTGGACAAAGATCTTTTCCATTCCTTTATTTAGATCCATATTTTGCGCTACTATCGACCATTTATTTTCAAAACTTGTCAATCTGACGCTTCCTAGGCCAGGCCTACTTTGCTACCATCAGTCAATTAGGATTTAAAGATTTTTTCAATATTTTACTTACCTCTTCCATGCTGGTCTGGAAGAAAAGAAAAATCGTAGAATGTGCCAGCTGCTTCTCTTCTTGCGCAGACCGTAGAAGCAGGTCAAGGAAATGTGTGAGAATCTAAAGAATCATGACAATAGGCGCTGCGGCTAACAACCCATCACTATTTTTATTCCGTTTTCCACCTTTACGCCCACCAACACGCTAGACGTGGCCTTTTGGTCTTATGACCTTAGGCTTTGTCTACCCCGTAAGAGATTAATAAAGACCTAATAATATGCATGTATGTTTGTATGTTCAACATTTTAAACTTCTGTAGCAAGATTGAAAGGGCCCCAGACAAAAAGCGGTACTTCACCCCAGGGCAAAGACTGCTACGTTATAAGTTGGGACTTTCACACATGGAGTACTGCTGTAACCTTTGGGCTGGTGCACCCAAGTATCAGCTGGATCCACTTGACTCGACGATCCCAATATTACAAGCGGTATGGAGCCACTTAGTCTGAGAGGAGATTTTGCTTCTCTCTGTGTGTTTTGTCGCTCGTACAATGGACTATGCTCCGAGAAATTGTTTGACATGATTCTATCATCGCACCTCACACCATCGTCAGGAATTTCATCCCCACACTTTAGATCATAAATGGTTGCGTGCAGTACGTTTTGAAAGGAACGTGGAGTTCTTCCACGTTCGCTAAAGTTGTGGAACGAACTCCCTGCCATGGTTCCTAAGAGACTACTACAAGGGGTTCTTCAAAAAAAAAACGTGAAAATATTTCTTCAGGGTTGGCAACGCGTGAGCGGCACCTCTGGTGTTGCAAACGTCTTAGGCTACGGTCACCACTTTCCATCCGGTGGGCCGTATGCCTATTTGCTAATAATAGGGAGATTTAAAGATATAGGGCCCTACTAGAGCAAGCTACGCCACTGCTAGGGTGTAAGATCATTTATGCAAAAGTTTTTAAGGTGCATAAATAAAAATACTTTTATTTTTGAAACACCTACGATGTGGTTTTATTTATTGCATCTTATCAAAATCTCAATATGAATCACTAAATGCACTGAAGCTAATGGCGAAATGTTTTAATGGCGACGCTGTGCTGAATAATATCACATTAATATATTGAATTTTACATATTTTGACAATAACTTTTGTTACCTTCCAAAAAAACTAACGTAAAAACCTGCGCAATAGTTATCAGGGACAAATTAATGTCATTTTTTTTTTACATTTCATTTTAATAGTGATCAAGATGTCAACGAGCGCGGTCAAACATCTATCTGACATTAGTGCGTAGAGGGGACCACCATTTTCTTCTGGTAAAATAAAACATTATAGAAAAGCAACTGGGAAATTATATTATTTGCTCTTATCAAATCTATACATATAATAAAACAGTAAAAATATTTTGTCTGTACATTTAGAATTTTTGACTGAAATGGATAGAGGGACACTTAAAAAGAATAATAGAAATCAAAAAAAATTTTTTCGAATTTCTTGTCTGTCTGTCTGTATGTATGATCACGATTATCTCCGAAAATACTGAACCGATTTACTTCAAACTTTCACCAATTGCTTTGTTTTAACTCAGCAAAACATTTAAAGTTTGTTTCATTAAAATCGGTTCATTAAAAAAAAAGTTATCGTCATTTGAATGAACTCAAGGCATTAGTTTGCCTGCAAATATACACGGTGAATTTTTTATCGTTTTGGACCCTTAAAGGGGTGACTCAGACCATCAAAATGAACAACTTTTCCTATGGGAACAATGGTGGGAACTCAAAATAAAATTCGACATTCCCATACAAACTGGCCGGGCGGCGGGACACTTTTGTATGGAAATGACGAAATTTTTTTTGAGTTCCCGGCATTGGTCCCATAGAAAAAGTTGTTCATATTGATGACCTGAGTCACCCCTTTAAGGGTCCAAACTGTTCCTAAAGGATGGACACTAACGGCGGCGGCGTAGCCGCGGGCAAACGGCAAATTAACGTAAACTGCTGCGCCTAGAAAGTTAACATTTGGTACAGGGGTTCTTTTAATGATGTAAGTGAGCGCTAAGAAAGTATTTTTAAGAAATTAACTTCTAAAGGGGTAAAATTTATATGGAATTTTTTCATTTCTGGACTTAGAAGTATGAAAGTAGGGATATAAGTTCTAGATTAAAAGATGTGTAGGTAAAATGGACGATATTTTCCCCTGTAGAGGTAAAATAGCGGGGTAAAGATTGTATAGAAATTTACTCATTTCTAGACTTAGAAGTATGAAAATAGGTAAATAAATTCACGATTACAATTGAAAAAGATCTGTGTAGGTTAACTGGAAAAAAATCCCCCAGAAGGGGGGTAAAGTGTGTTTGGAAATTTTGTCATTTCTGGACTATGAAGTATGAAAATAAATAGGTATGTAAGTTCTTGATTACGATTAAAAATGATATATGTGGGTAAAATGGACTGAATTCACTCCTAAAGGGGTAAAATGGGAGGGTAAAGGTTTTATAAAATTTTCTCATTTCTGGACTTAGAAGTAAAAATAATATCCATACTTCCATACTAATACTAATATTATAAATGCGAAAGTAATTCTATCTGTCGTTTTTTTACGCTAAATTTGGTATGGAGGTGTGAGGCCCGGGGAAGGACATAGGGTATGTTTGATTCCGGGAAATTCTACTGTTCCCGAGGGATCGACACTAACGCGGGCGGAGCCGCGGGCAACAGCTAGTTAAGAAATAAAATCATCATCAGGTCCTTTTTAGTCTCCACTACAAGAGCACGACCCATACACGACTAGAGGCGTACTTGGCCAGATGATTTGGCCTACACTCTCCACGCTGGCCAGACGAGTTGGAGAGGTCTCACAGATGTTTATAAGCTTTGTTTAGCTTGTATTTCCTAAGTCGCCTTCTGTGACATCCACGAGAAGACTTGGAGTGGTCCTATTCTACTCTGCCGGATACCACACGGCTTTAGAAATAAAATATGATGAAAAAATTTCAATAAATCGTATATACTCGGTCGCAAGTTCAAATCCCGCCCGCTTGAAATTTTTTCACCACGTTTTATTTCTTAATATATCCACTCAACTACCAAGCGCCCCGATCGGGCAACATAACAATAGATAATCAATTGTGTCTGCATTTCTCGCGATTAATGAGTTAATAAGAGTATATCAAAATAGCATTTTGAATGCAAAATATAAACACTTAAAAATATTGTATCATTTGAATAAAATGAAGAATTCATGTCGTTTTCATGCTGTTTACGGCTGGCTGCCTTCCTGACGTAAAACCATAGTACTTACCTACCAAGAAACTCAGGATGCAAACCTTATGTTTCTCTTTTGGACGAGATGTTAAAGCTATTGGCATTTAGACCTTTGAGCAAAACTGAAACCACACGGCTAAAGAAGTAATTATTTATGTATTCGTACAATTTATTTTATGATAAACTATAATTACAACGCTATATTATAATTTTTTTTTCTAAGATCGTGCATAAAATATCTGGAAATAAGTACGTACCTACGAACATACCTGGTATAAAGTTACCTTCGACATTCCCTTAAACGGGTGACTCAACTCGTCAATATGAACAACTTTTCAGCATAGGCTGAATACATCAATGTTTGATGTGATAATCTTTACTAATATTATAAAGCTGAAGAGTTTGTTTGTTTGTTTGTTTGAACGCGCTAATCTTAGGAACTACTGGTTCAAATTGGAAAATTATTTTTGTGTTAGATAGTCCATTTATTAAGGAAGGCTTGAGGATATAAAACATCACGCTGCGACCAATAAGAGCGAAGTATCAATAAAAAATGTTTTGAAAACGGGGAAAATAATTCATCTGTACTAATTAATCATAATTTAACAGAAATTGCTGCGGGTGAAGTCGCGGGCAACAGCTAGTGTCTTATAAATCGCTGAACGCCGGCAGCACGTACGAGAAAGTCACGTTCCGTGTGCAAGCGAGAGCGCGGAACAAGCGATAGAGAGGCACGATCGGCCTAAGCGTTTGGCTTGTGACGCTTCTATCTCTCTACCACCGTTATCACGTAAAATTAATAGTCCGTAAACCGATTACAGACAATATTTTTTTTTTAGTTCTATGTTCTTTGGGAAAAGTTGTTCTTATTGAGAGACTGAATCGGCCCTTCGAGGGTGCATTATCACCTAGTTCGAGTTTCGCTTCAATCGTATCAGAATCCGCATTTAATCCTCTCACTAATTATTTCCTCGTAGCTTTAGTACCATAAATTGAGATAACTTGAAGTCGAACTATTTATTAAATTGGTGCCGATTGTACCTTTACTAGTTGTGCTAGGGATGTCGATCATATAGGTAGTGGAGCTTCGAGAATCGAACTTCTCTGTGCTGTAGCCAGCACGTTGAGCCATTGGTTCGGACTTTCATCTGTCCATGGTGAATTTAAAAATCTATAAATGCAGTTTGAAGTTTCTCGAAGATATGTGTCATCATTCCCTTGACCCCTTTTCTCTATCTCACACCCCATAGAAAATCGACGTTTGAGTAGAAGCTTTACCGCTTCTGTGCTTCATTCGGTGCGAGAGCCGGAGACCCGTCCATCATGTCCTCTCCCAATTCCTTCAAAGACCGGCAACGCTCCTGTCACGCCCTAATGTTGCAGTTGTCTATGGGCGGCGTTGATCGCTTACCATCAGGTGACTCGCTTGCTCGTTTGCCGTCATACAACATTAAAAAAAAAAATTCTTAAATTTTTTAAAATGTCCTTACAACCTACTGACTCAATTTGATAGTTTTATCATATTGAACATATCATTTAATATATCTGATCATCATCATCATTATCATCATCATCATCAGGTCTTTTTTTGTAGTCTCCACTACAGGAGCACGACCCTCTCTGTACTATTAGAGCCATACTTGGCCAGAGCAGCCAGAGGACTTGGCCTACACTCTCCACGCTGGCCAAACGGGTTGGAGAGGTCTCTCAGATGTTTATAAGCTTTGTTTAGCTTGTATTTCCTAAGTCGCCTTTTACGACATCCACAGAAATGGAGTGGTCCTATTCTACTCTGCCGGGTACCACACGGCTACATTTGATCAATTCAATTCAATTCAAAACGTTTATTCAATATGGTTTCATTGAAGAGGCGGCAACAAACTGCACAGCGCATTTTCTGCAAAAGACATCAACTTACAATTTTTTAACAACTACCATGTGGACTGCGTATACATAGGTTTATTTAAATGTCATGCTCAAATTGAATTAAAAAATAATGTCAAAAATTAAATGAATAACACCGGAATCAAAAAATGTCGAATTAAATACCTACAAAAATTAAAATAAAAAATATATATTTTTTTAAATATCACCTACAGAATGTACCACACATACCTAATAGTGATTTGTATACAGAACTAGCTTTTGCCCGCGGCTTCGCTCGCGTTAACTTTCCCCTATTTTATCCCCTTGGGGGTAGAATTGATCAAAATCCTTTCTTAGCGGATGCCTACGTCATAACATCTACCTGCATGCCAATTTCAGCCCGATCCGTCCAGTGGTTTGGGCTGTGCGTTGATAGATCACAATGTTAGTCACCTTTGAGTTATATATATTTATATTACGAGGCGTCCGCGCCAATGTTTATATATAATATTTATTTGAACCGCCAACCCTGAGATTGATCTGAAGGGTCTTACTCTTGCTCCCTTTAGTAGCTTTTGAAGTAATAAATTCTAGTTAGTTACTATAACGAATCCCATTCGCCCGCGGTCCCACTAATTTATGGTTTTTATTTATTTGTCTTGCTGCAGTTACACTTAATGGAAATATATATTTTATTATACGATGAATTCTGATATCTAGATTATAGCCTCGTTAGGCAGAGCCTTCGGTGTTAGAATTATGTTGGATGTTATGTTTCTTTTGTTTATTAATTTGTTAGTTAAGAACTTGTTAAATACGCGCACGGAATTCAAAGAAATTCAATGTTTCGTCATAATATATGCCAATTATTATATACTATTATACGAGCAGACCCGGCCACGTGTTTTTAAGGCTCATGTTAGTTACGTTAACATAACTAATATTTTAAATGCGAAAGTGAGTTTGTTTGTTTGTTACTCTTTCACGCCTTTACTACTGAACCGATCATCATGAAATTTGCATGCACGGTATCTGGGGTACGGAGAAGGATACAAGATACATTTTATCCCGATAAAAATTAGTTCCCGAGGTATCGACATTAACACGGGCAGAGAAGAGGGCGTAAGCTAGTAATAATATATTATATTTAAGTCATTACAGACAAACAGTATCCTTTATTTCCAGTCGAACAAATGCACACACTGAAGTGCAAAATGACATGAAGATCGGATAGTTGAGAATTTATCGCAGGTAAACATTATCTGGTATAACTATTTGATGATGACTGATTCTTAGAGACTAACGATCATATCAACAAATATGCTCTTTAGTGCCCTGGACATAAAGGTTTTCCTCAACAGATAATCTATCTATGTCTATGGCTTTCCTAATATAGCATGAGTAATGGTATAACTCACAAAGACCAATGACTGTATTTTATTTGCTCTTTATAAATATGTAGAGCAATTTATTAGAGGTCTAATTCAATAGAAATAACATATAACCTATTAAGGGCCCGTACTACCTCACACTGCTTTGCATGATTGGCTGTTATATCAATAATAAACAAATACTCAAGTTAAAATAAAAATGCAGCAAAGTTCAGGACTAATTCTGGTAACTATCTGACTCAAAAACACGATTGCGTTAAATTTTCTCGATAGAAAAAAATTGCAAAGTTGCCTCCAAATCACGTCTAATTTACTCGGTATAGCATTATTCACCAAATACATTAAAATTTACCTTGAAACTTTTGATTATTATTGCATTACAGATAAGGCAGCCATCATATGTTTTTCTTTTTCGAATAACCCTTGAATAATTCTAAAAAACGAAAATATCTAAAGTAGCCAACGCGTTTAGACCATCCGCGTTTGTATCGCCACGCCGCCTGGCATATGGCGGGCTCTTAAGGATTAGTCTTAGTCTAAAGTATGATATCTACTATCGTAAGCGGCGTGGTTGTTGCCGCATATTTGCGTTATGCTGACTCTGTTTTGTTTATTAAATTCAAATAAAAAAAAAAAACTGTTAGGAAAGATTAATTTTCTATTGTTGCTGTTAATTCACGTCAGCCCAGCGTATCCTATGTATTTGTCCTTAAGAAAAGTATTTTGAGATTTCTCGCAGAAAGATATATCAATGACTAGCTTTCGCCCGCGGCTCCGCCCCCGTCAATGTCGATCCCTCGGGAACAGTTCTTTTTCCCGGGATAAAATGTACCCTATGTCCTTCTCTGTACCCCAGATAACGTGTATGCAAAATTCCATGATGATCGGTTCTGTAGTTACAACGTGAAAGCGTAACAAACAAACAAACAAACAAAACAGTTATATAGTTTCGTGAAAAAGCCTGCCTGCCTGCAGAGGCCTACTTTCTGAATAACTGTTTTGATTTTGACGTATGTAAAATAGTAAATACTTGGTTTAAACCAAGTGTTGAACACTTCAAAATACATTACGTTTCATAGACGAGTATCTTAAATAAAAATAGTCATCATACGAAAGACTCGTTTTATGAAATGACCATCAAAATGTGTACACTAAGTTAACAAATACGCCGGCAGAGAAAATGAATAACAGGTTGCCCGACCTGGTAATCAAAGCCGGGTCTCTCATGTAAACTCATGTAGCAGGGTGTCGACCACTACACCCAGATGTCGTCAATATGGAACTCAAGTAATCAATAATATTAAAGCTACATTGTTTCAATATAAAATACTATTAATTCTATGAGCAAGATTCAAAGATTTATTCAGAAAATAGGCCTTTTCAGGCACTAGCGTTTCGGAACCGACCACTGCAGAGAAGAAGACGCCGAAAGAAACTCTTCAACAGTATTGGTCGCCTACTTGCCTGAAGGGCTTTGTATGATATTTAATATTTTTCTTTTCTTTTTTTTCTGATGTCATGTTGTATACAATTTTAATTTACATATTTTTGTGGAACACGTTATGTTAGTAGTAGAGCACTAGATAGTATCATCCCTTCCAGTGAAATCACTCGCGCTTCCACTAACTCTATTAACAATCGGACAGCAATTAATACGTTTGTAATTCCCAACAATCAAATATAAAATCAATATGGCCGCTTAATCACCACGGGCCAATATTTGTGGAGCAATCAACCAACATTCACATATAAATTGCAGCGAGAATAAAGGTCGGTTTACAAGATCATAAGTACTTAAGGCAGTATTTGATGACCTGGCTTTCTGTTGCTATATTTTATGCTAGTTGTATTCTATTGTTGGCGTGGTGAGCTCCGTGGCGCAGTTGTTAACACGCCAGCCTGCGACTCGAGAGTGCCCGGGTTCGATCCCCGGTCATTTTAAAGGAATTAATTTGATTTGGGAAGGGAATGAAGTTACAGAAATACTAAATAAATACTCACTCGAATGAATGGGGGAAAAGTACGTAGCGGCTCGGGAGACTGAAAGCGCGTATCATGTCATGCCTGGAACCACCGACCGGCCAAGCGGTTAAGTATATCAGATCATCAGCATCATATAATATCTTTTTATTTTTTTATTAACCTTCCTACTGTCCCACTGCTGGGCAAATGTCTTCCCCGTAAGTTTATATGCCCCCCTACACTTTCCTTCGAAATACTTGATGTCATCACACCAACGCTTCCGAGATCTACCCGGTTACCTACGTCTAGATATCCTCAGATGTCCATCAGATATACTATAAAATATTTATATTGTTAAACTAGAAGTAGCATTTAATTAGGCTAGTTTCCTAGGTCGTATTAAGAACATAACAATTAGTCCGTCAGTTAGATAATCAAAAAATATTGGACACGTATTTTTTTTTTGTCAAATTAATAATAAATAATAAAGATAAAGCGCGTCAAAGTTCAGGAGTGGGGGCTCGTGACGTCAAAGTTTGCTAAAAATTGTAACAAACTATGACGTCACACGGAACTTCAAAGGGCTATATCTTTATAATTTTTTGTTTAATCGACAAAAGAAAAATACGTGTCCAATATTTTTTGAATATCTAACTGACGGACTAATTATATTTTTTTAGGAAACTAGCCTATTTAGTTAGCATGCTTTTTTAGCACAGAGTAAGCGCATCTTTAGCGCCGGTGCGCTCAAAGCAGGCGAGTCAGCGGGGCGCCAAGCTCAATTATACCGGGGCCCAAAACTGATTCTATTTGTATGGTAATGCACTCATTACAAAGACAAAAAGGGCGTGGTAGGCCTAGAATTTATGGGCCAGGCCGCCGAAAGGGTTAATTGTTAAACCACGTCACGGGATGTCTTTGGGTTTTTGTGTTATCTGTGGTAATGGTTTTTCGGTGGAGCTTTGGAAGTGACCTCATCTAAGGAGTTTTGGATAGACTTGATACATACTACGAGTTTTGTTTAGACATTATATATAACAAATATAGTATACTTATTATAGGTAGGCAGTAATAGCAATATTAGACACATAAAGGACATAAAATACAAATAATTAGTACAAAGGCGGACTTATGCAATTTCAAGATAGACAAAGATATCAATAATTAAAATTTAATAACTGTATTTTTTTATTTTTAGGGCTCCGTGCCTCAAAAGGAAGAAACGGAACCCTTATAGGATCACTTTGTTGTCTGTCTGTCTGCCAACACCCTCTATCAAGCTGAAATTAATATAAAATACTCAGGTCTACCGTCTCTTGGAGTTGTGAAAAAATACAAACTTCTGACCCAGAGCAAACAAAAGATACAGCCTAAAGGGGCATAAACGCCCCAAATTTCGACATGGTTCACAGATTACAATCAAGGGAACCAAAACCTTGAGATTACTCGTGAACTCAGAATCTTGAAATTTGGTACGTAGCAACGTCTTAAAGCACAGATAAAGGATAAATTGCGAAAAGCATATAAATTTTTAGTTATATATAAAAAAAATATATTTTAAACTTATCACAGATAATGGTACACTTCGTTTACTTGGCTGTATTTTTTAATAGTGGTGCATATGTAGCTGTTCCACTGTATTAGAGCCTTACTTTCAATGGGAAGGCAGCGAAATTAAATTTAACAGATACCAAAACAGGTGAAACTAAATGAAATATTGTAAAAAAAATTAATAATGTAAAAAACAACATACTTAATTTCACAGTCCACAAAAATATAAAAGGGTATAAAATTCCCTATTATAATGGAATTCGGGCAGGTGAAACAAAAAATTTGCAGTTCTTCACTCACAGTTGGCGATCTTGGAGATTTCTGCCGCCCTAATTATCATACCATACACACCATATTGTATTTAGTGTACACTAATATTATAAAGAGGCAAAATTTGATTGTTTGTATGCTTTGAATGAGCTCCGAAACTACTGGACCGATTTGAGAAAGGTTATCTCTGATGAACATAGGTTAGAATAATTCTCTATTACCCGGAGCTTGTAATAAATAATTTTACTTAATAAAATTTATATAATTTATCTCTTCTATGTTGGTCTGGGAGAAATGGACCGGAAAAACCGGCCAAGTGCGAGTCGAACTCCGTACCATTTTCTATAAAATGGCAAAAAAACCATGTCTGTTGTTCCCATACAACAGACATGGTTTTTTTGCCCCCCTTAAATATTTATTTTATATTTATTTAATTATTTATTTTTAAAGTGTATATATAACTAAATATTCTGTAAATATTTCAAGCATCTACCTATTACCGTTATCAATAGCGAGCAAAAAAATCACGTTTGTTGTATAGGAGCCCCCTTAAATATTTATTTCATTCTGATTTTTAGTATTTGTTGTTATTATTCTGATTTTTAGTATTATAGCGACAACAGAAATACATAATATGTTAAAATTTTAACTCTATAACTATCACGGTTTAAGATATACAGCCTGGTGACAGACAGACAGACGGAGAGCGGAGCCATTATTAATAGGATCCCGTTTATACGCTTTGGGTACGGAACCCTAAAAACGTAGAATGTAGATACCAGCTGCTCTCGACGAAAAGCCGATCGAGGGAATGGGTGAAAATAAAGGGATCATGTAAGTAAGGCTTTGAACGATATGTGTTCATGTTCGGAAGGAAAACTGATGCGACATAGATATGAATGGGAATAATATTAGTCCATTAGATTTTGACATTGCTAAAATGCTAGAAATGGTTATAAGTTTTTGAATATCCACAATTATTTTGGTTTCTCGTAGACGTGCAATAAACTAAATAAAAACCGTTAAGTACTAAAAACATAAAATACAAATACCTATTAAGGCGCTGTATCCCTTAACCGTTTGTAGCGGACATCGCGCGATATATTTTTTACTCGTGTCATACTTGTCGTCAGTCTCAGTTCAAACCCGTGTCGGCCATTTTCGTGTTAATTTTCAGTTTTAATTTAATAATTCAATAATTATAACCAAATATTGTATTTTTTTTAGGTATCCATCTGGCTCATCCAGTTATACTTTTTATAGGTATAAAAAAGTTGGTAGTTGTCGCTGAAAATATCAAGTAATTCGCGACGAAACTTTTTCTGGATATAGCTTATTTGCTATTTTATTTAGCTAAGTTTTAAATATATTTTTGAAAATATTTTAGTGTAACCATTTATTTTGATCTTTGAACTGTACTTCATATTTTTTTCATGCTAATATTCTTTGAAAAATAAGGCTAACTGCGCGACGAAAAAATACACGTTTTACGGTATTCTTCTGATGCACAGCGCCTTAAGTACAAATTCAGTTTCAAAGTCATTGAGGAAAAGTTGTACACATTGAAAATCACCTATATGTAATTACACAGGCCATTATCGTCAGTACTAGTACTTATTCTGTGCCATTGTCTACATGGTATAATACCAAATACTTTTAACTTTTTACTGACGGATATTGCATACCAAAAATTGAATAGCACCTGTTTCAATTGTTGTATGAAAAACCAACCCAAAACGTAGACGCCGAATACAAAGAATCATCTCAACTTTTCATCTCCCCATAACATTGGTAATTACATCCGATAGGTATCACTGGCGACTACCGTGCCCAAAACTGGGCGTGGGCTGAAGACGCAAGTCATCCTCTATTTAATATGCCGTCGGTGCCACAATGGACTGCATGTACTGGGTGGCGCAAAAGTACTGGCACTAAAGAAAATACTTTTATTTTTTTTATATGACATTTTCTGTCATTCTGTTTTTGAAAATTGTGTAGTGAACAAATGTAAAATACACTGAAAATAAACATGGACCGTTTTACTCCCCAAGAACGTGGAATAATTGTGTCAATGTTCTTACGGAATAATTCATCAGTGATAAGAACACAACGTGAATTTCGTTTTGGCGATTTGCCTTGGCCTGCAAGATCACCCGATCTGACCAGTCCAGACTTCTTTCTTTGGGGTTTTTTGAAATCTCGGGTGTATGTGAACAAGCCACAGACTCTCGCAGCTCTAAAAGAAAACATTCGTCAAGAAATAACGAACATATCGCAGGAAGTGTTACGGCAAGTTATGCAAAATGTCATAAATAGGGCTCAAATGTGTATCAACTCTGGAGGTCACCATTTAAAAGACATCATCTTTAAATCCTAATGGTACGAAATTTAATGGCACAAATATACATTTAAAAAAACCTAAATCTAGTTTTCTAATTTAGAAAAAATGTTATAGCTGAACCAAATAGGGTCTTTACTTTTGCGCCACCCAGTACTACTGTTGTTTGTGTTTGTAATAAATAGATTAGTAGCTTGTAGGACTTTGTAAGAGATACGCCGGTGTACGCTGACTTTAGATTGAAAAAGTATTTGGGGATCGGTGAGGTTGAATTTAATTTTGCTTATCCATATATGACGACCTCTATGGCTCAGTGGTACTGCAAGAGATTTTAAATCGTGTGGTCCTGGCTATGATCCCCGGCCAGCCGGCCCATTTACTAACTCAGTGACCAACGTTTTGATAGTCACTTCGAAATACATTGTGGGTTTCCTATGATTGACTATTTTTATTAAAGATATATAAAACGTAATGTACTTTGAAATGACTATTAAAACGTTGTACACTGAGTTGGCAAATAGGCCGGTAGGTCATGATGAAAAACGATATTTTTCAGATTGACATTGGTCTTGGATGTTTGCCATATGTGTATCTTTTTTAAAATAAAGTATCGTTGAGTTAGTATCCCACGACACAAGTTCACAACCTACTGTGGGGCTGACTCAATTTGTATGATTTGTTCGAATAAATTTATATATTATTTATTTATGTCCATATTATAAATGAAAGGTAACTCAGTCAGAGTTTCTCTGCATGTTACCTCTTCATGCTTCGACCAATGAACCGTTTTCAATGAAATTTATTATGCAGTAGCTTGAGGCCCGGGGGAGGATAGCTCCCATACACCATGGTCCCTCCAATCCGCTGGTTTATAATGAAATGACATAAGATTTATATGTATATACATAGATACACACACAATGCTATTTTTGCCCGTGACTGTGTATACGGCCTTGTTTAATAAAGATTACAATCCGACAATTTTGTAAAAAAGTGACAAATTTGTAAAATTGTACTACAAGTGCTGTTAAATAAACCTTACAATTATGTAGGAATATTACAAATAAAAACCTTACAAATATTGTAATTACAAATGCTGTTTAATAAATATTTACAAGTGCAGAATACGCCTGTAGATTTCGATGAAATATTGTATCTACAAATTTGTAGTTGTAGCGCGGTTGTAGGTTACAAGTTACATAAAATGTATTTTTTTATTCATATTAAGAAGTTAATGAGGGTAGATTTAAAAAATGATTGACATACTTATTTAGAATTTAGTTTTACCGTTTGGTTTCCTATTTGTTTGATTGATAACGAAAGTAATGGAGCACAATAACAAAATTCAGTATTATCATAATATTCATCATTATTACTTACCGTCATTACTTCCACTACTAGTTGTTAGAACCATTTTTTGTTATAAAAAATAAATTTCTTTACTTATTAGATTGAGGCACTAAATTGTAAAGTTCTGACACACAACGAGTCCACCTGTCGTAATTGTACTACAATTTACAAAATATGTAAACTTGTAATTACAATTATTTGTTCAATAAACCAGTTTTTCCTACAAATATGTAAATTGACACCTGTAAAGAGAAAATGTTTATTAAACAGAAATATGTAAAATTGTAGGTACAATTTTGTAGATTTTCCACCATTGTAAATTTGTAAGTCGTAATTAAACATTACTTTTTTTTTACTTATATTTAATTAAACAGAAACTTGTAGAATTGTAACTTGTAAAATACAATTACAATTTACAATTTGTAATCTTTATTAAACAGGGCCAGGGAGTTACTCTTCCTGGTTATCCCTGTGCTGTATCATCCTTTTCTGTACCCCTGACATAAAATACAAATATTTCATGAATACCGGACGAGGAGTTAATAAAAATACACTTTGACATTTGTAAGAATAAATTAGGATTACAAAATTATAAAACTCTAAGACAAGAGCCAATATAGACCTTTGACCAAAAAATACCTCGTCAAAGGTTACGAGTCATAGTTCAATCATAGTTACACAATGAGTGGTTGAATATCATAAAATAATATCAGAGACAGTTCACTGTTTTAAGACGAATAATTTATTTTTAAGAAATTATTTCCCATACAGCAAACAAAAAAACACTTTTCTGCTTGTTTCTGCTCTATATTGATAACCGCAACTGGTAGACGCTTGAAATATTCACAGAATATTTAGTTATATATTCACTTTAAAAATATAGCAGACATGATTTTTTTTTGCCGTTTTTATATATAACGGTACGTAACTCTTCGTAAGCGAGTCCGACTCGCACTTGACCGGTTTTTTATATACTGAACTTGCCCTTATTTTCCATTACCTTAGACCGAAATACCTTTCCAACGAATTGCTTTCAAATAAAGTCATTTTATTATTAAAGAGGAAAACGAAATAAATTACTGAACGTCGCCTCTCTTAAGGCGATATTTAATTAAACTTTACCCGGCCGCGTGGGCAAAGTTGTGGCCTGGTCTAATTCATAAATCTTTTCCTTTTTATGTGGCACGTCACTAATTAAAATGTAGCCAATGATGTGGAAATTTGCCATTCGCCCATTTTGTTGTGGCATTTAAATAAATTAATTATTTTATTTAATTACGTATAGGGACGTACATAATGGCCCAACGGAAGTATTTCTCATCATGATTGCTTGTAATTGCGAAGTAATTTAATATAAAATTTCTTTATGGTTATGCGAAATTAAAGTAAAGCTTATTATCTTGTGATTTCTGTTTTGTAATTTATGATATAATTTATGCAAAGCAATAATATTAATTATATGTTTAATGCACTCCGTATGTCAACAAAATCGTATGTCAAGTTCATAATAATAATGGGTATAGAACGGTTGGTATGCATATTAAATAAATATATTATGTTTTTATTACGTACCTTTATTATTCGTTCATAATCTTCTTAGCTAAGGATTATTATGAGCTTCATTTTGAAGGTTAAATCGATTTTTGGAATTTCTGTATTAGTTAGAGATTTAAGATTCCTTAATAAGTAAGTAGCTTGAAACTGGCATACCAACGTGGATTTCTGTATTCTAGAATTTTGTAATCTAGATTAACGATTTCACACGGTATTAAGTATAAACACTAAATAAATGCATGAAAACCAAAAATAAATTAGTCTCAACGTGTCCAAGGGTAATATTTTTGAATTGGTGATTTCAATAAAGAAGAAGATTTGTCCATATACAACCCATCTGAAATATATGCGGACCTGCCTCATACGAGAAGATATAATATAATTGAGCAATGAGGTGTGAGGTGCACAGAAACCGACGGGTTATACGTATAAAGTAGATACGATTGGGATTAGGTTTACTGGTAATTTTTAACTCATATTACAAACCACCAAAAACTTCTATGCACCTCACAACTCAGTAACCTCAATGAGTCAGATCCGCGGGTATTTCAAACGGTTTGTACTTCACCCTTTCAAAAATACCCAGCATGCCTGTGCAAGTGCAACATACTTTTTTTTTGATTAAAAAAATAGACTCTATTGACACTATTTGAAATATGTGACAACGGGTTACTCACGTACGAAGTCAGCTACTGGCCGTCATATTTCGATCTCATCTGTACAACTACTCTTGCGCACAATAAATAAAGGACACGGTTGAATTTTAAGTTGGTATTGTTGATCGAAGATTTTAAGGCGTCCTGCGCAAGGGCAACATGCAAGTCTTCGGCGGAGCTTGCGACTTAACATAGACCAGCGCTTTTAACACCTAAACGCACGTGAATACTACCAAAGAATTTTGAAGTAGTTTTAATTTAAGTATTGTATTCGACAGTTCACAGCTGAAATTTATAATGAACATCTACTTTACTTGTGTCTCAGACTTATAGACCAGCGCTTTAGTCATCTCATCATCAGGTCCTTCCAGTATCTACTGCAGGAGCATGACCTCTGTACTACCGGAGCCATGCCTGGCCATAGCAGACAGAGGTTCATTGATGTTTATGAGCTTTCTTTAGCCTGCATTTCCTAAATTAATATTTCTTTAGTCATCCAAACGTTTGCAAATACTAAATAGGTATATTAGAAAATCAAAGCATTTGTTATTTTAATAAGACAGCAAACGTCATATACAGTACAGTACTTGTCGTTCCGAATTGGACGCGTCCTGCGCAAGCGCAACGTGCAGGTATTATACACCAGCGCTTTTGCCATTTTACGTTAGTTCATTAGAAATTCAAAGCATATTTTAGTACGTTTATTCACAATTCCACAGCTAAAACATCTTATACGGAACACCTACAGTACTTGTCGTTCCGAACTGGGCACGTCCTGCGCAAGCGCAACGTGCAAGTCATCCGCGCGCAATCATCTCTTTGTTTCAGACGCGGCACCGTCGTTTGAATGCTGCACGATTACACGAAGATCGTTGACGGTTGCCATTATATACGATTTTAAATATTAAATAAAATATATTTTATTACGCATCGTACAAAAAAGTGAAACAAAGTAGAGTCTGTCTCTAATTGGTGTGACTTATATGCTGGTGTACCACAAGGTGGTGTCCTTTCCCCTTTATTATTTTCTGTTTTTATAAATGCTATCACTAAAGTTCTTTCGTGTAAATTTCATCTCTATGCTGACGATTTGCAGTTGTATAGGCACTTCAGAGCTGAGGAGGCTGATCTGGCGGTTGAAGCAATGAATAACGACTTGCGTCAAATATCGGAATGGGCCAAATGCTTTGGTCTCAAGGTCAACCCCTTAAAATCCCAAGCAATGGATTACCACTGCTTGGGCATTACGCATAAATCTAGTGCCTATTAAGGCACTAGATTTATGCGTAATAAAATTAACTTCGATTATTTATCAACTGTACGATTCGAAGGTTCTGCGATTGAGTATACTAACACAGCCAAAAACTTAGGTATCTTATTTGTTTCCAATCTCAATTGGACGGCTCAAGTTAATGAAGTTAGTCGCAAGATTCATTTTTCATTCCATACTCTTAGATGCCTCCAATATTTCTTACCTTTTGAAACTAGGATTACTCTTGTTCAAAGCCTGATCCAGCCTATTCTTGATTATGCTGATGCATGCTACTTGGATGCAACTGAAGAGCTATTGAATAAACTGGAGCGTCTGCAAAACCATTGTATACGCTTCATATTCGGTCTTAAAAAATTCGACCATGTTTCCGTGTATCGCGCACAGCTAAAATTTCTCCCTATACGTGTCCGTAGAAATACTCGTATTCTCTGTCTTCTTTACAATGTGTTGTTTAATCCATCTTTTCCTTCTTATCTGCAAGAGCGTTTTTCCTTTCTACATTCTTCTAATTCTCCTTGTAGATCCCACCTCAGAACCATCCTTAGATTCCCATCCCATAGCACTTCTTGTTATTCCTACTCCTTTTCTGTTCATGCAGTCAGACTTTGGAATTCGCTACCACCTGATATTCGTGAATTCTCCATTTTTAAAAGAAGAGTCAAGGAACACTACCTTTCCGAATTATAAATTATTGGTTATATGTATTAGTATATTTATTATAATGATATGTATTTATTTAAGTATATAAGTAAAGGTTTGTTTAAGTATGTTTATTATAGGTGTAGGTTAATAATTTATCGTCTTTTTCTCTTTTAATATTAGTTATCTATTTTTTTTTTGTTTTTCATTTATGAACACGCCAGTCTGCCTTTCGTAACATATTCTCCTGTCACAGGCCTACTGGAAGAGATTTCTTAAGAAATAAGTAGTGCCTTTTTACTCATTTATAATGCAAATGTTTTTTTATGTGACCATGTTGTGTACATAAATTTTTAAATAAATAAAATAAATAAAAGTAGAATTTCAAATTTTTCGGTATACCGAAAAATTAGAAATTCTACTTTGTTTCACTATTACAGAAAGCTAAGAAAGTACTTTTATATTTAAAGATCGAGCCTTTGTCAAAAATAAATATGGAAATGAAAATACAAGTTTTTAAATTTAAATTATATTTTAACTAGCCCGCCGATTATTACAACTTGCAGATTATTTCGTCTTCACATTTGACAGTTACAGCGTGTCGCGGAATCCAAATAACCGCCATTACCAGAACCGCAGCAGTGTAATAACCAGTGGTTTGAAGAAACAAACCGCAAGTCGCAGGCTGTACTTACCTGATTAGCCTAACTAGAGGTGGCTTTGCAAAAACTCCACGACATTTGAATCGCACGATGACCTTAACAAAAGTTACAATTAGCAAAACAGGGTTCCCTGAAAAACAAATAATCTTGCAGGACTAGATAACGAAGGAAACGAAGCTACAGTGCCCTCCGTGTTCAGTTCAATAACGCGTTTAGGGCGTTATTGGGGCTGCCCCGTTTTTGCAGCGCCTCGGGTATATATAATACGGGCCGCATCTCTAGTGCGCAGGACACGGGCCAGCTCCAACGCCGTCCTGGCGCTGATTGCTGACAGTGTAAACTGTCCCTATATCTGGCATTGCTGTAATAGACACCTAAGCAGCAGTGCTAGATGTAGGGGTAGGACATTATAATTATAAGTATTTTATTTTATTGTATTTTGTGTATATATAACTTACATTTTTTAATTTTTTTGTGCTTATATGGGTTCTGTAACCTGAAATAAACGTATTTTATTTTATTTTATTTAGATTGCTAACATCATAAACAACAACTTTTGTTCTATGACTTTTGATAATTTGTTAGATTTTTCAGAATAATTATTAATTTAATTTTCCTGTTGCTAACAACTGTACGCCCATCGCAAAGACAGATTACGCGCGTCACACCACACGCATTGTTCTTTTGTTAACATAGACTTACAAATGTTACGACAGGACATTAAAACATGAAAAATATTTTTTTCATTTAAATAGTTATCTCAGAACTCGTAGCACAAACGTTGTTCTTTATAATGTCAGCTATCTAGTTTTGCGAGGTTATTAGTGTCAATAAATAGTTAATGTAATATAATATTGTAGTGGTGTACAATAAATAAATATAAATAATACATATGGACAAATCACACATATTGAGCTAGTCCCAAAGTAAGTTCGAGACTTGTGTCATGGGATACTAACTCAACGATACTATATTTTTACATATCACGATACAATAAACCCTGTGTATACATTTCTGTTTCTTTCTGGCAATTAAAGCCTGAAACACGAGGTGTTTTCACCTTAGCTCATGTAACACTACTTACCTCCCTAATGTATGTTAATATTGTAATATTTTACCAACTAATTAATTGAATAAAAGATTTATTATTATTACTCTCTTTATTTACAATATAAAAAGTAAAATATAAAAACATAATACAAAACATAAAAACATTTTAAAAACCTATACCTAGCTCGCCGCCAGCAGTGGGGCAAAGCTCAAGCTACCGGTGGTTAAGGCTGCAAAGAAAGAAACCTCCCGACTATGCGTGACGTTTACAGATACGACTATAGGGACAATGATCGTCGAATCCACATCCCACATAGCGGTCACCTCGTGGGCCAAGTCAAGGTTTTCCTTCTCTTAATCTATCTTCTCTACTTGCTGAGCTTATTCTTCTCGGCTTTCACTAGATTCTTCTCATGGGGGATGGTGATATTAAGAACCTTACTTATTATTATAAAATAATAACCGTAAAATGAAAATAAAAAACTTAATTTTAATGTAGCTTAAACAATGGGCGTGCCAAAAGCGGCGGTTATGTTATAATTAATCAGGATTTGCCGTGATTAACTGTGGCCTGGCGTCGGGCAGAATTGTACAGTCAGCCGCAACAACGCACGGCGACGCGAACACGCCTAGTAATTCAATTTACATCGCAATATACGCCAGTACTCTTAGGATCAAAAGTTTTCAAAAGTTTATAAAATAAACATGGAAGATTAAGTCTATCTGCCAATTTCTCGATAGTCGAGAGTTTACCAAAATATTTATAGGTAGAAAATGTTCCCTAACAGTTACAATCTTTAGTTCCAGTCCCATTTGTTAGAACCATTTGTATCAACACTAGATATACCTTATGTTGTTTGGCTTAAAATACAGAACCATATAATACAATGGCTACCATTTTTGACCGATTTTTTTATTGTCCTAGTAATTCAATGCTTAAAGGTTTACAATGTGTTACTTACGCCAATAGCTTCCAACTTCCAGCCTACTTGTTAACTTTTGACAACTAGAGTTTACAACGTTTTGACGGTCACTTAGAAATACATTGTGACTTTTGTATGATTGGCTTTTTTTGTTTAAAGATATATAAACTGTAATGGATGTAAAACGTTGTCTACATAGTTGTTAAAATTTGCGGCTGAAATTATATAATGTTACACGAATATGCTGTCATAATAGCGGACCTTAGGAACACGCTTGGACTAAGGAAGATGAGATAGGTCTGTACATAGTCTATGTTTTCTTAAGAGACCGGTGCCCTTGTCGCACCCCATGTGTTGCAGTTGTTTATGGGCAGCGGTGATCATTTACCATTACCATCAGGTGACCTGCTTGCTCGTTTGCCGTCCTATGTCATAAAAAAACAGATTACCAATCCAGTTTTATTTATGGCAAGATATCTAACACTTTTGTCACCGACAGTACCTTGTCCAAATTAATGAGCGACGATGATTTGCGAAACAAGGAGGTAGAGTAGTCATATTAAATTCTGTAATTACTCGGACCGTCCGACCCGCCCTGCGACCCTCGGACGGTAGCGCAGATTAGTTTCTGTTTAATAATCAAATAATAATTTATTCAAACTAAAATAATGCCTAGCATATGGCCAACATTCGCGCTTATTTGTATTTCTGTACACATGTACAGAAATACATATAAGCGCTTAGGCAGATTGAGATAACTTTTATACAAAGTTAAAGCTAACTTATAATCGATTGTCAAAATTTCCACATTTTTCAAATTCAATATTAGGTACATCTTTTCATACGACATCATGTTTCAAATTCAGTTGATCATGATATTTAACTGGGACAATGTATACTCAGTCCACATAAATAGTTTTTAAGATAAACAAAAATTTTGAAAAGACGATAATTCGGAAGAATGCGCTGTGCTGTTTGTTGCCGCTTCCTCTGCACGATGCTTTGGAAGCGACTCTCACTTTGCCTAAAGCAAATTACTGACGTCAACAATTCTTAGTTGTAAAGTCAATTAAGACAATGAATAAGTGTTCAAATAACCTATAAGCAAAGATTTAAAAAAAATCATACTTCTATGCCTATAAGTATTTAAAAAAAAGTTTTGTTTCTTGATTCTCGAATAATGATTTACTTTTTTATATAAAATTCCTTATATTTATTTGCCTGCAAACGAAAGATGTAAATAAATAAAAATTGTATTTATTTTATTTTATTTATTAAGAAAACTACCAGCATATCAACACTAAATTACAAACTTCTTTAACAATAACAATACCTATAATAGGTTATATGATAGCTTAAATATAAGCCCTCGCTTTTACAATAGTTTTACAGATATTGGTGAAATCAACGCAGTATCCAACAAAGTCAATAGAACGTCATTGTTCTAATTAAATAAACAAGCAAGATATGTTTATATTTTTTAATTCGTTAATTATTTTTTGCTTTCTTGTTGGGACCTTCCTTCGATTACTGATATTCTGACTAGTTATCTTTATAAATCCCAAATTGAGTTATCGGCTGATCTTCATTGGTTTTTGCCGAACAAAGAAGGGTTATACCAGAATTGCTAGTCATTGGTCTCAGAGCTTTGGCCTGCAGTCACAAAACACTGAGAGTATAGAAGTAATAATTTGTGCAATGCAAATTACACATGGTATTTTTATATCTAGGGAAAGTACTAACTTAGGTTTAACAGTTGCATTTTTCAGCTTAGGTACGGAACCTAAGGAAGTAAATACGGGACTCTATAACTAAGCTTCCGCTGTCCGTCCGTCCCTCCTCACTTTCTTAAACCTTAAAGATAGAGACTTGAAATTGTCCGGTAATGTGTTTATCTACTGCCGCTTTAACAAGAAATAATTACCTAAAATAAAATTGTCCTTACACACAAAAAAGTGTTTTTGAGTTTTTGTAGTTAAGTATTGTACGGTGGTGGTATGGATAAATTCATATGCGATTCTTAAGCGAACCAAAAACAGTGGTGGATTATGATGATGAATGCCATATTTTCAGTGTTTTTGTTCACAATCATTGTAACATTAAATACATAAAATTATCATAGAAAAACTAAATTTGTAAACAGTTCAATTGTTGGACTTATATTAAGAAGATTTTTATGACTACTTGATATATAATTTGATTATATGACTCTTCCATCTTTAGCTGTGATGCGTTAATGCGAGTCCGGTGTCAGACATTATACATACATTGTGTCACGTATATTTCCCTTGCGGGGTAGACAGAGCCTAGGTCTATTCTTAAGAACAGGCCACATTTAGCATTTTGGAGGGCGTGTAGATGGAAAAAGGAATCAAAATAGTGATGGGTTGCTAGCCGCATCGCCTATTGACATGATTCAGCAGATTTTTAATCCCTCAATCGGTTTTTACGATCTGCGCGGAAAGAGAAGCAGCTGGCATATTCTACGTTTTTTCTTTTCTCCCAGACCAGCATGGAAGGGAGAAAATGCTCATCAGCTATTAATGACTGCTTTAATGCTGTTATATGACTTGGCGAAATATATACGGCCTCAATGACGCCGATCCTCCAAAAATTCTTCCCTCTTATTATTCTAAATTTCCAAAATAATTTTTAGCCAATTAAACTTAGAAGAGATTTTTCTGTAAAAATAACTCTTTTGGAATCGTCCATGTTTCCAATTGACAGGAACAAAAACAAAACAATATACCTACCTAACCTCACCTACGTGCTCTCTATAATTTATGGCTTGCTCTGCAGATCTCCGAGTGACTCGGCCGCGCTGATAGGCATTAATTGAATTTCTTTAATAACTTAGAGATTACTCGCTCGATGACTTTGTACAAGTATTAGATTGGCTCTGAGGTTCGTACTTTATTTAATTTGTTTTTTAATTTAACTAGCGACACACCCTAGCTTCGCTTGGGTGCAATGTAAATACGTATATAGGGCAGTAAATTATACATATAAACGTTCCTCTTGAATCACTCGATTGCTGGGATTGCTTTAAAATCCGTTGAGCGTTGAGTAGTTTAAAAGATTTAAGCGAACAGACAGCGGAAGCGACTTCTTTTTATACTATGTAAAGATAAAGATAACGAAGAAAAAAAACGTATGTTGGCGCTAAAATTATAATATAAATGTAAAATATTTTTTAAATTATGATAAATATAAATGATTAAAAGTTGTCCTTTTTTGTGTTTGTTAGAATTTTAGCATTAGATTATAGAATATGCCTTAATATTTATATTTCGGTCGAAAACGTAACTGGGAAAAAACAACTTGTGTATTTGGGACCGTTCAAGTTATTACGTAAGCACTATATCAGTTATTTTCAACCCCCTCCTACCCTTCTCAGCAAAAGTAAGAAAAGCTCTTACCCCTCCCCCAAGCTTACGTAAACATTGCTATTTTTACAAAATATGTTTGTTTATTTTGCATAATGTTGCCGACTTCATCACCGTGCAGAGCCTTCCACCCCCTTTGTCAGCAAAAATAAGCCTAGCCTAGACGCCCCACCCCCCATTCGTTGCTTAATATTTGAATGACTCCTTTACAAACATAAATTAGTATTGATTTATTATTTTATTAAACACTAGCGGCCCGCCCCGATCATCTTTATTGTCAGATAATACGGTGATTCAAGCCTGCAATATCATAACCAATCTGGAAGCAACTAATCAAAGTATGCTTCCCGTGGATACCACGACCCCCGGGTCTACAGGCAAACGCCTTAACCACTGAATCACGGAGGCAACTTATGTGATGATGATGAACAAACAATTAAATCTTTTCTCTTTATAATATTAGTATAGAAGTGAAGACTGCATTATATCTGTTATGCAATAATCTAGAAGTGAAATAACATTAAAATGTCAGCATTGAGCAATGGACTTGCATAAGTTGTTATTACGATTACGATCGTTGCATCGTTACAGATCGTTACATTCATTGTTTTACAGAGCTGTACTTAAATCCGTACATTTGCCAACGATAAGATTGTCTCATCATTATTATTGACCACCTTTGTAGCCTAGTGGTCATCAAGCCAGACTGGCACATTGAAGGCCTGAGATCTATCCCCGGTCAGGTCAAGATGGAAAATGATCTTTTTCAGATTGACTTGGGTCTTGAATGTCTATCTATACATATGTACCTATTTGTTATAAAGCCATCATCATCATCAGGTCCTTTTTAGTCTCCACTACATGAGCACGATCCTCTCTGTACTACTAGAGCCATACTTGGCGTATGTGAAAATAAAAATTTCATAATGATCAGTTCAGTACTTACGGCGTGAAAGCGTAACAAACAAACAATCAAACTTACTTTCGCATTTATAATATTGGTAAAGATGCATTTCTCAATACACAGAACTATAAAAATTGTTTCGCAGCATCAGCCGTAGATAGCTTTTCTATTGAAATATATAATTTCCTGGACATAATAGTCACTACAGACAAAATAAGTCTAATGGTAATTGCGGTCTAATACCAAGAGATCAATGTGTATGTTTGTTTTGTTTAATCCGAGCCTGTCGAGATCAATGCGGTAATTGTTTCGATGGAACTAACAGATCAGATTGCGGTTTTCAGACTCAATGATTGAGGAGCTTAGAAAATTTAGAAGCAGTACCTATATAACGTGTAATACATAACCAATTACTAGAATCTACATTATCAGCGGGTCGCATAGGCTATAAATTTCGCAGATGAAGTAGCTGTGGTCAAAACAGTTAGAATAAAATGAAAATAAGATGACATCTTTAGCAATACCAGTAACTAAGTGTATGATAAGCTTCTGTCACTGGATAATATTTGCATTGGATTATATAATCCAATATTGCTGGCGATGGCGACTCATAAAAGTGCCGCCGCCTCTATTAGGCTAGTTTTCTAAAAAGTTTAATTAAACATAATATTACAAGTATAATTAAAAAGTATAAACTATAAAGTCCGTCAGTAAGACATTCAAAAATTATTTTTTTTTTCTTTTGTCGATTTTTTTTACATTATGGCTTTCACGCGTGACGTATTTAGCCAGTATCAAGTATAAATGAGTATTCCCGCGTTTTTCTTAGTCTTGGTATTCAACAAAATGATGGTGATGTGGTTCTTTTCGTTGATTTGATGAGCCCCTGGCGACAATTCCCACGAATCTGGCTTGATCACAGACAATACAACGAGGCGGACAACTACAAGCCCGCTAAGTAAATCTCACTACAGCCGCACCATGACAACTTATTTTAGTTATTCGACACGTTTTCCAATAAACATCGGCATTTATAACACCAAATTACACCTATTTTACATTATAAAGTCCACTAGAAACAATTTGCAAAGCCGTGCAGTACAAAATTTCCGCCAAGAACTCCATTTGTCAATTAAACAAAAAAATTTTCGCTTTGAAATTCAGCAGTGTGACGTCATAACTTTTTTAGCAAAATGTGACGTCGCGAGCCCTCGCTCATGGACTTTGATGCGCTTTATATTGATTATTATTTACTGTTTAATTGACAGAAGAAAAAATACGTGTCCAATATTTTTTGATCATCTATCTGACGGACTAATTGTATGTTTATTTTGTTGTCCCAAGAAACTAGCCTATTTCAGAAAACCCTCATTGTGTCAGCAAAATATATGAGTAAGTAGTAATCGCACGCAGATCGTAAAAGCCGATCGAGGGAATGGGCAAATCTGATGAATCATATTAATAGGCGATGCGGCTAGCAACCCATCACTGCTAGGATTCAATTTTTCACCGGACGCCCACCATCATGCTAAACGTGGCTTTTAGGTCTTAAAGACCTGGGCTCTGTCTACCCCGCAAGGTAAAAAGACAAGATAGTATGTATGTCTGAACAATAATCATCCAAAAAATAAAACAGTCTCCATCATCTTCTAAGTTCTCTCCTTTATAACGAGTGGTCGCTCCAATTGCGCCTATAATGTCGCGGTGGCGTCGCACGCGACTTCCGCGCGACGCGCAACGCGCCGCCATTTTGAGATTTAATCATCCGGCAAATATTGCATCCTGCGACTGAATAATCTTGTTAGATAGTCGTTTTTATCTATAACATTACGTCATTAGTTTGGTTTATTGGTCTACCAAAGAAGGGCTGGCATCAAGCGGGCGGCCGGCTTTAAAAACTTTACCGAAAACACTAATGACATTAGCCATACTATCGCAGGGCATCTTACATTTATCCTAATCCTTACTAATATTATAAATGCGAAAGTGAGTTTGTTTGTTACGTCGTAACTACTGAACCGGTCATCATGAAATTTTGTTTACAAGTTCTCTAGAGTACGAAAAAGGACATAGGCTGCCTTGAGAATTGGAAAAAAGTATTATTCCCGAGGGAACGACCATGACGCAAGCGAAAGCTAATCCTTACTTATCCTTACTATCCTTATCCTTACTAATACGAGGGGGGGTCAAAAAGTTCGCGGAATTGAGGGGTTAGCGGGGGGTGGGGGACCTGATTTTGATTTTTAACTAATGAGCAACTCTTTGTGAGTATATATGCCAAGTTTGAACCCGATTGTGTCAATAACTTTTGACCTGTCGTCGATTAAACAAGTGAATCCGGAAGAAAAACTTGAACATGGAAAAAATCGAGTTTCGTGCCGTCATAAAGTTTCTCACTAAGCAAGGAAAACCACCTCAGAAAATTTTGGAAGAAATGTCATCAGTATACGGGGACTCTTGCCCTGGGAAAACCATGGTGTACAAGTGGAATAGCCTTTTCAAGCAAGGCAGAGAGTCTCTTGAAGACGACCCTCGCTCAGGACGGCCGATTGAGGCCACCACCTCAAACATCGTTGAAAAAGTGGAGAATCTTATACTGGAGGATACTCGTTTAAAGAAGAAACAACTTGCAGAAATGGTTGGAGTATCACCTACAACCATTTTAAATATTCTACACGACAATCTTGGGATGTCAAAAGTCAGCGCAAGATGGGTGCCAAGAATGCTCACACCACCACAGAAACAGCTGCGCGTCGAGTATTCAAAGGAGTTTTCAAACCTCTGTAGCGCCGACAAGGAAGGAATTTTTGCAAGACTTGTTACTGCAGATGAAACTTGGGTTCATCATTATGAGCCTGAGTCGAAGCAAGAGTCTATGCAGTGGCATAAAAAGGGTCAGCCCCCCCCTAAGAAATACAGGGTGTCACAATCGGCTGGAAAAATCATGGCAACTGTTTTTTGGGATACAGAGGGTATTTTACTAATAGATTATAAAGATAAGGGTGTTTCTATAACGGGAGAATACTACGCTAATCTACTGAGACAATTAAAAGAAGCAATCAAGGAGAAAAGGCGGGGAAAGTTGACAAAAGGTGTGCTGCTTTTGCATGACAACGCACCGGTACACAAGAGCCGCGTTGCGATGGCTGCCCTTCATCACTGTGGCTTCGAAATGTTAAACCATCCTCCCTATAGTCCAGACTTAGCCCCCTGTGATTATTTTTTATTTCCCAAATTAAAAAAAGAGCTTCGTGGGAAGAAATTTTTCGGAGATGAAGAAGTCAAGTCGGCGATTTCGGCCTATTTTGAGGACAATGACAAATCATTTTTTTTTCGACGGTATTAATAAGTTAATAGAGAGATCTGAAAAATGTATTCGACTTAAGGGGGAATATATTGAAAAAGAAAAATAGTACAGTATTTTATTTCACCTCCCTTCCCCTCCGTACCGCGAACTTTTTGACCCCCCCTCGTAAATGCGAAAGTGAGTTTGTTTGTTACACTTTAACGCCGTAACTACTGAACCGATCATCATGAAATTTTGCATACAAGTTCTCTGGAGTACGGAGAAGGACATAGCCTATTCCTGCTATTCCCGAGGGATCGACATTGACACGGGCAGAGCCGCTGGCGAAAGATAGTAATATTATAAATGCGGAAGTGTATTAGTTTATGACGCCTGCGTGCTCTATCTACTGAAGCGATCGTCATGAAATTTTGCATACCAGTTGTCTCGAAAGGATCGACATTGCCGCGGGCAGAACCGCGGGAGAAAGCTAGTGATTAATTGGAAGCCGATTTCAAAATGTCATCCATGTTGGTATGTCTCTCGAAGCACAGAAAAAATAAGGCTTGTTATTTGTATCGCATTAGAACTCCATAAAAAATTAACAATGTTAATCTATAAGCTAGCTTAGCTTAGCCTATGGACCTAAGACCTTAAGGAAAAAAATTGCTTATTAAGAAAATATAGGTGGAAAACGAAGTGAAATCAAAGAAATCAGTTTAAGCCCTCGAATACTCAAAAAAATCTTAACTAATGGCATTTAAGCCTCGTGTTTTCTTTGTCTTGTTAGGTTATTGTCTAGACAGTGACAGAACGATATTTGAGAACGATTTTAGATAAGATGCTCTGTTAATCCATAAGCTAAGCCTATAAACATAAGCCAATAGCTCTGTTCGAGAAAATATTGATGAAAAACAAAATCAAATCAAAGAAATGAGTTTAAGTAAGTAATCTCGTAAATAAGCTTCGTACTCTTTTACTTCTAAAGTGACCTTTAAATATAATACGTTTTAGACTCTGTTTAGACCTCTAAAGAATGGAGTCATTCAAACAGGGAAATTGGCAAAGACATTACAAGCGTTACCGTATTCACCTCTGATTTACGGAACATATTTTTGTATTGATATTTTGTATTGTAAATTGCTCATCTTAATAATAATTATTTATTTCTTCGAATATAGTGGTGACATAAGGTGTTTACAAATATAACAAGGGCAAACATATTCTGCCTTCATAGGCGTAGGAATTTAGATACGTACAAAAATTATTCATAAAAATTACATTTAGAATAACATTCGAAATTAAAATTAAAATCTGTATATAAATTGGAATTACTTAATTATCTTATTCAAAATATTTCTTTAATTTTATAGTAACATTTACATTTGAATTTATTGTAAGAACATATTTCTCTGATTTCTCGTGGCACCGCATTGTATAGTTTGATTGCCATACAGAACACATTTTCTTGTGAAGTTACCCGTTTGAAAAATATAACCACAGATAATTTCAATGGCCGCACGCGCCGAACACAACGCAAGTACGCGCACTCGTCCAAATCATCGCTTGAAATCGCCCAAGTTGTTTACTCTGTGATTTGTGTTCTAACCACAAATTGGAGCTCACATTATTTGAAATTTACTGTTTTAGTTTTGTATTTAAGTGGTTATATGTATACAACAAAACTAGTAAAATTGTAAATAGGTATTAGATAAACATGATAAATTATACAAAACTTATAAACATTATCAGTGTTATTATAAAACGAGGTCTAAAGTTAGTACTATGTTTAAGCCAGGGCCCAAGTAAAGTACTAAGGAAAATCGTATATTATAAAACGAGGTTTATCGTTTAAGCCACACGACAGTGACAGTTGAAACGTCAAAGTGACAAATGTCGACTAATTTTGGTCAGTTATTGGTTTAAACCAGGTACTAAAGTTAGTCCATGTTTTATTATAAGACGGGAGTTTTGTTAAATATGTATGCCTTTGTCAACTTAAATTATACTCATTCTAAATATTCGTGAACAAATCACGCAGATTGAGCTAGTCCCAAAGTAATTATCGAGTCTTGTGTTTTGGGATATTAACCAAACGATACTACATTTCAAACCAAATATTTAGCACAGACAGATACTTTTAATATTTTTTTGGTAAGTTAATAAGTACCTACTTGATAGATGATGAAACGATAAAATTCATACCAAAATATGTTCAAACTTCCTCCTCTCACATGCATTTAAATTCTAAATCAAATCTACGATAACCTTCTGTTTAGGGCAACATTCGTAAAATTCCAGTAAGGAGCATGTCGGCTCCCATTTTATCGCGTTCTGTCACATGCCTTTTACACACAAAACCGTATATCCTCACGTTATCAACCAAAGTCTAGACGTCATTTATATTGGCCGCCGAGACGTTCCAATTTCAAACAAATTCAAATCGAGTTCTTTTTAAATGTCATTTGTTTGTCGACTTCGGCGCGTGCCCGCTAATGGAAAGCCTTACCGAATGATTCCTTTTTCAAAAAAATTGAGTACTGGCACGAATGTTCTTTACATACTATTTTAAAATTTATTCATATGTTTTAAAGTTCAATTTGCAATGTATCTGATTATTAGATTTGATTTTTCGTCCGATATTCGTGCTAACGTTATCAGCCAGCATTATTTGCTTGGTGTTCCGATGTTTCTTTTAAACCTTTTATCGAATTTCCAGAGTGTTTTGAATTAAAACATTATTTGCGTGTTGTGAGCGAGTTTAAAGTGCTTATCGATTAATCACAATCGAATGTTGGACATCGGTTCACTCGGTATTAATGTTTACCGGTCGAATTGTGTATCGATAGTTTTCTATTATGAATTCAATCAACATAAATTAGTTTTAATTTGGGCGGTGACGTTTCGAGCACGGATTTGTTGACCGTAAAACGATCGTTCGTTTTTGTAATTCCTGCTTGATTATGAGTAATCAATTTTTTTGTTTATTTTTAATTTAGTATCCAGTTAAACTAAATTGAATGAAAGTATTTATGTATTGCGTAAACTAGCTTGTTATTTTTATGTTAGCGTGTGGTACTGTTGTAATATCTAGTTCATTAACTGAAATTAATTTTACTTCATAATTATATCTTAGTTTAATTTATTTTATTGGCTTTACTAATTATTGTACGTAATCAAGAGTAATGCTAAAATATAGTTATTTATGTAATATAATTTATTAAGTATACCTATATCCATCAGGATATATAATAAATTATTTCAGTAATACATGATTGCTTTTGTTTCCCATACGTATTGCGAAAGTAAGTATATATTCCTTTATATTGAGATGGTAACAATGTATGTAATAGGTTTTATGATTACTTATTGGTAATAAAATTACCCACGGCGAGTCGTTAAAGTTTGCCGCGTTTGTGCAAGTAATACGAGCCCGGTAATTTCGTAGATAATGCTTTGTTAGACTAGCTCACGCCACCAGGTGTCGCTCGGGTTCCGTAATAAGTACTTATTGAGATTTTATCAAGACAAGTATGTTAACAAAAATGCAGATAATTGACAATATAAGGATTAATCTGGAATCATTTGAAGAACATATTCAAATTATAATATTGAATAACTATTTAGGACGTAGGATCTTAAAAAACGCTACAATAAAGGTGAAATATAGAAAAGAAAATTGTTATAGGACTGTAGTCAGTTTATAATGATTGAAAAAATATAGAGGACCTAAATTTGATTCCGTATTTTATGAAGCATGTTTAAAGTAAAGTAATAGTATTTTTTTGACTACCTTAAACTTACTCCATGTCAATATATGAAAGGAATTTAATAAAATAAAATAAATTACTTTGTTAAAGTGGATTGGCCCTTTATTTTAACTTAAAATATAAAGTTTTATAATTTTAAGTTACACAGCCTTTTAATTTAAGTGGTAATGTGCTTGGCCAAATAGTTACCAAAAGACAGAGCACATCCTAGTCATTAATTAATAGGTACATAAAGTTAAAATTAAAAATTAAATAAATATAAGTTTAATTAACATCGGAAAGGAACTATAAATTTTATGAGTACAGAACAGAATAATCACGGTAATCAGAATGAATTAAAAATGTAGTTATTAATTATTATTATTATTCAATGCTGATTATAATTTGTGTTGGATTGAGACAAGATCCTTGACTGTACTTTGCAACACACTATCGATCGAAAATTTAATGGTCATAAACCTGAGCTATGGTTTTTGCATAAAATCAATACCTAAGGTATAAACAAACTTTCAACTCTTGAGCTGAGAGTACACTACACAGTTTTTTTATGTATTAAAAATAAGTCATAAGTTGAGTGACGTCATTACTACTCAATAATCAATATTTATCCTCTCCAACCCGTCTGACCAGCGAGGAGAGTGTAGGCCAACTCCTCTGTCTGCTCTGGCCAAGTATTGGCTCCGGTAGTATAGTACAGAGAGGGGCATGCTTCTGCAGTGGAGACTAAAAGACCTGATGATGATAATGACGATGACTCAATATTTATTGCAAACCATATAGACATAGGATGACAAATTACAAAGTAAGACCACATATGGACCCTGTCGGGCACAGCAATATTAGATTAGAGGAGGACGCACACAGATTAATAGGAGTACCCAGTAATTTTTACAATTAGTAAAAAGCACTACATCACTCAATTTAAAATGAAATTTTATTTTATTTAATTGTGTATGTACCATATTTTTAAATATATATATAACAAAATTATTTATTTATTTTACATTTGCGAATTGTTTGTTATTATTATTATAGATTTGAATAGTTTTTTTTAAAATTTTCATATTGATTTATTTTTTTATTTACAGTTTTAAGCTTTTAACTCAAAATTAAGGATGACTTTTTAAACTATTAACTAATTGCTTTACTACTAACTACTAAGGATCAGCGCACACTGAACTGTAAAATCCTCGCGCATGTTCGAGCATTTTCGTGAGCAAGCTCCGTTGATAATGCTCTCTCTTACCAGGCGGGTAGGTATGCATGCCAGTTAGATGACAAAATACGTCCGACGTTAACAGACGTGTTCAATATGGTTGATCCTCTGCCAAAAGAGCGATAATTTCTTAGCCCCAAGTAATTGTCGCTCTTTTGGCAGAGGAAGAGAAACATGAAGAATATATACAGAAAATAAGACGTCATAAAATGAGAAGAACATTATGTTATGTAACAATGGTAGAAAAAACGCGGCGGGAAAGATATACCTTTGGCATGCGCATGTAAAACGCATACTCCATGATGAATCTTGTAAGCTCGACCATCAAGTTTGGATGTGTACCTATTTAATTTTGCAATGGATGGAATTCTCATAAGATTAATTTTACAAATATAAAAACAAAATCATTTATTTGCGTTAAACATGGTACATTATTAGGCGTCATCAAATAAAAGGTGCACATGTTTAGCCAGGGTAGACTATGTTTGCTATTTTCATTAACTAAATTAGTAGTATTAAATAAATTAATAAATTAAAACAAACGTATAACTAAAAATAGTTTATAATATAGTGTCTAATGTTAAAAATATGGTACGAAACCATCATTATAACATTAGTATCGATGGTTATTTTTACGGAACGGAACCCTTGGAGCTCGATTCCGACTCGCACTTAGCCGATTTTATTTTCAATAATGATTTTCACCACAGAAGACGTCTATTGTGTCATAACATAAAATCGTTTTTTTATGTTCGACTTTGTATGATCTTACATCGATCTCCATGTAGCCCATGCCTAACGCTTTAGTAGAAAGTTTGATAGTTTGTCGCGAAAATTCCCTTCGCTGATCAAAGACGCCGGCTTATTACGAACGGCCGGTGCCGACCATTTACGTTTTAATTGTATTCTGCATATAAATTACAGACCAGTCCCAGCCGCCATTATTCAGCTAGTTTTAGTAGGTATTTTAAAACTGTTTTGATGTTTCTATATAATAAAATTCATCTGTAAATGATGAATGATTTATTAAATTGAACTTGTAAGGCAGGCGGATGTTTCAATTAAATGTCAATGCCCGAAAAGATATGTTTTGCTTCTTGTAAATCGTAATAAGTGATTAAGTCATAGTACCCTACGTTACGTTTATAGGTATACTTATGATTGCTTGATAGCGGATGATGATGATTGATGAAAAGTCACAAATTTTCGGAACAGTTTTTATGTTCCGTCCCTTTTTGGTCCCTTGGAACTTTTCAGTCCCTTGGAAATAGAAAAGTATTTTAGACCACAGGGTCTTGATTACTCATAATCAAGCAGGAATTACAAAAACGAACGATCGTTTTACGGTCAACAAATCCGTGCTCGAAACGTCACCGCCCAAATTAAAACTAATTTATGTTGATTGAATTCATAATAGAAAACTATCGATACACAATTCGACCGGTAAACATTAATACCGAGTGAACCGATGTCCAACATTCGATTGTGATTAATCGATAAGCACTTTAAACTCGCTCACAACACGCAAATAATGTTTTAATTCAAAACACTCTGGAAATTCGATAAAAGGTTTAAAAGAAACATCGGAACACCAAGCAAATAATGCTGGCTGATAACGTTAGCACGAATATCGGACGAAAAATCAAATCTAATAATCAGATACATTGCAAATTGAACTTTAAAACATATGAATAAATTTTAAAATAGTATGTAAAGAACATTCGTGCCAGTACTCAATTTTTTTGAAAAAGGAATCATTCGGTAAGGCTTTCCATTAGCGGGCACGCGCCGAAGTCGACAAACAAATGACATTTAAAAAGAACTCGATTTGAATTTGTTTGAAATTGGAACGTCTCGGCGGCCAATATAAATGACGTCTAGACTTTGGTTGATAACGTGAGGATATACGGTTTTGTGTGTAAAAGGCATGTGACAGAACGCGATAAAATGGGAGCCGACATGCTCCTTACTGGAATTTTACGAATGTTGCCCTAAACAGAAGGTTATCGTAGATTTGATTTAGAATTTAAATGCATGTGAGAGGAGGAAGTTTGAACATATTTTGGTATGAATTTTATCGTTTCATCATCTATCAAGTAGGTACTTATTAACTTACCAAAAAAATATTAAAAGTATCTGTCTGTGCTAAATATTTGGTTTGAAATGTAGTATCGTTTGGTTAATATCCCAAAACACAAGACTCGATAATTACTTTGGGACTAGCTCAATCTGCGTGATTTGTTCACGAATATTTAGAATGAGTATAATTTAAGTTGACAAAGGCATACATATTTAACAAAACTCCCGTCTTATAATAAAACATGGACTAACTTTAGTACCTGGTTTAAACCAATAACTGACCAAAATTAGTCGACATTTGTCACTTTGACGTTTCAACTGTCACTGTCGTGTGGCTTAAACGATAAACCTCGTTTTATAATATACGATTTTCCTTAGTACTTTACTTGGGCCCTGGCTTAAACATAGTACTAACTTTAGACCTCGTTTTATAATAACACTGATAATGTTTATAAGTTTTGTATAATTTATCATGTTTATCTAATACCTATTTACAATTTTACTAGTTTTGTTGTATACATATAACCACTTAAATACAAAACTAAAACAGTAAATTTCAAATAATGTGAGCTCCAATTTGTGGTTAGAACACAAATCACAGAGTAAACAACTTGGGCGATTTCAAGCGATGATTTGGACGAGTGCGCGTACTTGCGTTGTGTTCGGCGCGTGCGGCCATTGAAATTATCTGTGGTTATATTTTTCAAACGGGTAACTTCACAAGAAAATGTGTTCTGTATGGCAATCAAACTATACAATGCGGTGCCACGAGAAATCAGAGAAATATGTTCTTACAATAAATTCAAATGTAAATGTTACTATAAAATTAAAGAAATATTTTGAATAAGATAATTAAGTAATTCCAATTTATATACAGATTTTAATTTTAATTTCGAATGTTATTCTAAATGTAATTTTTATGAATAATTTTTGTACGTATCTAAATTCCTACGCCTATGAAGGCAGAATATGTTTGCCCTTGTTATATTTGTAAACACCTTATGTCACCACTATATTCGAAGAAATAAATAATTATTATTAAGATGAGCAATTTACAATACAAAATATCAATACAAAAATATGTTCCGTAAATCAGAGGTGAATACGGTAACGCTTGTAATGTCTTTGCCAATTTCCCTGTTTGAATGACTCCATTCTTTAGAGGTCTAAACAGAGTCTAAAACGTATTATATTTAAAGGTCACTTTAGAAGTAAAAGAGTACGAAGCTTATTTACGAGATTACTTACTTAAACTCATTTCTTTGATTTGATTTTGTTTTTCATCAATATTTTCTCGAACAGAGCTATTGGCTTATGTTTATAGGCTTAGCTTATGGATTAACAGAGGAAGAGAAACATGAAGAATATATACAGAAAATAAGACGTCATAAAATGAGAAGAACATTATGTTATGTAACAATGGTAGAAAAAACGCGGCGGGAAAGATATACCTTTGGCATGCGCATGTAAAACGCATACTCCATGATGAATCTTGTAAGCTCGACCATCAAGTTTGGATGTGTACCTATTTAATTTTGCAATGGATGGAATTCTCATAAGATTAATTTTACAAATATAAAAACAAAATCATTTATTTGCGTTAAACATGGTACATTATTAGGCGTCATCAAATAAAAGGTGCACATGTTTAGCCAGGGTAGACTATGTTTGCTATTTTCATTAACTAAATTAGTAGTATTAAATAAATTAATAAATTAAAACAAACGTATAACTAAAAATAGTTTATAATATAGTGTCTAATGTTAAAAATATGGTACGAAACCATCATTATAACATTAGTATCGATGGTTATTTTTACGGAACGGAACCCTTGGAGCTCGATTCCGACTCGCACTTAGCCGATTTTATTTTCAATAATGATTTTCACCACAGAAGACGTCTATTGTGTCATAACATAAAATCGTTTTTTTATGTTCGACTTTGTATGATCTTACATCGATCTCCATGTAGCCCATGCCTAACGCTTTAGTAGAAAGTTTGATAGTTTGTCGCGAAAATTCCCTTCGCTGATCAAAGACGCCGGCTTATTACGAACGGCCGGTGCCGACCATTTACGTTTTAATTGTATTCTGCATATAAATTACAGACCAGTCCCAGCCGCCATTATTCAGCTAGTTTTAGTAGGTATTTTAAAACTGTTTTGATGTTTCTATATAATAAAATTCATCTGTAAATGATGAATGATTTATTAAATTGAACTTGTAAGGCAGGCGGATGTTTCAATTAAATGTCAATGCCCGAAAAGATATGTTTTGCTTCTTGTAAATCGTAATAAGTGATTAAGTCATAGTACCCTACGTTACGTTTATAGGTATACTTATGATTGCTTGATAGCGGATGATGATGATTGATGAAAAGTCACAAATTTTCGGAACAGTTTTTATGTTCCGTCCCTTTTTGGTCCCTTGGAACTTTTCAGTCCCTTGGAAATAGAAAAGTATTTTAGACCACAGGGTCTAAAATACTTTTCTATTTCCAAGGAACTGGAAAGATTTTGAATCCCGAAAACAGTTTCGGGTAACGTTCGTTGATTTTTGAATAGATGAGATGAAAAGGATATAAAGAGAAGTATTCGAAATGTGGTCTTGGAGAAGAATTGAATTTATCATCATCATCATCATCATCAGGTCATTTTTAGTCTCCACTAGAGGAGCACGACCCTCTCTGTACTACTAGGGCCATACTTGGCCAGAGCAGCCAGAGGACTTGGCCTACACTCTCCACGCTGGCCAGACGGGTTGGAGAGGTGTCTTAGATGTTTATAAGCTTTGTTTAGCTTGTATTTCCTAAGTCGCCTTCTACGACATCCACGGGAAGACTTGGAGTGGTCCTATTCTACTCTGCCGGATACCACACGGCTAGAATTATAGGCTAGAATTTATCAGCTGGACGGCAAAGAGAGGGAATGAGGAAGTGTTATTTGTATACATTGGTCAGAGAGAGGAGAAAATGTTAGGGCATTTTATGAGACAGGATAAATTTTTCAATACAATATTGGAAGGGAAAGTACAAGGAAGGAGAAGAAAGGGACGACCTAGGGATAGTTTTATAGGACAAGTAACGGAACGGATTGAAATTACGCGGAAGTTAAAATAAGTAAGTATTTATTTATGTCATTTATTATATTTATTATGTTCATAATTTAGTTTTTACCTCGTAGTCATCTTCTTATCTTTCTACTACCCTCAGGTACCTGGAAGAAATTGCATTTGGCGATAAAGCCGGCTTTTGATGTTCTTTAAAATTTTCCCTGTATTTGTTTTTAATGGTGCAATAAAGTGTCAAATAAGTATAAAATAATAAAAACATCAGATTTAAATATGGAAGTATGGAGGTCTAGAGGACAAGAGCCTAGCTCTTTAATAAAAGAAGAACTCTGATACGTCACTGTTGTAGACGCCTTCGAAACCTAAAAAATGGTTAAACTCATTCTGATAGAGATACATCTAGATTAAAAGTGTAATATTTGTCCAAATTGCCTAATTAAAATAAACTTTCATATAAAAAAACAACTTCAATAGAACTACTATACCGATTATGGTGAAATTTAAATGGAACCAACTTTAAAGCCATACCCTTTGAAACTAATAATTTTTTAAATAGGTTCATAAATGACGGAGTTCTCAGGTAATAAACATTAAAAAAAATACAACCGAATTGAAAACCTTGTACTTTTTTTTAGAGTCTGTTGAAAATAGATAGATGGGACGTTTCATAACGTGATGCGCAGGTCCCATACAAAAAGAGTACTTGGGCGATTCGGAGCCAAAATTACTTATTAAAGAACTTCCAATAATTTCAGAAAATTATAACCAATAGAATTTTTAATCACAGATCCCCAAAAATTTACTAGGCCTAATTAAAAATAAACAGGAAATCAGTCGTTACCGTTCCCATCGCGGCGCCCATATGTTACCATTAGAGATAACGAGACATTTACTGCTCGATTCATCGAATCGATACTGAATCGATTAATTTCTCAAAATGTTAATTCGCTCGTCAAACAGTCCGCGGGATCGTTAGACTAATCAATGTATAGCGCTATAAAAATTTATGTCTCTCTGTAGTAAATAATTTTTAGGGTTCCATACGCAAACGCAAATGGGACGCTATTACTAAACCAATCTCCCTCCGTCTGTCATAGGGTTGTATCTATTGAACACTAATAAATAAAGACTTGAAATTTACACAAAAAGTGTATCTATTGCCGCTATAACAACAGAATAGAGTAAAAATTAATAGGGGGTGGATCATCAAAATCGTGTTTTTAAGATTTTGTAGTTAAATATTTTTTGGTGGTACGGAACCGTTAGTGTACGATCCCGACTCACACTTAGCCAGTTTTATTCTCAATTGGACCCGGTACATATGTTAAATTATTAGTTTTCGAGTTAATTGGATATTATGTTTTATGAACTTTATTATGAGCTTAATATATGACCGATGTGAACAAGTCTTTCAATGGGAACTGCATTTGATTAAATTTACAATGCGCTTGTGTTTCGCTCGTTATATACTAACGAGCAAAACAAGACATAGATAAATATTTTTGTAAAGATTTTCTGCATTCACAATGCTATTCTGTTATACTCTTATTAAATTATAAAAAAATTCACCACTTTTTTTACTTATTCAAGTCATTTATTCAACATTAATTACTCCCAATAACATTAAAAAAAAAACATTATATAAATAAAACACTTCAACCAGCGCGCCGCATCGAGGCAACGTACCCAAAATACTGGCAATATTTCCTCGCTGTGTTGCAAGGCTGATCCGCTGAGCAAAATAACTGCCAGCCCTCGGGTCTCCTGTAACCTCGAAGAGGCGCGCTGTGATATCTTAAGGGCCCGTACTACCTCACACTGCTTTGCATGATTGACTGTAATATCAATAATTTTATTGAATATTCAAGTTGAAATAAAAATGCAACAAAGTTCAGGACTAAATCTGGTAACTATCTGATTCAATAAACACGATTGCGTAAAATTTTCTCCATAGAAAAAAATTGCAATGTTGCCTCCAAATCACGTCTAATTTACTCGGTATACAGCATTATTCACCAAATACATTAAAATTAACCTTGAAACTTTTGATTATTATTGCATTACAGATAAGGCAGCCATCATGTGTTTTTCTTTTTCGAATAACCCTTGAATATTCCTAAAAAACGAAAATATCTAAAGTAGCCAACGCGTTTAGACCATCCGCGTTTGTACCGCCACGCCGCCCGCCTGGCCTATGGCGGGCTCTTAATACATTATGTGTATATCTGAACAGCATTGGAAATACAAAAAAAATCCTTTTAAAATATTTTGTTTAACTTCCTACATATTAGTTGTTTTTGTTGTTTTAGTTTATAAATGAGTTAAATCAAATACCTCACAGACAGAGGATTTGGCCTACACTTTCTCCTCTGTCTGTTCTGACTAAATATGCTCTGATAGTACAGAGGGGGTCGTTCTCCTGTAGTGGAGACTAAAAAGACCTGATGATGATGATGATGATGAAATATCTCACTTGCTATACTTATTTAACGCATGCTGTGGTTAACCTAAGTTTAATAATTGTAAGTGCAGTAAGCTAAAAGTATTGATGTCATTTGTATATTTTCCTGTATGTTATATTGCTGTACTTATTGGGTTACCCTAAATAAATAAATAAGTAATAGTGGGGTAATTGTTTAACACAATTACCCCACTATTACTTATTTATATATGTATTTGTTATAAAATATAGTATCGTTGAGTTAGTATCCCATAACACAAGTCTCGAACTTACCTTGGGGCTAGCTCAATCTGTGTGATTCGTCCGTATATATTTATATATTTATTTTATATTTATTTAGCTATTTTTAATGTGTCACGGGGTATAGGATGTGGTGGAGATTTTCGACAGGCTTGAAGCACGGTAGAATAGGCAGAGCGTAGTATTATAGACAAAATAATATCGCTGGTTCAAACGCTGCCCGGGTGGATTTTGTCACCATATATTTTTCTTCTTCTACTATTCTTCACCCCACTTTATGCGGGGTCGGGACAGCGTGGAATTCTTTAATACTTTCCATGTTGTGAAAGTTTCGGCTTATTTTTACGACTGGCCGCCTGCCTAACGTCAACCCTCCTTGAGAATGCTTTCGTTGCACGGGATGTATGTACTTGTACCTTTAGTCGCCTCTTACGACATCCATATAACATATCGTATAACTTAAATTAAAAAGAGTAAGATACCTATACATATTTGATGGCCTCAGAGGCGTCATGGTTGACACGCCAGCTTGCTATGCGTGTTCGATTCCGGATGGGCAAAATTAGTAAACCTGTATTAGGTACATTTGCACTGGTTATATTTCACAATTTGTTTATATTTAATTTGTCTGTGACACTAGAACTATCCAAGGAGGGTTGGAATCAAGCAGGCGTCTGTCGGTTTTTTATGTGTTAAATTATGGTCTATCTTTATGCCAAGTTTCAATTAAATCTTGTTATAAGTATTTGCGTCTTTGAGTTACTAGTAGGTAATTGTTTCAATTATGACGAAAGTCATTAAAAAAGTAATTAGAATTATCACATTTGATACCTTGTATACGTAATTTTTATGTCTTTATTTAAAATATAGTAGGTAATTTAAACATAATAATGATATGTACCTACTATGAAATGTGTGAGAGTGTGAGACACCTCATGCGACGTCAAGCGGCGAACGGCTTGCTGTCTTGCTGCGTGGCTTCGCACCTATACTACACCATGTTGTGTTCCCCTTAGGTTTATTAAAACTGATCTAGATAAAGAATTGTTCAGTTTTGCAATCAATTATGAAGCGATATCATAATAAAAATAAAAAAGTATTTATCCCTATATCCATAAAACGTTTTACGTAGAAAGTACTTTTTTTCAAAGTGTCATTTTTTAAGTTCTCATTTACCTACATATTGTTTTTATTTATAAGACAAATTTAAATATTTTTATATCATAATTACTACGAATAGAACATATTTGTTTCGCTTTCCAAATGGAATGTTCACAAATATATACCTATTTATGTTTATTGTAATTTTAAATTTCAAAATGAATTTCGTATGTCCCGCACATTTGGAGACGATTTGTGATTTATTGTAATAAATTCCAGTTCAGCAACACACCTTTTATCATTTTATAAGTAAAAAAAAGTATTGTATATTTTTCCTTGATTTAAATTTCTTTTTTGACATAGGGCGGCAAAAGAGCACGCGGGTCACACGTCACACGTGATGGTAAGCGATCACCGCTGCTCCCCCGCTCTTCTCCTGGCGGAGGCCCCCTAGGATCGGGGCCTGTGGCATTCGGCATTTTGCCAGCATGCCACTCTATAGTTAGGCCACTATTGAAATAGATAGAATAAGCCATAGATTCGAACTATGAGCAGAGAACTCAGAAGAGATAAACAGCATGCCAACAAATTAAAAAAAAACAGTATGCGATCCCACAAATACTGCCAATACCATTATTGAAGCAGAATTGATTCAACAAAGCTTATTACAAAGCGTAAATATTACTCAAGTATTAAAATAATTTAAATGGAAAACGTCCCGACGTGGAAGGCTTTCACAAAACGTCTTTATTCGTTCGTTTAATTTACGATAGGCCATAAACCCTGTGCCTAAAGATGGGATAAAAGTTGGCCAGAAAGCGCCAGCGCCAAGCATTGAGATCGTGTTATACTAAAATCGAAATATACTAGTGTAGTCCTTCAATGTTTTTTATTTGTCGATATCGATAAACAGTGTTAATTTCTGGTGTTTAATTTTTTTTATAAGTGTTATTTTTCACTAACTAATTACTATAAATGAAGCTGAATTAGAGGGTTTTTAGCTTGATTAAACTTTACTATAGTATTCATTTAGCATAAAGAGACATATTATTATTTGTTACTATTATCCAGAGGCACGCAACATTTTGATAGATATTTCTAGAATTATGACAGAATCTACATATATGATATGTTTTATGATATATATTTTTATTAATCATAACGACAGAATTATGAATAAATTGTGAGTATAAAACGAATAAAAACAAGAACTTAGGAATAAAATAGAGATTGTTATTTACGCCATTTCTTAAAAGATTAAAACCAAACAGAATTCTAAAATCTATCTTATTTTTTGTTTCCTTCGATTCTCATATTTTTAATATAAAATAAGAAATCTATCTCAGATTATAAATATATCGATATGAAACAAACTTTTCATCGATAATGTTCCGAACTATGGTCCTCCGTGGCGCTCGTAAAATCTTATGATAAGCACCATTATCATCACAAAGGATGCGTGTAATTGTTTGTCAAATAAATACTAATAAAACTTTGATGTTTATTAAATATAATTTTGAAAGCGGGCCTCGCTTTTATGCATTCTTGATTGTTGTAATAGTATTTTAGTGATTTTTTATAGTATTTTTCATTAGGATCGGACGCGCGACGCGTAATTTAAGGCCGAATGATTTACGAGACAGATACATAATTAGGAATTAAATATTCTTGTTTTAATGCGGTCTTGTTTTACACACACATTAAAATCAGTCATATGTTATTATTTTATAAATTTATAAATGGAAAATGTGAATTGAAATTATGTTATTTACAATTATTATTTTTAACGTGGGTGGTGTAAGTGTATTAGCCAATTGATTCACTCGAGCTATTAGAAAATTCGGAAGTGGTTCTAAATATTTTTTTTTTTATATAATACCTAACATATCATTATTAAAATAATGTGGCTGAGGAGGATTTATTAATCATTTTTGCTAATTTATATCAATTAATCGTATGCTATATAACAATGTATTCTACAGCGTTCATGCTGCTAGTGAAAAAAAACTTGGAATGCACTATTAATGTTCACAGGTAGACTCAGTTGACTTTCTATTATGTTATGATATTATATAGGATAATAGACAAATTCCAACTTAGCCCACCTGCAAATGTAAAAACTGTAAATACCTACTGCAAAGTTTCCATGCTGGTCTGGGACAAAAGAACAAACCGGCCAAGTGCGAGTCGGACTCACGCACTAAGGGTCCCGTACGTTATATAAATATGAGTTTAAAATTATGAAACATATTTTTATTATATGATGTAAATCAATATGAATGCTTTTTTAGCTCTGTAAAAAATGCTTATAGCATTTTTTTTGCTATATTTTCATAGGAAAAATTGCGGAAAACATAATTTTTTTGTTACATCATATAATAAAAATATTTTTAGTAAAATTAAACTTATTAAAGAGTACCTCTGCGTGCGGGAGACCGCCTCGCACTTGGCCGATTTTTTTAATTAAACATAACTACCGAGGGACTATCCATAATAGCTAATTTCTACCATTCCTTATTATTACTTTATGTTCTTTTCTGTGGTCGCTTGACGGTGTCAATTATCAATTTCAAATCTTTTTCGTCAGAGGAAAAGACATCAACGACCTCGCCATTAGTATCGCATAATAGAATCTTCAAAGCGAGTCTAGACCCAAATCCAGGTCATCCGACCGCGGTTTCGGCCTGAGGTCACTCGTAATTAGGCACGTACAGACAATCAGAGCCATCCCTTCACTAAGCCTTGGTGAGTAACCAAATTGACGATGATTATGTGTGATTGTGGTGTGGGTGACTCACTGGGATTCACTTTGGGTGTGGACGAAAAATGAGTGTAAATTATGCCTTATCTGACCATAGAGCACGTTTTTAAATAGAACAAGATGGGTATCAGTCAACTACTTATGGCCATAGCTAGTTTCAACTGTCTCCCCGTGTGGAACATCTCTAACTACATACACCCTGGAGCTCAATTTATATGGCTATTTGAAAACACATACTTTTACATGTTATATTTTCATTATAAATTGATAAGGTAACGTACAGATTATTACGTTATGTCTATACTAATATTATAAAGACTGATTTGATTATTTGTTTGCATTGATGGGTTTAAAAACTACTTCACCGTTTTAAAAAAATCTTTCACCATTAGAATCCTACATTATTCCTGATGAACATAGGCTATAGAATAATATACTATATTTACCCGTGTGAAGCCGGGTCGGGACGCTAGTATAGACTACAACTGACTAGTACAAGACAAAGCTAGCAGTGGGTATAATATTTATTCATTTGAGATGGACTCTCCATTCGATATTCGACTGTTGACGAGAAAGATCGCTAAGTGAATAATTGTTAGAGAGAAAAGATAAGTATGAGTTTTTCTCTTAACGTATGAATTTTGTTCCATTGTTTTCATCAAATTTTAGCAGTCGGATACACCGACCTATGTTTCAAGTGATTTAATCCTAACTAAATTAGATAAGATAATTTTCAACATTTATTTTTGTTTAAAAAAAAATCTATAATGTCATTGGGTTGAACTCACGTTGTTAAAGTTTTTATATTTTAGATTATCGTAGAATTTTGTTTTGTTAGTTTGGGATTAAATCAAAGAATCGAATAATGTGATAAAATAGCTTTATTTATATCAACTTTAGATAACTTACTCCTACAATATACTGGACGGTATGTATTATCGAAATATATTTTAGTGTGTGTAATTTGTAACACAACAAACGCAACAAAATTGTTTACAATATTCTTATTCTAACTGATTAGTTTTACATTAATATAAAATATTTACATCATAAAAAGGACAATGGAAAATAAGCTAATTTTAAAATATAAATAGTAATGGGAAATGTATTAGCGAAAGATACATGTTAATAGAACCAAAGAATAAGTTAACAAAATAAATGAATCTAATAATAAAAGAATCTATGTACAATAATTTACTATCAACAAATCAAATCTGCTCTTTGCCTCAACAACTCCAGTCTTAACTCGTGTTCTCTTGCAGCCATCCTCAACGCTGCTATACTTGAGGTCCTCACGTCATCGATTTGAGGAGGTAAAGTCTCACTGCCAGGGGAAATAGGTGGCGAAATAGACGGGGCAGGGGACTGAGAGGTCTCGGGCGAGAGTCGAGATTGCTCTGGCGAAAGCCGCGGAGGCTCGGGTGCGGTCAGATTGGCGAACAGAGAGTGAAAGTGAGCGGGCGATGTAGCGTACAGCGGAGCGCCGAATAGATGCGGGCGCGACAGCGGTGGGAGGTATTGAGCTCCGAACAATGGTGCGTTGGCATACCTGCGAAAAAAAGAAACAGTTACAAAAATATTGTCATAAGGATATACTTGTTACACTATTCTTCATCATCATCATTTCAGCTGTAAATATCTACTGCTAGACAAAGGCATCTCCCAAGGATTTTTCGTTCCATGGGAGAATATTGCCATACTCTCCACGCTTGGCAAACGGGTTGGTGAGTATACCTCTTATGGAGGTTAATAATGGAACATAGATAATTTTTATACCAGACGTCTCCCATGAGGCGAGCATAATCAAACCAAGTGTTCGAAAAATATATATTCGAATATCGTTTCAGGAATACAAGGATTAAAAACATTATGTGTCTTATATATGGTGTAAATGTACGGTATGCTGATCAATATTCCATAACAACTTTTCTATTAGTACCACTGATGAGCAGCACTTAAAAACTCTTTTACTCACCGGAATGATGCTAAAGCGTTATCAAACGGCTTCCTCAAGCTGAAGCCTAGCTGCGACAACGGATGCGGCGGAGCGGGTAGCGTCGCTGATGTCGGCAGTGGTTGTCCGCTGCTCAGGTATCCGCTGTACGGATGTGCGTGTGGCCCCACCTTTTCTTGCTTACGCCATTTTGCCCGGCGATTTTGGAACCATACCTTTTGACAAAAGAAAAAAGAATTGAAATGTTGTTCAGGAAACGATGCCAGTAAGGTTAAAAATGCATTCAAGCTGCATGGATATTGATTTTTAAGAACTCCTAGATATTTTTCGGTATCTCTTATTGCTGATTACCTTAAACGATGATTGTCAGTCTGTTTTTTTATAACATTCAAAGTATTATAGTCAAAATATGGAGCTTGACTAGTTTTGTTTAATTATTTCTAAATACCTGATAGTATTCATTATTTAACCATGTCTGTTCATCATATTGGTATATTTTTTTAATTCTTATAATAATACTAGCAGCGCCCGCGTCTTCGTTCATCGTCATTTTATGTTATGTTTGTATGGGGGCCACGTCTTATCATGACAGAAGAAAAAAATAAGTAGCCTATCCTGTGTCCTGTACTTCTAAATGTATATCTACCTAGTTTCATAAAATTCAGTTAATTCGTTTAAGAGTTATGGATGAACATACATACATATTCATGGTGAAATTTTTAATCGTTTTGGACCCTTAAAGGGGTGACTCAGACCATCAAAATGAACAACTTTTCCTATGGGAACAATGCTGGAAACTCAAAAAAAATTCGTCATTCCCATACAAACTGCCCGGGCGGCGGAACTCTTTTGTATGGAAATGTCGATTTTTTTGTGTTCCCAGCAGTGGTCCCATAGAAAAAGTTCTTCATATCGATGGTTTGAGTCACCCCTTTTAAGGGTCCAAAACGATCAAAATTTCGCCATGTATACATACATACAGAAAAAAATCTAAAAATCCTCAATTTAGTTTCAGTATAATTTATAGAGCTTAAAAACACGATATCTCTGAAAACAAAGTAACTTACTGCATGACCGACCCTTACAGATTTATTATTAATATTGGATGATGATGATTACTGAATAATGTTAGTTTTCACTATCACTACATAGTATAAAATAAAGCCGCTTCCCGCCGTCTTTCCGTCCCTATGTATCCTTAGATCTTTGAAACTAACGCAACAGATTTTGATGCGTTTTTTTTAATAGATAGAGTGATTCAAGAGGAAGGTTTATAATATGTATAATTTATCCAAAGCCGGGGCGTATCGCTTATTTACTAAATATTTTCTCCACACACTGTCATTGTTTAGTAAGTAAGTAATAATCCTAATCCTAAATATTATAAATGCGAAAGTGAGTTTGTTTGTTTGTACGCACGTTGTAACTACTGAACCGATCATCATGAAATTTTGCATACATGTTATCTAGGGTTCGAAGAAGGACATAGGATACATTTTATCCCGAGAAATCGACATTGACGCGGGCGGAGCCGCGGGCAAAAGCTAGTTTATCATAAAACACACCTAGGTTGAAATTAGTGTTTTGACTCTACAAATAAGCAACTTCAATTAATTAATAATTAATACAGCCTCCGTGGTCCAGTGGTTAAGGCGTTTGCCTGTTGACCCGGGGGTCGTGGGTTCGATTCCCACCGGAAGCATACTTTGTTTAGTTGTTTCCAGTTTGGTTAGGACATTGCAGGCTTGAATCACCTGATTGTCTGATAATTAAGATGATTCCGTGCTTCGGAAGGCACGTTAAGCCGGTGGTCCCGGCTGCCATCTGGTAGTCGTTAAAGGAACCACGTCAGAGGCCGAGAGGCGGTTCCGAAGAACTCTGACACCAGGGTGTGCATGGTCGATTGACCGTGACACCTACTCGAAATGATGATGATTAATTAATGACTTCCTAATATAGGCGTTTTAATGTGTTAATGAATGACATAATCCTAGCAGCATTCAATGGTGAGAAATGAATAATTCAAGTGGCATTTACCCTTTAATCCACTCAATAAACTAATGTCGCGTGATCGATCACTAATAACTTCCATATCTGCTGTAATTGACGGCTTTTGATAAATGTGAGGTCTTATGCAATTAATTAAAACTATTTTAAGAGCTAATACATACATAGGATCACGTCTTTTTCCCTTACAGGGTAGATAGAGGCTAGGTCTCTAAGACCTTATGGCCACATTTAGCATGTTGGAGGGCGTGTAGATGGAAAACGGAATCAAAATAGTGTTGGGTTGCTAGGCGCATCGCCTATCGACATGATGCCGCAGATTTTAGCCCAATCCCTCGATCGGCTTTTACGATCTGCGCGGGAAGAGAAGCAGCTGGCACATTCTATGTTTTCTCTTTTTTCCCAGACCAACATGGGCTAAAGATAGCAAATATCCTGTTTAAGGTAGTGTACATCCAGTTGTCGTCGGTAATATATGAGTTTATTTTGCCAAGATATACAATATGTTCTGTAATGCCCATTAACATTCTAAGCGTCGCCTTCAAGTCTTATATACCTAGGCTTTGTCTACCCCGTAAGGGAAAAAGACGTGAAAAAGATATATGTATGTATACAATATGTAAAGAAATCCATGTCCGGTCCTTGAAGAGGTGATTGAGCCCGTCGATATTGACAACTTTTCCTAATTGTTTTTCAAATAATATCATATTACTCTAAAACGCATATTATTATTATTTAATTACAGGTTATTAAATACTAAATTCCTTCATATCAACTTACAAATTAAACCACCCGTCAAGTGAATGCATACGCATCTTTAAACCACCCTTATTACATCGCAATAAAGTTCATTTAAGAATCACAGTTGTGCAAAATTATTCTCACATGGATAAAATTAACTAACGCGCAATTTGCAATTTCACTGTGGCTCGGGAATAAATGAAAACGTCCACTTACTTGGCCGACAATGATAAAGTATTCATTAAAGTAGTTAAACCAATACGGGAATGCTGGATCACAAAATAAAGATATTAGCAGAAGGATAACACGTGTGTATACTTAACTTTTTGTTACTTTTACTCTACGCTACAGACTACGAGTTGAACAAACTAGGTACACATAGCACTTGCTGAACTTACTATATGTGCAGGTATACATACATTCAAACCAGCTGGAGTGTTTTTTAAGTACTTTTTTGCGATCGGATGTTCCAATGTTTAACGTTATTACTGAGCGCAGCGTTCTGGTTCTGATTTTTTGATATGTATTGAAAATTCGGCCTATCGTAATGTACAGTATGTATCGGTCGACTGAAACTAACTGCTGAATACACAAAGGTTGCTAAAATAATTAATCTCTCCTTAACAGTTAATCAGTGCTCAAGTCATACACTTGAGCACTCGCGAAATCTGGCTTAAATGCCAGTAAAATAATTTTAAAGAGCCGATATAGCTTTGTAAAAGAAGTGCCTCCTTTGTCTGCCGAAGTCTCCAAATGAAGGCTTAATATCTGTAAGCAGAGATATCCAACAGCGTCTATCATCCCGCTGTCAGAGCATCTCCGCCCTGGTCATGATCTACCTTGGGCGACATGGAAGTCCCTAAACAGACTCCGGACTCAAGTCGGCCGAAGCAAGGAGAACATGAATAGGGGGCTGATATTTCCTGTCCATGTGGTGCTACTCTTCAGACCATGGCACACCTGTTGTCTTGCCCTGCGTGTCCTACCACCTACACACGCGAGGACCTATACCATTGCATAGGTCCTCGCGTGTATCCACTGATAACGCTGTGTCAGTGGCAGATTCTGGTTAAGACAAATTTGATTCGCCTGCGTCGACACGATAAGAAGAAGTAAAATAATAAAAAAAATCTTTGCTTCTGCGTTAATTATACCTAGCCTCTCAATATAGTGTCGCATCTGTAACTAACTAATGTATGCTGGACGCTCACATATGGAACCTTGCTTTGTAGGGTGACTATAATTTGACGTGTATTGACAGAAATTAATCGCTTTAATCGTAACGAGTACAACAGATTAATGATAAAATTATAACGTGTGCCTGTTCTTGCGCCTATTTGCAATTTTACTATTCTCAGAATAAGTTAATAAGTTTATGATATTTTATGTTAATTATATTTTAAAGAATCGTATATGCAGTGCGATTATTGTTTGATTGTTAGTTGTGCATAACGATTACAATAAAATATTGTAACATGAGGATAAAAACATAAGAATATACCGATATTTATAATAGATACATCAATATAAGTAAATAAATAAATAAATAAATATATACGGACAGATCACACAGATTGAGCTAGCCCCAAGATAAGTTCGAGACTTGTGTTATGGGATACTAACTCAACGATACTATATTTTTATAACAAATACATATATAGATAAACATCCCAGACCCAGGCCAATCTGAAAAAGATCATTTTCTGTCTTGACCTGGCCGGGGATCGAACCCGGGCACTCCGTATCGCAGGCTGGCGTGTTAACCACTTAAGTACCATACATCGGTAGAATTATTTTTATATATTCATATTAAAGTTTTCTTAGAGATGTTTCTGCTGACTTACTAACTCCGTAATTTATAGGCCATATTTGCCTATTTGATATTTTTATCTGCTAGGTATAACATTGTAAAGTTTTGATATCCATTCATACATTCGCATTTATAATTTTCGAAATATGATCTTTTCGGGCTAATAGCAAAATAAAAAGGTATTTGTGAAATTATTAGTGCAACTGCCTCTACCACCATAAGATGGAAGTAACTCCTTGAAACGTCAATTAAATACAATAAATAAAAGGTTCGTGTTAAATACCTTTAATATACATATTTATGTTAAAACATGAAAGTAAAAAAGAATAGATATTTATATTGAGTTTATTGTGGTAATACTTTTAAATTTTCAATGACGGAGCTTCACGCGTTATATATATGTTTATTTAAAGCGAAAATAACTTTTAATATCAAAACTAAACTAATTCAAAAGTGTGAATATATTCAAATATTACATTAAAGTACCGTTAATAGTGATCCATTGGAATGTGTTAATAGGGCGATTCCCACTGCGCGCGCCGCAGTAAGATGTCATGGCGCGCGTCCACGGGGGGCCTTAGTTGCGCGACTTTTTACTACCCGCTCGTTTATGGTAAGCCCTATTTTTATGCGATATTTTCTCTTTTAATTACAACCAAAAATAAAAAGGCCGTTGGCAAATTTTACTCATACCTTTCTTTGACAACCTTCGATACTAGAGTGGACTAGATTAAGCTAGGCAATATTAATTGGTTTTCAATGTGAATTAAAAAGTGGCATTTTAACAAAATCTGACTTCGGAACAGAAATGAGGGGACAAAAATCAATCATCTTATTTGCGTTTGCAAATTTTACTCAAAGGTACCTTTCTTTGACAACCTTCGATACTAGAGTGGACTAAATTAAGCTAGGCAATATTATTTGGTTTTCAATATGAATTAAAAAATTGCATTTAAAAAAATCTGACTTCAAAACAGAAATGAGGAGACAAAAATTAATCATCTTAATTGCGTTACATGATAGTCATGGAAACATAAAATTTTATACTTCAAGTTTTAGAGGCTTAGGTGTAGTTTAAATTAATATACTTAATTCTTACCTGTATTCTTGCTTCTGTTAAACCAATCTTGAGCGCAAGTTCCTCTCTGCAACAAAAAATCACATTATAAATTTTGTAATAATTTGTTTTAGTTATAAATAAATATATACGACAAATCACACAGATTGAGCTAGCCTCAAAGTTAGAGACTTGTGTTATGGGATACTAACTCAACGATACCATATTTTATAATGAATACATATATAGATAAACATCCAAGACCCAGGCCAATCTGAAAAATATCATTTTCCATCTTGACCTGACCGGGAATCGAACCCGAGCACCCTAGTGTCGCAGGCACGGAGCTCGCCAAAGAGAGAAAGAGAGAATAGTTTGACGAGAGAAAGAGAGAAGAGTAGACTTTAGTTAAATACATACTATCACGTCTTCCCTTGCGGGGTAGGAGGGTAGGGGTCTTTAAGCCACGTTTAGCACGTTGGTGGGCATTATGAATCATTGGAAATCGGAATAGTTTGCTAGCCGCATAGCCTACCAACATGAGACGTCAGATTTTTGCACATTCCCGGTTTTAATTGTGTTCTCAAATATTATATTTTGGTTTAAAAAGCTTTGCACAGGAATTAATCTTAGTTAATTATATTAATAGTATTACAATGCTCGGTTTAATATTAAAATCGAAAATATGTGATGAAAAAATTTCGCCACAGGTAGGATTTGAACCTAACAACCTAAGTGGTTGAGAGCATCGACGGGCTAGATTCAGATCAGAGGTTGTAGGTTCAAATCCTACCTGTGGCGAAATTTTTTCATCACATATTTTCGATTTTAAAATTAATCTTAGGTTCTTTGAATAATCTCGTGATTCATGCTCACCCTAATTGCCTAGGGCGTCAAGACCTCTTCAGAACGAATTCTCTAGCCTATTTAGTTATTTATTACTGCACATTTTTTTTTTATTATATAGGGCGGCAAACGAGCAAGCGGGTCACCTGATTGTAAGTGATCACCGCTGCCCATGGACAACTGCAATGGGTGTGACAGGTGCGTTATCGGCCTTTTAAGGAGTTGGGCAAGGGAATGCGGATGGGAGGAAGAAGGATGGGCCTCTGGCTCTCTCACTCACCGAACGAAGCATAGAAGCGGTAAAGCTTCTACTCCGACGTTGATTTTCTGTAAGATTGTGGTACTTCCCCGGACGAGCCGGCCCATTCATGCTACTAGCAATTCATTAGCGTGACTCTACCACGACTGACATATGCATAAGTACCAACGAATTTATCTCTAACGGGGTAGCCAGACGTTTGAGTAGAAGCTTTACCGCTTCTATGCTTCGTTTGGTGAGTGAGAGAGCCGGAGGCCCGTCCTTCCTCCTCCCCTCCCCATTTCCTTCCCTCAACTCCTTGAAAGGCCGACAACGCTCCTGTTACACCTTGGTGTTGCAGTTGTCTATAGGCAGCGCTGATCTCGTACCATCAGGTGACTCGCTTGCACGTTTTCCGTCCTATAATATAATAATGAAAAAATACTATACATTACATACCTAGTGAAAACATCAGGGTAGTGCGTCCTCCCGAATGATTTCTCGAGCTCGTCCAGTTGGTAACTCGTGAAGGTAGTGCGATACCGCCTCTGCTTTCTTCTAGGGATATCCTCATCATCCATGCTGCCGGACCCTGGGTGCTCGGGGTCCATGGGTGGCAGGTCCGGGGTGGAAGATGAACCGGGTTCAGAAACTCCCATGTTATTATATGTCTGTAACAATAAAGATAGATTTTTTACTACTTTTACATTACTTATAGAGGTCTTACAACATTAAACAATTAAGTTATCATATCATCACTACATAGTCTTAAACAAAGTCGCTTCCGACTGTCTGTCCCTATGTATGCTTAGATAATTAATAATACTAGCACTTGTTATTTTTTTTTATTTAGTATTGAATTAGTTGGTAGATATATGTGTGCAATTCTGTATAATGGAAAATTATTAACAATATGTACCCACTTGTTTGTTCTTTGTAAAGCAATAAATATTGTGTTTATATCAATGAACTTAATCATTCTACACATTATATTGTAAATTACTTTATTTTTCAACATTACTTAAGCCTGGGGTAATCATTACTTACGTCATATTAACATTTCCAATAAGTATCTTAGTTACAAAGAATATTTTTTAACATAAACAATAAATAAATTATAAGCTACGATGTAATGTTACGCCCTTTGGCAATCATCCGTCCGTTGCTATTTAGTTTCTATTGTATCTTTATCTTATATCTTAACTGACTGAACGCAATTTTGTAAAGGGCTAAGTACTGGTTATTAGACATTATGATGTCAGTTGTAAGATGATTAAAAAAGACTTGAATGTATTATTTTTTGTAGCTTTTTAAACTTTCACAGTTACCAACATTAGCATTATGCTAGCATTATTTTTTCTCTATGATTAGCTAGTAGATTTATATCTACTATCGCTATTATTCGCGAGCGAGAATTTTTACGTAGACAAATGGCAATGAATTTATAATACAGAATAAAAGTTTAATAAAAAAAATTGGTAGCCTGTAAAGTGAGGTTACGTACAATAATTTTACGTGATAACGGTGGAAGAGAGATAGATGCGTCAAAAGCCGAACGCTTAGGCCGATCGTGCCTCTCTATCGCTTGCACACGGACCGTGACACTTTCTCGTGCGTGCAGCCGGCGTTCAATTATAAGACGTTATCACGTCATAATCTTTTTGAACCGCTTGTGACGAAATTTAAACGGGACCAACTTGAAAGCATACCCTAACAAACTATTTTTTTTTATCGGTTCGTAATTGACGGATTTCTGAGGTAAAAAACATTAAAAAATACAACTGAATTGATGACGTACTCCTTTTTTTGAAGTCGGTTAAAAAAGCTGCCAAAGACGCTTTGTCTAACACGATTTGAGAGTCCATGAATATGCCGAAACGCATGCAGTGCATTTTTGAACGGGCGTAGCGCGTAAGTCGAAAACGAATATTTTTGAAATAATAAAAGACGCTCGTCTTGTGAAGTAGCGCTTTCAAAAATTGAACCCCTATGTAATTAAGTGACTTGCCAGTAAGCATTTAAGTTAGACACGCTAACTTAGTTTTTCTTTCCCCCCCTTTTCTACTTAGTTTTCGCATTAGATGGTTACATAATACGCACGCTACGGTTGCGAAACTTATATTTCTTATATCTAAATAAATATATAGGGACAAATCACACAGATTGAGCTAGCGCTTAAGTAAGTTCGAGAGTTGTGTCAGGGGATACTAACGCAACGATACTATATTTTATAACAAATACATATATATACATCCAAGAGCCAGGCCAATCTGAAAAAGATCATATTCCATCTTGACCAGGCCGGGAATCGAACCCGGGCACTCTCGTGTCGCAGGCTGGCGTATTAGCCACTGCGCCACGGACCTTGCCCGCTCGGTTTAAAAATATTGCAATGATTATATCCACACGTTGTACTTCATTAGTTTTTCAAAAAACGTTGGTAAGTAATACGCGAAGTTTACAATACCCGTAATATTGTATTTACCACATCGTTGCATTAGTATCTAAATTACGATGTAATTACTATTGCCCGGGCAGCCATTACGAGTGTAATTATATTGATGTACTATGCAAAATTATTACAGTGCTAGCACCTGCTCGAGAAATGTTGAGAATGCGTCGAAAAATATTAAATACGAGAGAAAGCTTTTAGAACTTTACTACATAAGATATATGTAGTAGTTCCCGCGCAGACCGTAGAAGGTCGAAGGCCGGTCAAGGAAATGGACAAAAATCTAAAGAATCATGGAGAATAGGATATGCGAATCCCAACACTATTTGGATTCCGTTTTTCACCTTTACGCTCACCAATATGCTAAACATCGCCTGTTGGTCTTATGACTTTGTCCACCCCGTAATGGATAAAGACGTAATAATATGTATGTATGTATGTAGTAAAGGATACCTGACATCACGGAAGAATGTAGAAAAATATTTGCCAATAATAATTTTCTAACACAGGTAATTATTATGAAATCCAAATTTATTACCGACTGCTAATCGTATCAGTTGTATAATAAAGGTATGGTAAATATTTTTTGAAATTGACTTTAAATAAGTACTTTTTATCAGATACCACGCTTGATCCGTTTATCGATTTTTTTATCTATCCCAGGACACTTGGCCAAGCCAAGAGAAAATCTTAGAATTCCTTTGACATTGGACACAGAAATCCAACGCGTCGTTTCGAGGAGACGAGGTTAGATAGAAGATATTTTCCCGTATTATGCAAAATTTATTAGCAATAAAAAAATTGTATTTAAATCTCTGCAGATATTTTGCATTCTTTGCCAGTTAATAAAGTGAAGAACAAAAGTAATCCTATGAAATCCGCCGACAAATAAAACCGATTGTTCCACAAGCAATGAAATAACAATACGATTAAATTAATATGTTTATTTATTATTAACCGATTAAAAAACTTCGTACATAAAATAAAAAGGCACAAATTTAATTTCAATTATAATCTTGGACAACGCAAGTTTCTTGAAACGAAAATATAACAGTGATCGTATAATACACTACAACAATTATTTACGACCATTTTAATTTTCATTCTGTTATTAGATATTAATATCCAGTATGAATTATATGGAAAATAATTAAAGATAATGAAAAAGTTAAATTTAATTACCTAAGGGAATGAAGCCGCGGGAGGTTTTTATATAAAAAGAGAGTTTTAATTTTTTATAGGTTTAATTCAGCTTAGTTTCGTTCCGCAGTGCTGATTTTAAGATCTTCAGCCGTATAAAAGTAATAATCAAGTTGTATGAATTGAGCTATAAAATATACAGATAAATGTACGAACAGGTTTGCAAGTGTGTGAAATTTTCTGTATTCTTAAATCAGTCCATTGCTACAAACGGTTAGTTGGCCTGCTCTCCGTACTAATACGTAATAACGTTATTACTAATAAGGCAATAAATTTAAGCCTGTTACAACTTCTATAGAAGTCTTAGTCCGCCAGTTAAATAATCTAAAATATTGGACACGTATTCTTTCTTTTGTTAAGGCGCTGTGCATCACAAGAATACCGTAAAACGTCTATTTTTTCGTCGCGCAGTTAGCCTTATTTTCCATGAAATACAAGCAAAAAAAAAATTTTAAGTACAGTTTAAAGATCAAAATAAATGGATACATCAAAATATTTTCAAAAAGTAATTAAAATCCAGTAAAATAAAATAGCAAAAATGCTATACCCAGAAAAAGTTTAATATACGAATTACTTGATATTTTCAGCGACAACTACCAATTTTTTTACGACTATAAAAAGTATAACTAAATGAGCCAGATAGATACCTAAAAAAATACAATATTTGGCTATAATTATTGAATTATTAAATTAAAAGTGAAAATTAACACGGAAATGGCCGACACGGGTTTGAAATGAGACTAGGGACAGGCCAAACGGTATCGCCACTTTCAACCGCTACAAAGGGTTAAGGGATACAGCGCCTTAATCAAACAATTAGTGATAAAGATAAAGCGCGTCAAATTTCATGAGTGGGGGCTCGTGACGTCATAGTTCGGTAAAAAGTGTGGCGGATTGTGACGTCACACGGAATTTTGACGGACTGTATCTTTGACATTTCTTGTTTTATTTACACAAGAAAAATACGTGTCCAATATTTTTTTGATTATCTGACTGACAGACTTATATTTTTTTAGGAAACTATACATAATAAATAAATAGAGACATATCACACAAATTGAGCTAGCCCCGCAGTAAGTTGTGAACTTGTGTCGTAGGATACTAACTCAACGATACTATATTTAATAATAGATAGTTATATAGATAAATATCCAAGACCCAGGTCAACTAGCCTATTGCAATTTTCGCACCGCGGTTCGAACCGCTCGCAGTGCGAAATAATCAAATGACTATGGACCTGAGGGATGCACACAGACGCAATCGTGGGCAAAGATTCTTGGCTTCCTATGTCCCCCCGTCGGGACAAAGGGCAGATACAAGTTGGCGCCATCTGGTTCTATCCGAAGCAGCGTTCTTAGTTTCGCTCCAGGTGTAACCCAGCTTCTTTGCCTCATCTATGACAGAGCGGCGCCACGTTTGTTTTGGGCGCCTTCGCTTTCGCTTGCTCTGCGGATTCCAGTCCAGAGCTCTTCGGGGGATATGGTCATGAGGGCGGCGCAGGGTATGCCCGATCCAACGCCACTTTCGCCGCCGGATCTGGACGTCTATCTGTTATATAATAGTCTCCACAGATCAAACCACAGGGCAAAAAACTAACTGTGATTGATTATTTAATTCAGATCAAAAAATATAGGTTAATTTTCCTCCCTTAAATATTTATTAATCGATCAGCTGGAACAATTTTTTTTGTTTCATATTATTCTAATGGATTTGTTTCAATATTGCCAGGGTTTCAAAATCAACTGTGTAGTTTTAATGATCCTATAAGAGTATTATTTTACAACTCTGTACACTCCGAGATCTTGTACACGGATAAACTTTATTGTCTATAGTTCTTTATTATGTCTATAATACTGCTAATGCGAATCTCACGACTGCATTGTAATTAGCTTAAAATGTTGGCACTACATACGTTCCCGAGCAAAAGCAATGGTTATTCCCAGCAGTAAACATCAAGTACTATGTAAATGGAAGGAAAAAGCTAGGATTGATTAGGGTCCCGTACCTCAAAGAGCAAAAAGAACCATTTGATTACTAGCTGTCCCTCAGTCTATACGCCTGTCCATTTGTCTCATCAACAAATAGGAGATATGAATAATCAAACGTTAGCGTAAACTCAATAAAAAGATGACATATTTTGTACGCTCGTAAGGAATCAAAATCTACGAAGACCATTAATAAAAATGCAAAAATATCCTATATATATGAATGTAATATAAAGGGTAGATAAAATTCTCAGCCAAAAGAATGAAAGTACATTAATTAGGTACAATTCAATGACATATGGTGCCTGATTGGTTATCGTGATAACATTTTTGAGAAAAAAGGATTTCCTAATAGATATTCTGATTCAAAATTAACTTAAATGAACCAAACTTGAAGCAATAAATCTATGAAGGATTTTAGCTTATTTTCGTATGTACATTCCATAGATTTACAATATAATCACAATATCCTCTACCTTGGCTCAATTTCGCTGGAAAAATAGCAAGAAGGAAGATCTTATAGTACAAACAAAACAAAAAAGAAGAGCGAATATTAAGAAAAACTGTTTATTCATAGTAACATCACAAAAAATATTTTTTATAAGAACCCGCGATGCGTGATTCCGACTCACCCTTGACTAGTTTTTTTAGATATTAATAGTGCTTTCTCACGATTTCTAAGACGCGACTTGTGCGGTTATTTGATTACTTTTAATACGTACATTATAAATTAACGTTGACTTTACGAAGGTAATTTACGCAAATTATCATCCTTTAATTTAGTTTTATAGTCTATAGTTAATTTTATTCATAATAATAAAATTTATTATGCTTATGACTATTTACTTTTTTCCATAAAACTTTCATAGCCAATATGTTCTTGATAGGATTATTAAACCTGTATCATTTTATTATATAATATGTTTACAGACAAGGACAATACTAACGTTTAGACTTTAGACTAATGCCATATAATTTTTTTGTTCGAGCAATCATCATCAGGTCCTTTTTAGTCTCCACTACTGGAACACGACCCTGTCTGTACTACTAGAGCCATACCTGGCCAGAGCAGAGGACTTGGCCTACACTCTCCACCCTGGCCAGACGGGTTGGTGAGGTCTCACAGATGTTTATAAGCTTTGTTTAGCTTGTATTTCCTAAGTCGCCTTCTACAACATCCACGGGAAGACTTGGAGTGGTCCTATTCTACTCTGCCGGATACCACACGGCTATTGTTCGAGCAATAACATTTTGTAATGGATGAACTAAACAACGATCCGAAATATAGGTCTGCTTTATTTCTCGAGTGTGTTAATACCCAACGCTGGTGACATATTTTTCAACCTGCCTAACGTGACTGCAATCTCTTTTTAATTATTAAAGTCAAAACAAAGTAACAAATCTATGTATGATTTACCCAGATGTTTCTGGAAATATTACGCGCTCCCAAGGGATATTTATAAAAGTAATCGAAATTAAGCCGTAGTTTCATCTAAGATGAAAGAAATTACATTGATTTTACGTCTTAAACCGATCAGCGCAATAAAAAAACCTCAGCACGGGCGGATCCATAGCTTTCACATGGGGGACGGGAGATCCGTTGTACAAGGATATCCGTGCGTACGAAACCCAACGAAACCCTGGAGAGGTGAGGGCAAAAGTCTCTACAGGTTGAAAGCAAATAGCACAAAGGGTTTATAAGAGCGATCACCTCGGCTTTGAAGAATATAGCAATGTTTCGTAGTACAATAACACTCATGTCTTGCCTACAGGGAACCTGCCCCCCAAATCCCTCCTTATATACGTCCATAAAAGACACTAACCTTTACAGATTAATACACACAGCAACTGCCATTTTATTTTAACTGCAGATTGAACTGCGTGGCAACAAGATAATTTACCCAGTAAAAGTACTAATTACATTTTCAGAGTTAATTATACGCCAAATTAGTTTTAGAACTTAGTTAACTAATAAATTGCTAGTATGGGGCCTAATTAACAAACCTAATTTGTTCTTTGTACTTATTGTTGTAATGATCTGGGATTTTATTATATAACGGTAACTGGATATTACTGTTTGAACCAGGGATATCCTATAAAAGGAATATCTTTCAACGTATCTGAAAACTGATGTATTTTATTTCATTTAATCGTATATCGATATACAAATGCAGATTAAAATGTCATATTGTTAACGTCATTTAAAATGCTAGACAATTTTGGAATAAGCGAGTGTGATATTTTTTCCTTTTCTAGCAATAAAATAAATAAACATCCTATGATGTATTTGGTCAGGAATCGGTAGGAATCTATATTCCTACCGATTCCTGACCAAATACACACATACATATTATTACGTCTTTATCCCTTACGGAGTAGACCACGGAATTTAAAAGTAGACCACAGAGCGACAAAGACATTAGAAATGGCAAGGGGGCGTGGCACGCGCGCCGACAATGCGCTCGATCAGCTCACTTGAATCACCCAAGTAGTTTGTCCCGCGATCGTCAAAGGAACAATAGGGAGATTTTGTGTGAAAAAAAAAAACAAAAAATGCCGACGTGTGCTATTCTAACGTGTAAAGTGAGAAGTCCTAGTGCAACTACTCAACGGTAAATCAAAAAACGTAATGTTGTATTGCGTTAGTAGTATGCTTGAAATGAGGCGACACTGGTTTTCATAGAAATCACGCGAGATAGGTTTTCATAGAAATCACGCGAGATAACACTTCTAATGTGTTTATTGTTCAGTGGGGTAGACAAAGCTTAAAGTCATAAGACTGAAAGGCTACGTTTAGGGTGTTGGTGGTCGTAGAGGTTAAAAACAGAATCAAAACAGTAATGGGTTGCTAGCCGCATCGCCTATTGTCATGATTCTTTAGATTTTCGACCCTCCCTTGACCGACTTCTACGGTCTGCGCGGTAAGAGAAGCAACTGGCACATTCTACATTTTTTCTTTTCTCCCAGACTAGCATGAAAGACTGACCAAATGCAAGATCACAAATTAATTTGTTAAGTCATGCTATTCCTTCATCATCCTCGTACGAGTTCACATCATCATTTCGAGTAGGTGACACGGTCAATCGACCATGCACACCCTGGTGTCAGAGTTCTTCGGAACCGCCTCTCGGCCTCTGACGTGGTTCCTTTAACGACTACCAGATGGCAGCCGGGACCACCGGCTTAACGTGCCTTCCGAAGCACGGAATCATCTTAATTATCAGACAATCAGGTGATTCAAGCCTGCAATGTCCTAACCAAACTGGAAACAACTAAACAAAGTATGGTGGGAATCGAACCCACGACCCCCGGGTGAAAAGGCAAACGCCTTAACCACTGGACCACGGAGGCTGCTCGTACGAGTTAACAATATTGCTTAAGTACACTCGACGTTGCTTACCGCTCGACTATCAAACTCTGTATTATTGCTATTCCAATATCATAATCTGATTCCTAATTTACTGTTCTCAGTTCAGCTGTGCGTCATGTTCGATAGGTACCTATGAGGCGTGACGCCACCTGCGCGCGCGCATCTGCTGTCTGTGAAAACCACGCTTAACGCACTTTCTACTAATTATCTCTCAAAGCCCTATTCCACAGGTTATTTTAAGCTTGTACATATACAGTACCTAGTTATTAAGTTATTTTAAAGCTACTCTAAGTCTTTACGGTGTAGGCAGAGCAAGTAAATGAACACACATTCGGATGATAATTGAAAAAACCCGGCCAAGTGGAAGTCGAATTCGCGCACCAAGGGTTCCGTACCATACCATCCTTACTAATATTATAAATGCGAAAGTGATTTTGTTTGTTTGTTTGTTACGCTTTCACGCCGTAATTACTGAACCGATCATCATGAAATTTTGCATACAAGTTCTCTGAAATACGAAGAAAGACATAGGCTGCCTTTTATCCCGGGAAAAAGTACTATTCCCGAGGGATTGACATTGACGCGGGCGGAGCTGCGGGCGAAAGCTAGTTATCTATAAAAACGGCAAAAAAATCATGTATGTTGTATGGGACCCCTACTTGAATATTAATTTTATTAAAATATTTTTAAAGTGAATACATAACTAAACATTCTGTGAATATTTAAAGCGTCTACCTGTTGTCGTTATTAATATCGTGCAAAAAAATCACGTTTGTTGTATAGGGTTATATAAATATTTATTTTATGCTGTTTTTAGTAATGGTTGATATAGCGACATCAAAAATACATCATCTGTGAAAATTTTAACCGTCTAGCAATCACGGTTCATGTGATACAGCCTGGTAACAAACGGACGGACAGACAGAGAGACAGACGGACAGCGGAGCCATATGAATAGGTTCCCGTTTTTACTCTTTGAGTACGGAACCCTAAAAAGTACTCGGTTCACAGTAGTTGCGAGTATTGTCGTAATCACGTCTTTATCCTTTCAGGAGTATACAGAGCCTGTGGAATAAGACCTGATACAGCACAATGATGATTCCGTTTTCAACCTATAAGCATTTGGGCAATAACGGAATCAAGATAGCGCTGGCTTGCTAGCCGCACCGCCTTTTACGATAGCAATAATTATTAGCATTCTTTGATTGGCTTGTATTGTCTTTGCAGAAACATGGCATCTGATTGCTAAATGATGGGACTTTTATTACCTAATTATGTATATAAACGTGACATAGCACGAACCTTTTTATTATTTGTTTCTTACCAGTAAGTAGTATATGTAGATAGCTTTTTTTTACCTACCCAAAATCACAACTTCTTAGAAGAAAATTATCTGTTAACTATAACTTTACTGGTATTATTTTCAATCTCAATATATCAACTGCTGTTACCCGCGACTTTGTCCGCAGCAATTTCTGTTATTATGATAAATTCGATATTTTCATAGATTTAAAAAAAAAAAACGAAGTTTTTTTATTAGCATATATGAATAATTTTCCCCCGTTTTCAAAACATTTTTCATTGATGCTTCGCTCCTATTGGTCGTAGCGTGATGTTTTATAGCTTAAAGCCTTCCTCAATAAATGGACTATCCAACACAAAAAGAATTTTCCAATTTGAACTAGTAGTTCCTGAGATTAGCGCGTTCAAACAAATTAACTCTTCAGCTTTATAATATTAGTATATTAGTATAGATGAATAAAAACACCACGCTACTTTTTTTTCTGTCCATAGCCGTAAATTATATTATGCACAGTGACATGAACTTTAAACTTGCCAATATGAATACCTGATACATCGCGGACTGTCCATTAATTGACAACTATTTATGAGCCCCAACATCAGGGGTTGAATGCTGTACAGTCAAAGACATTGGTTATTCCAATAGATACATACTCATAGGATATTCAAATCACCTACGATTCAAATTCTTCCATGGCTGAGAAAAAATTAAAACCTCAGAAAGTTGCTTCTCCTTCGCCCAGGAGCATTTTTGAACTGGTAGAATCGATCCTTATGAAGCGACACTAAATTATTCACGTCAACAATATTTTGCTGTAAAAATAAATGTTAACGTTCACCGAATGATATGTAAAGTATCTTATTAAATACTATTTATCACGCACGTCTTTTTCCCATGCGGTATAGACAGTACTTACAGGCCTGCAAGACCTAAAAGCCACATTTAGCATGTTGGTGGGCGTGTAGGTGGCAAACGGAATCAAAATAGTGATGGGCTCTAGCCCCATCGTCTACTAACATGATTCCTCAGTTTATACAAAATCCCTCTATCGGCTTATACGATCTTCACGAGAAGAGATGCAGCTGGTACATTCTACATTTTTTTTCTTACACACCAGCATGGAAGATTATAAATAATACATTATATTTGAATTGAATTATTATTAGTATAACAAATTTAATAAGCTTTGAAATAAACTTCATTAAAGTAATTATGTTGCTGACTGTACAACGCTTAATCAAACGTTTGCATGTAAGTGCTATTCTTTCTTTTAATTCTTATACAAACAAAATTAACATCGTAATGGGACGCCATGCATCATTGTTAATTCCGTTTGTCGTTTGGAAATTAAATGCAACGGCTTACAAGTGGCTATATTTATTTACCCTCATATGTACAATTTTCCTCATGACATGTTTCTGAACAAAAACTTCATTGCATACATTTTATCTTATACCATTTAAACGAATAATTCTTGTATATTAATTTATATATTTATATGTATATAAATTTATTTCTATGTTCTCAAAAACGGCTCTAACGATTTCGCTGAAATTTGGTATAAGGGGGGTTTTTAAGTTTAAAAAATGTAGTTAGTGTTTGAGATAGTAATAACCAAGCGAATTTCAGTAAAACATAGATAAAACATAGAATAAAATAAAACATAGAAATGTAATCATTATAACATTTCTAAATACGTGTTAAAAGTCCTTTTTATATAAAAGTAATTAATATCTACTAGATGACCATATAATCATTTTATGAAAAAAATACATTTTGTTTATAATTGTAAGACGTATACAAGTAACATTTAAAAAAATATCCACCGCGACAATCAAACGAGTAAACTAATAAGTGAAAAAAATTGCCGTAAGTCGAACTTAATGTAGTAATTTCACAGTTTCACAGTTTAATTAACTTACTTCAACAAAAACTTTATTTACATAAGCAAATGTATAAAAGAAAAATCAAGAATAATTGAGAAGGAGAAATTCTACGAAATTGTCGTAGAAAAACCGAATTACCAAGCGGTCCCCCATTTCCAACGCAAATTGCAAAAACTCCACCAAATTAAATAAAGAGACCAAGAAGTGGTATTTCACGCTTCAGCGCTCTTACTGTGAATATTCGAAATTCAAATATTATCCATTGATTGGTTCCATCCAGCGGGTAATCGATACATTGTTAGACGAACTTTTTGCAGAGTTAGCGGTCCGGGTTCACTCGCCTCCTTAAAGGTTTTTGGCTATATTTTGCATAGCCTATAAGTTTTTTTCAGGAACGTCGTGATGAGAACCTTGATTTCAATTAAATTGATAAGTAATATGGCTAACTTCCATTTTAGAGTTCCGCAGGCGAATGGCAAAAAAGGAGCTAAAGGTTCCGCTTAGATTTGTCTGTTTGTCGTCATGTTTGTCCGTCTGTCCGTTACAGCCACTTTCATCTGAAACTACTAGGACTAAGGTAGTTAGTTGAAAAAAATAGCAAATTAGTTTATATAAAAATTTATATTAATTTTATTATGTTATTATTTAATGCATAGGATGAGATTAAAGAATCTCATGACACGAGCATTTATTTGCGCAAATATGTAGATGTTGAGAGAATTTTTTTTTAAATTTTATATAAGAGCCTTCTCATTGCCCCGGCTTAGATATAAAATCAGAATTTGATTTCCACGGTCAATAAATGGTGATAGATATACTATTGCATAGATGAGAGGATATTTGTTACTATTGTATTATAAATATATTGTATTATAAATAATGCGAACGAAGTCGCAGTTAAAAACGCGAGTATCTATATCACAGAGTCTATGACATAGACAAAAATAACAATCATATGAGACATTCAAACATCCTCCTTCATTTAGAGCTAGGCTCTTGTCCACAGAAATATATCAAGATAGAACGAGTATGCCAGGATTTTGCCTAGGAAATGCGCGTGTCAGTTTTTGCATAAGCCGCGCCCCCAATTTGACGTCATTACTATCGTAATAGTAATGTGACATGCACAGAAATAAATCGCGTCATATCAATAAACAGTTTTTACAGTTAAAATCCGTAGAATAAAGGATGTGTTCATGTCGGGACGTGCGCGCTGACTGATAAACGTTTAACGAATCATGCACGATTGTGCAAGATTGAGACACGCATGTACCGCCCACTTGTCTGTTCTATCTTGATATATTTCTGTGCTCTTGTCATTGTCATTATGTTGGAGGAAACGCACACTTCACACACAAGCCACACAATGTGCTGGTTGTCTAGTTATATTTTCTTTCATCGGAAGCATGTACTCGTAGTTGTCGATAAAAATTACCGTACTTGATTGATCTACACAATCAGAGTTACAGGTCAGACCAGGCGGGGTTTGAACCCAAGACCTTTCGTTTATAGGTCACACTTTTAGGCCACTAGCGCTCCAAAATACAAACATCAATTATTTCACTAATTAACAGCGATTGTTTCTTGTACTTTTATAAATCTCATTGCTATGAATAGAAAGTCAGACGGAGAAATAAAAACATGCGAATGCGGTAGAATAACAATGTCGAATAACTAATTATTCAATTACCAAGGCAAGACGGCACAACACTTGTATAGTCTTTCAATTAATTCCCATGCGATAAATAACGCCAAGATCGCAATAATTTAATGCATAGGTTCTCAAACTTTATTGTGCTGTGACTTTTGTGTCTCCTATAACCTTCATCCAAGTACTCGTAAACAAGCAGAACTATATGCAGATACCTGGGTGGAATAATCAAAATATTGTGTCCCTGTTTTCTGCTTAGATGTATTCGATATTGATTGATACGTACCTATCTACTTATGACACGCAGGAACAAATGTTTCCGTCTTGTACATCTTTAGATCCAACCACACTCTGCACTTACCGATGTTGGTAGGGTAATAGCCGTATTTTTATACTCCGTTCTGATTTCTGATTTGAGTAGAGTGACACTTTTCCGACCTCATCCTTACTAATATTATAAATGCGAAAGTGAGTTTGTTTGTTTGTTTATTTGTTTGTTTGTTTGTTTGTTTGTTTGTTTGTTTGTTTGTTTGTTTGTTTGTTTGTTTGTTTGTTTGTTTGTTTGTTTGTTTGTTTGTTTGTTTGTTTGTTTGTTTGTTTGTTTGTTTGTTTGTTTGTTTGTTTGTTACGCTTTCACGCCGTAACTACTGAAACGATCATCATAAAATTTTGCATACAAGTTCTCTGGAGTGCGGAGAAGGACATAGGCTACCTTTTATCCCGGGAAAAAGTACTATTCCCGAGGGATCGACATTGACGCGGGCGGAGCCGCAGCGAAAGCTAGTTAGGTATAAATAAGATATTGAGCCTGTTCCGACCACATTGGATATTGTTAATTCCCATAGTCGAGGATGGAAACAGACCACTTTGAGAACCACTGATAAATTGTAAGTTATTGAGTACCAGTGACGTAAAAAGGTGTAGTACTACCGTACCACGACAACCCTTTTGAAGTTTTGGTTATAAGTAATATATTCGACATTTTCATACAAAAGTAGCCGGCCGGGTATGAATGACATACAATTTGCCGGGCCGGTGGAACATGTTTTCAAGTCCCAGCATTGGACCCATAGGAAAAGTTGTTCATTTCAACGGGTTGAGTTGAGAGTTTAAGGGATAAAGGTGTTAAACCTATAACCCTGAAAATCGCCTTTCTGTACCCAAACCAACTTCTTCTTTTAGGCAAACTGACGGCCAATATCCAGTAATGGAGAGGCCATTACTGGATGTTGGCCGTCAGTTTCCCAAACCCCTCTCTACCCATTGCCAAAGGGAATAACTTTTCAACTGTAGTTATTCCAGCCCACTCCCTCATGGTTCTCAGCCAAGATTTTTGCGTCTTCGAACGCGTCTTTTGCCTTCGACTTTGCCCATCATTATAAGTTGAAGCAACAAACTACAATATTTTAGTAGCATTAAATTTTAAACTAGACGTAGCAACATTCACAAGAAATGATAATGCTCTTACTAATCTTCTTTAACTAGATAACACGAATCGCTATCGGCTGGCGCGCATGGCGACGGAATTAAAAAATTATAATAGGATTTACCTCGATACCCGTGGCGCCTGCCAGACCTCTTTTTTAAGTCTATGGCATAATTGCCATAATCTCTTGATTTGTATGTATTTATGTAGCATTATAATTAAGAGTCATGTTACTAACTTTGTTGTAACATACTTACACCAAAGTAAGTAACACAGTTAGAAAAATGATAAACTTAAAGTGCTCTTAGAATATGCATCATATTAATTATACTGATATTTATTTGACACCTATTCTTTTTTACACGACATTCGTAAAAAGGAGTGTTATTGTTTCATTTTTCATGTATACATAACATGTGTACCTATATACATATGCGAATTTCTTTATTCCTTTATGAGGATTAGAATGTAAATGTAAGAGGTATCATTGGAATACCTGTATCAATATAATATGGCTATAATTTTTGTGACGGGGCAGTTACTATTTTATGTATCTTTGATAAAATGTGTTAATTTAACTTATAACCTCAATAAGTAAATTTTGCGAATTTTGTGGCTATTATATCAAGGCTCATCAAAATTACTTCATAAACACCCATTCGTTCAGGTAAATACACGGGGGAAGGTTTGGGGGGCGCAGCCCCCGCGCTTGGAAAGCGAATAAATTGGTAGCCGTATCTTTTAATTGCTGACGGAACTTGGATAAGCTGATAATTTGAAATTAATAATAATTGGACACTATTACGTGTTGCTGAGAAACGAAAATCATCATAATAGGCAGAGCATTAGAGTCATTGAAAAATAATATTGGCGATCTTGGCACACGCGCATTAGATATTTGTTTGTTATTAAGACTTAAACCTGATTTATTATCTTTGATCAACTAAATATTTCTTTTGTTTTATCATAGAAGGTTATTGATTCATCATGAATTATTGATTTCACTATCAAATGCTTTCTAAACTAAACATAATTGTATCGCATTGACTATGTGAATAAATAATAATATCATCAACTAAACAAACGACCTTCCATTTTAATTTTACGCTTTATAAAACGGTAGTCTTCATTCACTGCCAGTAGCATCGTATGGAATAAATACTGCATTGAACATACATAATTTATAAATCCGCTTAATTTATCAATGCCACATTATGCTATCTAATAATCGTAAGACCAAAGACGCTAAATGCTGAAGATTCAAGAAAAAATGTTTTAGCCTTTTCTTATGTGTTTATCAATATTCGTATTGAAACTTCTGAACTATCTTTTCTAAAAATAGACACATCATTATGTATTTCTCCCAGGAAAGGTTCCTTTTGTGTCAACTTTGTCGTGTGTCAATGTTATATCAACTCATGGTCTCCCTATGTGTTCAACTTCGTTACAAATATTTAAATCATTTTTTTTAATGTACAATCATTTAAATTTATATCACTGTAGAATAATTCGTTTTTGTCGACAGCTTAGCCAACGCACACGACGCGTGTTCTTCTATGTTCATTTTCTTTTAGGACTCCTTGATAATATATATCATCTTCATCATTGTTTTTTCTTTATAATAATCGTGCAAAAATCACGCCAACTTGTTGTTTCTTTTTGACATGACGAATAGATAAACAAACACAATTTTACATTCATAATGTAAGGATACGTTGGGGCTCTCCGATTTGCACTGCGTTTATCGGCAGCTCTAAGAATTAGGGGATTAAAGGTTTTTGTCCATTAGGTGGGCTTAAGTGTTAATGGCGTTTCGGATTAGGCTCCCCGGCTTCAGATAAGGCCTGTAAGTGTTCGCTTCATCCGTCCTTTGACTGATGCTTTCTGTTGTTTGATAAACTTGACATTCTCAAATACCACTGTCTGACAATCGTCTAAATTCCGATTTGGGTATTTTATTTGGATTGTTCGTAAGTTAATAAGAGATTTGTGGTGGAGTCAAAGATTTTTTGGAATTGAATTAAGTATGTATCTAAGTATCAGCAGATAACTTTCTTCTTTCTTTAAGCCCTTGCTACGTGTTACCTTTAGTGTTATGATCTTTAATGCATTTCTCAAAAGGGACGATAATAAATAAGAAAATAATAGGGAAGCTGCTATTGTAAAATGACTACTAATTTCTTACTAAGCTCAGGACTCCAATTCCAACACTAATAGGTAATGTTATTTACACGCGCCTTGCCAATGCATAAAATGATTTGTATCATGTAACACAATCAGACAAATATCTCATGATTACAAATGTAAATTTACCAGCTCGATACCAACCATTTAACAATTATGAAGCTTAACGTAATATAATTAAGGGTGAAATTGAAATGACAAAAACAGCAGTCGAATCTAGATAGCCTGACTAATTATTCTTTTGTTCTAGTCAGATTAACGTTAAGCGGTTGCTTATTGAGATGGTTTTAATTGTTATTTTATGCACTTACGTTAATTTTATTTACAGCCGGCTGAACTCGTATGGTTCTTTTATTTCTTAGTTAATTTTAAATATGAAATATATCTGTCGAATAAAAAAAAAACCTTTAAGCAATACTTCTTGTTACTTATTTTTTGTAATGGAATTATCTTGTACCTTTTTATTTTTATTTACCAGAATAATTAAAGCGAAAATGTAAAGTAATGGAAACAAATATGGCCTTATAGGTCGCTTAATATAAGGACCATCATTAATAATATTATAAATAGATATCATATTATTAATCTCCGTAACATAATCTAATTTCATCTCTAAAATGAAAAGAAACAAAAACGATCGATTTAATATCAGCATATAAAAAATCATCAAGATAGATACAGCCGTATGGATGTAGATCAACTTTTCTATTGTAATCGCCGGTGGTAGCTCCGAAGACCGTGTAATGAGAAACTAGAATGTTAATTAAGATCTAATTAACTCTAATACAATCAACAATGATGGTCGCGTTCCAGAGGCATCCGCAAGTCATCGCGAGGGTTCAAATGCGGCCAATTTACAAAGAACCCTGACCTTCCTTGACTTACCTCCTTCCAAACCAATTTAATATAGCGACGCAATAATCAAAGGAGCTTTTTCAAATGGTTGCATTAATCGAATTGAGATCGGTAAACCCTTTAGTAAAAAATTGTTTAAAACTACTCTTTCCCAAAGCTATTGTGATGTGAGAACTCAATTTAGTGAACATTGTAGTGATATAGACGTGAGATCATCTGAAAGCGTAATAAAGATATCTTTCGTTCCTTCGTAATTATAAAACGCTCTAGAGACGGAAAAGCTAGATAATGACGGGGAAACAAATTGTATAACATATATTGCACTTCCTAATTACGTTGTAAGTAAGAATAGATATAAAGAAGCAATATGAAATACACATTTTGAGTATGCTAGTAGGTAAGCGAGTGCCTATTAAAATTGCTTCCGGAAATAATTTATCATTTTCGAAACTAAGACCTTTCACTGGTCGTAAAAAAATAATTAAGACAACGACTACTTTAACTACTGAAGAAATTAAAACTTAATAAGTTGCTGTTTTGAATAGATTTAGCAGTTTTTAATAAACATAGCAAAGTTAGGGATTGCACAGGAAACATAAGTTAAAGTTAATTCATCCAATACTTTTTGATTTGTTAATTGTAGCTTTGAAAGTGGCTTGATTTTGATTTTTATTTATTCTATTTTGTTTTTATTTATTATCTACATCTTTTAATGGTCAAAATGATTTAAACTAATATAAAAAGTAGTTTAACCCAACATCGCTAAGTATGATAAGACATAAATCGCTTGAGTGCGATTATAAGATAATTCTTAAAAGGATATTCGCTCATATTACCGTCGGTAAGCGTTCGTAATTTTAATCACTTTTCATCCATTATTCATGGCACGATACAAATGTGGATGTGATCTAGTTTATGCTTCCTTAATACTTCACATTCATTAATTAGCCTTATAAGCTCATACGCACCATAAATTTTGATATATTTAAAATGCTTTTATCATTATTTCGCTTTATTACTCATTTAGTGCACATCGTATTAGGCTACTATAACAATGTTTATTTCAGTGTGAACATTAATTAAATTGCCAATTTAGTAAATTTCTAATGCAATTTATTTCATCAGCTTTGCAATAAAACAATAAACATAACATTAAAATAAAATAAAAATAGTTGATCAAACACAAATTTTATAGAAGTCGAGAGTAAAATACGAACAAAACGCAATTCGTTTTTAGAGGCCCATAAAATCCAGATCAATAACATAAATACGCTATTGTTGTCCGTCCTTATAGCGTCTAACAACTTTTATAGAGCCCGAGATATGGAAATAACATTTAAAGCTGACCATAATACAAGCTATAAACAAAATTAACAACACAAGAACCCCCGCTGATTTCAATTTTGAACCTGACATCGGCCCTAATTCAATAAAGCAATAAAATTCACCTAATTATGCAAATGCCTTTGAAATATCAGGCATTATGCCTTTTTTGACTGTAAAAAATATGATGGGAGCCGTCAAATGAGCTTGTAGGCTATGATTAATGGAAACCGGCCTGCAGGTTATCAAAATAATATCGTTATTTTAATAGTTAATTGTTGTATATAATTAGGCAGACGGCAGGAGGCATCATAGGGAGCGACTTATGAAAATGTAACAGTTTGCTAGGTTATTAAGTTGTTAATATTATATTGACTTTAAATATTAGCCAAATGTATATATTATTATAATTTCTTTACATCGTAAAATAAATTAGATTTTAATCATTTAATGTAAACAATTAACATTTTTGTTAAATGTTAGACAGCTTAAAAATTAAAACTAACTTTTTAAATCACTTTCAACCATGAAAAATATTATTTTTTAATTATATCAAGTTCCGAATTTAAAATGATAAACTTCTTTTCTTAGTTTATATTCCAAAATTAAATTTTATTATTAAAACGTGAATAACAACGATAAAACAAATAATTACAAATTAAAACTAAAGAAATTAACAAAGAATAATAATTAATACTTACCCAATAAAAAGCTGCAATAACTCAAGTCCTCCGGGCACGATAAAACCGTAACGAGGAAACTGGCGCCTAACAACACTATCAACAATACCCGTGACGTACCACGACAACAAAGCAATAAACTGTGACACACCAACGCCTTCCAACAACTGTTGAGGAATAAATGACCGGAGCTCGCTCGCCCACGCACCGCTTGAAAAAGCACAACAAAAAACATAGCGGGCCGAGGCCACTCCCCTTGGGCACGCCCGGCCAATGATAGCGCGGTGATACGGCGATGTGGACGAGGGTGGGCCCGAATCACTTGATACGGGTCCCTACTTCGATACCACTAATTGACTTTATCAACAGACCGACATGCTGGACGAAGTCACGATATATGAGTTTGTCTGACGCGTCAAAAGCCTAACTGTGGCCCAATATAATTAAGTATGCCACGGGTTAATGGGCGATTTGGGCTAACGAGATATGATCCTACGTCAACGTTATCCTTTTAAGCACTTATGTCCAATTTTAATAAACATTCTTGTCCACTTACACGACATTACATGAATAATGAGCGTAGATTGTTTTTGGTTACAGATGATTAATTTATTGTAATTTCTGTACTGTAAAAGCGTGGCACGTCAGGAGGAAATAAAAAATATTGAAGTCAAGAATATCCTTCTGAAACTTTCAAATAACCAGTAGTGTTATCATTTGAACTTCGATTGCAAAAATAAGTTGTTAATGTTTCAAACACCATTTGTTATAATTAAATTCTGATATAATAATACCTATAGCATATTGAATTAAAAATATTTCTGACTGAGTTTTTTGACATTAGTGCCATCAGATTATTTCCAACCAGCCAGCGTGATTTCAATATTACGCAGTTTATTTAATGAAATAAGTTGCGTAATTAAATTCTTGTTATTAATCAAACATAATGCCCAAGCGTGTCATGGAAAGCCAGCCAGTAGGCCATCATCATCATCATTTCGTGTAGGTGAAACGATCAATCGTCCATGCACACCATGGTGTCAGAGTTCTTCGGAACCGCCTCTCGGTCTTTGACGTGGTTCGTTTGACGGCTACCACAGATGGCAGCCGGGACCCAACAGCTTGACGCGCCTTCCGAAGCTCCGTGCTGCATCATCTTCACTATCAGACAATCAAGTGATTCAAAGCCTGCATGTCTTAACCAAACTGAAAACAACTAAACAAAGCATGCTTCCCATGGGAATCGAACCGACGACCCTGGGTCTACAGGCAAAAAACTTAATCACAGGACCACGAAGGCAATTAATTAATTAATTATTAATTGATTCGATTAGGTATGATGAATGTGTAGAATACTCTAATACTCAGCAATTAATTTATTTTTCAGATGAATAAAAAATCGTAACCCATTAGTAAACTAAAGAACGTATTTCTTGAATAGAGGCCGTCAACACTTTTTCCAAAACAACAATATAAAAACTATTAAATAAGTTATACCTCTAGATATGTATTAATATAGGTGTTCGCGTTTACTGTTTTGTTTAATTATTAAAAAAATAAACAACGGTTTTTGCACTCCTGGAGTGCCGGCGGAAGTGAAAACTCCGCGCGGTAGAAAGAGAGGTTATTACTTCCTCTCCTACTCTGCGCCCGCGGTCTCAGGTCACATGTCCGTCTTACGAATTTTCGACCAGGTCACGTGTCCTGACGCGAGTTTAACATTTTTTGACCATCCCAAAAAGTGCACAACGCCGATAAAAAGTTTTCACTTTAAAAATAAATAAATCATCATCATCATCAGGTCTTTTTAGTCTCCACTACAGGAGCACGACCCTCTCTGTACTACTAGAGCCATACTTAGCCAGAGCAGCCAGAGGACTTGGCCTACACTCTCCACGCTGGCCGGACGGGTTGGAGAGGTCTCATAGATGTTCATAAGCTTTGTTTAGCTTGTATTGTATTTCCTAAGTCGCCTTCTACGACATCCACGGGAAGACTTGGAGTTGATTAAAAAAAAATCAATACATATCAATTAACATGAGGTTGGCAATGACTTGATTTTTTTATCTTCCACAGAACTGTATCCATTTGTTGGAGAGATGATGAGGAGTTGTCTATATTACACATCAAAACATTTTTTTATGGACATGCAAGTTATGATCTTATTATAAATAAATAAATAAATTGTTATCTACTAACGCTACAAAAACAAGTCACCTCTCTATACAGCGTGATTTTGAACCTTTAAGCTTAAAATCCTTATTAAGAATCCCTGATTGCAAGAAAAAAAAATGTAAAAACGAATAGAAAATAGACTTCCAGAAAATCGCCCAGCTGATGAGCATCTTTTCATGGTAGGTTTATCACGCTGTATAAGTATAACCCATGGGTCTACAAATATTAATAAAATTCAATTTACAATGACTTTAATAAAGACAATGTATACTCAGTCTACATACCTAGTTTTTAAGATAAACTAAAATCGTAAGTTGACGTCGATTGGAGAAAATGCGCTGTGCAGTTTGTTGCCGCTTCTTCTGCACTCCGATTGGGAAGCGGCATTAAACTTAGCCATAAGTAAATTACTGACATCAATAATTCTCAGTTGAAAATATATGACAATTAATAAGAGTCCAAATGACTTATATTAAATAAACATTTTTGAATTTTAATCAAATTACTAATTTAATATATTATTAAAAAGTTAGTAGTAAAACAAGTTACTTGATAGCACTGTCACCTTAATCACTTACACACATAAAAACATACCATCTAAGAAATGTATAACGATAAATTCGTTAAAATATTTATTTGATAATACCGTACATCATCATTATGATATAGGTAGTTTTACGGTATACAGGTGAATAAAAAATATCAAAATTATAAAACGTACTAAGAAATGGCTCTTAAAAAGCTTATAAGTCTTCATTCTTATTAAAGCAAAGAAAATCTTAATTCCGAAACGCTAGTAGTTTGTACTCGTATTGTACCTTTTGAACAATAATGAATAATTTGAATAGAAAAGTATTTTTGTCGACTCTTTAATATATTCCTAAGGATTTTCAGTCCATAATACTCATTATAATATAGGAAAATACGTTATACCTACACGAAAATTTTGCTACAATACAATACAAACTAAAATACAGATTGAGCTGTTCAACAAATCACATAATGTAGACAGAGCTGACCCCACTGCCCGGCAGAAGTTATTATTTTAAATTATTTTAAAGATATATACATACTATCACGTCAAATCCACATTTAGCATGTCTCGACCTAGTTTCCCAATAAAAATTATTGAGTGTAAGTATGTATATAATGAATAGGTAATAACTACATACGTTCAAAAATTAAAATACCTACTATGTACTCATTTACCATTTTTAAGTTCAAAGGTCAAAGATTTAGACAAACTATTAATTTATTTGATTTCATTTTATTTGATACCAGCTGTTTTCTGCTTCTTTCTCCATGTAAATTAAATGCCTATTACCCGCTAACATTGTACTTTACTTAAGGTGAACATTGGATTTGAAATTAGCATCATGATATTGGCCAGTAATCCAGGTATAGATAATCTGTGATTAGTATTTCGTACCAAAGGTTTCGAGATTTAAAAGACTAATCTATTCATATTAATGTATTATCTTATTGTATACCTCTAGGAATGAGTCTTATAGTATGGATAATCAAGGTGTTAGTCATAGGTAGTATTTATCTTAGTGCAAAAATAAAAGGATAACAGAAAGAAGCCTTAAAAGTTAAATAAGTATGTATTTATGTTGCTTTCTGGCATGATATCTGAAGGAGCCTCAAAGTACAGATTTGTTTATAAGTAAGTATACTTAAAGTAGAGATTTGTTCATACTTAATTTTAAAGAATAGAGAAAAGAATACTATTGTTAGTTAAGGCGCTTAGACCACCGAAAAGCCCCACCCATTATTTTATTCTCTCACTCCTAAACCCGATTCAATCAAAAAAATATAAGTGTATTTCGGTAGTAAATTGCGTGTAGTATTTTTGGTATAACTTTTCATTGTGAATAAGATATTGTGTAGGAAATAGGAATACTATTAATTACCGCCAAGAAAAATTACACCAAGAATACGAAGCATGTTGCGGGTTTTTTTTTATGTGACTATGTAGCATCTCCAAGTGAGCTTTCGCTACTTCACCGGGCGTTTGAGGTGAGGGCAGAGTGTCTTCAGCATATATAGACAACATCACCAAAGTGCCCCCAGGGGAACTGACCTCGGCTTTGGGCGTTGCCTGTGTGCGCAAGGCTTGGAGAGACATCAAAATTTCATATTGCCTGATGGGCCACGTAAGCCTAAAGGGCCAATCTGAGAAGAAGGGCCAATCAGAGAGTGCTGCGGATACTTTACTGTAACATATTTATGTAATAAAACTTTGGTGAATAGTTTACTACCGAAGTATAGATTGAGATTTTTTTATTTATTTCGGGTTAAGGACAAAGAGAATAAAATGAAACGCTGGTTTAAGCCCTTTAAGAGCTTTATAAAAATATATTAAGTCGTAAATATTATTTACCTAATAAGTAACTTATTATTTTAGGTATATGGATTTATTTTTCCACGAAGTACCTTTCCCACAAATACTCAAGTTTCCGTAGAACAAACGTTAAAGTAGAACTTATTTGGTCAAAAAGTATATATTCTTTGGCCAAGATCATATAGCTAGTATGTCTTGTATGCATATTTCTGGTAAACGCAAGATTTGAATTTAGTAGAATACACAGTGTTTTAATTTTTTTATTCAATTATAAATTACATAGGTTATGGTTTTATAAGGAAGAACACATCAGAAATATACACGGTAAAATTTTGATCGTTGTAGACCCTTAAAGGGGTGATTTAGCCCGTCGATATGAACAACTTTTCATATGGCTAAGGCAGTTCCAAACAAAAAATTTCGGCCACTTAAACATGTCTGTGCACAAATCTTATGCACAGACAAGATAGAGAGAAAGGAATCTTGTGTGCAACATGATTCTATAAAAATGTTATACCTACCTACTTACATAAAACTTTGAATTCTACGTAATTCGTTTTTTGTGTGACTTTTGGGATATGATGCAATTTTTTCCCACTCTGGGTAAAGGTATCCCCATTGCTTTCCATATTTCTCTATTTTGTGCTACGTCTGACCATTTTAAATTCCTTTAATTCGTCACAACAACGTTACCAAGCCTGTATTAACAAAAACAAATTGAAGATAAAATATACCGTACATTTTACACTGCGAGAAATAGAATTTTTTGTTACAAACACAACCCAGTTTCTCAACAGATATTAAATTCTGTGATTACCTCAAACTACTAGCTTTCCCATACACATAAACATACAAAGTTACAACACAAATAAGACATCCATTTTGCCGTGGCTTAATAACAGTCATCGGCGAACGTAATTAGCCACAACTTGGCAATGTAATTAAAACTATTAAAATGACATTTGGCGCGCAATCCCGACATGGCAGGCCAAGATGGCGGCCACGGCGCGTGTAATAACACTAAATAGCTTTACGGATTGTTATTTTGACAATTTTTAATGTGATTCGGCTGAAAACCGTTGTGATGATTAGGTAGAAAGTACCTATGCGTGTTTATAGAATAATGGTGATTGTGTTTCGTATTGTTATATTTACGTAGTTGAAAGTTTATTATAGCTGTTCTTGTTATTAAGACGGTACTGCACGAAATTGTGAATATTGACGTGTTTTCAAATCACTAGTACTATGTGCTGAATTAATTAAATACATCAAAAGTATTTGTATAATTTAGATCGATCCTGGAACAAGATCGCCCCTTGTTGGAATTTGAAATAGATACATATGAAATTTTAATATGATATATATATGTTATGATATCTAAAGACATTTTTCTTCGAAAAGTTTGTAATTTTTATGTCTAAAACAATAATTCTCACATGACAATGTTTATATTTACATCTTGGAGGTCGCCCCCTTTCTTTTTTAAAATATAAATATGAAATATTGAGACTTTTCATCTTTTTTCCTAATCGCCTATTGGTTCTGCAGTAGCGACGTTTTACGTTCGCGCTGCACCCGCTTAAGGGATGGGTCTGTAGGCAATTCGTTAAAGTACATTCAAATTTTATGTTCAGGGGTGTCATCCTCAACTATCTGTCCGGTTGAAGGCAGATACGGCATCAGGTACGCACGCCCGGCCTCCCGAGCAGCTTATAAATGGTAGCGATGGGCAACAGTGTCGGAAGCACAAGAAGCCAAAAACTGCTCGCATCCCTCGTACCAAGCGTGTTGGATATGGTAATATCCTCCCATAGCGTTCCATTAAATCCTTGGGAGAGGTCCTTGTCAAGCAGTGGACTTTTTGTAGCTGTAATTATGATAGGTATCAAATTTAAGTCAAAGTTAAAAAGCCCAATCACACCTTACTTAATTCATGAGACATGAATGGAGATATCACAATCAGAGGTATTTTTTAGGGTTTCGTAGTCCTCAAGGAACCCTTACAGTTTCGTCATGTCCGTCCGTGCGTCCGTCCGTCTGTCCATCCGGGCTCGTACTCCGCCGCTACTGCACCGATTGTCACGAAAATTGGTGGAGAGATAGATATTGAAGTTTCAAAAGTTGGTTTTTAAAATTATGAAAAAATGTTTTTTTTGCAACCTTACTGCCATACAACAAAAAGTGCATTTAAAAAATTTAATTGGACTAACCCCAATGTGTGGGGTGTCGTTGAAAAGGTCTTTTAAAATGCACCAAAAACTGCCCCCCCAGTCTTGACATAATCAATCACATATTTTCGATTTTAATATTAAACCGAGCATTGTAATGTTATTAATATAATTAATCTAATACAAAGTTAAAATTTGAGGTCCCCCCCACCATAACTTTTGAAATATTACTAAAATAATTCTGAAAAAAATATGGTATATACCTCCAAGTATATACTTTCAATTAAAACTATAACGGCCTCGGTATCTTATATAGTTATTTTTATACAACTCGACTAACTTATGTAGTAACAATAATGTCTACGTAATTATTTATATAAACGGGACTTAGCACGAACCTTTTTATTATTTGTTTCCGTTGACGTTTCAAAAAACAACAGTGTGGTCGCAACAGTCTCGTTGCGACCACGATGGATGTAACTCCATTGAAACGTCAACGGAAACAAATAATAAAAAGGTTCGTGCTAAGTTTCGTTTATATACATAATTATGTGTTTAAAGCGCGAAAGTTTAAAAAACAATAATAATGTCTACGGCCAGCGGACGACGAGTTACTTAATACCCCGATTAATAAATAACCTTCCGCTCGAGCTAAGAAGCAATATAACATCCAAAAATATCAAAATCAAACTTAAAGAACACTTCTTAGCAAATATTGAGAAAGTAAACAATAGGTAGTGTGGTTGCCCAATCCATTCGAGTCTCTGTTTGTGTAGGCAGGTAAAAAAAATATATATATATTTCTTGTTTTCTAGTTTTTAAATTAAGTATAAGTACCTACTATTAATGTTTTCCTTTTTGTTGAGAATGGAATTTGTATTATGTAGCAACATAGCTTAAAACTAGATGTAGAATCTTGCATTATAGCCTAACAAACCTCCGTGGTTTTTATTGTAATGCATAATATGTGTATTTGTATATGTGATTTAAATGGTAATAAAGAATAATAAAAAAAAGAATAATAAATAGTTACAGTCGGCCGAACAAAATGTATGGAGTCAACCGCAGAATGAAATTTGTTTATACAACATTCGACTAACCCCATCGTAAACGGTACGGAACCCATCGTGCGCGAGTCTGACTCGCACTTGGCCGATTTTTTTCTTTGTATCTTTGTGTCTTTACTGTGGTGTCTCTCTCGACAGTAACTGAACTTAGTAATGTGCAATTGGGCTTAAATACATGCATACATACAAATTATCACGTCTTTTCCCCTTACGATGTAGACAGAGCCTAGGTTTATGAGACCTAAAAGCCAAATTTAGCATGTTGGCGGGCGTGAAGGTGGAAAACGGAATCAATGATTGTTCTTAAATGTTGGTATGAATGGAGATATGTATCTCCATTCGTGCCTAACGTACGGCATCCTTCTCGTAGGTGACTAAACTATTTAAATTGTAAGTGAAGCCCACTGTATCCCTGACTAAAGAAATTGATATAAGCGGGTAAAGATTAAATTAAATCTAAACAGAAAATTGTATTCACTATTTATTATACAAGATGAGTAGTAAATTTGCATAATGTACCTATGTATGTACACACATACATACCATATGCAAATTACATACACATGTACCTCCATAACTCTTAAACAAATTAATTGAATTTTATGAAACTTGGTAGATAAACATTTGACGTAAGAAATGTTAATAAATAAAAAAACGTACAGTACACAGGATAAGCCACTTCATTTTTTTTCTCAGTTATGATAAGACATGGCCCCCATATAAATATACGCGAACGGAATCGCGGGCACAGCTAGTATTTCTATAAACGTGTTAATGTAAACTTTTGATACCTACCTACTATTAATTGTGTTCGTATGCGATTGTTAAATATGGTCATGTGGCGTAAGCTCAGGTTAATCAGAAACTAGTAATAAAACACGACTGCCCTGCCTAAAAATGTATATATCACTCAAAGAATAATAAGTAGTAAGGATTCTTATGACGCTCTAAGAGTGCAGGATTCTAATAATACCCCGTATATATTCAAATCTGTTGAGGCATTTCTAAGTTATGGTGGAATAGGAGGAATAGGAATAGGAGGACTCACATACATAAGTAGGTTCATAGGAACATACACACATGAACTCTTATAAAAAAGGTTCATCACAGGTAGAGATGGGCAAAGCACCGGGTTTAAACCCGGTGCTTTGGTAAAAACCCAATAAACACCCTTAAACACCCATAAACACCCAAAAATTCGGGTGTTTACTTTATTTGTCAAAAACGTTAGTAATATATGAAAAATATATTTTTATAAAATTGTAATGATCAATTCTACGTTGCTGTACGTTAAAATAATTTAAAGAAATGTTAGGTATGTACTTAATTAAATTATAGGAAATTTTAAAATGTTTACTAATAATAAAAACCGAGATGAAAATAACTAGTTCTGTGTTTTCATGTTGCAGTTGACCAACATGTTGGTCTTTTGCTTGCCGTAAATATTTTAAAGGCTTTGCGGCAAAGTAGAAAGAGACAGCATGCTGTGTCAGACCTTATGTTAGAACGAGTGCGGTAATGACTTAGTAGTGAGTCGGTGGACGTAATCAGGAGAATAAATAATTCTATTGAAATTTGAGTCTTTGATACTTTTCTTTTTACACGACTTCAAAAAAAGGAGTGTATTGTTGTTTTTAAAGATTATGTTTGTATTAAAATGTATAGGAGCATCTTATTCCATAATTACTTCAGAATGTCTCGAGGCATTATCTATCGTTATAATTCTTATACCATTTAACCTAAAAAAAATATACCCTTTGTTGTCGCTCCACCCGAGCGATGAATTTGGTAGTTACAGAAAAAACATGTCATAAAAAATAGACATGAATGTCGTTTTCCAGGTTTTATGGGGTGTAGATGTCGAAAATGACGTCAATTTTGGAATCCAAGATGGCGTACGCGACTTGTCTTGAAAAATCAACACTGGTGTCGTTTCCTAGGTTTTTGGGGTGAAAATCTCGAAAATGTCGTCATTTATAGAATCCAAGATGGCGGACGCGAGTTTTGATGAAAAATCGACATGCATGTTCTTTTTTACTTTTTTTGGGGTGTAGATCTCGAACATGATGTCAGTTTTGGAATCCAAGATGGCGGACGTGACTTGTCATGAAAAATTTACATGGATGTTATTTCTTAGGCTTTTTGGGGTGCAGATCTTGAAAATGACGTCGATTTTGGAATCTAAGATGACGGAGGCATGTTTTCATGAAGAATCGACATCGGTGTCGTTTTCTACGTTTTTTAGGGTGTAGATGTCGAAAATGATGCCAGTTTTGGAATCTAGGATGGCGGACGCGGCTTGTCATGAAAAATCGACGCGTGTTGTTTTTTAGGTTTTTAGTGGTGTAGATCTAGATTATAAAATCAGTTTTGGAATTCAAGATGACGACATTTTATGATAAATCATCATGGGTGTTGTTTCCTATTCTTCCTCGAAAATTACGTTATTTACACCCCAAAAAACCAAGGGATCAAAACCCATGATGAATTACCATGCAAAGCCGTTTCTGCCATCTTGTATTACAAAACTGACATTATTTTCAAGATCTTCTTCACAAGAAACATAGAAATTGTAGCCCATGTCGATTTTTTATGTCAAGTCACGTACGCCATCTTGGATTCCTAAACTGACATCATTTTTGAGATCTTCACCCCAAAAAACCTATAAAACGACACCCATGTCAATTTTTTATAACAATTCGGGTCCGCCATCTTGGATTCCAAAACTGACGTCATTTTTGAGATCTACACCTCAAAATACCTAGACAACGACACCCATGTCGTTTTTTTATGACAGTCGCGGCCGCCATCTTGGATTTCAAGACTGACGTCATTTTCGAGAACCCCAAATTCCTTACCCAAAAGCTACCAACCAGTCGGTAAGAAAACATGAACAGAGAACATTTATACTGTCAAACATCGTTTTTAATTTTTGAAGTCGGTTAAAAAGCAAGTATCATAAATGAATCCTTCAAAATACGGTCAAAACAATAAGTAACTGTATTATCCAAAAAATGTATGTATTATTCTTTGATCTGAATACGTCCACTTTCCTTGCCGTCCGTTCTCGTGAACACCTTGGCGCTGGCGTTTGCCTCTGCCGCGTGCGCCTGCCTCTGAAGCCTGTCGCAGCCACGCGACGCGCGTACTCGTGGCCTTGCAGTCACTGTTATTACTCGCACTCGTATTGGATTCGTTCGCTTCGAATACTCGCGGTCAACTGAATGACGATGACCCCTTCCGTACCCTTATAATAGTCTTGTCTCTAGAAAATTCCATATAGTTTCGGTTCCGACTGCCAGAATATTCGATAGTGTGTATTCCCGCTAACCTAGAATACATATGTGTGAGCACGATATAAGATTTATGAGCGCGACAGACGGTGTTCGGCTAAGTTCTAGACTATTCCATTCTGGGAGCTTCGCGACAATATTTAAATTATTGAGCCACTAACAGTCCAAAATACCCGTTTATTTTATCCTCTGGTCATGTCACCTCGCTCTATCGCAAGAAAATATTATTTGATGAGGACATAAAACAGAAAGTTGAAAGAAGTTGACCAATTAGACCTGAAGATTGGAACTGTAGCCCACTGTACCAGCTTAGTCAGGTCAAGAAGTAGCATAATTTAAGTAAAAAATCGTAAAAACCCAAAAATTGGGGTGCTTATTGGGTTTAAACCCAAAACACCCAAAACACCCGGTTTTTACCCAACTGGGTTTAAACCCGAGTGGGTGGATTGCCCATCTCTAATCACAGGAGACCGAAGAGCTGGCAGCTACCTCGGACAAAGAATTAGTCTAGCTATTCAAAGGGGGAATGCTGCCAGTATCTCCGGAACCTTGCCTAAAGGGACTCCTTTTAATCATATATTTTAGCTATTATATATTTTTATTTCTGAAATGGTTATGCTATATTTAATTTATAAATCATAATATATACTCCAATAAAAACTTTATGGAAAACATGAAAAAATAGAAACCGTTGGCATTTCAAATGCCATTGTAACTTTTCGGCTTATATCCACTTTACGATTAAAATTGGATTTTAATATGTATGACCGTATTAAATTTTCATGGTTTCCACAACAAGCACTAGTTTTCGTATCCGGCCTACTTAATTTGTTTTAAATTGCACTAATTCAATGCAATTTCGTACCCGCGGTACTTTTTGTCGCGCCGTGAGTTTATTCAAATAATAAACGCTTTATAATGAATCACAATGACTGTAATGACGTTAGATAAACACATGCATGGAAACTGATTGCGCATTAAGTACTGTCTGATTACGAAAGAAGGACTTCCTCCCACGAGTAATTACAAGAGCAAGAATTACAGATGTAATAACATGTGAATACAAACAAGCAGATAACGCATCGTCCTTGCCACGGGAGGATTTAAAATCACACAAATTACGCCTAACAACGTAATTCCCGCCGCACACAAATTGGCCCATATTTAATTTTGGGAAAATGTAAAAATAAACGTTTTTATTTGTGTAAATAACACAATAAAACTGCCCGCCGCTATTACCGGCTGGAATTTGAACGAACAAAATTACACAGATAAGATCTGTGTCGCCATAATTGTTATTTTACTGTCGTTAGTAACCCGGCTCGCGTAAATTTAGTTAGGGGATACAATTTTTTTTCAAATTCAATAACATTTTTTTGTGTTATGACAGGAAACGGACGCGTTAGAAAAATTACGCACATCCGTCGATCGGCTTTCGCGTATTGCGATAGCGGTAATTAGCGTTCGGCACAAAAGTGTCGGACACTCATTCCCTTTTATGTGCCGATATTAAAGAGTAGAACTGATGAAGATATATTGCGGAATTAGTCATTGTTGTCTATCATTTTGAACCTTAATAAATTACAATAAGGGTCTCAAATTAGGAAGAGTCTGTTTGCGGTCAACCAAATCAATAGGTGTATAATTTTACACCGATGTCACCTCACATCTCCGGATGTGACAACCGCCGTTTCTTGTCTCCGACCGTTTCCGTTTTTTTTCTCTTTGAGACTTAATTTAAAATAAATTGCTTAGTGCGTTCACTCCGTTTCTTGCACGTCGGATGACTGTTTTCTTTTTAATGGAAACGCCGAAACCTGGCTTTGTTTGGACAAATGTAGTTAATTCGCCACAGAGTCACTGACTTTTACAGAATTAGCGGTCAAAGGAAATGCGATTGGACACGTGTTTAAAAAGTTAAACAATTGTCTATTGCGCCATTGCTTGAATTGATTGCGGGCGCTTAATTTAGAAATAACTGTTACCATTAGGTACTTCCTTACATTATGTTAAGTGTACAATACTACCTAGTCAAATACAGATATTTATTTTAACCGATTTTTATATAAATACAGATATTTTAGTCGTGTGGTACCCGGCAGAGTAGAATAGGACCACTCCAAGTCTTCCCGTGGATATCGTAGAAGGCGACTTAGGAAATACAAGCTAAACAAAGCTCATAAACATCAATGAGACCTCTCCATCCCGTCTGGCCAGCGTGGAGAAAGTAGGCCAAGTCCTCTGGCTGCTCTGGCCAAGTATGGCTCTAGTAGTACAGAGACGGACGTGCTCCTGTAGTGGAGACTAAAAAGACCTGATGATGATGATGATGAAATATAGATATTTCACAGATTTACTACAAGAGAAAGTATCCTACTGTCATATCTTATTTTGATGTAATAACGTCTTCTAAATCGATGAACGCCGGCTGCACGCACGAAAAAGTGTCACGTTCGTGTTCGGCTTGTGACGCATCTATCTCTCTTCCACCATAATCACGTAAAATTATCGTCCGTAAACCGAATTTACAGACAAACGGCGGTTTTATTAAAATCCTTAATACCTAATATTTTAAAATGTGAAAGAGTTTTTTCTGTCCTTTAGATAGTCACGATTGTCGTAAGAGAAATTAGTAAAAATATAATTAACAAATTAAACTGAGCTGCTACTTGCTTTTCCCTCATTAAAAAAGTATACTTGTAAAGTTTATACTCCGGTATAAACTTCATTTATATATATTTATCTTTCAATATTCAAGGTAAGCTATAAATTATTAATCGTTGTATACCTACAGTACAGTACAGCAAAGAACATTTCTCTGTCTCAACTCTTCAATTTAAACCTACTGTAGGTATACTCCAACTCCAGTACTCAAATTAACATGAAATTTGGAACGAATGTAGCAAAATTTTTGCGGTCATAGACCATCAAAATCGGTCCAGTAGTTTCAGAGATTTTTGAAAAAATTAAGGTGTATTATTTATTAACATTTTACGAGTAATTAACAAACGTCCCAGTGCTGGGCAAAGGCCTCTTTCTCTCTTTTCCATGTCAATCTGTTGCATTTGTTGGACCATTCATTGTGATTTGATTATTATACAATGTGGAAGGTATTTATTACGGTGTATATATTAATTTAAATTGATCATGCTAAAATAACAAATTTCCACCAGCACAAACTCACCAAGGTGTATAAATTAAACCAAAACGAATTGCGTCTAAGAATCAATTTAGCGGAGACATAATTCTGAAGAATTTCAAGTGATAAAGTATTTTCGTTCGAAATTAGATCCACTAATTCCAATTTCGTCGAATCCGGATATTCATTTTACGTTTCAATTACACTTCGTGGATATTATTTTTATAAGTTATTTAATGCTTATTTTTTTTTTTTACAGTGTTTAAAATTAGTTTATTAATAATTTCAATGCAACGAATTAATACTAATGTACTGCTTAATTTAAATCTTATTTTTTTTTATTAAATTTATTAATTATTTATTTCACTTAATTTATTTATTAAATTTATAACTTACCTAATAAATTACATTTAAATACGCTGATTTCATTACAATATAGACTACAGTCAGACTCTTCCTCGTTATCCTTCTCCCACTATTATGTGGGGTCGGCACAGCACGTCAACCTCTTCCATTTTGCTCTGTCACTCGTCAAACCTTCTGTTACGCCCATAGACTAAAGTCAGACTAATGAGTAATATTTACAATGACCTAGTTTTATAAATTATTTTTATCTCATCTATTAATTAAACAAAAAACGGTTGACCGTGTACAGGGTCTAAAATACATTGTTATTTGAGACGGACTAAAAAATTTTTTTTATTACAAATTCATCATTTTTTTGGGAATGAAAACCCAAATAGGTATCTTTTTCTCATATAGGGATGAAAAGCAGGGTGTGTCTTCTCGGGACTATATCCCTCGCTACGCTCGAGATTCTACGCAGGACTTCTTCCTTCCGCTCTGGATTGGAAAATATTGCCCTTACCTAAATATATTATGTTAGGCCCTTGCGTCACAATTTACTACTAGAAGAATGTGTCCATCGGCACTTTTCTTACTGTCTCTATTAACACTTTATTCGTGTGTTTTTATTTGCTAATTAAATATAGGGATTAACTATACTTATGATAGGTATGCTTAATTGTAAAAGAGGTTCATGAGATAGCTACGCAAGTGGCGAACCGTAAGCTTTATCTACTTATGCCAACTAACGTACCTACCTATGCCTACCAACATTGGAAAGAGGCGATATTATGAAATTATGTGTGTATGTGTAGAGTATGATGGAACATTCAGAGGTATAGTCATGAGCATTGATAAATATACAATTGTATACCATTTTAGAACCGATGTGTACACATATCAGCGCTCTCGAATGTATCTGTCAATAACAGGAGGGTATTTAATCTAAACAGCGAAAATATAAGTTTCAAAATACTCGTTGTTGATGCGCCTTCCTTTATCTCTAGGAAACCGATAAATCGCACTTTCACCATTCCCGTATGCAGAACCAACATCGCTGTACATGCACCTCTTAATCGAATGTGTTCTGCTTATAACGAGTACAACAAAAATTTACCAGATCTTGATCTATTTCATGACTCTCGTTGTGCATAAACATAAATAGTCAAGTTATTTTTTGAATGAAAATACTTAGACGACCACTATATTGTTACTTTAATAATTTGTGTACTTACATTTTCCTATATATATAAATAATATACTTATTGGCTCAAGTATTGCTTGCTTAAAAAATATATATTTAATTTAAATTTAGTTTACGAATGCTGTGTATACCTGTAATTGGCATGCATATCAGCCTATATATATTATTAAAATTAGACTAAGCAAATGTTTTATATGTATGCTGTTGGTGTACCTATTTGAATAAATAAATAAATAAAATAAAAATCTCTTACTAGACGTTTCCCGCGACCTCTATTCTATTCTGATGTAAGAATAAGCTAAAATTGTATCAAAATACATTCAGTAATTTTAGTAGGTATATTTTTTTATACGATGCACATTTCGATACGGCATCTTATAAAAAAGATAAAAAGTTAAAAGTGTTCGATCTTTGTACGAGTATGAAAGGGTAAAAATATTCACGATAACATTTAAAAATTTTGCCTACTTGTTAAAGCAGGTATACAAGACCATTAGTTTAACAATAATTGAACAGATAATAATTTCTTTATTGTATCATTCTTTTTTTATATTCCAAGATATGCCAGCCTGATCCTAACCTAATATTTGTTTTAATGGCAAATAATTGATTGTGCACGGTCGAGTCGCATCTTCCGAACTACCGTCACGAAGTCTCGGCCACGACCGCAGTTCTAACAAAATTTAGTTGCCTTTGTGAAGCCGGACAAAAAGCAAATCGAGTTACAGAGCAAAACAGAGAAAATGGACGAACAAACACCATTACCACGGCCATTTCTGACCGGGACCCGCTCGTGATGATAGCGTTTTTCAGGTCCTCCCCTCACCATACCTTGGTATACCATCTCAACAACATGTTCACCATACATTGCATATTGTCTTCCAAAATCATACTTTTCCTCCGTTACAAAGCAGCAATGTAAACTGATCAAAAATTTAATGTCGTTTAAAAACCCTTGAAATTCGGAGTCCCGGGATTCAATCCACGACTTGTCTTTTTAGCCGCCGGACTAAACAAACTTAGCTGCGCCGGTAACGGAATCAATTGGTCGCGCTGTTCCACCAAAAAGCAAAACATGAGCTTATTTTCGTCTACATTTTTAGTCCGGGAACCTGGTGCATCATATAGTTCCTCGGTTGATTTATCAGACATCGGCATATAAGAAAGTTAAGAGGGGCGCTACTCTAATTAAACCCGAATGTAAATAGTAATTAGATAGATTATTAATGCAAATATATAAAAACTATATAAGTGACATTTATTTTTCAACATACTTCGTCAAAAAGTTATAGGAATGCATCTGTAACATGCTTCGTCAAGAATTACATAAGTTTATCTTCAACAAGTTTCGTCCAAAAATGTCAATCAAAAAGTCCACCCTGCATCGTACCCGGCCCAAAAGCTCCCTTAATGCTGGCTCGTTGAATCGCTATGGAAATCCTTTGGACTAAATACGATGCGGTGCGACTGTCGTTAGTGTGCTCGTATTATTTATGCCCTTATAAATGCCCTAACATCTGCTCCCCAAGCGCCTGTTATCTCATATACAGAAACATTTTATTTATTATTAGTATTCGGTCAGAGCAACTTTGAAAACAAAGAATGAATTCATCTTAAAAGTTGACTCTACGTTAGAAATAGAAATAACAATAATAAAACAAACTCTGCCTATAAGGTAATAAAAACTGTAGCACACTGTTACAGTTTTGTATATATTTTGACTAAGCATATTGCTGATGAATCTTTGTTAATTTTTAATGAAGCTTGTGGCGGATGACCTACATGTACTCCTTTAAATTGCTTTCGCGCGCGGCTCCACCCTCGTCAATGTCAATCCCGCGGGAATAGTACTATTTCCGGGATAAAATGTACCCTATGTCCTTTTCTATACCCTTGATAACGTCTATGCCAAATTTTATGATAATCTGTTCAGTAGTTATCGTGAAAGCGTAACAAACAAACTCACTTTCGCATTTATAATATTAGTTAGGATTAGGATAAGTTCTTATTATTACCTTATTTCAATGTATATTACAAAAATAATTTTATTTAGAAAATACAACCAAATGAAGTTTAGAATAAACACAGATGAACTTAAAAATCCTGCAGTTCGACCCTGTATCTTTCTAAATTTTCAAATTACCACTGAGAAGCACGTCCACCCGTTTTTTGTCTAGACAGGACGTCGGGCTTTAGAAATTAAACAAGTGAGAAATAAGGTCATACCACGGGCTTATTCAGTCAAAAAGTTTGTTGGTGGTAGATTTCTTTGTTTCTTTTAAGAAAACCTAATTCATTTTTTCTACAAAACATTACATATCGGTTGTTATGTTATTTAGAATAATATCGACAGGTAATATTTGCAAAGCTTTTTGTTAGGAGTTTCGTCAAAATCAATTTGTACAAAAAGTGTTTCTCATGCTTTTTTAAACCTATCTTATTTTAGAGATAATAAAATACAGATTTTATTATCTCTAAAAATATATAGGTTTCCATAGTGCGAGTATTTTTCACCATTCTATGATTCCCAATTTTCCGATTCATCAGGGCCCGTTATTAAAAGTTGTTCCAATTAAGTAGTTTCAATTTTGACTTGACTCCATGAGATTAAATAAACTTACTTCTATGGAAGGTTAGGGGTGTCAATCCCAACTGCCTGTTCGGTGGTTGCAGACATGGCATCCGCTACGCATACCCGGCCTCCCGAGCTGCTATTTGCTTTTCCCCCATCGATTCGAGTGAGAGTATCCCTATTATGTAGGATAGGAATTTATTGGACTTGGGAAGCGAATCGTTATTCGCTAGATAGATACTAGAATTTGTTGGATTTGGGAAGAAAACCGTTGTTTTCTTCCCAAATCCTACAAATTCCTATCCTTCCTCAGCTTGAAAATGCTTCTGAAGGGCAACAGCGTTGGAAACACAAAGGCAAAGAAACTGTGCTCGCCAACCCTCCTGCCAAGTATGGTGAATATGGGAATATCCCATGGAAATAAGAATCCTTGGGAGAAGCCTTTGTCCAGCACTACAGTGCACTACAGTACAGTGTTAAAAAAATCATCCAAGTAATTCAAGTTCATGGCATTCAAGTTTTTAGTTGTGTATGGTAGAGCCATGCCGCAAAATTCATTTTTGCCAGTAGCATACATGGGCCGGCACGTCCGGGCAAGTACAAAACTCTCAGAAAATCGACGTTTGCGTAGCAGTTTTACCGCTAGTTTAACCATTCGGTGAGTGAGAGAGCCGGCCCATCCTTCCCCCCCCCCCCCATATCCTCACCCCATTTTCTCCCCCAATTGTCCTCCCCTAACTCCTTGAAAGGCCGGTTAAATATTTCTTAGTTGCATCTCTCTGCATATGTATATCGTCTTATACTTTAAGTATTTTTTATGTTATAAATATTATTTCATATCAATAAATATTATTATTATTATATTATTATTAGCTAAAATGGACCAACTGCCATCTAACGATGAATTTTCGAACTACGCTAGCCAGAGCCTTTATAGTACACGTGCCACCAGCCGGATATATCTATTCCTGTAGAATCATATACATTTTTCTACCTTAAGGAGGTGAGCATTAGCTCACCAACATGCTAAACATGGGTTTTAGGTCTTATTGAATACCATTATATTTAAATGCCCTTAAATCGGCTCACGTACAATTTATTCCATTTGCCCGTAACTAAAACTAACTACGCTAGCAATATGTTTGTGCAAAGAGCATATAATAATTATAATAAATTGTTTTATGAAATAGATCATTTCACATACTCCTCTGCAACTTTTAAAACTAAAGCTAGGAAGGTTATTAGTTTAAGTAAATTAGATTGTAATAAGTAATTCAGTAGGCTTGTTTTTAAATTAAAAACATTCTTTTTTTTCAGTTTCGCTGTTTTAATTCATTTACTGTATAATCTTCCTATGCTCAAAATCTGACATAAGTATTAGTCATCATTATCATCAGGTCTTTTTAGTCTCCACACCAGGAGCATGACATTTGTATTAGTAATTAAGATTTATTAAACTGTATAAGGCTGTTGTTTGTTTCCCAAATAAAGTAAATAAATAAAGACCTGGGCTCTATCTACCCGCAAGGGAAAAAGACGTAATATTATATATGTAGAATCATATTATCTATGTCGTTGTGCCTATAGATTAAAACGTTTAATTTGTTTTGTCATACGAACACAAAGATTATTAAACGTAGATGGAGAGTATTAAGTTGAACAACGAAATATATTCCTTTGCATTCTTCCTAGAGACAAATCACCGTATATTGAAAAGAGATAGCAATATAGGCAACGCTTCGTATTAAAACGTCGCACGTTACCGGCCGACGCACGTTTACCCTCAGAACAATAACGTTTACCACGTTGGTAACCAACAGTGCTTATGGTTTTTACGTTTGTGGTCTTAGTATAAAAAAAAGATCACAGAAAAATAACTGACTATGAATATTGCCAGAAAACAATGGCGTGTGCTGTAAAGATCTGTAAGAGTTCCTCCAGAATTCTAAAGGATAAAACAAACTACAGCACTATATGTAAATGCATAGGTATATATAGACAAAACGATGTCACCTCTTTTTCTTAATAGGCTAGTTTCCTGGGTCAAAATAATAATATTACAATTAGTTCATCAGTTAGATAATCAAAAAATATTGGACGCGTATTTATTCTTTTGTCAATTAAACAGTAAATGGAAAAGATAAAGCGCGTCAAAGTTCATGAGTGGGGGCTTGTGACGTCAAAGTTTGCTAAAAATTGTAGCAAACCATGACGTCACACGGAATTTCAAAGGGCTATATCTTTATAATTTTTTATTCAATCGACAAAAGAAAAAATAAGTATCCAATATTTTTTTAATTACTAACTGACGGACTAATTATATTTTTTTAGGAAACTAGCCTATTGTCTCTTTTTTCAAAAGACTTTCTTATTGAATTAAAAAGAGATGCAACCTGCATTGAACGTTCACTTTTTATGGTCCATCTACGTTTAATAGCAGATCTTTATATGAGCATTTTACATATAAAATGGTTGTGTATACACTTATGTTTAAACAACCATATTAGTGCCACCAAGTCCCACATACACGACATTAACGTCTCACATTAATATTTAATCTCTATACAATGTAGCCGTAATGAAGTTACAACTTACTGCTTGATGGCCCTATGAAATTATGATCGCAATGGTCATTGGCCAATAAAAATAAAGTTTACGGCTCCATCACATCAATGTGCGGACCGATTGAAGGTGTTGCGACTTGAGCCCATGTTGTGTGAAAAGGCCGTAAGTATGTTGGATGTAATAGCGCGCAAGCAAATGGTTAAAAACTGTACAAAGTTGCTATTGGGGTTCGGTGGTGATTCTCGGAGGTGTTTGGGGACAGGTCTGCTCGGCCTCTTTGAGACTCGCACTCGATCGCTAACAGAATATGTTCCAAAAATAATAATGTATATAATAAAAATTATAATCATTACTTGAAATGAAAAAAAAGAAATGAAAATGAATAAAAAAATGATGAGTAATTATAAAGATAGATGAATGAAATTAAAAAGCTCTTCAGGCGAGTAGGCGACCAATACTGAAAAAAAGTTTCTTCTCTGCAGTGGTCGGTTCCGAAACGCTAGTAGCCAGTCTATAGCTTTTGCACATTAATTAATAATATAATTATTACTAAATTAGATCCTTTAATATGTGATTTGACATGAAAAATGCCCATTTGCCTGCAAAGGCCTATTTTCTGAATAAACGTTTTGATTTTGATTGATTTGATTGACTTTTTTCAGAGCAGAGACGAGCATAAGATGTGCCTGATGGTAAATGTAATTATCGGCCTTTCAAATCAGCGTGATGATGTGGTTAATGGCTTGTGCACACCACGTTTTGTAAACGCGTGGTTGACGCGCGTTTCGGAAACGCAAGTCTACTGCGCGCTTTTATCCTACAAAACAGTTTGCTTGCATTTGTATCAATACACATACGCGTCAGCATCGCGTCTGTAGCGATATACTCGTACATGCGCGATACCGGTGATCTGCCAGCAAGTTTTTTACGGCCGGTATATTGTCTACACATCTTTGGGTCTACGCTATAAATGCGCCGGTTATTTACAGCTACCTTTTTTAACGTGCCTACCGACGCCATCTTGCTAACTGTTGATGAGCTTCTGCTCCATTTATATTGCTCGTTTTAGCGTCCAATCTGTTTTGTTACACACGCACGTCTGTATCAATTCAAGCGTAATTTTGTGTATATAGGATGCATCAGACTTGTCTACGTATCGCGTTTGAATCGCTACAAAACTACGCGCTTACAAAACGTAGTGTGTTAAGGCCTAGTTCTACTAACAAATTACATAAGGTGTAATAACTCAATTTAATAAAAGCCTCACTCACACAATAAAACCCTTATTCTTATCGTCGAAACTGAAATAACTATACAACTTTATCACCAATTTCTACCTTAAAGCAGGCATTGGCGCTCACGTAGTAACATCATTCCAGCATTTCTTGATTCTCCCAAGGCCCAGCGAAGGCGGCATAGATAAACAGTTGTCCCCAACATACCATTTAAGTACTTGCCGGTTTCCGATTAACCATACCATATTCCATTATAACTCGGCTCTCATTCTTATTAACGTCAAATTGTAAATACCTGTTTAAATAATACCCGCTCATTAATACTGTTAATAGCAGAAACCTCATCAATCATAGGTAACTCCTAGTTAATTACGTCAGGTGTCGCACAGAGAGCGCCAAATCGACTTTTAATTAGCTAGTTAAATAAATATGGATGCAATCGTATTTTTAGGGTTCCCTTATTGGTTGAACTTGTTATTACCGCGTTAGGAATTTCACGTATCTACTTAATGCCAAATGAACGTTTTCTCTCCTCCTCATCTTCTACATGTGAGTATATGGTATATATATATTAATATATAATGTTGAATCTGATGATGGAGTTGGAAGCTGGCAACAGGCACTTCTCAACTAAAGAAGATAAACTCGTCTTTTTTGGACTCATTTGATTTGTTTTCTAAATCATTTTAAAGTATGAATCACTTAAAAACAATATAAAAATAAAAACTTATTTAACTTTTAAGACTTGACCCACACTGACATACACAACAAGTTATATTTATAAAAGCTTGTGAAAAAACTCTTCCATGTTGGTCTGGGGAACAGCGCGAGAAGACAAGAAGCAGGTTTTTTTCTTTGGGAGTAAACCCAGCATGAAAAATTGTTTAATTCATGTAAATTGTTTTACTAATTATTTACGCAAATCTATAGTGTACAGTCGGGGACAGATAAATGTGACCTGAAGGAAAATCTGTTCTGTGGGAGGGGTCAGTTTCATCTTCTTTTATCATAAGGAATAAAAAACGTGCTGTATCTGTATAAATATAGAATAAACGTAGAATGTGCCAGCTGCTCATAGAACAATATACTCCCTCAGCTGCTTCTCTTCCTCAGATCGTAAAAGCCGATCGAGGGACTGGACGAAAATCTGCGGAGTCATGTCAATAGTAGATGCGGCTAGCAACCTATTACTATTTGATTCCGTTTTCCATCTACACCACCTCCAACATGCTAAATGTGGCCATAAGGTCTTATAGACCTAGGCTTTGTCTACCCTGCAAGGGAAAAAGACGTGATATTATGTATGTATGTAGATCCAACAAAATCCTATCCTTCCCCAGCTTAAAATTTTCCGATGAGCAGCAGCGTCGCCGCGTCGGAAGCACAAGAAGCCAAAGAAACTGCGCTCGCCAACCCGCCTCCAAGGGTGCTGACATGGCAATTACCTGCCATGGAACGAGAAATCCTTGGGAGAGGCAGTCGACGGCAGTCGACTTCTTATACGGAACTTATGTTCCCTATCGGAAACTCTCGAATGATGTCCATGTTCCGTAATGTGTTGTGTGCAAGTGAGCGTGTCCGAGTAATGTGGTTTTAACAGATGCTAATGTCACAGCGCCCTCCGCGGAGAGAGCAGCCTTGTGAACGCGTCGGTTATTTCAATAACAGTAAATTTATATTAAGCTACTTATTCTTCAACGCGTCGATTAGAGCGAGGAAACAATATTGAGTTGATGTGAAAGTAATTTTGTACATACGGTTGCTAATTGTATATTGTGTGTTGTTGTTCAGCGGTTGCTAAATAACATAAAATTCGGAATTTCAAATACTGTGAGCCTAGCGCAAAGAATATATTTAACTTTACTTCTCTGAGCGAAGTTGATTCGCCCAGATATAGTCTGTAATATTACAAAGTTCGCAATGATACCGATTCAGAATAAGCGCCTTATAAAAATGAAACGTAAAACGCAGTAATCAAACGTAAACTAAGTAAAACGTAATCCTGCCCCGTCCCTGTGGCTTTTAAATGATATCAGGCAGAATATGGCGTGCAGGTCTGGCTGCTGGAAGAAATTTCTATTGAAATAAGTAGCACCTATGCACTTAAGTGTCCTTCCGTAACTTTGTTTGATTTAATACATAATGTGTATATGAATAAATACAGGGTGAAATTTAATTCATTAGTATACCTTTAAGTAGTGACTCAGACCACGAATCTGCTAGTAAAAACGAAAGACACAGGTTTACAGTCATCATCATCATCATCAGGTCCTTTTTAGTCTCCACTACAGGAGCACGACCCTCTCTGTACTACTAGAGCCATACTTGGCCAGAGCAGCCAGAGGACTTGGCCTACACTCTCCACGCTGGCCAGACGGGTTGGAGAGGTCTCTTAGATGTTTATAAGCTTTGTTTAGCTTAGCTTGTATTTCCTAAGTCGCCTTCTACGACATCCACGGGAAGACTTGGAGTGGTCCTATTCTACTCTGCCGGATACCACACGGCTGCTTTACAGTAGGCAGATAATATAATTATACTTACCCAATTTTGTTAGTAATATAAACGTAATGCTGCAGTAAGTCTTTACATACTAGTATAAAATAAAGTCGCTTCTGCTTAGATCTTCGAAACTACTCAACGGATTTTAATGCAGTTTACATCAATAGATAGAATGATTTAAGAGGAAGGTTTAGGTATATGTACAATTTACTGCCCCGTAGTAGTGTCTACATTGCACCCGTGCGAAGCCGGGGCGGGTCGCTAGTTATAAATAAAGTGAAAATGAAGTATATACGACACATTTAATGAAGAAATAAGATAAATTGCGATGACAGCGTGTGATACAAGCAAAAACATAAACTAGGCTGCTTATCTTACATCAAAATACACAAATTGAATAAGTACAAATAGCATGTCGTTGAAAAAACAGAAAAATCAATGTAACGGCTAATTCAAAGATTACGTCTCATTACACGCACTTAGATATCGAGCGAATCGAGCCAAATAATACGTTGGTTCGCACTGCAGTCCCACGGACGGCAATCTCGCCAACACATTACGAGACGATTTTCACGGCTAGCTATAATTTAATATAATCCAAAGAAATAGCTGCATTGAAAACATTTCCGAAGTATTCACATGCGAAATTGAACTTTAAAACAACCCTAACGAGAACCAAAATCACACAGAAACAAGAATAACGTTACGACTGAAAATCAAAGTCATGGAACACGATTCAAATTTGAAAATCGAAGGACTTCAAAATACAACTCTGTAGTATTGGGCGTAGGGTTGACGCCTCAATTTATATTTCAAAGAACACAAAATGATCGTGATTTCGATAATCGGATGGTATGTTATCGATCACGACGTTAAAGTTTCGATTGGTTTTGATTGTGGATCAATGCTTGTTTTGATTTCCAATTCGCGCTTGCGCCGTTTGGCGCTAAACAGCCGCACGTACGTTGTCATTACGTGTACGTATCGCAATTTTCGATTTCAATATCAAATTGCACAGTAATTTTTAGATTTAAGGCTTGAATATGTTCAATTTGCTTTATAGAAGTGAATAAAATACTACTTGAAAGTCAAATTGCACTATTCCAAAAAGAAGTTCAACAGATTTTTCTTTTAAGTATGATAAAAATTATTATTTCCTCGTGCGGCCATTACATTTTTTGTTACTCAACCTAATTTCACTAAACTATCGATTATGATCTATCCATAAGTTAATGGTGCACACAAAACGACATTAAACCGAGACTACCAAAGCAATTTACGTGAGTTTTGACCCGCAATTATTTGAGTCAAATACACATTACCAAAATGAGATAAACGAATCGAATAGTCGTGCCTGATTATTAGTTATTACAATAGCATTATGACATGTGAAACGGAAACCACATCTCGATGTTTTCGATTTAAATCGTCATCGTTCGATTTTGTTCTTTATGTCGCAGCACTAGAGATTTTTCAGACGTTTTCAGAGCTGTACTCATACGTTTTCCTGTTGAGCCGATCCCAGCGGCTTCATGCCGATAACAGGTTAAGTAAATGACACAAAATGGTGGCTATAGGTAATAAAAAATAATTTGACGGCCGGCACTTATTACTTTCCGAAAATTCAATTTCATTTCGACTCTGGGTTAACTTTTTGAAACCGTCCTTTTAGGTTTGGACCCAATTGCAGTTAATTTGTTTTTTCGGTTTGCTTGAGTTAATTAACTTGATGCTTGACCATCGTCGATTAACGTGACTTAATTTAAAAGCTGCTTACTTGAGAAACTATACAAATATACCTGGCTTGGTTCATTTGTTAAACCATTTATTTTTCCAGTTTTAGTTAATATCTTTTTTCATAAAAGATCTAAATAACTGTATAAATATTATTACTTCATTAATATTAATTAATTTTTTTGTCTTAATATTTGTAGAAGTTTAATTTCTTTAGTAAAAGTAGAATAGGCACTAAAATATTTTATTAAAAGATAATAAAAGGATAAGCGTGCATCATATAAGTTTATGTGCTTTTGTTTATTTCACTACCTATAAAGAATGAATCGGTTTCATGGGATTACCAATTCTTTTAAGGGTTACGGAACCCTATTACTAAGCATCTGCTGTCCTTCCGTATGTCACTGAAAATATTTAAAAATAATAGTAAAAGGCTTAAAAAATCACAGAATGTGCCCTTTTCCGCTATAACAACAAATAATGAAGTCAAAATAAAATTTACAATTATGGAATAAAACATGTTTTATTTGGCGTGATTCTCAATTCTATCAAAAGTGCTGCTAATATATTTATTTTTTACTTTATTTACATATTTTTTTATTGACTATGTAGCGAGCTCAAAGTGAGCCTTCGCTATTTCACTGGGCGTTTGAGGCGAGGGCAGAGTGCCCTCAGCCTATAAAGACAACATCACCAAAGGGCCCGCTGGAGGGACGGACCTCGGCTTTGGGCGTTGCCTGTGTGCGCAAGGTTTGGAAAGTCAGCAAACTCTCGCACGTATACGTGCATGCATAGCCTGAAGGGCCAATCTGAGAAACAATGTCAGAAGCCTTTGGAGAGCCGCAACTCTCATCTATTGCCTTATGAGCCGAAAGCTACGTTGCCAGAAGGGGCTATCCTGGGTGCAGTTCACCCGGGACCGCCGGGCGGTCACCAGTAACTGAGACGACCACAATAGTGTCCATGCAAGATTTTTGTCTAGCTAACTAGCAGTGCACCTACTGCCATCTGGCGAAGTCTTTTGAAACTAAGCTTGCCAAAGCGCGTGCCACTGGATAGAATATCTGTTCTTGTAAAATTATAATATCCATGTTTGTAGTATTTAAATTTAAAGGGTTAGTAGCGTTATCCGTTTCCCCCCCCCCCCCTCCCCCTTCCCCCCTCCTCAAAATACGACCACTTTTGAATAGGGAAAAGGAAATTTGTGAACGCCTTTGTAAACTGATTTATAAAATGCTAAGGTATAAGTATATTCGGAAGAATACGCTACATATTAATATACCTATTGAATAGTTTTGAGGAAAAAAAACAGGAGATAATGATAGGTAATAATCAGATTTTGTAACTTGACGTAATATTTATATTGTAGTTCGTGATTTTACCATTTGTATCATAATTTTTTTGGAGGAAGTAGTATATGATTTACAAGTATACACAGTATTTTCACTACTTTTGATTTAAGCGGGTGCCGCACGAACGACAAACGTTGCTACTGCGCAAAACCATTAGGCGATTAGGAAAAAAGATAAAAAGATATTTCAATAAAAAAAATAAGAAAGGGGGCGACCTCCGAGGTGTGTTTTAGATATGAAAACATAAATTATAATTTTTTAATTTCATATGCAACTGTTTTAAAATTCCAACAAGGGGGCGATCTTGTTCAAGGGTCGACCTGAATCATACAAATACTTTTGGTGTATTAAATTAATTCAGCGCATAGTACTAGTGATCTGAATACACATCAATTTTCACAATTTCGTGCAGTACCGTCTGAAATGTCTTTGTTGTATGCAACTAATTCAGTTTATCGTACAATCTTTCCATCGTCGATCAAAACTCAGTCAAATTTCCATCAGTCAATCAGTTCTTTGGTCCTTCCCCAAGCAATAAGTGGGGTTAGGTCGCAGTACCGCCTAACGAGCGACCCATACGTGACATCCGCCCAGACAAAATAACTATGTGGCCCAAACCACCATTCAATCTTCCACGAAACTTACTTCGAATTGTAGATACGGTGTATTCATACTACCCAGAACCTTTGATACATACATACATATCTTACATATACATCATGTCTTTTACCTGGCAGAGTCCCAAGTTTTTATGCCCTTAAAGCTACGTTTAGCATATTGGTGGACGTTAGGTGGAAAATGGAATCAAAATAGCGATGGGTTGCTAGCCGCATCGCCTACTAATATGATTTGTCAGATTTTCCCATTCCCTCGATCGGCTTTTACGATCTGCACGGGTAGCGAAGCAACTGGTAGTCTGGTACATTCTGCGTTTTTTCTTTTCTCCCAGGCCACCATGAAAGGTCTTTAATAATTGTAATTAAAATCTTTGATATTTAATGTTTTTTTTAGATTTTAATATAAGTATGTCCCGGAAATCTTAGTAGCACTAGCACTTATTGACCGCTCCATTAAAATTTTGTTCTCATTTCTCTATCATTAAACCAGCTTGTTGACATAACTATATTGCATTGTCACTTGTCACCCAATTTATGTGCCTGCAAACATAATCACTTCAACACCGTAAACTCGGTCGAAATGGGCATGTTTTCTAAAAAAATATTATACTTTTCGAAATAATTAGACTGTCTAGTAGATTATTTAAAAATAATGGACACATATTTTTCTTTTGTCAATCAAACAATAATTGATAAAGATATAGCCCGTTAAAGTTCCGCGTGACGCCACTGTCTATTACACTTTTTACTGGCCTGTTGCGTCATGAGCCCAATTCTGAACTTTGATGTGCTTTATCTTTATCATCTTTTGTTTGATTGAAAAAAGAAAAAATACGTATCGTATATTTTTAATATTCTATAAGATGGACGGAAATTTGTGAGCAAAAGACTGGCAGAGGTGTCCAATGACCAAAGGGCTGGCAATTTCTTTGCACAAAGAATAAGCATTGCCATACAACGTGGCAATGCTGCCAGCCTTTTGGGCACACTTCCACAAGGCAATGATTTGCGAGACATTTTTTATCTTTGAGTTTTTTGTTTTTACTGTTAGGTTTGCTTTCTCTTTATAGTTGCTTTCTTTTTTTATACATAACCACCACCGAACGAAGCATAGAAGCGGTAAAGCTTCTACTCAGGCGTCGATTTTCTGTAAGAGGGTGGTACTTCCCCGGACAAGCCGGCCCATTCATGCTTCTAGCAATTCATTTTGCCGGTAGCGTGGCTCTACCACGACCAAAACGTATAACGTTAGGTATATACGAGTGTGTAATTTAGGTGCGAAAGACGAAGGTGCAAAGTGCTGAGGTGCGTGCGAACTCAGGCGCGAAGACTTGTAAGGGAGCGCCTAACGAAGACTCAGGGGGTTAAAAATGAAAGTTAAAGTATCAGTTTTTAGAAAAGTGGTTGTTCAGTATTACGTATCATTGACTAACGTTACACGCATTTTCTTTGTTAGGCATGTCCATCACGATTTTACCCATAATGGTCTTGAAAGTAGTCCTAATGTCGTTATAAAAAAATCTATTTGTTATGATTCCGAGCGACGCGAGGTCGGTCAATTCGTTCCCAAGTGAGCGTGGTTCCTGCTGACTGTTAGCCGCGATTCACACCTAGCGCGCTTCATTGTGTGGCCAAACTGCGTGTCCAGTGCAAGGGCTGGCAATATCTATCAAGTCAATCAATCAAATTCTTTATTTGCAAAATGTAGGTATACAAAGTTTTTAAGTACGAGTAGCTAGTTAAGAGTTTATTGACGAAGCGAGTGCGAAACGCGACGGAGGCGTCTTCGTGTTAGCTTAGGCAAAAAATATTTCGTATGTCCATCTGTCCGTCTATCATTCTGTCCTGCTCATCGGCTGTTCATCTCTACAGATCGCATGTCTCAACAGATTATCATAAAGTTCTGAAAACAGATTCGATAATTAATAGATTGAAAAAATTCTAAAACTGAATCAACAAATTACATTGGGGTTTAGTGCGCTTTGCAGACCATTGTGAGTTTACAAGACTCGCGAGGTCTACAGCTCGCAGAGCCACTACCAATAGGTATTAAGGCGAGGCCTCAAATGTTTGGTACCTTCGCTCGGCAAAGGACTGATCAAGTGCGCGCAAGGGATAGCGCTTGGCGGTTTAGCCCGTGAATGATGAGATAGGAGATAGTCTCGAGTCGCTCAAAGAAAAAAACGTAAGCGCCAAATTCGTTATTTCTATTTTATATAAAATCAGACCGGTTAATTGTATTTTCATATTTACATTTTGATGAATTACTAATAACCTATCTTTTAGTCTAAAAATCATTATTTCATTCGTCGCATTTGAGCTACAATAACAAAAACTCTGCGAACGAAGACCATTTTTCAAAAAATATTTCTATCGAGAAAATTTTATCAAAACGTGTTTTCATCTTTAATTTTTGTAGATGAAATAGTCAAAAATCATATTACCTAGATTTGAAACACCTAATTTAAGTATTTTGCGAGATAAATAAGGTTCAGAACGACCTTATTTACAGTGGTATCACCTTAATATTGTTATGTATTTATGTATTAGATTGACTTTGAACTTTTTTTATTAACTACTTAATAACGAATGAGTAAACTATTCTGATATAGGTGCCTAGCTATAAAATTGTAAAATCTGATCTTTAAGTTTTTGCATGAAGCAATTACAAAAACATTCACATCCTTACAAGCTTTCACATTTATGTTTTTTAATATGCACTTACATGTCTAATGGTATGCTTATTTGGTTAGGACGCTTTTTAGGGTTCCGTACCCTAAGGGTAAAAACAGGACCCTATTAATATAGCTCCGCTGTCCGTCTGTCTGTCTGCCCGTCTGTCATCAGGCTGTATCTCATGATCCGTGATAGTTAGACAGTTGAAATTTTCACAGATGATGTATTTCTGTTGCCGCTATAACACCAAATACTAAGAAATAGAATAAAATAAATAAATAAGGGGGCGCTCATACAACAGACATGTTTTTTTTTGCCGTTGTTAGAGATAACGGTACGGAACCCTTCGTGCGCGAGTCCGACTCGTACTTGGCCGGTTTTTTAAAGCGAATCTTATTTCTAGGTTTTTATACTTAACCTAGAGTAAGTAAAATTGTAGAAAAAATGTATTATAAGATTAATGACATATTTAAGTAAATGACATTTCTATATATAATTATTAGTAATTGAATCTTAATATTTTGGCAATACGTAATGTTTATTTTTAAAATCTATCAAACTGTAATATTTTCACATGCTTAATTAAGAGCGAAATAGACTAAGGGACTTTCTGTTATATTCTAAGAACTATTGTACTCTATTTTAAGTGAAATAAAATATCATTATCATTATCAAATTAAGATTTTTGCAACGCCCAGTGAAGTAGCAAAAGCTTACTTAGGGCTAGCTACATAGTCAGTACAATAAAAATAACGTTTTTGCACAGCCCTAATGAAGAGCAATACAATTTACGTTTGTTGTTTTTCCAAATCGATAACAATGGACCGGCGACGCGGGTAGGTTAGGGCATGGACGCGTTATTTGATAACAGTTTCCAGTAGTACAATATGTGTTTTATTTATTTGTGATTTTATTTTACATGGTGAAATTTTTATCGTTTTGGGCCCTTAAAGGGGTGACTCAGACCATCAATATGAACAACTTTTTCTATGGGACCAATAATGGGAACTCAAAAAAAAAATCGTCATTTCCATACAAAGAGTCCCGCCGGCCGGCCAGTTTGTATGGGAATGTCGATTTTTTTTTGAGTTCCTAGCATTGTTCCCATAGGTAAAAGTTGTTCATTTTGATGGTCTAAGTCACCCCTTTATGGGTCCAAAACGATAAAAATTTAACCGTGTATATATTTCTTGTCAGCAAAGTTTATTTTTATCATCAACATGTATCATCTAATCAACAGATCTATCACCACGAAACTTTCTCAGATAAACAAAAGTGTCCCTAGATATGAATTACAAAATAAATGTCAAATTATATCTAAATTAAGAGATGGATCCTTACTATTACTTTACTATTAATATTATAAATGCGAAAGTGAGTTTGTTTGCTAAGCTTTCACGCCGTAACTACTGAACCGATCATCATGACGTTTTGCATACAAGTTCTCTGGAGTACGGAGAAGGACATAGGCTACCTTTTATCCCGGGAAAAAGTACTATTCCCGAGGGATCGATATGGACGCTGGCGGTGCCATGGGCGAAAGCACCAAAAAAATCTTAGTTCAACAGATAAATGTACATCTGTCGCCAAATAGAACAATTAATGGTCCCTGATTGCGACTTCATTTTAATTTATTTTGTCATCAGTACAGTCGTAACATTTAATTTCGTTCAGTTATAACAATAATACTATTTGTTAAAAATTTAATAGATCAGTTTATAAATTTTATGAAAATGTGTTCGAAGGGTCGGAGACAAATTGAAAATTAAACTATTAGATAAAAAAAATATTCTAAGATTATTTTATGTTATTTTTAACAATAAATATTGATTGTATGACTAGAATTGAATGATATTTATCTAGAGATTATTATAATATAATATTGAATTAAACTACCTGTTGAAATTAAGATCCTTGGGGCAGGTATACAGGGTAATAGTTAACTAAGGCATAACCTGCAAAAGACGACTTAGGTACATCATGACTAACAACGTTTGTTCTATGACTTTTACCTAAACGCAATGCATAGTAAGATTTTACATACATTAGCTTTTATGTGGATTTCTATCAAACGTTAAGTCTATGTTAATTCTAATATAGCTGTGAGCGTAGGTACCTACTATTATAACCTCGTAGCGCTGATTGCCATAGAGTTAAGACAAGTAGAATTCCTTTTTTTGCATTTTATTTTATTTTGTATGAAAAAAGCAAACACTGAATCACACAAAGTCATTTATAGCAAACGAAGTTAATCTTGATGTAGTTAAGTCGTCTTTAGGAGGTTGTGCGTTAGATACCACTTACCTGTATATGTCCAGCAGTAGACGTCTTTTGGCTGAAACGATGTCGACGCACTAATTTTTTTTTGAGTTTTTTAATATTTTTATGTGACATTGAAGCATATTTTTTTATACTACATACATAGTATCACGTGTTTTTCCCTTGCGGAGTAGACAGATCCTAGGTCTATAAGACCTGAAGGCCACGTTTAGCATGTTGGTGGAATTTGATATTATATAGTAAGGATAAGGATACAGTTATTAGGACTAAACCTGGTACAATACATACAAAAACATTTATTTGGCACTAGATCATATATGTCGATGATTTTAAGGCGATTTATTATTATGTATGGCGTCTATATTTTGGCCACAAAACTACTATTTTGCGAGTAAACTCTATATTTTAAGAAATACAAATACTTAAATGATTTTTGAGAGGATTTTTAAAATTGGCGTAGGTATGCGATGCCTGAGCGGTTGGACATCAATAAATGCAATTTGGGTTATATTGATGTGGAATAGGTACAACATCGTGTATAATGTAGAATTTTAATGGTGGAAGAATTTTTCAAATCGGTCCGGTAGTTTCCGAGCCTATTCAATGCAAACATACAATCAAAATTTAAAAACGAGTTAGACGCGATTGGTGTGTGTGGTCATGCGCGTGACGTGTATCGTCTAAACGCAGCCATGACAGTCTTGTGACACGGACTAACCCTCAGGACTAACCCGTCCGTCAGACGGGTATCTAATTAGTCCTTGTTCTGAGTATCTAACAATCTACGATCTATAACAAAAAGTATACCTCCAGTTCGTTTGTTAATTAAACTAATAAGACATACAAACATAGGACGTCCTCTTTGAAATGAAAGGTGTACACTCCAGCCTATCATTACGGAATGCTGTTTATGGCCTATTATGTCAATTTGTCTTTCCTTTTAGGACTTATTGGCATTATTGGCCTTACTAACTGTTACGCAATAATTATTGGTATGCGGTTGTAAATTAAAAAAAACAAGCTAGTTTTTCAATGAGTACTTAGGTAAAAAGGAAGTAACTGTTTTGTATCTCCGTATTAGTTGTATGTTACAGAAATTATACAAAACTAGCTTTCGCCCGCGGCTCCGCCCGCGTCAATGTCGAATCCTCGGGAATAGTACTTTTTCCTGGGATAAAAGGTAGCCTATGTCCTTCTCCGTACTCCAGAGAACTTGTATGCAAAATTTCATGATGATCGGTTCGGTAGTTACGGCGTGAAAGCGTAACAAACAAACTCACTTTCGCATTTATAATATTAGTTAGGATAAGCAAGAAATTCCTAAACTAGAAGTACTTTTTAGTAAGACAGTTTCATTGAAATTACTATATCAGTGCTGATTGATTGATATAAACTGTAATAATAATTTCAAAATAAAAATATTCTCAAAGATTACTAAAAGAATGTACCTAGATAAGTACGCTAAAAATTTATCTTCGTAAATATTACAGGTTCTCAATCTTTGTACAAAATCTAGTAGTTCTGTTATAGTATTTTGTTTCTGTCGTAACGTTTAATAAAGAATATTTTATGTCGAAATGTAACAAATAAAATAAAAATGAAAAATCCCTTTCTCATTAATTTTTATTTTTATACACCAAAAATGTTTAATTAAGTCTCACGTCTAATAACCTGACCAATACGATATTGAAAATGTGAAAAATATATTTCACTTTCCCTTACAAATAGTATTATAACGTGATGCATTTCTAGAGAATGGCTCTTACTGCAATCTAACATAAAGAACTACGTCCTAATAGGTTATAAAACCCCTTATACATACAAATTAATTGTTTAGCTGATACAATGTCTATAAGTTTTTCACGTTAAACGCCCTTTTTTTACGATTTTGTGGTCTATCTGTGATTTTGATGCCAAGATTTAAGTAGCTAGGGTGTTTGAAACCCACAACCAACAATCCAATGATTAGAAATATCGCAAAATGACGCTTTTCAAACATTCTCGCAGTTTAAACAACGCACTAATTGGTTATTCCGAAGACTCGCCTTATTAGTAAGGCTGTTAATTTTTAATTAACGTACTGTGGTGTTGGCAAACCTATAAAGGTCAGGGGTTCGGTTCCGTAAATAGCGGTTTGTATAACATGTCGATTAAGGCTTCTTCACATTTCACATTGCGCGATAATTGTTTCTGTTCTTACGAATAACCTTTTTGTTTAGTGTTTCATGTGTATATCAGGAGATACTGGTGTCAGATTAGTTAGTGACGTTTCTCAATGACGGCCATTTATTGATGACTGCTGGGACCTTGCGAAGCATGGAGAAACAAAAATATTTTATCAAAATACAAATTTATATTACAAGTGTTTCGAACAGTTGTTGTTTTTAGGTCCGTCTGTCACCAGGCTGCATCGTATGGTGAGACAGTAGACATTTGCACAGATGATGTACCTATTTCTTTTCAGCTATAACCACAAATACTAAAAAATAGGATAAAATAAATATTTAAGGGGGCTCCCATACAACAAACGTGATTTTTTGCTTGTTTTTGCTCGATATTGATAACGGCAACAGGTAGATACTAGAACATATTCACGGAATATTTAGATATATATAAACATTATAAATAAATAATTAAATAAAAATAATATTAAACGGGGCTCCCATACAACAGACATGATTTTACCATTTTTATAGATAACCATACGGAACCCTTCGTGCGCGAGTCCAACTCGCACTTGGCCGGTTTTTATTTATGTTTAAAAGTAAAACAGAAAGAAAATGTAAAACGCTTTCAATCTGTTTCAAAAATAATCATAAGTGTTAATAACTGATACAGCCAATAAGGTTTACATTGGCATAACTATGCGACAGCTCACATACACTTGCCTGAAAAATGCCTATGCGGATACGAACTGTGTAAACATGTACATACAAGGTAAATGTAAAAACAGTTTTCTAACAGTTTGGTTAAAGGAAGTTTCTTCCATGCTGGTCTGGGAGTAAAGAAAAAACGTAGAATATGCTTAGCTGCGTCTCTTCTTGCGCAGACCGGGAATGGGCGAAAATCTAAAGAACCATGACAATAGGCGATGCGGCTAGCAACCCACCACTATTTTGATTCCGTTTTCCACCTTTACGCCTTCTAAAACGCTAAATGTGGCCTTTCGGTCTTATGACCTTAGGCTGTGTCTACCCCGTAAGGGATAAAGACGTAATAATATGTATGTATATATGCATGGTTACAGAAAAAATTATATCTGTTACACTTTTAGAAGTGTTAAGAGCAAAATAGGTTTATAACACACAAATAAGTGTTACAGGAATAATTATGTAACAGATTTAATGTGCAACCCTTATGAATGTGTATCCTTATCCTTCCTTACTAATATTATAAATGCGAAAGTGAGTTTGTTTGTTTGTTACGCTTTCACGCCGTAAGTACTGAACCGATCATAATGAAATTTTGCATACAAGTTCTCTGGAGTGCGGAGAAGGACATAGGCTACCTTTCATCCCGGAAAAAGGGTACTATTCCCGGGGGATCGACATTGACGCGGGCGGAGCCGCGGGCGAAAGCTAGTCCTTTATAATTGTGTTTTTGAGTCCCTGATTTAGACTACATTACCTCTATATCGCGATTCTGATGCAGCCCCCTCAGGAACACGATGCAACATTATTGCAATTTCGCGGGCAAATATAAATAAAATAAACTCATTTAACAAGGCTTAAGATAATCTTTAAAGATAATGTTTGTTATTTCACTTATAGGTCACTGTGTATGCATTTATCACTTAATCAAGACGACACGGTTGATCAGGCCAAAACCACCCTCGAGCTTAATTATACGGGAGCTTATCAGAGCTTTTTTCTAAACAATTATCTGCCGATACAGTCAAACGAATCGAAAGTGTTAATTAACTTAATGCAATTATAAGATCTTTTGCACTGTGTTACTTCATAGCAAACATACTTTTACTATTACAAAAATATATTAATACCCCTTATTTCAATATAGATAGAGTCGACTTTCGCATGGTTTGAAGCAATTATAATAGTTTATAATGGAATGTATTTCTCGCACTGCTCAAGTGGATATGTCGACCTTTTCAAAAATGATAAAAAATGTTGTAGAGCGACTCAGAAACGCGTGGTTCGTGAAATGCCACCTGTCAAGTCGGGAGCCCGCCTTAATAACGCTTTTGCGGCGCAGTCGGCTAAACAAACAGTTAGGTCAGATGTGTCCAAACTTGTATTTCGATTATAGAGGTATACAGTTTCCAATGTTATAATGAAGAAACAAAAATACTGAATAAAAATATTGCAAACATACTCAAGGATTTATTTAGAAAATAAGGCATCGATGGCACGTTTTTTGACGTAGTCAATCTAGTCAATTTCAAATAAAAAGTATTTTTTTGATAAAAGCCTTTGTACGAGCTTACATCGCACATTTAGGCGGCACGCGGCCTTATACATGTAGAACGCGTGTCAGCGGTTTTGTTGCTATAATTAGTATCAACATTCTTATCATTTGGGAGATACTATGGGCCAGCCAACGAGAAAGGACCCGTCACGCCCAACCATCAAGATCTCATATTATCAAGAAGCAATAAACCAGATTACAATGTGACGTGGTCTTGTATCTCCGCAACATCGTCTGCAACCCATCAGCACAACTCTTCATGTATGGTGTTGGGCCTAACACCTTGCCTGCACCGTACAGCCTTGAAACTAATTTATTATGGTAACCCGTTCAACTCCTGAAGTCCTAGTCTCTAATAGAGATATAGATATCTATCATTTCTCACTTTGTAAGTTCAGACGGCAAATATTGGCTCATCTTAATATATAGTTATCTAGCTTATTCTCACACAATAACTTGTTACTTGTATCTTAGGTTTAATTTTCTTACCTACTTATTAGAGCGCGCCTTAGCGAATTTACCAAATAATTGAGCATTTAGACATGCCTGTTATAGGATTATAAACTGGATCGACTAATTTTGTGTATACGTTTTGTTTTTGTTATTTTGTTTGTAATCTGACTGGTGTGCTATATAAATAAATAAAAAAATAAAAATAAACTGATATTTTATTAAAAGTCGGCAAAGACTGATCGGGTTTTTATTAGAAGTCAACTTATTGACATGTTTTGCTACATCATGGAAAAGTTAAGTTACTTACATTAGCTTATTGACATGTTTCGCTATATCATGGAAAAGTTAAGTTACTAACATTAGCTTGGAAGATCTTACTTACTTCTGTGGAACTTTATAATGTTGTCTGAAATAAATATTAAATTATTTAATTACTGAGTAATACTCAGCATGTCCCTTACAGTGTACCTATTTCACAATTACTTTTACATTGTATTTTATATTTAAAAAGTCTCAGTTGATTAAAAAGTGCAAGGAGAGAGCTAATCATGATAAATTTTAAAGCTCCATTACGTCTCAATACATACATACATATTATCACGTATTTATCCCAGAGCCTAAAGTCATAAGACCAAAAGGCCACGTTTAGCGTGTTGGTGGACGTACAGGTGGAAAACGGAATCCAAATAGTGATGGGTTGCTAGCCGCATCGCCTATTGTTATGATTCTTATATTTTCGCCCATTCCCTTGACCGGCTTCTATGGTCTGCGCGGGAAGAAAAGCAGCTGGCACATTCTACGTTTTTTCTTTTCTCCCAGACCAGCGTGGAACTCTTACTCTCGTTTTTATTGTTTCTTGTATCTTTTTTTTTACTTCTAATAACTTATTTAATAGACTCTCCTTTTATTTTATTACTATAGTGGACCCATTGCATTTCGTAAAAGACACTGAGGCTCGATATAGACCACTTTAAGAACCACTGGGTTAGTAGCTCTATCAATCCAAAACAATTATTTTGTACTTAGTGCTTACGTGAGCGCTAATTTATGTTTTCATATTTTTTTCCAGCTTTACATTGGATTTTATTGAAAACCATAAATGTATGTTTTCTTTCGTCAAATGAAAATATACGTAATACGGGGAGTTAGTAAAGATGCAATTATCTTTCATATTAAGATAAATAAATATATACGGACAAATCACACAGATTGAGCTAGCCCCAAAGTAAGTTCGAGACTTGTGTTATGGGATACTAACTCAACGATACTATATTTTATAACAAATACATATATAGATACACATCCAAGACCCAGGCAAATCTGAAAAAGATCATTTTCCATCGAACCCGGTCACTCCGTGTCGCAGGCTGGCGTGTTGACCGCTGCGCCACGGAGCTAGTCATAGATATTTATAATGTTAGTCCGCAATAAAGAAATAAATGACTTCTGTGTTACAGAGTGTCTCTTCCTTACTTGTCTTGGAGAAAGGGGAAACGTAGAATGTACCAGCTGCTTATCCTCTCGCGCAGATCGTAAACGCCGATCGAGGGAATAAGCAAATCTGACAAATCATATTAGTAGGCTATGTGGCTAGCCATCACTATTTTGATTCCATTTTCCACCTAACGCCCACCAACAAGCTACACGTGGCTTCTAGGTCTTAAAGACCTGAGCTCTGTCTACCCCGCAAGGGAAAAGACGTGATACTATGTATGTACTGTGTTAAATCAATTGTATTAAATACACGTTGATTTTAAACTCCCTGGCAATAATTACATGACGGAATCAGAATCCCTTTACTTAATACCAGCATGATAGGTGACTTAATTTATCTCACTGTGTCAAAAATAGTAGATACTAGCTGTTGCCCGCGGCTCCGCCCACGTTAATGTCGATCCTTCAGGAACAGTAGAATTTCCCGGAATTAAAGGTACCCTATTTCCTTCCCCGGGCCTCATACTACCTCCATACCAAATTTCATACAAATTAATTCAATGGTTGAAGCGTGAAAAGATGACAGACAGAGTTACTTTCGAATTTATATAGTATGGATATGGATGGATTAGGACATAATAATATATGTAATTGTAACTATTCACACATTGATATAAGTTTCATTAACTTTAAAATAAAATACACGCGGTTTTTTTGGCAGTTGTGTAATTAAGAGCTTGATTTTGTTGTCCACAAACTTTGACCATATATATATAACTATACATATGTGACTGTGGTGCCACTCAGTCTATGGCCCACCTTTTCTCATGTCCCAACTGACCTACTTCTTGTACAAATGAATCTTAAGGGAGCCAACGACAAGGCGGTCAGCGTGGCCAAATATTGGTCAAAATACATTTAAAAATAGCCATCTCCGACTCGATAAGAAGACGAAGAACTATACATATGATCAAAGGCCACAAAGACGTATAAAAAGAAATGGTATACATATGATCGAAGGCCACAAAGACATATAAAAAGAAATGGAAGGAAGGTAGATATTTTAAAATAAGATACTAGCCAAGATAAGGAACACAATAGACTGAGCAAAATTAGATCGACGGTGCCTATGCTCGGTCGGAGTATCGGTATCCGCTATTGGCTTGTTTAGATTGTTAGCTGGCAAAATAGGGTTGTCTCTTTTCAAAATTTCTTTGGAATTTATCAACAACAAAATAAAGTTGAGGTTTTATTGTGTACTATGTTTTTAATTTAGTTGTGTTTTTAACGACCTCTGTTTCCTAATGGTCATCACAGCAGACTTGTTGAGTTAGTTTCCTATAACATAAGTCTCGAACTTACTAGCTCAATGTGTGTGATTTGTCAGAGACATTGTCAGTCACTATTTTGATTCCGTTTTTCATGTAATGCCCACCAATATTCTAAATGTTGCCTTGAGTTCTTAAAGACCTGGGCTATGTGTACCCCGCAATGGAAAAAGACGTAAAGACGTGATAGTATGTATGTTTGTTCAGAGAGAGATTAGGTATGCGTGGCATAAAAAGTTAAAATATATATCGTTAGGATGGGGTACTTTGGTGATGTGCCTAAAGCTGCCTAAAGGCATCGGACATAGCTTAATGACTGCCATCTATGATGACAGCCGGGACTAACGACTTAACCTGCCTTCCGAAGCACGGAAGATCTCGAAAATTTATTGTACCCACAGATTGTACCACTTCGGTCACCCATCACAGTGGAGACTGCGCCCAGGGTTGCTTAACTTACTTAAGCGTTATTAATGCACACGACCACTGGGCTATCGGGCTCCTACCTCTGTAACGCAGTTTAACCCGAAAAAAGAAAAAGAAATAGGTTGTCTGTAAATAATAATAATAATAACTCTTTATTGCACCAAGCATTCATACAAAGGGATTCAATATTACGTAATAGGTTGTACAATGGCGGCCTTATCGCTAGAGCAATTTCTTACAGGCAACCAATTAGGTAGGACTTCAATGAATGCGAGAGGTAGGTAAGGCGAAGAATTATAATCTAAGTTAACTATATGCTAAATAAACTACTTATATAATAATCATACATATATACATAAAGTCAGTTTACGGCCGATAATTTTATGATAACGGCGGAAGAGAGATAGATGCGTCCCAAGCCGAACGCTTAGGCCAATCGTGCCGCTCTTACGCTTGTTCCGTGATACTTTTCGTGCTCGCATCCGGCGTTCATCGATTTATAAGACGTTATCACAAGCAAAACATAACTTTACTATTTCTTAAGTCAAACTGTACTAATTGTATTGTATTTTTATTTAAAAATTCTTAGAAAAGTGTTTTAATTTAAATTATTAAGTTAAAGTAATAATTAGTTTTAGTTCTTATTAATTTTTTGTCGTAATTAACAGTTACTTATTGTTTGTACCTTAAACTTAATTATATAATGTGGATAAGTAATATCTTTACGACCCGTAAAAGTTAAATTGAAAAGAACGAAGCGGCGGCTACTTTCAGATATAATTACATATGGATACCTACTTAAGTCAATTAATCTACACGAAAGGGTATAAAAATATATATAAGAAAATGTTATTATAATTACCTACTTAAGGGGAAACTTTTATTTTCAAGATAGTGCTGCTCCCATTTGAAATAAATTATTTGTAGAAAAACGAAGATGTTATTTAAAATTTTGCGATGCTAAAAATAGTAAATCATTAATTGATTTATATATCCTAACTAATATTATAAATGCGAAAGTGAGTTTGTTTGTTTGTTACACTTTCACGCCGTAACTACTGAACCGATCATCATGAAAATTTGCATACAAGTTCTCTGGAGTACGGAGAAGGACATAGGCTATCTTTTATCCCGGGAAAAAGTACTATTCCCGAGGGATCGACATTGACGCGGGCGGAGCCGCGGGCGAAAGCTAGTAATTCAATATTTTAGAAGTAACCGTCTAGCTGTACCAAGCCTTTTGCCAAAAATGGCCATTTTCGACAAAAGTTCAACTTCACGTACTTATTTTAAACTGTTTACAGAGCAGTAATCTGTTTCAAAAGTTATTTATTCAACTTGTTTTATGTAAATAATTTTTGCTAGGTATTATTTTTTCTCAAAACTTTGATCTGGTCAAAACACCTATGTTGTAGTAATTAGTGGTTTTTTTGTGTTATTAATAAACTTTGTATACTACATTTTTGGTTTCTCTAATAAATAAAAAAATTGGTTGTGTCTAAAGTCGGTTTACGGACGATAATTTTAGGCGATAACAGTGAAAGAGATAGATGGGTAAACCGAACGCTTAGGCCGATCGTGTCTTTCTAAAGCTTATTCCGCGCTCTCGCTTGCGCGCGGAACGCGACAATTTTCCGTGCGTACACCCGGCGTTCATCGATTTATAAGACGTTAACGCGTCAAAAAATCTTCTCAATACAAAATTTTGAATATCATTCCCGTTATTATTCAAATAATTTATTTCAAATAGGGCAGTGCTCTTCGAAAACTTCAGGTATCCCATAAAATTATAACAAGTTAATTACATCTTCATCGTCACTTACCATCAGGTGAGATGGGAGACAAATGCCTACTTCAAAATTGAGTTAAGAAACCTTTTTACTTGTCTTCAAATTAAAATTAACTGTAAGCAAGGGAGCTTGCTCTCTCAGGAAAGCGTGGAGATATCAAGCTGAAACTCATACCAAATACTCAGGTTTAGTGTCCCTTGGAGCTGTTAAAAAATTTAAACTTCTAAGTCAACGTAATCAAATAAACAGCTTATTGCCGCAAATTCTCGACATGTGCAAGGGAATCAAAACTTACACAGTGCTTCCCATCAACTCAGAATCTTGAAATTTGGAACGAAGCAACGCCTTTTAGCACAGCAAGGAAAAATTGCGAAAAGGATAAATTTTCATTTACATCAATGTTCAGTCTTGGTATAATTTCTCGTTTTCGTAATAGCAACACTGACTTCCGTTTCCATCAGACATGCTCTTGTCATTGACTCATCTTTTTGTCGAAACTTCTCGTTGGAGCGTTTAGCGCCATAAGCGGCAACGTTATTTTTCGTATTATACAAACATTCAGTTAATATTTGGATTAAATATAGTGTAATTAACTTTCGTGCTGTGCAAAAAACTATAAAGTGTGGATTTGCCGATAAGGAGGGCGCATCTAAGGTTTGCCGTGGCAGACAGTAGGTACTTCTTCTCTGGTAAGTCTGGCGCCAGTACAGAGGTCTTCGAGTAGGTACCCTGTGTCTGTCTGAGCTGAAGATCATCACAGCACAAGCCAAGGTTAGTGCCCTACATTTGTTGTAAATCTACACTTTTCATTGTACAAAGGTAGCATTATCTCGAACTACCCACTTTCGTTTTATATAATTAAAAATAAATCCTATAAAATTACAGTCCGCTATTATCGTTCGTTTTTCGCTTTCAAACCCAAACAATCAAGAAATAAAAATATTTTGAATAATTTAAAACAAATAAATTTAAATTTATCTGTTTTTAATTACAAAAAAATAATAATTTTAAATATATAATGGTACGGAACCCTTCATGCGCGAGTCTAACTCGCTTTTGGCCGTTTTTTATACAATTACCTAGTATTTGTTGTTATAGCGGCATCAATATAAATATCATCTGTTAAAATTTCACCGGTCTAGCTATCATGGTTCATGAGATGTAACCTGGTGACAGACAGACAGACCGCCCTGTTTTTAGGGTTCCGTAGTAAACAAGGAAACCTTATAGTTTCACCATGTCTGTCCGTCTGTCCGTCCGCGGTTCTACTCATAGACTATAAGTACTAGAAAGCTGTCATTTGGTATGGATATGTATATTAATCATGTCGAAAAAATAGTAAAATAAAACTTGTAAAAAAAATGTTTAGTTTATCTCCCATACATGTAAAGTGGGAGTAATTTTTTTTTTCTCGTCTAACCTAGCTTGTGATGTTGTTGAATAGGTCTTTTAAAAATACTGTGAGCTTGTCAACATCATTTTTCGATTTACTCATCCGTTTCTGAAATATTTGGGTTTATTGCAAATTTTTGTTAGAGTCCAGTGTCCCCCCCGTCTATCTACTAAATGGTTGTATATGAACACGTGAAAACGTTCACGACAGTAGTATATATAACGAATTTTAAGGGAAAACTATCAGAGCTAGGTAGAGTTTACAAATGAAAGAGTTAAAGTCATTAAATTCATAAATAAGTTTCATACAAATTTAATTGAAAATTAGTAAAGACAGTAGTTACGTAAAACTACTACTGAATATAAATTTACGAACCACGCAAAGTTATGAATATATAGCAAATTTAATAATAATAATGTTTACGTTCGACGGCAAGTAGCACTTGGCGGAACAATACGAGGCCACTTGCTGCGCTCGGTAGTCAAAGTAATATAATTATTACCAGCCTGCCGCTGGTAATAAGATTGTAGCCTCTCCCACTCCCCGTGAAGATATACTCTCTCAACTCCAATAGATAATATTTTTTCTAATTTCCCATAGGTATCACTTATTCTTCAGTTACCACCGTCCTATGTGGGCTCGTTTTGAGACGTTTTTAGTCACTAAACTATGACTATAATATATCTCATATCTAGCTTTCGCAACTACGGAATCATTGCGCGTGTCCGACACGCACTTGGCCGGTTTTTACCCTTTGGGTACGAGACCCTAAAAAGTACATACATAGTGTCACGTCTTTTCCCTTACGGGATAGACAGAGCCCAGGTCCGTAAGACTCAAAGACCACGCTTAGCATTTTGATGGGCATATAGGTGGATAGAGCAATCAAAATAGTGATGGGTTGCTAGCCGCATCGCCTATTGATATGATTCCTCAGAATTTCGCCCATTCCCTCGATCGGCTTTTACGATCTGCGCGGGAAGAGAAGCAGCTGGTTCATTATTCTTTTTTTTCCTCCCAGACCAGCATGGAAGGAAAAAAAAGTACACAGTGAATAAAACTAAAGAGTGTGAGACAACCTTGTGCGTTACCGTTCGGTCGCGTGCTAGTAACCATTAAATCGACCCTCACACCGTATTTTGCTATTGATGTCTCATTTACCTTCGCTAACCGATACTATTGCTTTGCGATAACCCATAGTTACATTATTACTTACATAGTATAATGGAACACCAACAGGCTTACAATATCATGATAAAACGATCTATTGTAGACCAACATTGTAAGCCTCGTCGTTCCTTGTTTCAAGTTATACAGAACATAATAAAATTAGTGTCTTATCTTAGACTAGCTTTCACCTGCGGCTCCGCCCGCGTCAATGTCGATCCCTCGGGAATAGTACTTTTTCCCGGGATAAAAGGTAACCTATGTCCTTCTCCGTACTCCAGAGAACTTATATGCAAAATTTCATGATGATCGGTTCAGTAGTTACGGCGTGAAAGCGTAACAAACAAACAAACAAACAAACTCACTTTCGCATTTATAATATTAGTACGGATAAGGATTAGCTTAGAAAATTCACGGCTAGATGTTACATAAATACTTAAAGTTAGTCAGATTCGTCATGAAAGGTTCCGTAACATATTTAGTACTAAATACGCCAATTAAATATCTTTTTTGTATCGGCATCCTTTTATTTCTTTTTTATTGTTATATCAACATTAGAAATACTCATTATGTGAAAATTTCAAGGCTTTCAAGGCTATTACGGTTCAACAAATTCAGCCCTGTGATAGACAGACGGAAAACGGAGGCTTAATAATGAGGTCCTGTTTTATGTACCACAGCTTTTTAGCAATTTTTTTAGAGATTACGTATTTAAGTACCACCGTTTGGGTACCTACTTTATCCCTAAGATCACACGTGCAAAAAGTTTGAATTTCAATAAAAGAATACTGGTCGAATAAATTATCTAATTTTTTTTAAATCCTTTAAAAAAATAAATTGCCGTTCTATAAATTAAACTGAAAGTATTACCGTCCGTTTCCTTTCCGCAAATGAAACGAAGAAACGCTTAAGTTCTAATTGTGTTTCGTGTTTGTAGAGTTAGTGACTATTAGTTAAGGTTTAGTTAGTCAACTATTAGTTAACTCGACTTTCTACACGCGATGTTGCGGCCTCACTAAGTAAATGGCTGGTTACGATTAAAGTTAATAATATAAGTAGCTTGTTTTCTTTCTCTTTTTTGAATAACAGTGCCTTTTATATTTTTACCAATATTTACCTTATAAGCTTCTTATTCCGTTTTATTTTATTTTTAACTTTAAGAGTATAATCGTATGCATTCTAGGTCATGACTTAGGAATAATATAATAGGAATATCAATTCACAAGTGAGTGACGCTAACTTCTTACCAGGGGTTGGAATACCGGTAAAAATCCATTACCGGTACCTCTATGAAACGACAGTACCGGTAATTGGTTTGGTACCGGTACATTTGGTAACGGTAAAAATCAAGTACCGGTACCTCTATAATACAACGGTACCGGTAATTGGATTGGTACCGGTACCTCAATAAAACGACGGTACCGGTAATTGAAAGAAGTACCTGTACCAAATACCGGTAAACAGTACCGGTACTTAGTACCGGTACTCGTATTGGGAATTATCATTTCGTTAATGTGTGTCGTTGCCGTGTTGTGCATGTGCGGCGTAAGGCGGGGGCCCACAATAGGGCGGCACTTTTACAGTCGAGCGAGTCCCATGCGGTAGACGGCAACAATGCGTAGGTACCGGTAAAATTAACGCAATTTTAATACCGTTAAAACTTGACAGAATAGAGGTACCGGTACTTACCGGTACTTATAATGTGAATTTGGTACCGGTAACAAGTAGCGGTAAAATTACCGTTAACTGTTAACAATATTATTACCGTTAAATACTAGATTACCGGTACCTCATATTACCGTTAAAATTTTAACAGAATAGTAATACCGGTACTTACCGGTACTTATAATGGGAATTTGGTACCGGTAACAAGCCCTGCTTCTTACGTTACATGTGTGCAGCATTAGTAGGTACTAATTTCGCATTTGTTCAAATTTAAAATTCGAAAAGAGGAAAATTTCATCCTAATTTACTGTCAATGTGTGCGTGAGCTTGTGTCGCGATACGATTGCATGTTTTATTATGCGCGTTACTGTTGCGTTCGTTGAGGGTCTTGGTGGAAGAGTGAGTAATATGGCGTGAAGAGAACAATCATGTGGTTTTTAGCGGGTGCGAGTCCCGCATAACTGTTCTGTACCCCCGTAGCAGATCAGTATGCATAATGCACATTTTCTACATGTAAAAGAAAAGGGGCATATCCTGATTATTGTTAGATCCATATCCTAGGTATATGTTTTATTCGTAATCGAATCAACAGAGTAACGAAATCACCATCTTTAGCCCTCATTATATTCGTTTCATTTTGTATAATCCCTCAATAATTATTGATCTCTTTCAGAAGTTGCACTTTTGCAGAAACACCAATATTGTCCAGTGAAATTTATAACCTTTCATCATCATCATCATCATGACATCCGTGAGAAGTGCACTGCTGGATAAAGGCCCCTCCAAAATCTTTTTTGTTTCATGGGAGGATTCTTTACTCACTACGCTTGGCTAGCGGGTTGGGTATGCGCAGTTGCTTCTTGAGTTTCCGATGCTGCTTCTCGATGCCATACCTGCAACACCGGCCGAGCAGTTGAGGATGACATCCTGGCCATTAAGAACATTCGCAAACTGGACAAGTCCTTCCTCCTCCATTTCAGTTTATAGCATATTAAACATGTTTTTCTTATCATGATGAATATATATTTATTCTTATCCTTATCCTTACTAATATTATAAATGCGAAAGTGAGTTTGTTTGTTTGTTACGCTTTCACGCCGTAACTACTGAACCGATCATCATGAAATTTTGTATACAAGTTCTCTGGAGTGCGGAGTACTATTCCCGAGGGATCGACATTGACGCGGGCGGAGCCGCGGGTGAAAGCTAGTAATAATATAATTTTCTAAATTAGATGTATAGCAAGTCGCTCTCTTGATAATTTTGCCAGTCTTCCAGTTAAACCAACGACCACCTTATTCCATATCATTTTTACCATAAGCCATTGGATATAATGATGATATTACGAATAGTTAGTCTTGCTTACAACTTGATAATTACTAGATACCTAGGTAATGTTAATTTACGAAGAGTCTATCCCTATAAGCGTTGTGCATAGTGACCATTCATTATTGTATTAAAAATGGGACAACCAGCTATATAGACAACATATGTTATAAAAAAATAGGATACTACTTGTATCTTATATTATAAGGGTTTTAAGTTAGAAATAAGATTTATTTATTTATTTATATTTGATATAAGATATGGTGAAAAAAAGTAACGCATGCTTCATTGCGTATAAGAAGATTTTTTATTATGGTGGACATTTTAGTCCCGTCTTTAACTTTTTGTTAGCCACCATATAATATAGTGTTTATTTTTTTTGGAAAGCCTACGATTTGCGAAAAGGAGCCACTAGGCTTTGCGAAACGTATCTAACCGATTGCGGGGTCCTGGGCAGGCTCTTCTGAGCCTGCCTAGGACCCCGCAATGCCCAGTGGAAAAGAAGGGCCTGTCAACGATCTACCAAAGTCCTTACTTACCAAATTCAAGTTTCATTATTTTATTTTATAAAATTACTTGTATAAATTCGAAAGTTCGGATATTTGTGACTTTGACAAAGCTACAGAGCTCGTCACACATGTCGAATATGTTTTAAGCTTTCTCGGTCACGCTATCAACAGAAACTCGCGGTTAATCCTGTAGTAACAATAAACATATGCCCTCTTATTCATAAAAATATATTTTGACTCATTCTTTCTATGTCAATTGTTGGAGAGAGGCATAAGGACAAAACATATTTTAACTAAAATAGGTTTAATAAGCATTTGTTAATTTTTATGAATAAGAAGGTAAGAAGTTAAACAAGAGCGTCCCATGTAAAACGGAACGCGTGGTCGTCTTAGTTTTGAGGACTGACGGCTATTTCTCTGTGAAATGGAGCGAATAACAATATTTTGCGCGTTCCAGAAAAATGCCAGCGTTATCATATCTCTGACAGGTAATTGCGGTTTTTAGTAAACGCCGTGCGGTTTTAGTTTAGACATAGTGTAATTATGCGAATTAACATGTCTTGTATCTTATCGCGGACCATTAGAGATTGTGGACGTCGCTTCTTCGTTAGGATTAATACGGAGTTGTTGATAAAGCACTTTTGAAAAGCAAAATATTCTCCAACGTTTTGAAGCGTAAATCTTTGAACTTCAATACGACAACTGATCATCATCATCATCATTCTTCCACTCCTCATCCCACTTTATGTGGGGCCGGAACAGCATAGAAGTTTTATATAATATCCATGCTGTAAAAAGTTTCGGCTTACTTTTGCGACTGGCCGCTTGCCTATCAACCGTCCTTGGAAATACTTTCGTCGTACGGGATGTATGTTCTTGTCTCTTTACTCGCCTCTTACGACATCCATAGGACAGAATAGAGTGGTTCTGTACTATGGATGTCGTAACTGAAACCACACGGCCATCATGATCATTACAGCCACAAAAAGTCCATTGCTGGACAAGGTTCCCTTCTCTCCCAAGGATTCCGTGGAACGTAATGGGAGGATATTACGATACTCACCACGACTGACAGCCAAAAAAACCGCGCTCGCCAGCGCGCTTTTTTTGGCGTCTTGTGTTTTCGACGCTGCTGCCTATCGCAAGCATTTTTAAGCGGGGAAGGATATGAATTTGTTGGATTTGGGAAGGGAATGATGGTATTAAATAATAAATAAATAAATATATACGGACAAACCACACAGATTGAGCTAGCCCCAAGGTGAGTTAGAGACTTGTGTTATGAGATACTAACTCAACGATACTATATTTTATAACAAATACATATATATATAGATAAACATCCAAGACCTAGGCCATCTGAAAAAGATCATCTTGGGCTGGCCGGGGATCGAACCCGGGCACTCCGTGTCGCAGGCTGGCGTGTTAACCATTGCGCCACGGATCTGTCATAATTATTAGGATACAACTCACTGGATAAATGAGGGGAAAGCAAGTAGCAGCTCGGGACCGGGTGCGCGTACCCCATGCCTAACCTGCAACCACCGGACAGGCACTGAGGGTGACACCCCTGACCCTGACTACGAGAACATTATAAACTGGCTTTCGCCTGCGGCTTCGCTCGCGTTTATGTCAATCCATCCAAAACGGTTCACGCAAAATCTAATAGATGAATTTTGATAAAACTTTTCAACGATATAGTTTCACTCGTTCTCGGGAGGGTATAAGGATTATAACCAATCCGTTGATTGGTTATAATCCTTATTTCCCGAGTAAAAGATAGGGTTAGGGCATTTAAAAATTATAGTAGAATAAATAAAAAACATACTTACATTTTTACATACATACTTGAAAAACAATACACTCCTTTCTTAGCTAAAAATAAAGAAAATTACTAAGATTCGGCGTCTGAATGCATAAATTGAATACACATAACGTTTTCTTTGCCATAAAAATAATTCGCATTAATAATTTTGTAACGCATATTTTTTCTTACAAATAATTATGCGTAACAATTGTTATTCGAAATATTTTACACCAATCATATATTGTTTAAATATTTTAAGCTAATATAATTATGCGGTGGAGATGTGATGATAAGTTACCCTGTACGTTTATTACGGTTCCGTACCCAAAGGGTAAAAACGGGACCCTATTCATATGGCTCCGCTGTCCATCGTTCTGTGCACCGTGATAGTAAGACAGTTGAAATTTTTACTAATGATGTATTTCTGTTGCCTCTATAACAACACATACTAAAAACAGAATAAAACAAATCGTCAAGGCCCCATAATTATTTTTTTTTATTCTGTTCCCATACAACAGACATGATTTTTTGCCGTTTTTATACGGATATATCAGATACGGTACGGAACCCATTGTGCGCGAGTCCGACTCGCACTTGGCTGGTTTTTGTATTTACAGAAAAAATAATAGCTTGATTTATATAACATCTAGCTACAATTGTACAAGCTCGGTTCCCGAGTTAATTATAACATGCAAACCGACAATAAAACACGAACGGCTCGTAATCAGCCGCAAATTCAATTTAAATGTCTTCGCCGCTCGGAGCCGCCGTGATTACTTGTAATTATTCAAATTAAACACATCTATATCCTCATAAATAAATATCACATAAATAAATATATAGGGACATATCACACATATATTGAGCTAGCCCCACAGTAAGTTGTGAACTTCTATCGTAGGATACTAACTTAACGATAGGTACTATAATTTTATAATAGATACTTATATAGATAAACATCCAAGACCCAAGTCAATCTGAAAAAGATCGTTTTCCATCATGACCTGACCGGGGATCGAACCCGGGTACCCGCGTGTCGCAGGCTGGCGTATTGACCACTGCGCCACGGAGCTCGCCACATATGTGTTGTGTGTGATAGCTAATAGAACTTCTAATATATCGGAATACAAATATGCCTCCGCTTGATTTTGCTTAAAGGCCCACTCACACACACACACAAGCTCCCCACTTCTAAAATAATATTACGCACACAAACAAATTAGAACAGTAATCGCACATCACTCATACATATGCGTATATCATCACTCATACATTTAATACTAATAAATAATTCTCATTACCACGTTGAGATAGAGAAATCGTCTGTTGTAAACTATACTCACACATAAATCTAGTGTCTGGCTTTTGAGCCAGAGAAGCGGCACGTGCTGCCGGCTGCCATGTCATTACTTCCGAATATTGCGAAATATCAGAAGTTCTGTGTTATGGCCCTATGGCCATCCATGTATTACGTCACAGCAACAGGGAGAGGGTCATTCTAAACATGACAGTCCATCTTTATGAAATAGGACAGGTTAGAAAAGTTGATGGACGGCTCCTATTGTAGCTGTCGCCCGCGAACCCAACTGCATGTATCTACAAATACATGCAGTTGGAGTCGCGACACATGTTTTTTTTTTGAATAAATACATTTTTGTGACAAGTTTTTAATATAAACTATTCTAGACTGTAAAGTGCTTTCCAAGACAAATCTAATGAGCTCAAACACGATTGGTGTACCTTGTTTAGTTTAAAAGTTCCTTGCCCTGGCTTTATGAGTTCCGACTCCATCATCAAACGCAGCTTTTTTTCTTACAGGCTGTTCTTGAACAGTACTTCGAATAGTTAAAGACTTGATATTTACACCGAATATTAATTTTATTTATTTAAAGATAAAATATCTATAAACATAGGCAATTACTATTCTATCAATTATTACTACATTCAAAGATATACAAAATTTAATAAACATGACTATGATGATTCAATTTATGCTTAAGATAAATTGCCTGAAAGACTGGTTTTTACTTTACCTCTTAAGGCGATACCACTGTAAATAAGGTCGTCCTGAAGCTTATTTATCTCGCAAAATACTTAAATTAGGAGTTTCAAATCTAAGTAATATGATTTTTGACTATTTCAATTCCAAAAATTGAAGATGAAAACACGTTTTGATAAAATTTTCTCGATAGAAATATTTTTTGAAAAATGGTCTTCGTTCGCAGAGTTTTGGTTATTGTAGCTCAAATGCGACGAATGAAATAATGATTTTTAGACTAAAAGATAGGTTATTAGTAATTCATCAAAATGTAAATATGAAAATACAATTAACCGGTCTGATTTTATATAAAATAGAAATAACGAATTTGGCGCTTACGTTTTTTTCTTTTAACGACTCGAGATTATCTCCTATCTCATCATTCACGGGCTAAACCGCCAAGCGCTATCCCTTGCGCGCACTTGATCAGTCCTTTGCCGAGCGAAGGTACCAAACATTTGAGTCCTCGTCTTAACAAAAGTGTATATTAGCCATATTTTTTTTTTATCAAAAACGTTCACGTTTTTCTTAGTATAGTGACAACTACTTCTGTATTATTTTCGTCAAAAATATTACAAAATTACAATAATGCATTAGCTAAATTAGGTAGTAATAATATATTTATTTTGATAAGGTTTCGTTTGCATTTACAATGCTATTCTGATTCTTATATACATTTATAAAATTAAGATATAATAGGTATATGGTGAAAAACTGTACCACCTATACAGACCTAGGTTGTTGGTTTTACCCCTACTCGAGTTGATTTTTTTTTATCATATCTTTCAAGAGTATAAACTATATACTTAAGATAGAAAGCGTTTCATTCTACCTCCTACTAATGAATTCTAAGATTAGAAGGTAAGAGAATAGTCAGTTGTCTCAACCAACCTGAAGGCTTCTTAAGTAATATAATATTATATTGTCTGTGTAATATGTATTAATTTACTTATCAACCAACGGTGACAGCAGATAGGAACAACGCCAAGAAGCCGTATGAGGTCGAGCAAAAAAATATATTAGCATAACTAGTCAAACAGAACTTACTATGTGACTTTTTAAGTTGGCATTTACAACACTCTTCGAAGGTTCTATATTGCTATATTACAATAGCTAGAGACGAACTATACGCTACATTCCCTTGCATCAAATTAAGACATAAACCACCGATTGCAAATCATAAAAGTCTTATTCTATCAACCTTATCACCATACCATACGGTCTGTATTGTAATGGCTATGCCGAAAGCTCTGAGAAATCGCATAAAAGCTGTACAATAATAAAGTCCTATGCACGCACCGCTAATGACTCGTTTAATAAAGGAATAATCAGCGGGACGTAATTACAGGGTAATATTGATTATTACGACCAGCCATATTGATATTACAACAGTAATAATGCAACAAAGTCGACATGATTCCATTAATGCTTGTAATTTTCCGTATTCGTGTAACTTTATAACAGTTTTGGTGGACTCTTGAGAATTGCACGTTGGTTCGAACTAGAATTGCTTTTAAATTACACGGAAGATGAAGTAAAATTACTGACGTTAGTCTTTTTTCACTCTCTCCTATATGTAGTTTCACTCTCTTTCATATGGTCAGTATCGTTATGTACCTAATTATTTTTCTAATTAACTTGAAATTGCTCACGCTCCGTTTGCCTAAAACGTCAGAGGCCGAGAGGCGGTTCCGAAGAACTCTGACACCAGGGTGTGCATGGTCGATTGGCCGTGACATTTACTCGAAATGATGATGATGCCTAAAAAATTGAGAAATGTTTTATATAATGTATTCCATTCACTGTTGGCGTAGGTATACTAAATCCGGAATAAATACTTCGTTCGATCAAAGACAAATATTATAATTCAAATTAAATAATAAATAAAACAAAACAAGTATATTATCAAGTGAAAATACTCTGATTCTAAAAAAATACAACGTGGTGCCTATTTTATGTCTTATGTAACCCACCCTTCCCTACACCCTAAAAAGGGTGCACTGTTAAAATATTTCTCAAAATATAGGTAATATTAATGACGCCGACAAAGTGGTGTAATAGAATAAAAAAGAAATTTAGGTTTGCTCCCATTCATGTAAAGTGGGATATTTTTTTCTCGTCAATCCCTTGCTGTGGGGTCCTCATGTCGTTAGATAAGTCTTGCAAAAATATTGTGGCAACTAACCACCAATTTTCTAATCAGGGCTCTGTTTGTGTTTGTGATATATTTAGCATCAAATTGCGATTTTTGTTGGATTTAAGTGTCACTGCGCACTGCAAGCTAAACTGTTGTTTATGGATACGTTAAAATCAAGGCAGATGTATATACATATAACGAATTTAAAAGTTATATTCGTACTACTCTGTGCGCGGCCCGTCACACAATTGGTTGTTTTTTTTCTTGATCATCGTCATTTCGAGTAGGTGACACGGTAAATCGATCATACACGCCCTGGTGTCAGAATTCTTAGGGACCGCCTCTTGGCCTCTGACGTGGTTCCTTTAACGACTACCAGATGGCAGCCGGGACCAACGGCTAACGTGCCTTCCGAAGCACGGAATCATCTTAATTTTCAGACAATCAGTTATAAATTACATATACAATAAGTAAAGAAACCCTATCAAATCCTTGAAGGGATGATTCAGACCATCGATGTGAACAACTTATCCTATGGGATCAAAAGTGGTAAAATTAAAAAAAAAATACATTTCCAGACAAACATTTTCGCCCTCCGGTCAATTCGTATGGGAACATCAAAAAAATAATTGAGTTCCCAGCATTGATCCCATAGAAAAAGTTGTTCATATCGGGCTGAATCACCCCTTCAAGGATCGGACAGGGTTTTCTTTACATATTGTATGTATGTCAAATGGACAGCACTGAATCTCAAATATACTGGTGAAAAGAGTTTCTTTCGGCGTCTTCTCTTGCAGTGGTCGGTTCCAAAACGCTAGTAGTTTGTAGCTTTTGAACAATAATTAATAATTTGAATATAATTTAAAAAGTATTATTTAAAATGTGAATCGACGTGAAATGTGCCTGAAAAGGCCTATTTTGTAAATAAATCTTTGAATCGAAATGTTTTAGGTATATCTACCCATAGGTCACGTGTCCGTCTTACGAATTTTCGAACAGGTCACGTGTCCTGACGCGAGTTTAACATTTTTTACCCATCCCAAAAAGTGCACAACGCCGCTTAAGAAGTATTCCCTTTAAAAGTATGTAAACACAAAATACATAGTACATACCAAATACAGAGGTAACAAAGCATCCTTCTATAATATCTATAATAATATTATAAAGCTGAAGAGTTTGTTTCAGTTTGGTTCAAATTAGACAATTCTTTTTGTGTTGGATAGTCCATTTATTGAGGAAGTATATGACGAGAGAAGACTATAAAACATCACGCTACGATCAATAGGAGCGAAGCATCAATAAAAAATATTTTGAAAACGGGGGATAATTATTCATCTATACTTACAAAAAATCTAATTAATCATAATAACAGATACTGCCGCGGACGAAGTCATGGGCAACAGCTAGTTACTAATATTATAAATGCGAAAGTGAGTTTGTTTGTTTGTTTATTTGTTTGTTACACTTTCACGCAGTAACTGCTGAACCAATCATCATGAAATTTGCATAAAAGTTTTCTGGAGTACGGACAAGGACATAGGCTACCTTTTATCCTGGGAAAAAGTACTATTCCCGAGGGATCGACATTAACGCGGGCGGAGCCGCGGGCGAAAGCTAGTTAATTATAATGAAAGTATTCGCATCTAACAAAGTGCAATATCTTATCAATTTTATTACAATGGCCAATAGCGATATCATACTGACAATCAATATAAGCAATGTACAGACAGACGTGAAAAATATAGAGCAACGCGTATTTCGTCACTTCCATCGTCGGCGCCGTGGCTTAGTTGGTTAAAGCGCCTGTCTAGTAAACAGGAGATCGTGAGTTCGAATCTCGCCGGGGCCTACATCTCTTTTTGCCTCTTTTGATATTTTGTCACCCAGATACTATTCATAGACTGCCGCAGTATTTGTATATTTGTGTTATTATTTTTCATGCGTGTGTTTGTTATCTATAATTTAGTTCTCTTTAATAATCTTCAACAGTTACCTATCTACCATATATAGATTACGCTTAAATACGACGTTATAAATTGCCCAACTATTTTTGACACAACTTATAAATCGATGAAAAGTGTGCACGCACTAAAAAGTGTCACGTTTTGTGTGCAAGCGAGAGCGCGGAACAAGCGATAGAGAGACACGATCGGCCTAAGCGGTCGGCTTGTGACGCATCTATCTCTCTTCTACCATTATCACGTAAAATTATCGTCCGTACCGACTTTACAGACAACTATTTTTTTTTAAATATTATTCAACATGATAAATGCTTCATTAAAGTAAGTAGATATTTTTTTATTTTTATTAGTTAACCTACTCCAAAAATAAAAAAAACATGCTTGCCAGTCCCTGGTCAAAATCCCACGGGAGTTAAAACTAATGTTTAAACATAACTAATTATTAACCGCGGTGCCAAGCCCAAAAATGCACTTTTTATTCACAGACAATCAAAAACTGCACGTCACCTCGTCGGCACGACCAAACAAACTCATAAAGGAGAACAATAAACCATCGTTTCGAACGCGCCGACACAGAAAACCGTGCGATTCAAAGATGACACAATAAGACCACAATTACCTGCGCTTTATGTTCTATTGCTGTTTTCGTATGCTTGATTTTTATGATCGCGCATAACAAAACAGCGTTGGATTATAAAGTGGCCACTTTTGTGACCATTGCTTTGAGACACTGCCATCAAAAGCGGCTAGTTGAAAAACAACCAGCCCATAACAATAACAAGGGTAATCAAAATAATAAATGGCAGCTTTGCGCGGATAACTTTTTGTGCTCAATTATTTTTATTGATGTTTCGTTAATTACATTCTTCGGTGAGGTTGCGCAAGCGACTTCATCTGCCGATGGTATTCTAATATCGTGCGATAAGTTTTGAAGTACAATATTAATTTTTTTTTATGTTCTCCAGAAGTACTCTTATAAAATTAAGAATAATATACGGTGAAATTTTTTTTTCAAGCGGGCGGGATTTGAACCTGCGACCTTAAGTGTATGTACGACTGCCCACTTGAAATTTTTTCACCGTATTTTATTTCTTAATTTAAGAAGAGTAAACCAAATTGCATTGTGAATGCAAAATATTTATAAACACATAAAAATATTCTCCAGAAGTAATTCAGTTTACATATCAAGTAATTTAAAGATTAATACAACTATTTACTTATCCGCAAGATACTTCGCCAAATGGTACAAAAGTCATCAGCAGCTTCGTTAAAAAAATATTAATTCTAATTTACCGTAAAGTACTAAATTGAAATATGGAGTAAAAAAAGCAATTGTGTTCCATTTTCACATTTGTTTGAAATAACCAGTTGTTTTAACTTTCCGCCATTATCTAATATCATGACTTTTATTATTACTTTAAGCATCAAGATTTAAAAACAAAAGATTATTTTTGTACACTAAAACAATCATAGCATATTAATCTATGGTTCTAAAAGAGATTTTCCTGCGAAAAACAAATACAGCACTTTAATTTCTTATTCTATTTAAATTTTAACTCGTAGTTTTTATTCTAGTATTTTTCCTACAATTATCGTGTACGAAAATCACTACGTGATCTTTGAAAATAGGCCCCTTTGCGTATGCGCAATGGACGCGCCTTATCCACACTTTTTGCACCATGATAACTTTATTGATCGAGCTATTCCGAAGTCGCACTTAAAGGGATACAAACGGTTCACGCGATCCATACTGAATATCAAATTAAATTTCATGGCAATTTTACTCATTTTATATGGTTCATAGAATTGATATATTTTGCCTTGCATTATACGTCTACGTCTGTATAACGTGGTTTTGATTTTATACTTTAGTACTGTAATAAGTAGTTAAGTAAAATCTCAGTTTGCGATTTCGAGGTGCATTCGGAAGATTTTTTTAAAACCTGTTAAAAATACCGTTTTTTTTTTCATTTTTAGCCATGAACGTGTGGTGTGTGTTGTCACTGAGGCAAACATTTTAAGTTCACTACATTTGCAAATAAATGAGAGCAAATTTGCCTGCATAAGTCTAACAGTTTTTGTCTAATAAATAACAAATCTGAAAATCGTGTAATATCTATATCCTAAAAACTATAAAATGTTAAATTTACTTAAAACTCGACCGTCTTTTACATCCCTATTTTTTTTATACCCGGCCTTAAAGGACAGAACGAATATTTTTTACTCATATTATGACTCGTGCAATCCGCCATTTTCTTTTATGTGATATAGGTATTCTAAGTAAGTACACTCTCACTTCTTCCCTAATTGCTTACAAAAGACGCTTCTACTTACCAAGAGTATGTACAATAGGCTTGTTTCCTGATTAAAATATCATTTATAATAATCAGTCCATCTTATAAATCATCGAAAAATATTAGATAGGTACGTATTTTTTCTTTCTTCAACCAAACAAAAATTGATAAAGATATAGCTCGTTAAAGTTCCGCGTGACGTCACTGACCGTCACTTTTTACCAGCCTGTTACGTCCTGAGCCCCCACTCATGAACTTTGATGCGCTTTATCTTTAACATCTTTTGTTTGATTGAAAAAAGAAAAAAATACGTATCTAATAATTTTCGATACTTAATCAATAAGACGGACTAATTATTTAAAATGGTATTTTTTTTTTAGGAAACAAGCGTATTAGTAATAAGGTTGATAATGATGCTCGCTACTCAAAGTTACGTTAGAATAAAGGTAGAATATAATAATCCTCTGTCTGCTCTGGCCAAGTATGGCTCCGGTAGTACAGAGAGGGTCACATGCTCCTGCAGTGGAGACTAAAAAGACCTAATGATGATGAAAGGTAGAATACGATGCACCTTGCGATCTCCTTGGGGGTCATTCAAATATGACGTAAGCAGCCAATGGGGGGTGGGGGTCGGGGGTAGGCTTATTTTTGCTGACATGGTGGGCGGGGGGATACGCACAGTGATGACGTCAGCAACATTTAGCAAAATAATCAAATATAATTTGTGAAAATGATGCCAATGTTTACGTAAACTTGGGAGACGGGGAAAGCGCTTTTCTTACTTTTGCTGACAAGGGGGAGGAGGGGGTTAAAAGAAGCTGATATATTGCTTATATAATACTTGAACAACCCCTTGTTAAAGAAATATGTCGCGTAAAACTAACTAGTCCTCTTAACAGCTGTTCTCAAGCGGCGTTCCTAAAGTCAAAGGGATTCATTTCTGACATATCGCTCGCTAAAAAACTTGCCCTACTGAGTTAAACGGCTTAATACAAAGTCGTTGTGATTTTGGTTCACGATATTGATTTTACATGACAGGTGTATGTAATGGGGATTCTTGTTGAGTATTATATTTATATTGTAATTGTAAAAATATTCAGTTACGGTGACTACCGGTATGGAAAAATTTTAAAGGTTTATTGTATGGTAAATTTATATAATGTGTAAGTTGCTTAATACTTCTTTACATAAACTTACTCTAAACTTAAAAAAACTATATGTGTAGTCGATTTTTTCATATTTTTACTATCGTCGATAACTATATGTCTAGTCGATTTTTTCATATTTGTATGTACGATATACAAAATATCACGATAGATAAAATATGAAAATGTCGACTAGACATATAGCTTTTTTGTAAACAATATATTTCACACTAATAGTGAGAGGCTTACTCGATTCTAAGAATATGGGGAGAGGGTAGAGACATAGATATCAGAATATTATTAGGTTAGAAATAAGTTTCAATTACAGAAAATAGACAAGATGAAAAATACATAAATATATATTTTTTTACTACAAAAATATAAAGTTGTATAAAGCTGTCTTACGACAGTACGAGTAGTTAGGTACCTATAATGTTCAACGACGTTGTCCTTCAACAGGCGCCATCTGTCTTCTACGGATGAATAATTGGAATTATAGCTTATCAAGGATTTCCACGGCGCATTCTACGAGGCAATTAAAGCAATTTGTGAAGCTAGGCGCCAGGCGAGCTATTAACACTGCGTTGATCACTAAGTGACCATTTACTGACCACATGTTCTGTAATTTAGTATATTTTGGATTCATCAACTTTGTATTTAATTGACAATACCTTAAAGCGAATCATCATCATCATCAGGTCTTTTTAGTCTCCACTGCAGGAGCATGCCCCCTCTCTGTATTACCAGAGCCATACTTGGCCAGATCAGACAGAGGATTTGGCCTACACTCTCCTCGCTGGCCAGACGGGTTGGAGAGGTCTCATTGATGTTTATGAGCTTTGCTTAGCTTGTATTTCCTAAGTCGCCTCTTACGACATCCATGGGAAGACTTGGAGTAGTCCTATTCTACTCTGCTGGAAACCACACGGCTAAAGCGAATTTGCTTCGCTTGCCGCGCAGATCGAGTAAATGGGCAAAAATCTGAGGAATCATGTAAGTCGTAGGCAATGTGGCATCACTATTCTGATTTCGTTTTCCATCTACACGCCCAACATGCTAAACGTGTCTTTTTGATCTTATAGGCCTAGGTTCTGTCTACCCCACAAGGGACAAAGACGTGACAGTATGTATGTATACTAAATAATCTTATTTCTATATTATTTCTGATGATATCTTTTTATTGACTACTGTAAAGACTTAAATCGTAGTACAACCATGCTTATTTCTTTCAAAAATAAAAACAATAATTACAAATTTTACTCGTAGGTACTATGTAATTTGAAAAATAAGTTTTATGAAAAACAATAAAGATATTATTTCAAGTTTTACCAACTAATAATCATTTGACCACAAGTCTGCTCAAACTTCGCCAATCTTTGTGGTCAGTTCGTGAACAACCCTTAACAGTTAGTCGGAAATCGGCTGTAAAACGATTGCCATTATGGATGGGTAGAGTTTGATTCGGATAACAATGTTATTATTTATTTTGATGATCGCTTATTGCCGTAGGAAAAGGAAAGGATGGATATCTATCAATCAATAAGTACAAAAAAAAAACTATTTCTATAACTAACTTTTGACTACAGATATATTATTGTTAAGTATAATGACCACTCGTAAGTTTATACAGAAAAAGTTAAAAAATAAAACTATTATTATTTTATAGTAAATCCTAATCAGAAATGAGATAAAAAATGTATGGCACTCTTGAAATCTGATTCGTGGCTTCCGCACGTTTTTTTTTCTCAATAGACGTATTGAATGCGGAGAACCATTAAACAAACGGACTGACAGAAAATATCTAAGCACAAACATAATTTTGGGCACCCAAATTAGAAAACTTAAGACTCTACCTTCGACAGTACATCATCAGGATACAAGTATATTCTATGCAACACATTTCACTGTTTGCCTGTACATAAGTTCCTGTACTTTAATAGTATGGATGATAGGATGCGTAATATACTAATACAACGCAATACAAGATATACGAAACTAATAACCTTAGTTGTAGTAGTAATATTGCATATACACATATAATACATTGACAGACATACGAAGGAGTGCTGGAAATAGTATACGAAAAAGAACATTATTAAAAACAATTGGTTTTAGGAGATGAAAAATGTTCGGTCGCCTTTTTCTTCTTAAGGTGCCTCTCTTACCAGTGAAGGTCGGCGTTCAGCTTGATATCCTCTCTGTTCTTGGTTCGACGGAACAGCTCAGCCGCTTTAGCAATCCCGGCCCACTGTCTGATAACCAAGACTTCCTTCTTCTCACCTTTAGTTTTCCAGCAACTTCGCTTTCGGGCGACATGACCATTTCATCAAAACCTCTTAGTAAGCAAAACCGAGACAAAGTGAAAAGGGAAGGCCTAGAAGAGCTTACACGGACCGAAATATTTCAAAATTACTTAGTAACCAGAGAAAGACAATTCGTGATATTGCCTAAATAGTCCCCGAACCACAAACTCCGTCAAAGAAGCGGATAAATATGAGCAGCCATAAACAAATTTGTAACAATCAAATGGCCCATAAAGCCCAATCTAGAAAATTATGGCACAATGGGCACAAAGCCGCTTTTATTACCTAATTATTTTGATTTGTTTTCTCTAATGAGTGGAGTAGGATTCGTCGCTATATTACATGTTACCGGCACATTTATGTCACGGAAAATATCAGTGTCATCACATTTTGGACTCTGTTGGTGAGGCTATAGGTTTGAATTTACATATTGACGTTGAAGTTTAAAGGCGTTTTCCACCGATGACACGAGGCATTAATTGTGTTCATTACAATTTTATGGAATTTAGAAGATAGGAAATAACTGAATAAAATAGGGGTAAGTAAATAGGCACACATAACGCAAAAATTATTAACAATTACTACTAACAGCATGAAATAATTAATGTGTATCTTCATCCGAATTTATTTATTATTCGTAATGTAAAATCCTTTTGCGGAGTACGATAATGCAAAGTCCACGCGGAATACATTTACAGAATCAAATAAAGTTGGCAGAATCAAAAGGATTAGTAACAATACTATATGCTGTTTTTGAATAATATTTTCAAATAGATTTCCAATTTAAGCTTATTCACAAGACCCGTTTTTATTTTATGATATGACAATGTAAGCTCAATTCCACACATTTAGTTCTAAGTATATCGTAGATTGTAAGTTGACGTCATTTGGAGAAAATGGCTGTGCAGTTTGTTGCCGCTTCTTCTGCACTCCGCCTTGGAAGCGGCGTAAATTTAGCTCTTAGTAAGTTTTTGACGTCAACAATAATAATATTGTTAATAATAATGTGTAATCTAAGTTACTCACTTACTTACTTACTTACTTACTATCCTGGCTCAGCGACCCAAAGTGAGTCTTGGCCTCTAGCACAAGAGAACGCCAGCGCTTTCGGTCTTTTGCTAGCTCTTGCCAGTTGTCGCCAACTTGCAGCTCGCGCAGGTCCGCCGTCACCACGTCACTCCAGCGATATCTGGGACGGCCCACCGGCCTGCGACCGATCGGCCGGCCCAGGTATGCTCTCTTCACCCCTCGATCCTCCTCCATTCTTTCGACGTGGCCAAGCCAGCGAAGACGATGTGCTTTAACTTCGCCCATAATGTTAGGCTCGCCAACTAGGTCTTGTACTTCGCCGTTGCTTCTCCTTCTTCAAATACCATCCTCTCCTTTCACTGGTCCCAGGATCTTACGAAGTACCTTTCTTTCCGCTACGAGCAGCCTTCTTTCCTCTTTTAAAGTTAGCGTCCACGCCTCACAACCATACATTAGTATAGGACGGATGATCGTCTTATAGATCCGTATTTTAGTCCTTCTGCTAAGAAGTTTGGACGTCAGCACCTTATGTAAGGCTGCACTACATAATCTAAGTTAAGGTTCACCAAATGATATTTAAAATATCTTACGATGAATAAAATATTTGACTATTGACTATTATTATTAAGTATTGATTTAGGCTGGCATCTGTTTAACTAACCTTACTAACGACTCGCCTCATCTCGCCTCCGATCCCTGACGAATAGAGATTCGTCGGTGTAAAATCGCCTTATGACGGTTGGAGTTTATTATTAGTTTTATGACCGTCTAATTGGACGAAACGGCTGCTTTGTCTATGATGTCATCTTCGCTGAACTGGAGCTCAATCACGAACTCACACGCTCACAAATCTGATTTCTATTGAAATTATTATTAACTAGAATTAATTACGAGTGAAAACAATTAATTTATTGGTAATGTCTTATTGTCTGTGTGTATGAAGTAACAAAGAAAAAACTTATGGGTCTAGCTATTTCCCGCGGCTCCACCCGCGTATCGATCCCTAGGGAACAATAGAATTTCCTGAAATGAAAGGTACTCTATGTCCTTCCCTTCCCCGGGCCCAAAACTACCTCCATACCAAATTTCATCCAAATTGGTTCAATGGTTGAAGCGTGAAAAAAAGGCAGACAGACAGAGTTACTTTCGCATTTATAATATTATTAGTGTATATTATTATATAGTAGTGGAAATGGATTGAATAACTTCCTAAATCGTAAAGAGTTGCAATTACAACAGACGCCAAAATATGTATTTAATATTTTTATATTTACTACAATGATGATTCTATTTCCACGTTTTTTTATAAAAAACCAAAAAATATTTTAAATACATTGCTTGTGTTATTTTACTAGTGTACAATGCCTCTATTAATACACGCGGTTTTATATAATGCATATATGATATAACATTGCTACCGAAAATTCAATTTGATTTAATTGGGGGCGGGCCGCCTAATCGCGCCGCCCTACCGCCTACTGCTGCATTAACAAGGTCATAACGGGATTATTTATTGTACTCGTAATGGTTAATACACTAACCTAAAATTTACTGTGAATTTAAGTCGGCTTTCCTCTTATCTTAACCCAACCAATGTGTTTGTTTGTGCGTCTATCTGAAGCGTCGTAACCAACAGCAGTGGTTTGTTTCAGTGAAACTAACCTGTAAATTGGAATGTTGTCAGCATCAAAGAAAGCTCGTGGAAGGGCCACGTTACCAGCAAAATTAATTGCTAGTAGCATGAATGGGCCGGCTCGTCCGCGGAAGTACCACACTCTCACAGAAAATCGACGTCTGAGTAGAAGCTTAACCGCTTGTATGCTTCGTTCGGTGAGTGAGAGAGCCGGAGGCCCATCCTTCCCCCTCCCCTCCCCATTTCCTTCCCCCACCTCCTTGAAAGACCAACAACGCACCTATCACACCCTGGTGTTGCAGTTGTCCATGGGCAGCGGTGATCACTTACCATCAGGTGACCTGCCTGCTCGGTTGCCGTCCCAAAAAAAGCTCAGAATGTTACAGTCAGAAAATTTCATAAGATTGACTATAGGGGATGAAAATTTTATAACTTAGTCCTGAGCCTATACTGGGTACTTATTTCTGCCTTGCGCACGGCGAACATCGGGCTTATGTGGCAACAAAGCGGTATCTTGTGGCGACGAAAGAAAGGGGGGCCAAGAATTCATTGGTGAAGATACCTAGGTGTGACAAACAATGGTCAGAGTTTGAATTAAATACGGGCCTGAAAAAAAAGAAATTAGGGTCAAATCACACAGACTGAGCTAGCTCCACGGTAAATTGTTGAAATTGTGTCGTAGAATACTAATTCAACGATACTATATTTTATAACAGATAATTATAATAGGTAAATATAACAAGACCCAGGCCAATATGAAGAAGACGTTTTTCAATATGTTGTGGCCGGGGATCGAATCCGGGCTTCCCTGCGATTCAAAAGCTCTTGCCGTACCTCTGAGTTACAGAGGTCAACATAAAAATGGGAAAATAAATAAAAATAAATAAAATACCCACTTTAGCAGACTTTCTATTTTATTCCATATATCGGTCATGGATCTCTGAAAATTGGCGAATATTGGCATCGTCATGTCACGTCACGCTAGTAGATTTCCTGGAATTTAAGGCTTGCCGAATACCACGTGAAGCAGGGAAAAAGGCGGAAAGTGACCCTAGACTCCTTAATTGTAAATGGATGCTAGGTAAAAGAAAAAGAGAAAGATAATTGCAAATTTCCTACGTCACACATTGGTCTGCGCAGAGGGTCACATTCAATTTATTATCCTTCCTTACTAATATTAATAAAGCAAGTTTGTTTGTTTGTCACGCTTTCCCGCCTTAACTACTGATCCGATTATCATGAAATTTTGCATACAAGTTCTCTGGGTTACGGAGAAGACCATAAGCCTCTTATCCCGGAAAAAATACTGATCCCAAGGGAACGGCGCAAGCGAAGCTGCGGGCGCAAGACAACTGAGCTCGCCCACTCTGAGCCTTTCGTACAACTCGTTATAGCGTGTAGATAAGAGTTCTGCGGCCGGATATTATTTATAAGTTGATGAAAAGTTATTAACAACGCTAATTGGCGCACTGGGAGAAAAAAATATGTTTGCGATGATTGGTTTCAGGTCGCAGTCGATTTGTTCATTAATTAATTTTATAAATCAGGTATGTCTATCTAATTGAACTCAATATACAAAAGGCTTGGCTAGACCTGTATATGCGGAACTTGCGAATTCATCTAATATATCATCAGAGAGCCTAACTAACCCCAGATGCTTACCATCAAAAAGCTTACCTAGCAAAGACAGTAAATATACGTGAAGATCGTTTATAAATAAATAAATATATACGGACAAATCACACAGATTGAGCTAGCCCCAAAGTAAGTTCGAGACTTGTGTTATGGGATACTACCTTAACGATACTATATTTTATAACAAATACATATATAGATACACATCCAAGACCCAGGCCAATCTGAAAAAGATCATTTTCCATCTTGACCTGGCCGGGGATCGAACCCGGGCACTCCGTGTCGCAGGCTGGCGTGTTGACCACTGCACCACGGACCTAGCCATTTTTTTTATAATCGGTTATGAGTTATCCCTTTTTCTGGATTCAGAGGTTTTCGACCTAGAATGTCAAAAGTACGAGGATTTATTTATTTATTTATTAACATAAGGCATACACAACAGGTAACAATCAGTTAAAGCTTATTCTAAAAACACATAATATTCCTGAGCTAGATTGTGACCCAAAAACGTGCACACAGCACGTTGCACAGCATGACAGTTGTAAACATCGTTCGATTACACATAGAAAATACAATCACAGTGGCTAAAGTAATAGTTACACCATAAAATAAAAATAATTCGTTCACAGTTCACTACTGCGGGTTCTTGAAATTAAATTAAAACTACAAGCACAACGATGAGATTAATATTTAATATCAAAATGGTTACTTATCTGCGAATAAGTTAGGTACATGTTTCTTTTTTTTCCCCTTTTTTTTATTAGGAGATCAGTGGAGGATTCGCTTAACCTGATTCTTAAAAGAATTGATACGGTTTGTTGCAAATATATCTATTGCCTCATTGGCCAAGTAAAGATTCTATACAAAAAAGATAGCACTAACATGTCTTCGCTTCGTTTATCCATTGTCTTAATAACTCATCAGCCTACTTCTGGAGTTGACTTAGAGCGGCTCTCACCCCATGCACCTTCCTGTATAGAAACGGACTCCCATAATGTTCCCGTCGCGACGGCTTTCTGACACTAGTTTAAGGTGTAGAATATTTTACAGCATAATAGTATAATCTCATATGCGGTATATTCTCATATATATCATGATTATATTATGTAAACGAGTATAGTCTCTTTCCGTCTTATTATAAAACGAGGACTAACTTTAGTATCTGGTTAAACCAATATACGACCAATATGAATGAACAATGATAGCTGAAAAAATATCAAAGTAATAAGTGTCGACTTATTTTGGTCGGGTAATGGTTTAAACCAGGTACTAATATTAGCCCTCGTTTTATAATAAGACGGTTTGAGACTAGTAATAGTACGTAATACAGTAAGTTGTTAGCCGTGTGGTTTCCGGCTGAGTAGAATAGGACCACTCCTAGTCTTCCCAAGGCGGACGTAAGAGGCGACTTAGGAAATACAAGCTAAACAAAGCTCATAAACATCAATAAGACTTCCCCAACCCGTCTGGGCCAGCGAGGAGAGTGTAGGCCTTATCCTCTGTCTGCTCTGGCCAAGTATGGCTCCGGTAGTACAGAGAGGGTCATGCTCCTGCAGTGGAGACTAAAAAGACCTGATGATGATACAGTAAGTTAGAAGTGCGTTTAATTTCTACTAACATAAGTATTATAAGCTTTAATTGAGGACAATAAGACAACATTATATAAGTATTACTTACCTTGTACTTTCATTGTGAAGAGAAAAATAAACGTTATTATTATTGTATTATAAGCCGAACACCACACAAACCCGCCAAGCGTGAGCTTTATCACATGCAAAGCACGTCCACATAAATTAACCATCAATTATACACTAAGTTAGCAAAACAAAATAATTAATTTCTGCTCAATAAATTATTTACGAACAAATACAATAACTCATAAAAATAAGCCTTAAGAGGACATGCCGGTTGGTGCTCCGTGCCTCTGCTCTTCTCATTTTTTGTATGAAATCAACACTGAAAACATATACCTAAGTATCAGATTTTGAATTAAAGCTTTTAACACCGACTGCGTGGTGTCATTTCTAAAATATTACACCCGTTGAAGATTGACATCATTAATGAGGACAAAAATTAGCTGGTTATAGTTTTTACTTACCTCTATATTCACTATGATAACAACAGATATATACCAATAAATCAATACTAATAATAAATCTGTTTACTTTGTTTTCAGAGCTATCGTGTTTATAAGCTAATGATACTTGTAACGTTGCAGCATGCTACCTGCATGCTGCATCTCGTCCAACCTCATTTCTCTCATTCTGTCCATTTTTCATTCCTTATTTTAATTCAAATTTCATTCCATTCCATTCCATTTTTAGACTACTTTCTCTCTCATCACTTATTCTTCAGTCTGCTACCATCTTTCGGTCTGCTACCATTTTTTGAGTCTGCTACCATCTTTCAGTCTACTAACATCATTGAGTCTACTACCATCTCTTGGAGCATAACAGTCTCTGTTATTAATTTATTGAAGTCAACATCTACATAGTTAAAGTTGTAAAGTGAAGTTGTAACAATAAAGTTATTCTCTGTGTTCTGTGTGTCGAGTCTTGTGTTCTGCCTAACTTCCTATTTATGTGAGAACTCGGCTAAAGCGCCGGGATAGTCGAGAGTCGAGCTCCCACATACTGAAACTAAACTGAGGATTTTTAGATTTTTTTATGTATGTATGTTCCTCCGTAACTCTTAAACGAATTAACTGATTTTTATGAAACTTGGTAGATATACATTTAGGCGTACAGGACATAGGATAGGCTACTTATTTTTTTCTCCTGTCATGATAAGACGTGGCCCCCATACAAACATAACATTATATGTATGCGAACGAAGACACGGGCACTGCTAGTTTCTTATAAGATGTCTATGTATCTTTTCATATCCTCTTAAGGTAGAGTCACATTTAAATTACGACTCGCGTCTTTCGGCCGCCATCTTGTATTGAAATTTAACCACAATATATTACGTTTGTTTGTTAAGTTAATTGTTAAATGGAGGTTCGTTATATTCTCGCATACGTTATCGGCGTCGGTAACACGTCTTCGAATGCCGCTCGTTCGGATATCACATAAATTCTTTGATTGTAATACATGCATCCGCCTTTTCTCAAAAGTCGAAAGCGCCCGGGGCACCCTTGATCATTTTTATTAAAAACTTCATAGAATATTAATTTTATTCGTGCTGAAATATTTTATGGTATGGAAATATTTTATGGTTTACAATGCGAGAAAACTATAAATAAAGTTGTTGGTTACAAATCGTTACCTTATAATGATAGAGTGCTATAAGGTTTGATTTATTTTAAATTCTTTATACATGGTGAATTTTTATCGTTTTGGACCCTTAAAGGGGTGATTCAGCCCGTCGATATGAACAACTTTTACCATGGGACCAATGCTGGGAATCAAAAAAAAAAATTTACATTCCCATACAAACTGGCCGGGCGGCGGGACTCTTTTGAATGGAAATGCCGAATTTGTTTTTGACTTCCCAGCTTTGTTCCCATAGAAAAAGTTGTTCATATTGATGGTCTGAGTCACCCCTTTAAGGGTCCAAAACGATAAAAATTTCACCATTTATATTTATTAAGTAAGAAGTAAAAGTTTATTACTATGCCGTATAGGCGAACCTTTTCTAATTTAAGTTAGTTTTAAAAATATAAACAGCCATCCTTGAAAGCGCTAAATTTACTATAGTTATATCAACACTGTATGGTTGTTCACATGCGTCATGTCAATAAGTCCGTGATGTTATTCAGGTGAAATGCCATCCAAAGCAAAATTTTCAGGCGCTGGGTAAACCCGTTTTAAAGCTAGTTACTTATTCGAAAAATGTTGTATCCTAACTAATATTATAAATGCGAAAGTGAGTTTGTTTGTTTGTTTATTTGTTTGTTTGTTTGTTACGCTTTCACGTTGTAAACGTAACTACTGAACCGATCATCATGAATTTTTGTATACACGTTATCTGGGGGAAAAAGTTCCCGAGGGATCGACATTGACGCGGGCGGAGCCGCGGGCGAAAGCTTGTAATTCAATAAATGTTTAATGTTCATGTTTAACTGGCGGGAACCGAAACCCGATTCATTCAAATTGACTCGATAGAAAATAGTGTCAAATTTACGAGTACCTCTAAATCTTCAATTTTAGAATAAAAGTTGATTCGGAGATCAGTATTAGTCAATAATTATTAAAGTATTTTTTATAAAAATTTGCCATTTGCCAATATTTAATACTTTCTAAACATAAGGGAGTTATTATTTGATAATTGATTAAAGATCGCGTCTCGTATATATGTATGTATTTAAAATATATAGGTATGTGTACATATTTGTAAGTATTTATTTTCATAAAGTACATATATTATTGATATACTGCACCGCTTTAAAATTTTTTTTTGATAATATTCTTTTCCTACCCAAAGGTTGGCTGGAAGAAATTGCATATTGCGATAAGTCCGCCTTTGTGCCCATTATTTGTTTGTGTTTGATTTCTTTTTTTTTCTATTGTGTGATTTGTTTTAATGGTGCAATAAAGTGTATTATTATTATTATTATTTTACAATATTTTTTTATACCTTATAAAAATATATTTATGAAATATCGCGTTTATTTTGGCGTCGATATAAACTTGATATTTAATAGAACGCCTGCTGAACGCAAATGTATTGTTTATCTCTGCCAGAAGTCTCTAACACTATTCGAATCATTTCTTCGTTTTCAATCAACTCCTATAGTCCCATAACAGAAAGCACACTACAACAACATGGGGTTCTTTAAAAAGGGCGTGAAAAGATTCCTTCAGAGTCGGGCGAGTGGCACCCTGGTGTTGCAGGCGTCCATAGGCAAAGGTAACCGCTTTCCATCAGGTGGGCCGTATGCCTGTTTGCCTACTAAGTAGTATAAAAAAAAAACACTATTTCGATGTCTGCCGCGTTCGAGGCATGTTCTGTTCACTGATCTTATAATAAAGGCGGCCTAAGGCTAAGGAACATAATTAAAAGTAATAATTCGGGATGATTGGTTGGCATTGAAAACAGAAATACGATTAACATATAAGATAACAATTATTAGGGGATTTCATTAAGAATGCAAATATGGGGCGTTCACACCCGCTTCAGTGGTAATTGAGTTCAATTTGGAGGAATTAAAAAGAGTTCCTCGTAAAGAACTCGAAATTAGGCATTTATGAATGGAAATTTAAAGTTTGGAGACATTAAACTTTATCGATACACCATTAACGACCCGAGCGATGAACGGGAACATTAGGTTTCACGACTTATTTTAGTCGCTTAAAAATGTTCTTGATTAAAATATAAATTCATTAGCAAGTCATTTCATTAGCAATATAAATATCTAAGTACTTTCCACTGCGTAGGTAAGAGCGACGGTTAAAACTAGGTATTATTGAAAAATATCATTTTTATTTACAATACAACTAGCTTTCGCCCGCGGTTCTACCCGCGTCAATGTCGATCTTCGGGAACCGTACGATTTCCCGGGATAAAAATGTATCCTATCCCTTCTCCGTGTCCCAGATAAAGTGAATGCAAAATTTCATGATTCTCGGATCTCGGTTTAGTAGTAACGGCGTGAAAGCGTATCAAATAAACAAACGCATTTATAATATTTAGGTTTTACTTATATAATTAATTAGTTAGGAAGTTAGGACAGGATTACGATTAGGATTCTGCTGTAACTTAGAATCGTGTGTTGTATTGAATAAAATAATCATAAAAATATTTTAATTCATTAAAAATTCAATCCATTTTCAAAAAAAAATCTATGGCAACTAAGAGAGCTCGAATTTACGGTAAATGCACTAACATTTTCCGTAAATTCGAGCTCTCTGGTTTTGTTAAGGTTTCCCAGTTCAATCACTTAGACACGTAGTCTTACCTACCTCTCTTAGTGATTTTGATGATCCCAACTGGGACTGAGAGAACTGATATTTGTCCGTATATATTTATTTAACTGTTTGAGACAAACGCTATTATTATTCTAGCACCCAAAAGTCATTTAAACGATAGCAGAAAAAACAAAAAAGGGATCCTAATCACATAAAACATTTGCCAGAGTATCCCAACTATCCGCCGCGGGGCCCGGACGAATTTAATTATTCCCAAAGCCTGTCCGGGGCCATTTGCATAAAAGAACAATAATTTATCTATACAAGAAATTAACCTCTTGCCTCAACTCAATTAGGACAAACCAAACCGCATACTAAAAGGGTTTAATAAGCTCCGAAGTTATTTTCTGCTCTTTGATGAAATAACCGAGTTACTTCTAGGGCTGACACCTCTCCCGGAATCAACCGGGATGCTTTTTGATTCCATGTTAATACCGAGTGTAGATTTATTCTTTATATAGCCTTGAAGGGGTGACTCAGCCTGACAATATGAACAACTTTTCCTAGGGGATCAATGCTGGAAACTCGATTTTGTAACCTGCCTGCACTGTTTATCCAGCCGGTCCAATGATATAGGAATGTCGAAATATTAATTACTTAGTGGTTTTTTACTTGATTTCATAGAGAAAGTTGTTCATATGAGCGAGCTAAGTCTGACTTAGTCCGTCACCCAATTTACTTCAAGGCTATGTTTGCAGTTTAAATATAGACAACATTTATATACTTTAGGTTACATTAATGCATTATTGTTTGGATCCCTAATAGTTTTTTTAAATAAAATACAGTCTACATTACCTACTGGTATTGTATCTTTCTATTGATGAAAGAATTTTTAAGCTGTAGTTTTTCCCTCCTATTCATAAAAAATATCAAACGCTTATTAAAAACCTACTTTAATCAAAATATTTTTGATTCATTCTTTCCATGTCAATCGTTGCAGAGAGGGATAAGGACAAACTATTGAAATTAAAAAACATCCTAATTTGAATAGAGAGGATGGATGGCAGTTACCAACAGCTTAGGATCCTGTCAAATAGAGTTATTTATTTCCGCTCACTTTTTTGATATATTATTGGAAAAACTAAAGAGGCCGTTGTTGTACTACCGGAGGAACACCGTACCTAGATACCACAGGAAAACTGACGATGGCAGTACCGTAGTACCACGCAAGGAAAAGTTCCCGTGGTACTACGCGCCACAAGCAAACCTTATTTTTATGTAATTTTTTTTTTATACGGACAATTCACACAGATTGAGCTAGCCCCAAAGTTAGTTCGAGACTTGTGTTATGGGATACTAACTCAACGATACTATATTTTATAACAAATACATATATAGATACACATCCAAGACCCAGGCCAATCTGAAAAAGATTATTTTCCATCTTGACCTTGCCGGGGGTCAAACCCGGTCACTCCGTGTCGCAGGCTGGCGTGTTGACCGCTGAGCCACGGAGCTAGTCACATAATTATGTGTTATGAAATTAACGTTCACAATATCTTAAGATAAATTAAATATTTGACTTTGACTTTCATAACTAAAACGTAAAAATCCATTCTTTAAAAGTGGCAACCGTAGTTACTTCTAAATTTCGTTGCCTCGATAATCGCCCGTAAGACTTCTTGTCTTACAGACCACAGTATTCTATATTCTTAACTGGTTAATAACAACTATGTTTAATTTAGTTTTTAATGGTGAACTCATAAGTCAAGCAATCAATTAGACAGGGAATCAGTCAGTGTTTGTATTCATGACAGCCTCTGTTAATGATTGCCGTACCTCGTGGCGTCTAGGTAGGCGGTCCAAATCGGGTCACACTTGAGTCACTTAACCAATAGGCTGGTCAAAGTTTTTCGTCCGGATTAGGTTAAAGAAACCATTTACACACGTGATAATGTCTTACAAATCGATGAAGGCCGGCTGCGCGCACGAAAACGTGTCACGTTCCTTGTGTAAGCGAGAGCGCGGAACAAGCGATAGAGAAGTACGATCGGCATAAGAGTTCGGCTTGTGACGCATCTATCTCTCTTCCACCGTTATCACGTAAAAATACTAATGTCCGTAAACTGACTTTGCCGATTTGCAGAGAAATTTTTTTAACATCGCATTGACGATGTTAAAAAATTTCTCTAGATTCTCTAGATCTCTAGTCAGAAAACATTGGTTTTCTGACTAGAGAGTGGTTCACTCACATCGACAAATACAAGTATTTTAAAATCAAAATGTGTGTGATTCATAAACATTCTTTAAATTCGATTTTCTACGTTAAAAAAATACGTATCAAATAATTTTCGACAATCTATTAAACGGACTTATTATATTATATGATATTTTTTAGGAAACAAGCTCGTTTTCTACGTATAATCGTACGTAGGATTTAACGTATAAATGGTTGTTTCTACATACATACATACTGTCACGTCTTTTTCCCTTGCGAGGTAGACAGACTCTAGATCTATAAGCCACATTTAGCATGTTGGTGGACGTGTAGGTGGAAAACGGAATCAGCATTGTGGTAGCTTGATTTTTGCTATTACCTTACCATCTCCTCGATTAGCTTTAACGATATGCGCGGAAAGAGAAACAGCTGGTACATTCTAAGTTTTTTCTTTTCTCTTAGACTAGCATCAAAGACACGTAGTTTCTAAGTTTAGTTTAAACAGACAGATTATATTCGCCTCTGTACTGCATTGCATATACATCACCAGCTGTCAACCGCGGCTCCGCTCATATTAATGTCGATCGCGCTAATAGTACTATACGAAATGAAACGTAGTCTTTGTGTTAATTCAGGTAATAACCTATCTGTGTACAAAATTTCGTCAAAATCCGTTCAACCGTTTTGGCCTAACAAACATACTCACAAAATTTCGCGTTTATAATATTAGTAAGGATAGGTATATACAGGGTGAAATTAAACGTTTAAGGAGTGAATCAGACAACGTATCTGAACAACTTTCATTATGGGACCAACTTCGACATGGCGAAAGAAAATTCTGCTCTTTCATACAAAAGTGGAATATCTACTTGGCCAAAATCTATGGAATAGCTGATTTTTTTTTGCAATTTCTGAATTGGTCTCATAATAAAAGTTGGTCAGATTCGTGGTCTGAGTCACTCGTTTGCTAATGAATTCAATTTCACCCTGTATAATAATGATGATAATGATGATTGATGAAGAAGTATGTCAATTGATTAGGTGTATTTCGAAATGGTTTTAGATAAAACAAGTTCAGCAGTAAAACAAGCAAAAAAGCTCAGCTTAGAACGGTTGTCAACATAGAAGTAGACGCATTTTTTTTTTAATCTATGGTTGTCCATAACAGCCTGTCGTATTTTGACATTCATGTCACTAATATGACGCCGGCGAACTTTAAGTTCTATTAATTTTAATATTGTGTCACATCAATAAATGTAGTCAATGGCTTGTTTAAAATCTCATTATAAATAAATGCATTACTATCGATCGATATACTAATCGTAACTAATATTATAAATGCGAAAGTGAGTTTGTTTGTTTGTTACGCTTTCACGTTGTAACTACTGAACCGATCATCATGAAATTTTGCATACACGTTATCTGGGGTACGGAGAAGGACATAGGGTACGTTTTATCCCGGGAAAAAGTACTGTTCCCAAGGGATCGACGTTGACGCGAGCGAAAGCCAGTATTAGATACTTTAATTTTTAATCGACTTCAAAGAATGAAGAACCTGTGATACGTATAAAATCAATTATGGAAAGTAATTCACAATATGGTCACGGACTTTAAATTCGCTTAAGTTTTTACTTTGGACGAAGAAGTTATCATGAAATACTAATTGCCATTATTATTAAATATAGAGCTTTATTTTTAAGAAAAAAACCTGAATACAATTGAGATTAACTACACAGTAATCCTAAAAATAAAACCTAATCTAAAAGATTATGACCGTGCGGCATGGTGCCAAAAACGCTGGCTGCGTTTCCTCTCTGAATAGCTATGCTAATTCGTCGAGAAAAGAAGCAGCCAGTAGCAAATATCTCTAGATTCTGCTTGTAATCATTCTTTCTCAAAAATTAACTTGCATATTATTTATTATGAAATATAGTATCGTTGAGTTAGTATCTCATAACACACGTCTCGAACTTACCTTGGTACTAGCTCGATCTGTGTGATTTGTCTTTAGGTAGGAACTTTCAAATTTTCTTATCGTATAATCAGTATTCTCCATGAAACAATATTCACTTGGCAGCTGCTTAAATTCGGGCTCTACGCACATGTAGAGAGTGAGGAACATAATTGGAAGGCCCGAGGCGCGCAGTATTTATGGCGGCCATACATCAGCTCGGGAAAACAAACATACGGACAATCAGCGGAGAACGCAAATGCGACTAAGGCCCCGGTCGGATAAAGAGCGATAAGCGGAGTAAAGATCCCGACGCGACGACTACGCCATCAGTGACAGGGTACTCAGTTCAATCCCTGGCTGGGTAAGAAAAAACTAGTTATTTTAAGTTTCACCAAATTTCGTGACAAAAAAATTGCTATTGGAGTAGATTATCCATGAAGATCGAATTTTAAGGTGAAAAATTAAAAGAAAAAAAATACGTTATTTGCTGAGCTCTCCAACGTAAGATCGAGTAAGATTTCGCTCGCCGAAACACCTCACGTAAATTATGGATACCTCCCAAAGAGAGCGGTAACGTAACTAATACACTAATTATCTTCTTCTCTACCGTGCACTCTTCCAATATCTAGTCACCCAATGCATGTATGTTAATTAATTGTTATCTTATTGGAGTAAAAACGTGTACTAGTGACGTCTGTGTCGTTCTAACTCAAGTAAGTTTCAACAAATTTCATGACAAAAAATATGTATGAGATAAAAATAATAAACCCAAAACTTGCTTATTTGAATTTTTCACATATATTTTTGAGGTAAAAAGAAGGGAATACAAAAGGAGTAAAACTTTTTATTACTACATCATTGCCATATAACTTTTTTTCGCATGACTTTTTTTAGTTTACTAATTTTAATTTTTTTAGTTTTGTCGAAAATCGAGATAAACCGTAAGCTCACCCCCTTCCACTTCCCGACCTCAGATCGCCCGTAAAAAAATCCTTTAATTTTTAGTAGGTATATTCTCTTCCTTTTGCAATGTGTTTCATCCTACTATAATCTTATTTCACTTTTTATTATGTTCAAAGGCTTCGGCACTGGTTTACAATTAATTCAGTTTATTCTTCCTAGGCTTTTATTTCAAATAATCCCTTCTCTCTTTAATTCTTAGACACTTTTTAATTATCTCGCAGATGCAGTGCATCAGGGATGTTTGTGGAGGCCAGGGTTGACGGGTTTCATGCCGTGATACGCAAAAAGGCGGCCTCCTTTTTGCAGTGTGTGCGGAACAGCAACAACACCACCCTAAGGATGTTAGCCTCACGCCCTGACTGTACCATATTCAGGCGCTGCATGCTGGTGGCTATAGGAGGTCGGATATAAAATAAAATTATAAATTTGTACTAATATAGGTGTTTAAGTCAAACTGTTATTAACATTATATGGGAAACCGAAATAAATGAATTATTATTATTTACTCTTAAGTAGGTACATTTTGATCAGCTATCAGCAAGACCGACGCTTGTAGTTTGCAACTCATTCCTGGCTGTCTGCATTTAAATATGTTTGTATTAATGAAGGTGACAAATAGCTTGCCGATAGTTTATATGTATTAGTTGTTATTGGTTCTTTACAAAGCGCTATTATGCGCGGTGATCGATATCTATTGCACACTTCAAAAACGTGTTTCATAGACTAAACTACCTGACTAAATGTCTTACGAATAGTTACAATGCATTTAAAGCTAATTTAGTCGTAGTAGTATGTTTATTTAATCTCTTTTCGCATTGCTACATGCCTATTTTGCTGTTTAACAGTCATAGTATGGGAATAAAAATACAATGCAATAGAAACCTAGGCACAACTCGTCTATCTAAGGTGACAATGATCTAAAGCATACGTGACTTCCCAGCGTTGGTCCCATAGAAAAAAATGTTTATATTGCCGTTTCCCAACTTTTATTTCGCCGAGCCTCTATGTCCCTCTTGAGTTTTAACAAAAATAAGAAACACACGTGTTTTAACATACTACTATTACTACGCGTTAAATAGCTTTTCATTTCAGAAATGCAAACGTACCTATAACGCACATACGCACCCCCTGTAATTTCTCTTCTTGTTGTTATAGCGACATTAGAAATACACATTCTGAAAAAAACAAGTTATCCCTGACGGTTCGGAAGCCCTGTGACAGACGGGCTTAGTACGATATAAAACTTAGTACCGAAGTAAATTACTGACGTCAATAGTAGTTGTGTAATGGAAGTCAAAATTAACCAAATTATGTGTAAAATATCGTACGACGAATAATATTTGACGAACGGATAGTCGAGGTACAGGATTCAGTTGACTTGGCCACGGAACCCTAAAAATTACGGATGGTTAATATTTATAAAGCAACTTTAATTAAACAATTAGCAGAAGCACACGCACCACTAGGCTGTCATGTTTGATGTGTAATTATTTTTATTAAAATATTTATTAATTCAAAGAATTGGAGCAATTTGAGTCAATTTATGCTACGTTACTGTATAGATAAATATTGAGAATGTATTTGTTATGTGAAGTAATTAAATGTTGTTCGAGTAGAGCAAAGTGAATAAAGAAAATTGTAGGTGTGATGCCGACGCAAGGTGTTCTCTTTCCCTACAAATCGGCTACTACTAGCATAATACAACCTACCCTAGGCATACGAATTTAGTATACAGGTACCCTGAAGAGCAGTACCCTAAACATATTTCTGAATTATCCAAAACTCAAACGTTAACTTAAACTGTATTTTAGCTTAAATTATTGACTTATGTATGTGTTCAAAAGCTTGAAACTAACTATTAAATACCTCTTTTCAAAGGTTCATTTACTACGTGAGGTGATATTGGCAGTTTTTCCTGTTTCCCATTGTGAAATGTCGTGAAATTTTATCTGTGCAAAATTTACATGCTTGTTTAACCCATTCTCAATTTTCATCATCACTATCGTTGTCCATTAGATTTTGTCTGAACCGAACCTGAACAAAATCGAAAAACTCGTCAACAAATTTATTAAAAGGGTCGGGTGACTAGCCTCATTTCCCTAAGCTTCTATTAGCTGGACTTTCTACAAACAACTTAGGTCTTCATTAATATATTTGAACAACTTGAATGTGGAGATCTACAACATGAATATTCTGTAAGTAGGTACGTGTTGCCAGTGTTATATCAGCGCAACCAAATAGTTCCCGAGTTCAATCCCCTCCATAATTTATAATTATTTTTAGTTTATCATACTCTCGTAATCGTCGAGAAGGCATTAGTAATGTCAACGGATCGGGAACTCAGCGCCATGTTTCTCAGCGTGATGTCGCGCCCACTTCTGCGCGCGCGCTGTTCTTAGTTTGACTAATTAACAGTCACCATTCCTTTACCTTCATTACACCAAACCTTTTTCGCATCGTTAAATAACTATTTAAATCTAAGTTATTTACTTCATGAGAGATTCAAGTAAGTAAGAACAACCCAGTTTTAGTATCCAATACACGTCTACAAAGCTTCAAAGATCATTCCTAATATCAACATGAAATTATTGTTACCTACTAGGTGAAATCTGTTATAATGCAATCCATTGCTTTATTACTGCAAAAAATTATTTCCTTCTATTGTATGACACTGACAAAGCCTATGGTCGGCACAGAGAGCATGCCCATAATCTTATTCAAAATGTATTCTTAGGCTTAGATTTTATTCAAAAGTACATATACAATTTATACCTGATTCATCAAAATAATTAATTTTAAATGTATTTTTATTAGGTACCAATGTTTTAATTGTTTTATAAAGTTTATTTCTTGAATTAAAATAAAGGTAATATAATATTCGTAAATATTATGTTCGGTGGATCAACCGCCTCCGTGGTCCAGTGGCTAAGGCGTTTGCCTGTAGACCCGGGGGTCATGGGTTCGATTCTAACGGGAAGCATACTTTGTTTAGTTGCTTCCAGTTTGGTTAGGTCATTGCGGGCTTGAATCACCTGATTGTCTGATAATGAAGATGATTCTGTGCTTCGGAAGGCACGTTAAGCCGTTGGTCCCGGCCACCACGGTGTGCATGGTTGATTGACTGTGACACCTACACGAAATGATGATGATAGTGGATCAATGCAAAGGAAAATAAGAAGATCTTGGACATCGGTCCAACATTTTTAAGAGCTGGTTCCGCGCCTAACCGTGGCAAGTACCAAGCGTCGTGGCCATGTTCACAGCTTGAATTCTCGCCCACTGCTGCGCTGCCCACGTGGCCGTATCTAATGTGATTAAGTAATTAACAAGGAAACGATGGATTAAGACGTTATGCAAATGTTTTAGGCTTAGTCTACATTTGGGACATTTTAACATATTCGTGTCATGATTAGCTACGGCACATGTAAATGAGACTGCTCCATCGAAGTCAAAGTAAAGGGTGTACCTTGACAAGAATGTGAATTTGGAAAAAAAACGGAAAAAACATTTTTTTTATGCCATAATTACTTAAAACCTAAGAACAAGTTGCTTTTTTAAATCAAAAGTAAATAAATATACAGGGTCTAATCACACAAATTGAGTTAGCTCAACTGTAAGTAACTTGTGTTGTGGATACTACAAAGATATTATATTTTTTTATTGATACGTACATCCAAGATAAGACCAATCTGAAAAATAATAGTGGTCCATCTTTACCTGACCGGGGATCAAACCCGGGATTCTGCGATTCAAAGGCACATTCGGTGCCACTGAGCCAGAGGTCGTCGATAAACTGCTGTGCCTGCGACACGGGTTCCCTGGTTCAATCCCCGGCCAACTCATAATGGAAAACGATCTTTTTCAGATCTTGGATGTTTAGCTATATTATTAATATATTTATATTATTACCTACTTATTATAAAATATAATATCGTTAAGTTAGTATCCTACGACACAAGTTCACAACTTACTGTGGGGCTAGCTTAATTTGTGTGATATGTCCCTATATATTTTATATTTATTTATCTCAATAAACTGAACAAAAAAAAGTACAGTGTAAAGTAAACCCACTTAGCATTTGTGAGACAATTCCTTACAATAACCCCGACGGCTTACATCGAAGCAAAATTGCATAACAAACTGCATGGCAGTGAACGCGCGTCGTGTGGGATGCAAGTAAACTTATAAATTTTATTAATTCAATTGTCACGGCGTCTGCCCACGGCTGGGCTCGACAACGGGAGCGTGGTCCCCGACGCCCGCTGTGTGCACTGTGCCTAACATCTTTACCATTGAGTGCTTGAGAATCAAGGGTGACTAAATCTCAATTTAAAATCCGAATACTTAGTAAATTATGAATTAAGTATTTATTAAATTAAAAAATAATCTATACTTCCTTACTAATATTATAAATGCGAAAGTGAGTTTGTTTGTTTGTTTATTTATTTGTTTGTTTGTTTGCTTTCACGCCGTAACTACTAAACCGATCATCATAAAATTTTGCATACAAGTTCTCTGGAGTACGAAGAAGGGCATAGGCTACCTTTTATCCCGGGAAAAAGGTACCAATCCCGAGGGATCGACATTGACGCGGGCGGAGCCGCGGGCGAAAGCTAGTAATATTATAAAGTTGAAGAGTTTATTTGTTTGTTTGTTTGAACGCGTTAATCTCAGGAACTACTTGGTTCACATTGGACAATTCTTTTTGTGTTGGATAGTCCATTTATCACGCTGCGACCAATAGGAGCCTAGCATCAATAAAAAATGTCTCGAAAACGGGGTAAAATTATTCATCTATACTAATAAAAAAACGAATTAATCATAATAACAAAAATTGCCGCGGACGAAGTCGCGGGCAACAGCTAGTAATAGTTAATTTAGCTGTTCCACGCTGGTCTAGGAGATAAGAAAAAACTGGAAAAAACGTAGAATGCACCAGCTGTTTTCTTCCCGCTCAGATCGTAAAAGCCGTTCGAGGGAATAGGCGAAAATCAGGAATAATGTAAGTAAACGATGCGGCTAGCAACCTATTATTATTTTGGTTTCGTTTCACACCTACACGCCCAACCAACATGGTAAACGTAGGTTTTTGGTCTTAAAGACCTGGGCTCTGTCTACCCCGCACGGGAAAACACGTGATAGTATGTATGAATAGATTGCTGCTGCTTCTAGTTTGCACCATAAATTTACAATACTCATTATGAAATGACTGAAAAAAATTGTGAATACACACACGGACTTGTGTATTTACAATTATTACAAAACTGTTAAAAAAGTGTGTGTATTTACAATTTTTACATGCATACTTTTTGATGTGATAACGTCTAAATCGAATGCCAGCTGCACGCATGAAAAAGTGTCACGTTCTGCGTGCAAACGAGGGCATGGAACAAGCTAATACAGAAGCACGATCAGCCTGTGACACATCTATCTCTCTTCCAGCGTTATCACGTTAAATTCTCACCCCTTATCAATCCCATCATCCCATCCCCTATCAAAAGCTCAATTACTGTTAAAACTTTGAAAAATAAATTAAAAATACACATCTTGAATAACCAAAAATCATAATGTAACAGGATATAACTTTTTATTACTAAAAAAGCTATGTGAGATGGTAAAATGGTTTCAGATGTTTGATTACATCTGAAACAATTTTACCATCTCACATAGCTTTTTTAAACATCTGCAGATGTAATCAAACATCTGAAACAATTTTACCATCTCACTCGTCGTTTTTATTTGTATGACTATGGTTCCGCAAAACTTTCCACGATTTATTTTGTTGTAGTTTAGTTTTATTTTAGTCTTTATACAATGTTTATTTTATTTTTTTGTCTATTCTTTCCACCAAGGTATCTTTCCATACATACATGGCATCCACGGAAGTCCAGCGTCTTGGTGCAAGTCACACACGCACGACACATGCTGAGTGGAGACCATTTTGGTACAAAATTTTATTATTACATGTTGTCAATTGTATTGTTCTTATACTGTACCAAATAAATCATTTTCTTTCTTATTTTCTTTCTTTCTTAAATTATCGTCCGTAAACAGACTACACAGGCAACCAATTTTTTTTATACTTCAATTCTAATTTAGCCAACGGCCATACATACTAAGAACCACGTTTAGAAAGATGGGCTTCCAAATGAAGGAAATTACCAAATTGGATATATCACATTCCTCGACGAATATCTTTTTAAGTCATGGTCACCCTAGCTTGATCCTGCTACGTCCTGTATTCATAATGTGACAACAAATGGGTGCCATGTCCGCATATCTTATGATCGCATCTATTGAATAAGTATTATGCTGGGCCGTTATGCTATTTTACGACGCTGGTGCAATTTGTTTTACTTGGTATGGAAATATGCAGTGAAATTCTTGTTTTTTTTTTCACTTTCTAAACATAAGTCTTTGTATATTTACGGTACAAAATTAATGATGCATCCCTCTTCTGTTTACTCCACTTTTGGGAGCAAATGATTATGAAGGGGGTAGCATTTTATAGGAGTTCTTCGTCAACTAGCGAATGTAAAACTCGAAATGCGCGCGAGTTTCCTTCCTAATTTACCTATTTTTTTTTTTTGTCGTCAACTCGCTTGTACATATAAATTACAGTCAAATAAAAAGGAAATAGATAGTAGATATAGGTTAGTATTAGAAATACATAATACCATGAACTACAAAACTAAAACGAAGTTTACATATCTTACATAAGTACTTGAAGGGATAGATTAGCCCATCTGCCATCTACATAGACTGCCTATAGGTAGAGATAGATAGAAGAGAATAGGATTATGAAAAAATATTTCTCCCAAAAATTAACGTTTCAACGTCTATATAAATAAACCATTTCACCAAAGCACGTAAATGAGCACGGGTCTTGGACGAATAGTTTATTCGTCCAAGGCACGGGTATATAAAAGTTTAAATCGACACGTGTACCCACCTATTTCCAACGTCATGTTCCAACGTAATCAACTGATTAACGTGTACCATTAAGACGTGCCTAATGCCAACCCTCCCTACCCCACTAGGGGCGCTAAACTTACAATTTTCTGCTCGATTTACCCCAAAACGTATATCCTCCATCAACAAAGGGCCATGCTAGCAAACAATTACAAAAGCGATGCGTTGTATAGCGTTCTTTGTGTGCGTCTAATTAATTACTGTAAACAAGCTCGATGATTTTACGAAAAGTAAATAACACAAAGCAGTTGCCGTTAAATTAACAATACCAGTTGGTTTCTACGTTTTTTGTAGTGTTAATGGTGAATGAATTCCGATCGGCGGCTCCGTAACAAAGAGGGTTTTCTTTTCTTTGTTCAGCCAATGAAATTAGGCTGCGGCGGTGTTTAGTGATTGTGTTTGTAGATTGATTCCGAAGGAAGTGATTTGAGTATATTCAGGAAAACAAAAAGTTGGAGGGAAATCTTAGGCAACCCTTGAGGTCAATGGTCCTGTTTCTCACTAAGTAAAACTTACCTGTCTATGTATTTCATAATTTAAATATCAGTTTTAAAATTTAAGGATATAATTATGTCAGATATATTGTATATTGAGTCTGGGTGCCTTTCTTATTGCTATGTGTGAGGCGTCATTAGCGACTAAGGTTTCCACCTGACACGCGTTTGCCGCATTTGATAGGCATTTAGACAAGCGTGCGGAAAGCTGAGACAAGCATTTCTCATTCCACGGGTCTCAATAGCTCAATTACATACACCATACAGTTTTTTTTACTATAGACAGGCACTTTGCTGATAAATCAGGCGTTTTTTGCGTCCTCAACAGGCAGGACCTGACCGTGCCGGATCTTGTAACCTGTCAACCTGCATGAATATCAGTAGCGGAACTACACAGGGTGGCAGTCTCGAAACTGCCTCCGTGGTCCAGTAGTTAAGGCGTATGCCTGTAGAGCCGGGGTGGTAGGTTCGATTCCCATGGGAAGCATACTTTTCTTAGTTGTTTCCAGTTTGTATCCTTAATTTCAAATAACAATTTTAAATAACTGCTTCCGTGGTCCAGTGGTTAAGATGTTTACCTGTAGACCCGGGGGTCGTGGGTACGATTCCCACGGGAAGCATACTTTGTTTAATTGTTTCCAGTTTGGTTAGTACATTGCAGGCTTGAATCATCTGATTGTCTGATAATAAAGATGATACCGTGCTTCGGAAGGCACGTCAGCCGTTGGTCCCGGCTGCCATCTGGTATTAGTCGTTAAAGAAACCACTTCAGAGGCCGAGAGGCGGTTCCGAAGATCTCTGACACCAAGATGTACATGGTCGATTGACCATGTCACCTACACGAACAAAAGAGCTCAACTTTTTTTTACGAAAGTATGTCTACTTAATCTTACCCAAAGCATTAAACAATTATATACATACAGGCGCCTGCAGAGAAATCAGTAGACTCTACTGAGAGGAGGACAGATTTTTCTGCAGCCATGTACCTAACCTCGGTCTTAGTACTTAGCGATCGAAAGTCCAAGTTGTACAAAGCGACATCTCATTATCATTCAAATTGCAATAGGCCTATTGCTATCTAGGTGCCACACACACCCGCGATACTTTGATCCTCGGTGGCTGGTACCGCTATTGGTATTGGGTCTGCTTTTAAGACAAGATTCATGCTGTATTATGATTCGTCAAGTTTGTACGGCCGGCTGCGTAGCTGACGCAACTCCTTGGAAAGATCAACTGGAAATATCGGGCTCCCATTAAAACTATCCACTATCCACTAACTACCCATAACCTATGTTTGACGGCAAACGAGCAAACAAACCATCTGATGGAAAGTGGTCACCGTCGCCCATCTGGACATCTGCAACACCTGAGGACATGCTGATGCGTTGCCGACTCTTAAAATACCTGTAAACACGCGTTTTGAAGGACCACAATTCATAACACACAGGGAAAACCTCAGGAGGGAGCCTATTCCAAAATGCTGCAGTACGAAGGAAAAAACCACGTGCCGCTCTGACATTTTTGGAGACCCAAGTGTCAAGGATGTGGGGATGGACTTTACTCCTGTGGCGTGCGGTGCGGTGGTAGAAAACTTATTCGTCGCCCTGAACATACTAACAACTTCCCTGTTCATAAAATGAGACACAATAGTAAAACAATTGAAATGAATCATATATGACTCATTGGACAGGGAAGTTGACACTCCATATCTATAAAAATATTTGAACCTATACAAAAATTCCTGTAAAGTCCCTACCTATTTTTCTTTAGGTACCTACCAAACTATAAGCCAGCGCAGACGCCTCAGAGCCTCTCCAAAGGCGTGGCCCAAACGTTCACATGCCACAATCTTAAAACCGCAATTTTCCCTTAGCATCAAGTTAGCACCTCATAAGTATATCCGTCGGAAGCCAGTGCTGGCGCCACCAAGCCTCGTTTGAGGCGGGGCCCTAACTTGCGAGTCAGCGTCTACCGATTACACGAGCCACGCCCTTGTCAGACGTAATCACACGCAGCAATATCCATTACAATGCAACTTTTAATAAATAGATTTTTTACAGTAGGCCAGTCGTCGTGAAAGTCAGGAATGTGTTTGTTGTTTGATATTGATACCGCCATGGCCATTGTTTTTTGGTACCTTGCATAAAGAGAAAGTGTTCTATCTCCTTAAAACGTGGAATAATTATGAGCTCATCGTATTTATGGCGAGCAACATGTAATCAAAATCGATCAAATCGAAACATCCGGCCCTGCTGCTACTTCTAGCAGTTTGTCGCCCCCTTGGATGAGCCGCCCGCGTGCGCTCTGCAGAAGACGGCCTGATGACAAGGTGTCGGCTATTACCTTAGAAGAATGCTATTACCTATCTGCTATGAATTGGAGTTAGGCCTGTTCGATGATTATAAAATCCAAAAAATCAGACTTGTCAAAATAAGATATGGCGAAAAATTTCACGCGGATATTCAAACCAGCGAACTAACGCGCTTCGATTCTACACTTCCTTAGTGTATCAGAATAGCACTGTAAAAGCAAAAAGTTTCCTATAATATATCAAATTGCACACAAAATTAGAACAATTTCAATAAATAGGTACAGGTGATGCTTAGCATTTGAGCGTCGACTATACTTTTCAATCATAATATTTCAGATTATGATAAAATGAAACACAGTTTTACTTTGAAAATGTTTAAGGTTTATTTTATCTACATATAAACATGTGTAGGATACGGTATTGCTACATCTTATTCTAGGAGACCAGTGCATTACACAGACGTTATGTTACATACAAAATTCCCTCAACCATAGTCTTTGGCACATTATCTTTGATTGGACAAAGACTCGATTCCTCAGTTCTTTATAGTCTTAAATCTACTTTATTTAATCCATAGGGTGACAAACGGACGAGACATAGCAGTACTGCATGGATTTATAATAAAGTATAATAAAAGCGGCATGTTTAGGATATTCTCGGTAGAGAACTGACAAAAAAATTGGTATTTAACAAGAATTTAGTTTTTTTAGTGTACCTCTTTATATTTTAGATAAATAGTATTACTAAAAATACTATAACACACATTATTTATTCATTAAACTAGTGGTAAAATAACACTAGATAAATATAAAAAAAAACCTTTGAGATAATATAGTTGAATAATATAAGCATGGATACTTCATACTATATAATTCAGGAAACATTTTTAATTGACTTTTTTTTCAATTAATTGCAGAGTATACTTATATTATCGGTGTGTGAAAATGGTTATTTTCATATTATTTTAACATACTTTACTAAAATTATGTTATTGCTGTTGGATATTTTTCTTATTCCTGTTTTAGCATATGTTCGTCCGCTGTCTCAAAACCATACATACAAGACAATATAATTTGTGACTACCAATAAAATGCAAACATTACTAATAATTGGCTACGTATCTCACAATTTGTGGTAACACAATCTAATAAATAATGAAGAATTACAATACATCCATTTATTAATAGTAAAATTTACGAAAGCTTAATGACAACTTACATTCATTAAAAAAACTTATGGCAGTAAACAACCAAAAACAAAATACTATTTTTTCATTTGTGATTCAATAAAATGTAAAATAAAACAACCAATTTGTAATCTTTGCACGAAATAATGATTAAATCATCAGTAATTATCTTAAATGACATTTGTAATTATAATATATGCTGGCTCTTTGTTAACTTTTGTCAACTACGGTATACAACCCTTAGGTCGTCACTTTAAAATATAATAATAAGCTTTCGTGTGATAGATAATTTATAGGATTCCGTAGCTAAAAGGTAGAAACGGGACCCTGTTAATATAGCTCCGCTGTCCGTCCGTCTGTCGGTATGTTTATCTGTCCGTCTATCACCAGTGTATCTCATGAACCGTGATAACTAGAGAGTATTTTCACAGATTATATAGTTCTGTTGCCGCTATAACAACAAATAATAAAAAAATAAATATTTGAGGGGGCTCCCATACAACAAACTGATTTGCTCGATATTGATAACGGCAACAGGTAGACGCTTGAAATATTCACAGTTTATTCACTTTAAAAATAAATTAAATTATAATAAGACAAATATTTAAGGGGGGGGGGGGGCTTCCATACAACATACATGATTATTTGCCGTTCTTATAGATAATGGTACGAAACCCTTAGTGCGCAAGTCCGACTCGCACTTAGCCGGTTTTTTATTTAAAATAAATAAGCCGTAATGAATATTGAAGTGACCATCGAAAGGTTGCACACCGTTGTCAATAGTTAGCAAATAGGCCGGCTGATCTTACATAATAAAATTGACTATGTTTAATATGTGACGAGAGAAAAAAACATCTTAAAATACGTATATCTATGAGTATTCGATTCCAACGAGTATAGAATTCGGTGGTAAGGACAGATATGTCGATGGTATATTAACATTTCTCATTGGAGGATTTTTATTTTTATAACTTAATAAGTATCATATGCCCCTATTTTCGGATTTGTCCATAAAATTATAAATGAGGAATATTCATAACAATTCAATCTATTTTAGAAATTGAAAATTCAGATTTTATTATCTTACTGTAATCAGTAATGTATGCAGCGTGTACTCTCGACATCCCTTAAAGGGGTGACTCAGCCCATCATTATGAACAACTTTTCCTATGGAACTACTACTGGGAACTCAAAAAAATGTTCGACATTCCTATACAAATTTTTCAGGCGAATTAACAATTTTGTATGGAAATGTCGAGTTCCCAGCATTGCTACGGCCGAGTTCCCAGTTTTGCGACAGCCTCCGTGGTCCAGTGGTTAAGGCGTTTGCCTGTTGACCCGGTCGTGGGTTCGATTCCCACCGGAAGCATACTTTGTTTAGTTGTTTCCAGTTTGGTTATTACATTGCAGGCTTGAATCACCTGATTGTCTGATAATAAAGATGATTCAGTGCTTCGGAAGGCACATTAAGCCGGTGGTCCCAGCTGCCATCTGGTAGTCGTTAAAGGAACCACGTCAGAGGCCGAGAGGCGGTTCCGAAGAACTCTGACACCAGGGTGTGCATGGTCGATTGACCGTGACACTTACTCGAAATGATGATGATGAGCATTGCTACCATAGGAATAGTTGTTCATATTGATGGTCTGAGTCGCCACTTTTTGGAAATGCCGTGGATCAATTTACAAGCTGTATAGTTAGGCTTGCTAACTTAAAACTAAATTGTATGTGTAATAAACAAAAACTAATGTGACTAAATTGTCCGGCCGCACAGAACCTTAATTCTGACTGACGATTTGGATCTGAACCCCACCCGCCGTGTGGTACCCGGCAGAGTAGAATAGGACCACTCCAAGTCTTCCCGTGGATGTCGTAGAAGGCGACTTAGGAAATACAAGCTAATCAAAGCTTATAAACATCTGAGAGACCTCTCCAACCTGTCTGGCCAGCGTGGAGAGTGTAGGCCAAGTCCTCTGTCTGCTCAGGCCTATATGGCTCTAGTAGTACAGAGAGGGTTGTGCTCCTGTAGTGGAGACAAAAAAGACCTGATGATGATGATTGGGACGCTGACGTTAGACAGGTATCTCCATTCGTGTTCAAGTATTACGTTAGCAATAAATCATTAATTTTAACCTTCCTCCCCCTTGTCAACAAAAGTAAGAAAAGCTCTTCCCCCCTCCCTCCAAGCTTACGTAAACATTGGTATAATTTTAACAAAATATGCTTATTTTGCAAAATGTTGCTGACGTCATCATCGTGCAGATTCCACCCTCTTTGTCAGCAGAAATAAGCCAAGGCCAGACCCCCTACCCCCCCATTCGCTGCTTAAGTAATATTTGAATGACCCCCTATCATGCTGCGGCGTCTCTCTCGTCAGGCTGAATTACGACTGGGTGCAGCCCGCTTTGAGAGAAAATGTTAGCCTTCTACAGTAAATTCTAAAATATGCTTTATATAACAGTTTTCAAGATTGTTTCATTATGTACACTATAATAAAACCGTCTAGGATAAAAAAAAAATATATAAATCGAATCGAAACGAAATATCTAAGTATCATTTTTGGGAGTCAAAATGTTATGGACAAATCCAAACATCTACAGTTTCTACCGACACTAGTTTGAATAACCAGAAATTCCTAATGACACGCGCACAGCCGAAATTATGGTATAGTCATCACAATATGTTATGTTTGTTATTATCACACGACCTTATATAAAGATGTAAACGTTATTGCTTCAACACCTTAAGGCAATGATAGTCCAGTACGCACGATGGAATCCAAGTTAACAATTAGTTAGTGGCTAGTTTCCTAAAAAAATATAATTAATCCGTCAGTTAGATAATCAAAAATATTAAACACGTATTTTTTCATTTGCCAATTAAAACAAAAAAATTATAAAGAGTAAAGATAACAAAAAAAACTATAAGTTTGCTACACTTTTAGCAAACTGTTACGTCACGACGCGCTTTATCTTTATCATTTATTGTTTAATCGACAAAAGAAAAAATACGTGTCCATTCTTTCTTAGGGTTCTCTACACAAAGGGTAAAAACAGGAGCCTATTAATTTGGCTCCGCTGTCCGTCTGTCTGGCTGTCACCAGGCTGTATCTCATGAACCGTGATAGTTAGATAGTTGATTTTTTTTACAGATAATATATTTTTATTACCACTTTAACAAAAAATACTAAAAAACAGAATAAAATAAATATTTATGGGCTCACATACGAGACAAGTGATTTTTTTGCTCGATATTGATAACAATAACGGGTAGACGCTTGACATATTTACAGAATATTGAGTTATATAATTACTTTAAAAATTTATAATTGAAATAAAATAATATGTAAGACGGATACAACATGATTTTTTTGCCGATTTTATAGATAATAGTACGGAACATAGATTTTTTGATAATCTACCTAACGGACTTATTTCAATATTATTATTTACCCAGGAAAGTAGCCTATTAAAACCAAATATAGTAGAGGTAACTTTGCTCTGCCTGAGAAACTACAGGGGCGCGGGAAAAGACATATGCAGAAAGCATAGTAACAAGTGAATTAACTTTATCACGGCGTATGATGGTGACGACGACTGTCTTTTCCTGATCCACTGATTTCTCACACAAGAGTTCATACTCTCTTTCTATCTACATACCTACAACATTAGCTTACGTCAATGTATGTATAAACAGTATGTACATCCATTTGGTCCCTGTCTCCCTGAATTTTGTGTAAAACTTCATCAAAGGGGTAGGGCATAACATTCGGATTTTATTGTCAATATTTTATCAATATTTAATTTGATGCAGTAAAATTCGATAAATAACAGGACAAAATAAATTTCTACAAAACTTTATACCGGGTTACTTGAATAACACTAAAAAACTCGCACGACTAGATTGCTAACAGCATAAACAGCAACGTTTGTTCAAAGACTTTTGGTAATTTGTTAGGTTTTACTTTCATACATTTTTTTTTATTTTTCCGTTTAAATGTAAACAACTCTACATGCATCACAAAAAAAGATACGCGCGCGAGCGTCGCATCGACTTTTCGTTTATAATTGTAACATAGTCTTACAAAAGTCACGACAGGACATTAAAAGCTTGAAAAAAAAAATATTTTTATTTTTTTGGTTATGTCAGAACTCTAGAACAAACATTGTTATTTATAATGTTAGCTATCGAGTCCTGCGAGGTTATTACTGCTTTACAAGTAACCCTGTATAGCATTAATTGTTATATCATGGGCAATCGTTTATTAATTTATACTGCTGTTCTGTGTCAGGTTTAAAATTTGGTATTCTAGATATTTTCATTCCGCCGTGCGTACTGATCCCTGCTTTCAAGTCAAATGTAACGTCTAATCAGTGTAAACAACATCAACGGTATGAAATTACACTAACATCCATAAGGCGATGTTCATCCTTAATTCAACCTTTGATTAAATGCCTCAGAGTATTGTTATTACATATCACTTTCACGCGTTTAATATAATAAATTACATTAGTAATTGTTTATAACTTAGACGCAGTAGTCGGGACGTGTGGAGCACATTTACCTAAACATAGAGCAAGAATTACAAGAGTGAATAATACCTATGTTATTTTTTAATGTTACGCGTAATTACTTTACGCGCGCTACGCGTAACGTAATTACGTGTAGTATATATATAGCGTATATTGCCCGCGCTTTTTTAGCTCTCGTTGAAGTTTAGGTAAAAATTGCGTCACTCCTTCCTGTCACCTATACGTGACAAAATGACCAAGCGAAGCTATTCTTAATTAAAGTATTCTCGTGCAATCATTAATACAAAATTATTGCCTAAAAGTGCATATATAAAACGATGAAGCGTGTATAGTGGGTAGATATATTCTTTCCCAATCAGCAAAAGTGCGATATCATGTAACAATGCCAGTTATTTAAAAAACATTGCCAGAAAAAAATTAATCGAAATAAAGGACAAATCTTTCAAATCATTTAACGTAATTTAAAACTCAGCATTTGACGTCATAGAATAGATTTTTTTTTCTATCTTTATGTTAAAATCATTACCTCACGTCACATACTTCATACTTTCTAATTATCTGAGTACAGTTTAGCAAAAACTTGAAAATAAATAAAATATAAAGCGCACCAAATCTTTTCTAAAACTCAAAATGGCAACACTTTTTTTAATATTTGTTCTGTGGATACCGGAGTATCGTCATTCTAAATAAGTTTCCTTTTCTAGACATTTTAGCCCAGCTGAAGATATACTCTTGTATATCTTCGAACTAAAAAGCCTCAATTAAATTATCAGCTTCTAAAAATCTTTTCTAAAACTCAAAATGGCAACACTTTTTTTAATATTTGTTCTGTGGATACCGGAGTATCGTCATTCTAAATAAGTTTCCTTTTCTAGACATTTTAGCCCAGCTGAAGATATACTCTTGTATATCTTCGAACTAAAAAGCCTCAATTAAATTATCAGCTTCTAAAAACGTCAGGACGCAAACAATTTTATGATCCAAGGTCTATTCAGGAAGAGGCACTTACAAACAACAACATCACTAACGTGCCTACAACGTGTGTAAATGGCGACTCGAAAACCCTAGTAAATTCGTGACTTGTGCAGTAGTAAAGCACCTTATTGTGACGTTTCTAATTGATTAAACTTTCTACTTAAATCTTAACAAGGAGCATGCTAATTATAAGACTTTCCCTTGCATTCAGCCGTTTATTTTACCGTACTGTGCCCTATTTGGCTATAAATTATTATTTTTTATTTCATCTATTCAAAAAAAACAAAGAACAGTTGCCCGAGCACAGGGCCTAAAATACATTTTTATTTCCAAGGGAGTAAAAAATAATAATTCACAATTAATTTTTTTTTAGTCCTGTGAGAATAAGACACGAATAATGTTCCGAAAAATTAAAATTATTCATGTTTTAGGAAAAAAAATATTGAAAGTAACTTATTTGTTTTTCTCGTAGAGGGAGACGAAAAGCTGAATGTGTCTTCTCGGGACTAACACTCTCTACTATATGAGTAAGTTTACATTAATGAGTTTTTAATTGCTTACTTACCAGATGGCAGATGTAGTAGCAATATTTATATTTGTTGCTCTTTCAAAGTAATAAATTTTTCGCAAAATAAACGGCTGCTCATGTAGCTAAATCTACCCTAAATGGACTAAGGTAAATATTGGACTACGTTTTACTATAATTGTCTTAGTCAAGTAGTCATTAGTCAAATACTTTTGGCAAAACCAGATTTAGTCGATTTATTTACAACGTTCTATGCTTGTACTTTTTTGCTTTACACATTGCTTGATCGATTAAATTCCAAAAGACAGTTTTCAACATTATAATTGCGATTTTTTAATAGATCAGATGATGCACCATAGCATATAAATTTATAAACATTGATGATACATACGTAGCAACCTTTACATTGCTTGAAAATTAATATAAAAAAATACAGTCAATCGCTGGAAGTTTCATATCAATATCCGTTCGATAAAGTGAATGTAAAGATCATTAAAATATAACCAATCAACGATAAAATATATATCGATGAAAGTATAATTTCCTTTTGCAAACCACTGCACGTATATTGTAAAGGTCGGTCTACATCGTGTAGAACTTAATGTTATTAAAAAATACAACTTTCACTTCACATAATCGAGTAACTATCATTTTTGGTACAAAACCTTTTTACAACCTCCACTTCACCATGGTCCTTCGAGCCGGGTGTTTAAAGCGAGAGCGCCGACTGTGGCGCCAGTGTCAGTTTTGGGCGCTAGGTGGCGGTAGCGGGCAGGTCTAGTGGGACATGGTGCGGCGCCGCGCGCGCTGCATTGTGCCTTCGGAGTAGTTCCGTGACGGTAATCGCGACTTGCACAGTACCTTTGCCTTCGAGAACATCAGCGGCACAGCACATGAGTTTCTGTAAAAGAATAAAATGTTAAAGGCATTGGAATTCTTATAAATAAATAATAATAAATAGAAAAGGATTAAACTAGCTTAATCTTGGTATTTGAAAATTTTCAAGATAAATCCAATCTATACGCCCACCAACACGCTAAACGTGGTTTTGATTCTTATGGCCTTAGGCGCTGTCTACCCGTAAGGGCTACAGACGTGATGATATGTATGTATGTGATTTTTTTATAAATCGGTGAAAATCTGAGCAATCATGTTAGTAGAATAGAATAATGTTTATTGCATCACATTGACACAAAACACAAACTAAACTAAAACAAAAGATAATACACAAAGAAAAGGCGATGGGTCTAGCAACCCATCACTGTTTTGATTGCGTTTACCATCTACACGCCTAGCAACATGCAACACGTGGCTTTTAGGTCTTATAGACAGAGGCGATGTCTACCCCGCAAGAGAAAAAGACGTGATAGTAAACAAAATTCTTTGCAACCATTAGCCAAAGACATCTTTTAGAAAGCTGAAGGATTCTCTAACACTAATGAGCCATATCAATTACAATAAGTTTCTAGTCAGAATTACCTAGTAAGGTTAAAAATAAAACGATCAATATACCAATAAGAAATTTATTTAAGTAGCGAAAACATTGTAAGTACATACAAAAAAAGTATATTTCTTAAATAGTTTCAAAAACTTTCAATTCACAATGAAATAATTCTTTCAGAATAATTCAGATGTTAATTGCTTTCGAGATATAAATGAGATGGTTATTAAACTTACTAGGGAAAATAAAAAAAATACAAAATAATCGATCTTATGTCAATTTGACCCTATAATAACTGGAATATTGTAGGACTGATTTTAACGTTTCCATCACTGGCAAGAGGCAAAGCAGAAAAAGTTACTAAAATAATGTGTGTGTTAGTAAAAAATATTAAAATGTATTAAAAAGACTAGAAGTTATAGCATGGCAAATGGAAGAAAGGTTTTATATGTTATAAAAATACTTTAACTTTTTCTCTAGTTAAATAGCACTTGCCGTTTTCATTTTATTAATGTCTTAAAAATGTCTAATTTTTATGGACTATTTCGCGGAATTTCTATTCAACAAAAGCATTAGAGATCATCTCATCTAAAACTGAATGCCCCGCTAGCAAATACAATATAATATTCCTAAAGTATAGACTGCCAACCTCATACAGAAATATTGGCACAACTTAAGCTTATTAAAAGCAGCAGACCGGTTAAAGGCAGGCTGTGGTAGTTAGTTCCACTAACTGCCACTATGGGCGGCGCCGAGGCCGCTGCAGTGCCATACTTACAGACTTTTACACCCGTCACTAGATGGCGTTAGCCTAAACTACGTAAAACCAAGTAAAAAATGAAAGATATCGTTTTATTTTTTCATCTTAAATAAGATATATTTCGTGAATACTGATTTCATTTTCTCATTATATGGTGGATACATTATTGTGCTTAAACCTAAGGCGCCATCTATCTGATGAGCTTGACAAAAATCGTACGCAATAGACGTTGGGACCACAAGCCGCTAGTCAGTGACGTACATCGAAGGCAGTGGTTACCCTAGAACCACTAAATAAACTTTTTTTTATATATAAATATGTTGTAAGTAAAATCCCAGCATAGGGACACGAATGGCTCGCAAAAAAGAATAAAAGTACTATCCTCACATTGAAATAATCATAATCCATGGGGGCGTTCAGTTTTAAATTAGACCTCTTACATTGGCCGTTTTGTTGAATATTATTACTACTGTATAATAGCTCCTGCATAATATTATAGCTCCTGCATTGGAGACTTAAAAGACCTGATGATGATGATGATGATCCGAATTAGTCACATTAAATTACTTTAGATCATACATCAGACTCAGCAGTGCGTTAAATGCATTTGTGATTTATAAGAACATCACTATTTATGCTCTTAAATATAAAATTTTCAGCAGTATCTCATTTATCTTATTATTTTAAAGACCACATAGGCACTTCAAGTGGGTTCTTATAATTTTCAAAAAATCCACCACTTCGAAATCTAAACAGATAATACTCATAAGTTCAGTTCAAAACAAGTCATAATAAAAAAACTGCAATGCGCCGGCCTATGTAAAATTAAAAAAAAATAACATACATTTTTTTCAAATTTATTAGGTAACATAATAAAAAAATTACCAATTAAATACATGTTTTTAAAGAAAGGACGAAATATAGAGATCATTGAAATGCATGTTACAGATACATTAAAACCAGCCTATGTAATATAAACTACACAAATAAGTACCCAAGCACCTCAAGCCAATAAATATAGCTATAGCTATAAATTATATATTAGTTAATCTATCTTAATCACTTATATTAGATTGTACTCGCGATTTTAAAGCTCAAAATAACGATAACAATAAAAGCGTAGATATTTAACGTATAGGGTATGACCAGAATTGATTAGACCACGGTGCGGCGTTAGCACTGCGTAGGATTTTTATTGCTTGCCCAATAGTGTCAATGTTTTAAAAAATGCTTTATTGAGAGAACTCCCACAAAAAAATAACGGGTTGCACTGTGTGGCAGAAGTGAAAACTCGCCTTTGCGGCGGTCCCAGGTCACGTGTCCGTCTTACGAATTTTCGGTCAGGTCACGTGTCGTGGCGCGAGTTATAATTTTTTTACTTATCCCTAAAAGCTCACAACGCCGCTAAAGAAGTTTTCACTTCAATAATCTAAATTATTATGTTAACATAACAATTTTTTAGTTAATTTTTTTCATTCAACACTTCATATGTTGACGTTGAGCTGCCACCTGCCTTATTGCTGGTTGCTTTTATTAATTTTCGTGTGTGTAAGTGGACAATACTGGCATCCAATTTTTTAAGCTCCCTGAAGGTATATGTCGTAGCATAACGACTTATTATTAGTGTTTATGCTGGGTGTCATAAAAAATGCAATTCCGCAAGCATTTTATACACACTATGCGCTAGTATTACATTTATTAAACACTGGATTAAACATTCATTGAACATAAGATTGATAACTACAAGCAAATCACGACACTATTACGCAAACAATAGTGCATGGCACTTGCATCGTGTCCCGTAACCAGACAGGCAAAGTAATATACATGAGCAGAAATTAACTAGTAAATAAAGTTCAAAAACTAATACAAGACAAATAAGCTGCCAGTTAAGATGTCACCAACAAAGATTGAATTGAATCATACATTTGTTTTTCTGTCACTCTCTCTTCCTAATATCTAGGAGAGAAAAATATTGTCTTCTGTCTCATTTATTCTCATTTGTCATTTTGTCGAAAAACATCAGTAAACCGGACCATATAAAATTTATTTTTGAACAATCATATGAATTGTGTCCCACTGCTGGGCAAAGACCTTAAAAGACCTTAAGACCTTATAAAAAGCACTTAATATTTTTGAGAGGGACAGTAAAATATAGAAAAGCCAATGTACGCTATTGACACCTAACCTGGCAACTAGTATAGCTACCTAACTATATTCAGGTTTATAAACAATAAAGCTTAAAATGTTAATATTTATGAGAAATGCAATATTTAAATACAAATTGGTAGTTAGTGCACAAATATCATAAACAGAAACTGCAGTCTTTTCAAATCGTTCAACGTCTTTGGAATGATAAAATCGTATGTGGTTATAAATTCGGTAATGGCGGCCAACTAAAAGAATCTTAAATACTAAGTTAATTCAATTCGTGACACACAAAATGTTGGCATTCGTTTTCTGTTGGCTACTAGGAATACTTTCATTTTACTCTCCAATTAATAAAAATGTCTTTTAAATTTATCTTTAACCGATTACGCGAAAAGCCTCAAAATACAGTCTAAAAATTACTAGAATGCTAAATGGATCGTCTTTCATTAACATTGTTAGCTAGTCAGATCTGTAAGTTCTATCGCCAGTTCGTTTTATCACTATTACGCAGTATGTAAGCTACATTGTTTTAAATTATGTAGTATAAAAAAAAGTAGCTTACATCTTTAAAACTACGCAACGAAGTCTGATGCAGTTTTTTTATAGATTATATTCAAGAGGAAGGTTTATATGTATAATTTAGACCCGTGCGAAGCCGCGGCGGATCGCTATTTAGGAAATAAAAGAACTCTTTGCACCTCTCTTTTATCTATACTTCTATACTAATATTAAAAAGAGGCAAGATTTGATTGTTTGTTTGCATCGAATAGGCTCTGAAACTACTGGACCGATTTGGAAAATTCTTTCTCCAGTAGAATCCTACATTATCCCTGATGAACATAGGCTATTTAAATACCTATATATTCCCATGCGAAGCCGGGACGGGCCGTTAGTTAGGAACTAAAAGAACTCTTTGTACCTCGATCAACAAGTCTCGCCAGCGAAGTTCGCGGTCATTACAATATTGTCAAAAAGAGGGCCTGGAATCTACCACGTATAGTACTTAGTTGACTACGGAAAAATGGAAAAAGATGAATCGTAACTTAATAATACTACCATCTTGATAACTTGCTACAAATAATCAAGGAAAATTTCAAATATCCATACAATTATGTTATAATGACGATTAAGAACTAGAAATGAGGTATTGAAAGACGATCCTAATCAATAATTTACATTAACGTTTGCATTGTTAATACAATAACGATATGAAGTTTCGGTTAAGGCATACAATTCTTATTTGATAAGAAATGTTAAAATACACTAAACAGCTAAGCTACTATGTTATTTGTATATATTAGCTTAAAACCATTCGCCTACTTACACTCTTTCAATATAAAACGCACCAATATTATCATATTTGTATTGTACTTTTCAATGGAATTATTTCCTTATACGTTATCTTGTGGGAATTTGAATATTAGGACAACTAGTTAGGGGTCATTCAAACATAACGTAAGCAGCGAAAAGGGGGAAGGGGGTGTTCCAGGATTTACTTTGATGACGTGGGGAACAGGGGTTAACGTAGTGATAACTTCAGCAACATTTTGCATTTAGTAAATATTATACGTCAGATTGGGGGAGGAGGGGGGAAGGGGGAGTGAAAGATTTTCTCATTTTAGCTGCCAGGGGGGAAAGGGGTTAAAATAGCCGTCTGCTTACGTAATACTTGAAAAGTATTTTTATTGTAGTATTTTGTCAATAAATGTTACTCGGTGCAAAAATACTACAGTGATGAGTTAAGTATCTTAACAGTTAATCTATATTTTATACGTCTTATTATAAAACGTGGACTAAATTAGTAATAGTTTAGTTTAAACCAACATTCACCCAGAAAAGTTAACATATGTTATTATGACACTGTAAATTTATTTTGGACAGAAAAACCTAACGTTCGTCAACGTTCTATAAAAAGCATCTTATGCAAATACAACACAAACACATAAAAATTTAAAACCATAACAAATCAAACCACTCGAATATAAAATTGAGATCCGTAGACATAATGCGAAAATAAAACGCAAATCAAAACATAGCTTCTATACATTTCAAACTGAGACGTATCGCACGTTTGTAAAGGTTTGTATTTATAGATAGCTAAATATCGAGGGACATCACGCTTTCTCTTTCAGCAGAAGAGCGATAAAGAAATCGTCTTTTCTCAATCACTGTTATATAAAGAGCCCTGTCTGGTGGCTCGCGATGCCGTTTATATTGCGCAATAGACTATCCCCATCTCGCTCTTTTATCTAATTAAACAAGATGGCGATAAAAGTTTTCGCGCGTGCCACTACACGGGCAGAAGGTGCGATGTCTTTTGACATATTTTACCAATTATAAATACGCGCTTTCGCTTTAACGCTAGTGCAGTCGTCTCAGTAACCAAAACTCACTCAAACATTTTTTTATAATAATTTATTTTGAAAATGAGCTCGCGACTTGTTTTATTTTATCGCTGCCAATTCCAATTAATACACGATATAACCAAAACATTTACAGCACATACAAATAAAATTATAATTAAAAACCTAATTTAAATGCCTTTAATCGGAATGAACTAATCAAATTGGAATTTCGAAACCAATCTTTCATCAACTACCAAAAACTATAAAAAATAATACTCACAAAAAAAATAGCAAAAAGTTATCATATTCGATCGGGCCTGTATAATAAAGAAAGTAGGTAGTCCCTTAGGCCCCACTCACATCGAAAGCGCAATCATGGACGTGGTTGTTATCGACATATCATTTTAACTAAAGGCAAAAATCGCTGCCAAATCAAAGATGGCGGCTGAATAGCACATCGATCATGGTGTGTGTTAACATAAATTCCATATAATTGAAAATATTTAATTTTCGCGCGGTCGATGTGAAGGAGATTAGTCTTTGGCAATCCATACTATACCTTCAAATATTCCCTACAATCTCTCAAGTCTTTATCTAAATACCTCAAAATTCCTCGCATCAGACTTTAGTACAACATGTAAAAGACAGGAAGCCTCGAAAACTTTAAATCGCTACAGCCACGCTGTAGCTAAGGCATTAGCGGTGACGAATAAACCACGTATTCACCAAGCGACAATATTTTGTACTTTCGCATTCTGATGCCTCGATTTACGAGGGCGGCGCGTTGAGCGGTGCGATCTATAAAAAACAGGCGAAGTAGGGGTCTGTTTACGTAGAGGCGTTTGCTTAGGATATACATTTGATTGCGTGACGCACTTATGTTACGCACGCGGTTACGATAACAGGCGGAGTGCGGGATGAAGTAATTGACACAACATGACAAATGATGTCATCATCAAAAATCCTAGAACAATAAATGTAGAATCGCTTTTTCTTCCATGGCCCGACTCCACGGCGACAAACGCCACGGCCAACGCGCCGCTTGACGTGCCGCGTAACCGCGGAAAGAAAGTAGATAAGTTGCTCCAAATTTCTGAGATCGAGCGTGCGACGCAGAGTGCAACGCCGAGATCGCCGCTGCGTGAAAACGCTCCATGCACCTTCGTAAACGAGCTCTTAGTGATTTATTGAATAACTCAATCGCGCGTGCAAATCACAAGCCACAAACGGCCGGCTGCGGTTTACATAGGATAAAATCAAGCATAACAAAATACATCAAAACGCCGACGATTATAGCTTGCGCTCGGTTATGACAATTGTCACTCAGTGAATATGAGAGTTAAAGAAGGATTAAACTGTCAGATAAAATTGAAAACTTATCACAGTAAGTACACATGAACCACAATTTGTGTATGTTCTATGAAAGTGTAATTTTTTTTTAATATTCTGTTTGTAATACATAAGGAAATTAAAGACACTTAAATCTTGAACTATCATTTATGGAACAATACGATTTTTATCTGACAGTTTTTTAAACACAGTTTAACTATGTTTTTAGTTACCAATATTCACAAAAAAAATTCTATCAAATTAATAATCGCAAAACAGCACGGGATTATTGTAAAACTGGGTATATAAGCAATCACATCACATAGCCTCAAATCTTTCCAAAACCTGCATGGAAATCACTAATTTGTATAACTCTACAAATCCAAACAATTTTATTTACCGTCGGCGCTAAATCTCATTGCGGATCTGAAGTTGGTAACAAGACGCGTCACAGTAGCTAACTTTGGGTGTCAGCGGGGCGTAAAGCGAAGAGGGGGGAGGAAACATGACCGGCCCCGCGCCGCGCAGAATTCCCGCGCTTATGGTTCAGTATGTGAGTGCTGCATTCCTATTAAAACACACGCGCTCGTTGCTTGTAACACTCGCATCTCACTTCAGACCCGCAAAAAAGTTAGGCGCCAATTGTACCAATTAAGAATCACAGATCAAATTGTGTCCTTTCTTTCTACTGTGTAAGTAATACATTTACAAAGGATATAGAATTAATAAAAGCGTAGATACGACAAACGTTCCCAGGCATAGGCAAGTATAAAATACTCTGTCATCATTTCCCTTCGCAACGTCAGTCTCAACATTCAAATCCCTGTTATGGTTGTTCGGTATATCTAGATTCATTTTCCCTCTATCGTACCTCTCGACAATTTCTTGTTGCATCACTAGAGGCGCGTCAACTTCGTCAGTATCGTATATTTCGAAATTATCGCTCTTAAGTATGTGGTTCTTGTAAAAAGGCGTCACGAACTGCACTCTATTCGTTTGATAATACGGTCCTCTATTCCTTAGTCCATCGCTGTAAACCGGCGAGTAATTCTGCGACTCGGTGTTGTTATTTTCGTAGTTCAGCTGATACTCCTCCGCCTCGTCTATGGTGTAGTTTTGCGTGTCGTTGAAGTTGAAGTTGCTGACGAATCTCTCCTCGGAGTACCTCCGGAGCTGGTGCTTGTAGTAGTTGAGTTCCACGGCGTCGGGGTCATTGTGGTCGGAAACGTCGACACTGAGCGCGAGGTCCGATCGGATAGAGTTTCGCGAGCGCTGTGGCGTGGAGTTTGGCGTGGCGTGTGGCGTGGCGTTTGGCGTGGCGTTTGCGCAGAGCGCGGCCAAAGTGCGCGCCAGCGGGGCCGCGCTGCCGCCCTCCAGTCCCAGAATGTCCGAGGGCGAGCAGATGACCTCCTGCAACACACGCCACCCCACTCATTATTTCTCATGTTACACGCTCGCGAAATTATATCTGATCGGACCCTGTAACATTTTTGAACGAGGTTGACGCAACGTCATATAAAAACAAATGCAAGTCAAGCTCGTAAAATTTCAAGGTACGTTTTAAGTGGGAACTAAAATACGTCACAAAGACAACAAAAACATGCAAAAAAAGAATCAACGCAATCCCTTCACACGAAAAGCGCAGAAATATCGCAGCTGCGCACGCGGCTAATACTAACACCATAGACACAATACTGCTTTGACAGATGCCTCAAAGTATATCAATAAATTTGTTATCAGCAATAGTTTTAAGTATTTATGATAAGTATTTTTTGTTATATTCGCCTGTAATAAATAAAATAAATATGCTAGCTCGATATTAACTTGTGTCTATCGCTTGCGATGATATTATCTTATCTAAAGCAGAACGCTCGTCCAGTGCATTTACTCTCACATAAATATTAGATTGATATACAAAATCCACATAAAATAAACTTCAATCATTCACCAAAGTCTTGGATAAATTCCAAATCTCTAATATGTCGATCAAGTTGTGCACTAATGACACGAAAGTGCGGCAGGGCGGACGTGCCGTCTCATACAATTTGCGCGCTTGTCTAATGCTTCGACATTACCCGGACTGATGGCTCGATTAGTTGACATTTCAGTTTGGAAACTGATCTGACTTTATAATAAAATTGCTGCACTCAAACAACTAAAATATTTCCATACGTATAATGTTCTCAAACACTGGAATAATTATAATTGGACATTCGAAGGTGAAAAGAGAACAAATCGGGTACGCACGACGCGCGTTTGGTCATATTTATTCACCGAATTCAACTAATTCCTAAACTATGACTAGCTCCGTGGCTCAGCGGTCAATACGCCTGCCTGCGACTCGGAGTGACCGGGTTCGATCCCCGGCCAGGTCAAGATGGAAAGTGATCTTTTTTAGATTGGTCTGGGTCTTGGATGTTTATCTATATATGTATTTGTTATAAAATATAGTATCGTTGAGTTAGTATCCCATAACACAAGTCTTGAACTTACTTTGGGGCTAGCTCAATCTGTGTGATTTGTCCGTATATATTTATTTATTTAATTAAGAGTATGTATCGTAATCGGGTACGAACGACGCGCGTTTGGTCTTATGTGTTCACCGACTTTAACGAATTATGAATCGTATTTAGAGCTATAAGTATAAAATTGGCTACCTGTAGGTATCTTAAGTAAACGGTGATGCGTTCTGACGCGAGCTAAATTACACCGTATCGCGAACTACATTGAGTTGATATTTCCTTGAATACCTTTGCAGAGTGCGACTTTTGTACGCAAGTTCTAGTACTTATTCTCTGCCGGAACTAAAAATATATTTAAGCAGCAGACGAGGGCAACAAGCCCATGTCCATTATAGGCATGCTTGATAAAATGATTTTGTGACGCGCTTTTGACATGAAGGCTGGATTGATGACAAAATTGAATGACACCACTCACCTCTTCGACGCCTATCTTCCGGCACGCCTCCAAGAAGTTGTCGACGTTTCGTCTGCATCTCGCCATTGTAAGCTTGGGCTGAAACAAACGAAGAACGACAATCATTATCTGTCGGATGGGAAATTATTTTGGTAAAATATATTCTTTCTTTTACATTGACTAAAAATGGCTCGGATTAGTAATAGTAGTCAATGTAAAATTTAATTATTATGGTTTTGTACTAGCATATGATCTACCATTAGTGCTAGCATGATTGAGGTATCTTTACTCACTGCAGTAGCTTTGGCTAGCCAAAGGTACTGCAGAAGAGATACCTCAACACTACAGAGGCGCGATGTAATAACGGTTTTCTGAAACGTTTTCCGTCAGATGGCAGCACTGAATCGTGGGGTCCAGTGAGCCGCTGTCATTGGGTATTTGATAAGCAACAATTGTCACATTGTTGCCGCCAATTATAAAGTTATCTGACGTTTCAACGCTGCCGCCACTTGTGAAAACTCTCATTAGTAGCGTTATTTATCATAGAATTTTGTATTTTTTAAAGCCTATTCCATAAAAAAAGAATGCGGCCTGAATTCCAGTTGTGGTATAATATGAACGCACCCTAACTATGTATCTACATCATAAACGTAAATCAAATCAATGTAACAGATTTGACTCAATTATAATGGATATTTAGAAGCACACAGTCGATTCCTTTGAGACTCCCGTTCCGCTCCTTATATGGCGACCCTGCTATAGGAGTCTGCATCGTGTTTGCGTTCGGCGCGCTAATGCTAAATTCTAGCTACGCGTAAGATTGTGTTATTGGACAATGGATAAAGTTCTTGGATGTGCATAATAATAGCACTGCACACATAATAACGCACAGCTATGCATTTCGTTACGTGACAATGTGTATCAAGTCTCCTCACCCGTAACTGCGTTAACCTTTTGTACGCCAGCGCTTGTTTACGTTACTTCATACCCGACGCCGGACTAATACAAATTGTAATAACTTTAGTTGTCAATAGCGTCTCAGTCTCGCGACCGTTCTGCAACTAAAGTGGTCAATGGCGCCCAATAGGTTAAGGAACATCGTTACCCAAAATAGTTTCTTTTGAGTTGATATTTTCTTAGTTTCCCAAAATATTTTCTTTTGAAATGTTTTTAACCAGCCGTAATGTGCCACAGCTGGGCAAAAGCCTCCTTCTTTGTTTTTAAATATCCCTTTGTTGCGCTAACCTCCGCCAATTCCTACCAAATATGACAAGTCATCCATCCATCTAGTTCTAGGTCTTTCTCTTTTCCTTCGACCCCTTGGTATCGAGTTGGTAGTGCTTTGTGCCCATAATTACACTAATATATCGTCTTCACGGCAGTCTAAGTTCACCTAACGATACATACATACATAGTATCACGGTATCCCTTGCGGGGTAGACAGAGCCTAGGCCTATAAGACCTGAAGGCCACGTTTAGCATGTTGGTGGGCATTAGGTGGAAAATAGTTATGCTAGCCGCATCGCCTATTAATATGATTCCTCAGATTTGCCCATTCCCTCGATCGGATTTTACGATCTGCGCGGGAAGAGAAGCAGCTGATACATTCTACGCTTTTTTCTGTACTCCCAGACCAGCATGGAAGAGCCCTAACTAAACGATGGTATTATACCTGAGCTGCGGAAGGTACATGTACGGAGGCCACTGAGCGCGGCCTGACGTGGTTGGCGAGATGGCACAGCACCACTCCATCCGCCAGCACCGGCGCCAGCTGGCTTGGCAGCGATAACTTCAGCCGGCTCTCGATTATCTGAAAATTAACATATACCTCAACACATTTTCATTAAGATCCTACTCCTTGTGTCGTTATCATCAATACTGAGGGTCGTGATTAACTAGTTGTGGGGTGATATTCTTCCGGACAGTTGCTTGCCACTTTTTTTTTTACTAAATGTTGGATTAGGCAATATGATATATATATTTATATATATATTTATGCGGAGGGAAGAGAATCATGTGACTAAGAGGGTTTTAGGTATGCAAATTGAGGGACGTCGAAGTAGGGGAAGACCAAAAAATCGCTGGATTGAGTGCGTCAAACAGGATATGGATAGGAAAGGCGTAACAGAAGGTTTGACCAGCGACAGAGCAAAATGGAAGAGATTGACGTGCTGTGCCGACCCCACATAATAGTGGGAGAAGGATAAAGAGGAAGAGGAAGAGAGTTGGATTAGGCATTTGTCTCCCATCTCACCAGATGGTAAGTGACGATGAAGACGAGGATGTTACATGCCTATCCAAGAGATTTATTTACCCATTTATTCTACTTGTTCCTCTCCATGGCCATTCGGCCATGAAGAGCCATGTATAAATTGGTATCCAAGGTTAATCGGATCTGATCAGTTCACCTAATTGGACTACGCCCTCTTGGTCTCTTGCTGTCAACCTTTCCGGTAACCATGATTTGTTTAAGGTTGTTCCATTAACATAACTTTTTCTAGAATGACATGCTGGATAAGCCTTGGTGGGACAGAATCCATACTGAAACGGGCTACTAAAATGCGACCCAAGATTTAATTTCGAAGACAATCGAAATTAAATCTTGGGTCGCATTTTCGTAGCCCGCGTACAAGCGATAGAGAAGCACGGTCGACTAAAGGCGCCAAACAGACGAGCAGCACTTTGCTGTCGATCAGTCAACTGCAAGCAGTCGACAGATATAACTGCAGCTGTCGAAAAAGCCAACTGCAGCTGTCGCAGAGCAAGCTGCAGCTGTCAACATTGTTCGGCAGCAGAATTCGACACGTCGACCGATGCAGCCCACCAATGACTGCAAAAATGCTGCTGCCACAGCTGCACTTTATTGTCGACAAGTCAACTGCAAGCTGTAGACAGCTGCCGTTGGCTTTTCGACAGCTGCAGTTGTATCTGTCGACTGCTTACAGTTGACTGATCGACAGCAAAGTGCTCGTGTTTGGTGCCCAAGCGTTCGGATTGTGATGCATCTGTCTCTCTTCCACCGTTGTCACGTAATATTATCGTCCGTAAGCCGACTTTGCAGACAACCAGTTGTTACGAAAGACAGCACTTACCGTCCTCAACTGAAGCAGCAAATCCTCTTCCTCCTTCTGCTTATCGAACTCCCTCTTCATGGTGAAGCTGAGTTTGTCGGGCGCCGCGTCCTTGTTCCAGGCCATCTTGGCGGGCGGCTTGGGCGCCGCACCTTTCAAATACGACACAGACGTCGTTAGCAACTTGGCACTGTCACCGTTCACCCGAGGTATACAAGACTTCCCTATACTGTTGTATCCTAACGAATTTGTTGGTGATTTGGTCGGAGACGTCGGTTTGATGTACATGTCGCTGCCGTTGACACGATTGTAGTCTACATTCCCGTTGACCGTTGAGTATATTTTGTTGACATTTCTAGATGGCACCACTTTCTGTACTGGTCTTTTGTTCTCCTCTTTTTCTGTGTTTCCATTCTGTTGGAATCTTCTAGGGGTAGAATGTAATAGGGGGGAGTTTGGCACTTGGGATGAGTTGGGTGATGAGGTAGAAATAGTGGAATTGGAAGATAAGGAACGATTGTAAGGAGATACGTTACTGTTGTAGCCGTTGACGGGGGAGTGGGGGGAGGACTTCGGGTGGACCGGGCTTTGGTTCTGTGACTGCGGGGAGCTGTCCAGTTCGGGGGAAGACTGGTCTGTGCGGGGGCGGTAAATGTCTTGTTGTCGCTGCTGTCTTAAGGCTTCTTTGTATTGTCTGAAACATGTATAAGATTGCAATATAAAATATTCTTCAAGAGTAGTCGTTGAGAAGCTTTAATATCGCTTAGATTATATCACTATAAAGACAAACACGTTTTTGTGTTTCTCTTTACGAAACGAATAAATATTTATTTATTATTTAAAACGCATATTTGTTTTAATTTTCCGTTTGGATAGGGTTCGCAATGAGTATATAAGAGGATCGTTTAGGGTAGCGCCTATAGGGGAAAACCTTAAAGAATCAAGGCTTCGATGGTACGGCCATATAATGAGAAGAGACGAAAACTACTCCGTTAAAACTGTACTGAATATTCCATCTCAGCCCCGAGGCAGAGGAAGACCGGTCTCGACATGGTGGTCCACGGTAGAACGTGACGTAAAGGCCTTTAACCTTATATCTACGACAACCCAGGATCGTGTATCCTGTCACAGTAGTACAAAGAGGCCCCAAATAAAATGAAAACATGGACAGGACGAAGAAGAAGAAGATTTAGAAAGTATATTTAGTTCGAGACGCTCCGCCGCGCGTGCCGCAATCGCCTTGAAATTGGACTTCTGACATGTCCGAAACTATAGTCGGCAATCCCGACGAAATAGCACGTGAGTGACCCGTTTTTATATATAATACTAGCTTGCGCCCGCGGCTTCGCCCGCGTCAATGTCGATCCCTCGGGAATAGTACTTTTTCTAGGGATAAAAGGTACCCGATGTACTTCTCCGTACTCCAGAGAACTTGTATGCAAAATTTCATAATGATCGGTTAAGTAGTTACGACGTGAAAGCGTAACAAACAAAAAAACTCACTTTCGCATTTATAATATTAGTAAGGATTCATTCATACATAGCATTACTAAAAAATATCGTTCTCTCAGATACTAAGTAAATTACTTCGATTACTGCTGCCAACATTCAAAAAATTATGTGTGTGATTGTTCACTCATAACCACATATTAATGAAAGCCTAATCCGTGTCATCTAGAATCCAGACGATATTATCTCCGGCCTAATTGATGCATTAGCGGAGTGACATGTGCCACTTAATATAACCACGAACATGCTCTGTAAACGATATAATCTGTACTCGTCACGCGAACCAGGTATTAACTGTTAGGAGAGAATGGAAGTCGGTGTAAGAATTTCTTACATTAGTGTTGGTTTAGTCTATTAATCGCACGATTTACTTTTATTAGATGTCTTATTGGATTGTGGCTGGCAATTTATTCCAGTAACAAAATTAATTTTCACATAAAAAAACCTCAAACTACTGAACCGATTGTGATGAAATTGAAATGGGACCAACTTGAAAGCACCCGTACAATCCAAAAAATAATCGTAGACCGGATCGTGTCGCAGGATAGCATGTTACCCTTTGCGCCACAGAGACCATCACGATATGTTACATCTTGATATGTTACATCTTGCGGGTTGGGCGTGACGGGTCCTTTCTCGTTGGCTGGCCGATAGTATCTCGAAAATGATAATATTTTGATGCTAATTATAGTATTAAAACAGCTGACACGCGACCCACTTGTATGTAGCCGGGTGCCGCTGATTTGTGCGAGGTAAGCTCGTACACCTTCACTAACAATAAATCGGTTTTATGATTGATATTATGAGACAATAGACGCGATGCCAGTCGTAGTGATTAATTTGTAAGATAACTTATTGCTTTAAACTTCATTGAACAATAAGTACGACGTTAAACCCTTATCAGACAATTAGCGTTTGATTTTATTGTTCTCTTAATGAACCGGAACGTAAAGCTCCGTGGCGCAGCGGTCAACACGCCAGCCTGCGACACGGAGTGACCGGGTTCGATCCCCGGCCAGGTCAAGATGGAATGGATGGATGGTCTTGGATGTGTATCTATATATGTATTTGTTATAAAATATAGTATCGTTGAGTTAGTTAATCCCATAACACAAGTCTCGAACTTACTTTGGGGCTAGCTCAATCTGTGTGATCTGTCCGTATATATTTATTTATTTATTTATTTAAAGCGATATTGTTAAAGCTTATTGGAGAGATACGTATCAAATTAGTATTCTGAAAGCCATGCTCTAATTACATTATTAGTGCCACGCAGTACTAAGTCAATCTCATTCAGCATTGTATTAGGATGAAAGATTATCGAACATATATGACCTAACGTTTTAAGCGCGCTTGAATCGCACGACATCGACATCTACGGCGCCGTAAACGCGCGTTCTTGAAACGCGCGTCGTCGGTGCGTTTATAATACGCCGTATGCTGAAGGCCTAAGACAGTATAATACCAACGTATAGACTGCAAAACTCACACAAAAATATTGGCCCAACTTAAGGCCTGTTAAAAGCAGCAGGCCGGTCACGGCAGGCTGTGGTAGTTAGTTCCACTAATTTCAAATATGGGCGGCGGAGAAAAATGTATGTGAAAATCTTTATTTTTAAAAGTTATCATATGAGATATATTGAAAGTTAAAAAGTTATCATATGAGATATATTGAAAGTAATGTCCGATGTCTTATCTTAATATATAAAGTCGGGTTTGTTCGAACACCTATATTTAAGAACGCGTGAACCGGTTTTTATAATCTTTGATCTTTTGTTGGTTTAGTTGTCAACCCGAATAGCAGAATAAATTTTAAAATATAAGAAATATTAACAACGAAATATAATAGCGGAACGAAGATCGCCATTACAATTAGTTTTTAATAAATATGTCAAACCGGATGTGTCACACACATCCGGTGTTCGGATGTGTCATACATATCCAGTGTTGATGTTGACTCATTGGCAAACCTAACACCTGCTAATAAGAAAATAAAGAAGGTTATGATGTTATTAATATAATAATACAATCTAAGCGTTACCAAAGCTTATAAGGATGCCAAAACCAGTGCAGTCAGGTGAATGTAGTGCGAATGAATGAATGTACCTGTATGTTTGTTGATGGGCTAGTTTACTCTTATCATCGCCATTCGAAAGGTTCCCTTCGGGTGATATACGGAGGCTGAAAGGGACAACACCGGGGTTAATAAAACAGGAGAAATAAAAACATGAGGGGTGATGATGACGACAAGGGACCCTCGTTACCTCTATAGCGTCCAATGCAAAAGAAAGTTGAAATAAATATTAAGCACTAGTATAAACTACAAAATAATTCTACAATAGGCAAATTTACTAAAAAAAAAAAATTATACCCTCTGTAACATAATAAGTAAGATAATCCAAAAATTTTGGACACGTATTTCTTGTTTTGGCAATCAATCAAAAAATGATAAAGATTTAAGCCAGTTAAATTTATGTGTGACGTCACAGTTCGCTATACTTTTTATCGGACAATGACGTCATTTATAAAATTTACGCGCATTATCTTTATCAATAATTGTTTAAATGACAAAAGAAAAAATACGTGTCTAATATTTTTTGACCGTCTATCTGACGGACTAATTATATTTTATATTGACCCAGGAAACTAGCCTATTCGTTCGCTTAGATGCTGACAATACTCCAGAAGAAAAAAGTATTACCGGAGAACGAAAAAAACATGGAAGCTGCCTCGAATTACTGATATGGCCCCATGACACACCTGCCACGACAGACTTTTCTTAAGGTTGTGTCGCAGGGAATTAACACCTTTATGCTTACGAGTCATGGTTTTATATTACCATGCTCTTAAATCACTCTTAAAGTTGTTTGCTTCGTCGAGATCTGACATTCTGCATGCTGCCAAAAATTATGAAGAGATTTAGTATGCAAGGCAAGGCGGCAGTATTTTTTTTATTCACTCGCTGCTACACGATCGCGATAACAACCTCTCCCCTTTGCACAGCCCGACACGCGATCGCCTTTAGAAAATACTTTAATTTTGGATGATCTAGACGATCGCTGGATCGATTTGTGTATCGGCAAAGAAGCGACCGTGTTGTAAGTAGGGTCATATTCTTCACAGTTTGTACCAATTTGTGTTATCGCCGATGCGGCGACGGAAGTGTAGCTTAAGATGCTTTGATACGAATAAAACAGCGACAGTTTCTAAGCGAACGGATTATTGCTAAAGGAAAAATTAAAATAATAATATATATCTATTTATAAAGCTTCTATTAATAAACTTGCGGTGTACAAGAGTACACAGTATATTTCCTTCATTGCTTGTGAATAAGGAAATATTTATATTTAATTCCTTATGGTTTGTTTACTGAATATATTAGCATAAAAGTTTTATATGATCATAAATAAATAATCATATAAAACTAAACGGTCATATAAAACTAAATACCAGCTGACGATTCATTTTAACACAATAGGATTACATTATTGTCTAAGTGGTATTTAGAGCATTGAGATATATTTCAAACATGCCGCGATTGACCTAATATTGACTGATAGTTGAACGGACTAGTCTGTATCGAAAAGCCTACCTTATTGTATAGAAATTCAATCTTGAATCTCTGCTATGTACGATTGAACACTCATTTCCATCTCTTTCCAGCTTCGATCAAATATAATGGTAGATACACAGTCTCATACAAAATGAACCCTTATACCTAATATCCCCTCAAAATATCATGCATACTTACAAACATGGACAAAAACGGCACATACTGAATGTATAACTCCATCTTTGTTTTTTTACTTTTAATGCGTAGGTAGTTTTTGCATCTTTTACTGTAAGTCTTTTATGTGAATGCTAGCGCGGTTTATTGAAACTGTGGACAAAACAGCTCTGAATTGAAACTGTGGACAAAACAGCTCTGAAACTCGCTTAGTGCGCTGTTTTGCCGGTGCCACTTTTCGAGCGCGAATTGTTTAACTACCATTATATGTATTTAATCAAAGCTATCCAGTATTTTAATTTTTGTATTCAATCTTCCTGGTCACCAATTTTTTCCCGATATTTTTGTGACTAAACCTAACAATAAAAAATATACATACCCGGTGAGTATCGGCGTGAGAGGCGCCAACGGAGTCTCACTGGACAGCGACTGCGCTCGCGAAAGCGCCGCACCCGGCGACAGCGTGGACGGCGTGCTTGGTGTCGAGCGACCTGACCCGCCCCCGCCGCCCGCCTCCCCGCCTGCTAAGCAAGGATAATCCGTCTAAGTCCGCCTAATATATTATCGTAAAATATTATATAGGTACGTACTTTTACTATTTTCAATCAAACAAAAGATGATAAGATAAATCGCATTCATGAGCTCATGACGCAACAGGCCGATAAAAATTGTACCGGCCAGTGACGTCACGCAGAACTTTGCTATATGAGCTATATCGTTATCATTTTTGGTTTGATTGAAGAACGAAAAAATACGAATCTAATATTTTTCGATGATCTATAAGACGGACTAATTATTTTAAATGCATTTTTTGAGGAAACAAGCCTATTAAAATACCGTAGACCAGAGTTTCCCAAATAATCCGAGAGATGGTAAAAAAACTTGAATTGGTATTGGAGGCAAGCTGAAAACTTGCCACATACCTCTCTGCTAAATCAACACCTAAATTTTTAGCGGCTGGCAGGTAGAAAGCCCCGCTACTCACCAGCCAGGTCTACAGTTCCGTGTTGGGGTATCCGTATAGGAGAGGTATGTGACAAGTTTTCAACTTACTTCAAATACCTACCCAAAAATTGGTCCGGATAATCCAGCTGACAGTCGATGGTCACGGACTCATACAGGCGCGCACATAGTCTGTTGGCAGACATTTTTGCAGTTTACGATAGAATTCGAGCATTCATGAAAAAGCTGATATTGTGAAAGTGAAAAAAAACCTTTATTAAACAGTCCTACTAAATTAGACCCCGATTAATTAGATCCGCGACTCTTTACTAGGGATTTTGAGCATTACCAATAATTAATGTTCCTTTTTAAGACGACCATGAGATAGGTCCCGGTTTCTTAGGTGGGTCGGAGCAATTGAATTAGAAAAACAAGAGAAGCAGCATTGCGCTTAAAAACTGACACCACACAAAGTAGATCAAAGCGGGCGGGGCTTATAAAGTATATTTTTTCGTAAACTAGTCTGCCGCGCGGTCCGTGACGGAAGGATTCGTCGATAAAAGCATTTATCGACATATTTTTTGTGAACATCCGAAAGCGGTGCAGGAAACGCAAGTAAAGACGGAAAGTGACACTGGAGTAACTTATCATTGGTGAGTAAAATATTTTTTGCGAGCTGCTAGCCTGCCTACCTCCGCTATGTTGACACCATAGCGTTTATTACATACGTTGACACCGCCCCGTGAACTTGACGCGGCCAATCGCAAACTAGCTCCGTGTATGAATGTGTTAGATAATATAGTATCAGTTGTTAATTATCACTAATTTATAAAGTATAAATACGTTGTTCTTTAACAATAAGTCAATAGGTGACTTGATTAATCACCTTTGTCAGGAGATATTTATCCGTTGACTTGACGTAGTGAATAAGGGTAGGGCAGACGTACCGACTCGGTCACTTTTGCGGCGTGACTCGACCAAGACGGACGGTCTACTCCTACTATTGTCGTCAACTACAGCTAAGTATTTTTGTGTGATTTTATGTAACGGTGCTATGTTTAAGTACATTTCGATTAAGTCTTTGTTAAATTATAAAATATATATCTTTAGTATTCATTACTATGAAACCTGTGATAATAAACACATAGTTGTGAAGTATTTCAATTGTTTCTTTATCCTTATTGTTCATTAGAACCTTTCTTTTCATAGTTTGTAGTTAAACCCTAGCAGAAGTAAAGTTGTTTCATAGTTAATAACTAATTTAGCCTATCCTATATTTCTGCTTTCTAACAAGTGCGTAAGTTTTTCGTTGTGTTGAGTTGAGAACGTGCCTCCAGAAGCATGGCAATTTCTTAGCTAAGATCTTTGCTTCTGGAAAAAATTAAAAATTATAATCTAAAAAGTAGATTGCCAACTTTCAGCTTATTTCAGTTCACAATATTTGTTTTCTTTTTTATATATATATATAGGACAGCAATCGAGCTAGCATGTCACCTGATGGTGAGTGATCACCGCTACCCATCGACAACTGCAACACCAAAGGTGTGACAAGAGCGTTGCATTTCAAGAAAACAAGTAACCAGCTGCTTGAAAAGCGCTGAAAACTGCTCGCTTGGCACTAAACAAATCTCAGGAGAGCATGAACTTGTGAAGATCATTTTGTACCAAGTGAAGAAACCCACCGTCATTAGACCATCTCTTGTCCACTCCATCAGTGCTGTATCCACTATCCACCACGTGCCTGGGCTTATGCCTCAAGCAGTCTATTGTGGCGTTTCCCGAAGTGATCTGATGAGTTGATTGCGGTGGACTGCCAATGTAGGAGCTGTGCTTGCCAGTCCGTCTGGTTTCCTCGACCCGTCTGTGCGCTGGTAAGTTATCCTTGTTGGCCATGTTTTCCAGGTATTTGAATATGTGCACGCGCCCGCGCATGCATATCTGTAAATATAATAATAAATATATAGGGACATATCACACAAATTGAGCTAGCCCCACAGTAAGTTGTGAACTTGTGTCGTAGGATACTAAATCAACGATACTGTTATATAATAGTTATATAATAGATACTTATATAGATGAACATCCAAGACCCAGGTCAATCTGAAAAATATCGTTTTCCGTCATGATCTGACCGAGGATTGAAACCGGGCACCCTCTTGTCACAGGCTAGCGTGTTAACCACTGCGCCACGGAGTTCGCCATAGTATAGATACATTATTCAAAGCTCTTGCTCTTTAAGCTAAAGACAACTTCATAAGTATACAGTAAATAAATGCGAACAGATTGTAAAAAAAATATAAAGACACAACATGAACAATGGGCCTGGAAATCCTTATCTAATAATCGCCAATGCATTTTGATTTTGATTTAAGAGTGTACATTAAAAAGACGTATTACGATTGTTTATATGATTATAAATACCTAAACAAACGGAGTATAGAGACAAACGAGAGATGCTACTGGAGGTAAAAGTATATGTATTCAGAATAATTTAATCGATGTTAAAATGAGTATACGACCGTAATGCGCGGCGATGGTGAGCCGGTGATGCGTAAAACTGATTAATTATAATGTTATACAATATACGCAATACACAAAAATGCTGCGTACTATGTGCGATTACAATAAAGCCAAGAGGTGTGGCAACTGTCAATTGTGATGTTGTTTACGATTGTTTCGAAACAAACTGCCATCATCATCATTTCGAGTAGGTGTCTCGGCCAATCGACCATGCACACCCTGGTGTCAGAGTTCTTCGGAACCGCCTCTCGGCCTCTGACGTGGTTCCTTTAATGACCACCAGATGGCAGCCGGGACCACCGGCTTAACGTGCCTTCCGAAGCACGGAATCATCTTTATTATCAGACAATCAGGTGATTCAACCCTGCAATGTCCTAACCAAACTGGAAACAACTAAACAAAGTATGCTTCCGGTGGGAACCGAACCCACGACCCCCGGGTCAACAGGCAAACGCCTTAACCACTGGACCACGGAGGCTGTTAACTGTTAAATGTGTAGACTCTTGACTCAAACAAATTAAAACAAAAATATTCTAACAGGTTATGTTAACTTAATAATTAAAATTTAAGTTTCACACATTTTTAACGAGAACTCAAATTGTATTGTTACCTATATACTCAATTTGGTTATTAAACCAAATTGGAGAGCAAAAATAACTTTTAAATGAACACAAATAAAAATCTCTATAACGCAAAAATATCACAATCGGTTGGAAAATTTCAGAAGTGCAATATAGTAGATTGTGACGCAAGGGCCTAACATAATACTTTTTTGGTTAAGGCAATATTTTGAATCTAAAGCGGGACGAAGGTGTCTAGCAGATATCCCGAGAGAGTCTAAAGGCTCCTGAGTGAACCGAAGAATTCAAAGTATGTTGAAGTAAAAGTATCGTGTTAGTTCCGAAAAATTATGGCCCCTCGGAAATAAAAACGCATTTTTTTGAACAGACGATATGATTTTTTTTTTCTGTATTTATGAATAACTAGCTGTTGCCCGCGACTTCATCCGCGGCAATTTCTGTTATTATGATTAATTCGTTTTTTATTCGTAGAGATGAATAATTTTCCCCCGTTTTTTAAATATTTTTTATTGATGCTTCGCTCCTATTGGTGGCAGCGTGATGTTTTATAGCCTAGCCTTCCTCAATAAATGGACTATCCAACACAAAAATAATTTTTCAATTTGAACCAGTAGTTCCTGAGATTAGCGCGTTCAAACAATTATATAGTATAGATTATGTATTATGCTTCCATCAGCTCGGCAACTGTTAGTTCCGCGAGAGCAATTAGATGGCGCTGTACAAAAGTTAGAACGCGCTATGGTTACGTTTTCCCTGAACACCTACCCAAAACGTTTACATTATCAAAGCACCCTATTTTTCCAAGTATAACTTAACATAAATTTTTGAAGGGCTACCATGTATGGAAGTTCAAAATGAGCACAAACAGGGGCTTTGATGAGACGAGAAGTATGTAACTAATTATTATTGAGACTTAATATGGACTTTTCTTTTCTATTTTCACCCCAAAACACTTATTACAAATGCTTAAATACTTGCACAGTTCTGTATGTTTATGTTACTTGACGCGTCAAGCGAATATAAAGATAGAATATTTGCCCGTACCTTGTCTGCCTCGTACTTCAGTTCTTTGACATGTTCATAAACCATATAAAGTGTTTTATTTTAATGCGATTTTAGATTCTGTCAAATGTACTGTTTTATTTATTACAGTTTTTTTTTAAATTTTCCCTTTATATACGAAAAACAAAGGGATAGGTACATATAACCAAATTGAAAGCGTCATCTTCATCATCAGGTCTTTTTAGTCTAGGAGCATGACCCTCTCTGTACTATCGGAGTACTTGGCCAGAGCAGACAGAGTATTTGGCTAATTACCTTGAGTTGACATTTCTTTGAATACCTTTGCAGAGTGCGACTTCTGTACGTTAGTACTAGTACTTATTCTGGTACGGAACTGGTATTGTACGTTGTGTCTATGAATTCTACTCTCACTTGGCCTATGTTACTTGTGTAGGCCAAATCCTCTGTCTGCTCTGGCCAAGTATGGCTCCAGTAGTACAGAGAGGGTCATGCTCCTGCAGTGGAGAGGGAGACTAAAAAGACCTGATGATGATGATGTTACTTGTACTAAAATAATAAATTAATTATTTTCATAAATTATGTGTTTGGTGTTAAAATTAAATTCGGGTTAGAATGATTTCATTTCGTCTTAGGTATTTTTTTTATTAAGTATTGAATTAGGCATTTGTCTCCCATCTCACCTAATGGTAAGTGACGATGGAGACGAGGATGTTATATATCTATCCCAGAGATACCCATTTTTAGAAAACATTAATCAGTAAGACACATATAACACGTTAACCATGACATAGTAACATTGGAGATAGATCAACGTTTCATTATACATTTAACAAGGCCCTTATATTGTAAGTGAGTGATATCATCAACACGTCCTGTCGTTTATTGCGTTGGGGAAACGCTAAGCAGGTGAAGGTTGGCATAGAATTGATTGTGATGATAATCTAATAATATCAATTATTATAAATAAATATTAAATATGAGGAGGCGTAAGCTTTAATACGTATAAGAGGAATGGGATATGGTGGAGAATTTCGGCGCCGAGGTTAAATCATGCCAACTGAGCTAAGTTGGCAGAACGTAGGTCGCTCATAGACCTAGGTCGCTGGTTCGAACCCCGCCCGCAAGTAAAAATTTGTCTTATCATATTTTATTGGGTATGATTTAAACTATCACCAATTAAATTCGTTTTGTGTTTCTTAAATAATAGGGTTTGCCCTCAAAATAGTAGATTTGTGACCAAAATGTGGTCACCAAACAATATAAAAGCAATTCCACAATAAATCACTTAAAATCATCGAGATTTAGGATCTAGAACCAAATAAATGTTTTTGTATGTATTATAATAGGTTTGTCCTAATAAGTATTAAACCAAACTAATTTAAAGAGATCATCAATAAATCATATATTAAGTCACTTAAAAATTCATAAAGCATCAAAAAAAATTAAGGGTTGTCGTCATCATCGTTTCAGCCAAGAGTCGACTGCTGGACATAGGCTTTCCCAAAGATCTTACTTTCCACAGGCAGTATAAATATTTTTCAGAAATAATTTATAATAAAATAGTAAATAAAACATAATAAAAATAAAAATAATCGATATATATTGTTATAAATAACAATCACTGAATAATCAGGGCTGGTTTTGACTTTGTTTGATATTTTATCTACTATTTTATTTGCTTTTTTTATTTTAATATTAATGTATTATATTTGCAATTTTAATAATGATACATTTTAATATAATGTTATACATATTTGCACACCTTGTGAAGGTTAAAATGTACTGGGGAAAATAACTAAGATCATCAACTTACTGTACCTACATTTATGCAAATAAATACTTTTAACTTTGAAGGGGCCCCCTTTTGCTTTTCTGGCCGATAGGGCCATTTTGCTTTAATTTTTTTGATATTCATTAAATTTATAAATTAATGTATTAAATTGGTAACGATTACTATTATTTTAATAACTAAACTAAATAAAATGTAGCTAAGTACTGTACTGTATTGGTGACATAATAACAAATAAAAAGGAGTCGCAGTCAGGGACCGATAATCGATTTATTTGGTGACAGATCTACCATTCTGAGCACAAAGCTATTAATCAAGTAATAAAACTATCATTAAAAGAACGAAGTTAATATTTATATAATGAACTATAATTTTATTGGTAATCCATCTCTTATTTTACAAATATATTAACATTAATTTGATAATTCATACCTGAGAACACTTTTTGCTTATCTAAGAATGAAAATATTTCGTGGCGATAGATCTATTTATTTGGTGATACTAGTTAATGATAAATATAAACTTTGGTGACAAAAAATATAGTTCCCTATTTTATTTCATAAGACAATATCAATTACTTTGTAATGTCGGGCACCCGAGCTGCTACTTGCTTTACTTGCTTTTCCCCCTTTCATTCGAGAGTAGTATCACAATACAATTCCTTTCCCAAACCTAACAAATTAATTTGATGGGAAGCAGCGTCGTAAAAATAAGAATGAAAGAAAATTTCATATAAATCTGCAATAATATTACTAGACTAGATAGAAGTTATTCTCGTCTCATCAAAGCCACTATCTTGTGTTCATTTGAGCTTCCATAAACGGTCGCCCTTCAAAAACTTCAGATTTTTCTGGTACTCTGCACCTGCAAAGTAAGTGGTAATAGTGTTAGAATGTGACCGTTTTGGGTAGGTGTTCAGGGAAAACGTAACCATAGCGCGTTCTAACTTTCGTTCAGCGCCATCTAGTTGCCGTCGCGGAACTAATAGTTGCTAATGGAAGCTTAGTCACAGATACTCACGTAGCTTAGTGCATTTTCTTATATGGAGAAAAAAATATACTTTTTATCTCATTTATCAAAAAACTAGCTGTTGCCCGCGACTTCTTCCGCGGCAATTTCTGTTATTATGATTAACTAGCTTTCGCCCGCGACTTCGTCCGCGGCAATTTGTTATTATGATTAATTAGTTTTTAAAGGAATATATTTTAAAGTGCTTTTCTTGTGGCAGAAGAACATATTGATTTTCTACGCAACCCGATCTTCACAACGCGACATATAGTTGGCCGTGTGAAAAGCAGTCTTGACGTAAATTGATTCCTACGTGTTTAAATGTTTGCCCCTGTGATTTATTAATTGTTACAACAAAAGATAACTTAACTGGAAATTGAATTCTTTTAAAATGATGTATAAGCAGTGTTTGACCAACTACTGGACCAGTCAAAACTATTGCAACGATCACGTTATAACGAAGAAACTTGACTTGACTTGGGGCACCTATTTTTAACTTGAGGGAATATGGGGGAAGGCCACTCGGGTTTAAGGTATTAAGAAATTCCTGTGCGTAATGGAGCGCGTCTTCCTGATCCATTACATTATCAATAGATGTGTAGGTAATTATATTTCCTGGAAATTTAGTTAAAATTAGGTCGTTAATTTCGTCAACACTACTGTTTCTTGCCGCCAATATTGCCCTTTGACACATCCATTGATGATCTTTATTTTCTATTTCAACTTCATCTATGGGTAAATTTTCGATATTAGATCCTCAATGCTAGTCACTCTTTCACCTTAATCGCGATCACATTCAATTTTATTTTCTAAATGAGGTACTTTCCCGTCTCCTATTAAAAGTAACTTTGAAGAAAAAAATGTTAATAAATAAATAATAACTCCCTCAGTGCTCTCATATTCGTAGATAGTTTTAAGGTATGAACAAACTTTCACAATGGGGAACTTTTAAGGCATGCAATTACAATGAGTGTTCTAGTTCCTCTTACAATCTCTTACTTAGGTAGGTAAAGTTTGCCGAAAATCCCCAGCAAACATAACAGTGTCCCCATGATTTTATCACAGCTTCTAATATCTCTGAGAGCCCTTTTTAGAGTTTCTACTTGAGCTCTATGAATCATGGTACATTCGTCTTTTTAGGGGTCCGTACCCAAAGGATAAAAAAGGGGACCCTATTAATATCGTTGCCGTCGCTGTCCGTCTGTCTGTCTTTCTGTCTATCCGTCTGTCACCAGGCTGTATCTCATAAACCGTGACAGATAGACAGTTAAAATTTTCACAAATGATGTATTTCTGTTGCCGCTATAACAAAAATACAAAAAATAATAATTATATAAATATTTAAGGTGGCTCCCACACAATAAACGTGATATTCTTGCTAGTTTTTGCTCGATATTGATAACGGCAACAGGTAGACGCTTTAAATATTCATAGAATATTTCGTTATATATTCACTTCAAAAATAAATAATTAAATAAAAATAAAATTAATATTAAAGGAGGGCTCCCATACAACAGACATGATTGTTTTGCCGTTTGAACAGCGTTTTAGATAACGGTACGGAACCCTTAGGCGCGAGTCCGACTCGCACTTGGCCGGTTTTTTTTAGTTCGTTTAAATAGAAATAATTCTTTAATACACATTTTTGAGTAACTTGAACCGTTTACGCATTGCACGCGTCGGATGTCCTCAACGATGAATAATTTTTCCCCGATTTCAAAACATTTTTTATTGGTGCTTCGCTCCTATTGGTCGCAGCGTGATGTTTTATAGCCTAAAGCCTTCCTCAATAAATGGACTATCCAACACAAAAAGAATTTTCCAATTTGAACCAGTAGTTCCTGAGATTAGCGCGTTCAAACAAACAAACTCTTCAGCTTTATAATATTAGTATAGACAAAGTACGGTTTCCCGTCCCGTATACCCGGTCTAAAATACGTTTTCATTCCAGAGGATCAATTTATTCAAATTATCAATTTCTTTTGTACCTTGGGAATGAAAATACATATTGTTTTACACATAGAGGGAGATAAAAAGCAGAATGTGTCTTCTCGGGAGGGAGTAACTTAATGCTTCGGGCAACTTACTCTGAATATCTCGCTTCACTCAGGCAAGTCTTTAGAATTTCTCACTTCCACTTTAGACTCTAAATACTGCCCTCACCAATAAGTATTATGATAAGTCCTTGCTCACAATCACAATCTACTATGTCATGTTTTTACAGATTTTTATTTTTACTTATATATTATAGTGATGGGTTTCCAGATTATTCATATTTTCGCCATATTTTCGAACAGAAGCAGCTGGTACAGTCAGCCAAGGAGATACCTGACCCCGCCATCTACCTATATCTTGAATTTTCTCCTTAATTTTTTTTTCTCCTTAATTAAAAATAATATTAATATGAAAATTTTTTCATATATATATATATATTCAGAAAGATTTTAATTACGACTTCCTGAATATACTTTTTCATGTTCATATTACTTTTAGTTTAAGAGAAAATCTAAGATATAGGTAGGTCAGGTGTCTCCTTGGCTGACTGTACATTCTACGCTTTTTCTTTTCTCTCAGACCAGCATGGAAGCAACATATAAGTATATCTCGATGATTTGATGCTACGGAGCCCGTGGCTTATAGTCTACCAATTATTAGACCTTCGACATGCAATAATAAAGAAATGTTCAATTTTTCATTAACTTACCGTAGTGGGGGGAGATACAAGGGGATTGTTGTCCAAGTTGAGAGTGATAAGCGTGGTCATGTTGCGAAGTTCCAAAGGTAACGAGGAGATGCAGTTGCAGCTAACGTCCAGGTGTTCCAATCGCAGATACGTGATTTCTGAAAATGAAACGTCACAGCTCAATACATGTGCAATCATCTGTCGTAGTATAGTTAATTTTGTATTTTTAAAATCATTTTATCCATCACAAAAATAAAAATATTTATTATATTATAATATTTTATCTTAAATAGAAGAAATCTTCCAACTCGTCGCATCGAGGCAACGTGCCCAATATACTGGCAGCATTTCCACGCTGTATAGCAATACTAATTCGCTGAGCGAAATAGATGCCAGCTTTAGGGTGTCCAGTTGACTCAATGATACGATTTTGTATTATATAAAGAAGTAACCTTACGCTTGAGCATAGTGCTTCCAATTTCAGAACTTAACCTACTAGTGCATCGGATCGTTCGATATTAAAGCACTAGGTTTCAATTCGTTGCTGCGCCACTATAGTCATCCATAGGTCCCTGGTCCCATTTCTATTCCATAGGTTTGGCGAGCTCCGTGCCGCAGAGGTTAACACGCCAGCCTGCGACACGAGGGCCCCGGGTTCGATCCCCGGTCAGGTCAAGATGGAACGAGCTTTTTCAGATTGGCCTGGGTCTTGGATGTTTATCTATATATGTATTTGTTATAAAATATAGTATCGTTGAAGTTGAAGTCTCGAACTTACTTTGGGACTAGCTCAATCTGTGTGATTTGTCCGTAGATATTTATTTATAGGTGTTTATTGGTCATGGCCAACATTACGGTCTACCAGGAGCGGAGATCTTGAGCATATCCAATAATCATCATCATCCGAACGTTTACCCGGTTGTGTCTCTTAGCTGTGATGGTCACGACGCTATTATAATAGTTGTCTATTGTGCACTGCAGTTCGATTTGGCAATTTATTTACGGCATATCCGAAAGTAATTTTTTTGCTAAATGTCATGTCTGCCAATTTTTCCTTTAGGATATAAGACAGCAAACGAGTCAACCGGTCATCTGAGTGATCGCCGCGGCCCATAGACATCTGCAACATCCAGGGGTGTGACAACAGCGAATCTATACTACAAATTACGGTATGCAATACTCACGTAATGGTAACAGTCCCAGCTGGTTATTGCTCAGATCTAACGACCGCAGTCCAGCGCAGTCACCCAGGGTCATGGGCACCTGCGTCAGCCTGTTATTGGAGGTGTCTAGCTCTGCTAACGTTGACATCTTCCCGATCTCCTTCGGCAAAGTCGACAGCATATTGTCTTGCAAGAGCAGGACATGTAGTGGCATTTGGCATACTTCTCGAGGTAACTCCGTCAGCTGATTCGAACTGTCAACATAGAGAATTTAAAAATAGGTTAGTTTGTCTTTTAACGTAATCGTTTTTGTTTGAATTCCTATTTATGGATAGCTACATGGTATCGACGTATCACGCATTTCTCTTCACGCTTCCAACTGTTTTGTAACATAACAGTTTTAACAGATGCAGGCCCTGTATGATCGTATTTCAACTCTCCTAAGGTCAATAAACTCGGAGCGATGCTTCGTGTTTTAAGTGTTTTCTAATATTTGTACTACACGAGTCAATGTACGAAATGATAAACAAATGAATCCAATTAATAGGACTGGGCCTATTTCTGATAGACCTACATTCGCGTAAGATCGCGTAATTAGATCGGTGGAAGCTGAAATATAAATCGCTCACCGCTTAACCTAATAGTGCGTGAGTCGGTGCCAAGAAAACTTGTAAACATTGGCGTTAATTTGCTCAGCGCACAACTTCCTGCTTTTTATGCACTGGAACGACATAAAGATGCTTTCACGTTTTATGTATCAGCGTAGTGCCGCGAACTAGAGCAGAGATAATTGGAAATTTTACTTTTAACAGCTTCTGTATTCATAAACGAAATGCAGCGACGGCAGCCCACCCGCGCGAATGACGATGAATAAATTAGTGACGTTACGAGGTTTGACGAAAGTGCAGTAAAATTATTTGCTGCATAATAAACGTACAATCGAGGCTGATGTGACCCGAGGGCATACAATAGCTGAATTTGCAAGTATGCCATCCGGTGCGCTCGGGGAATACAATACACAGGCCTACCCTATTTGGGAGATTATTACTTTCGCTGGCCATTTGGTTTCTGTCGGCAAAAACTCATCCTCATAAGGCTCATCGTAACGCATTGGGCCATTCCTCGTTGCGAAATAAAATTAATGAGACGTTTTCTTTGACATAAGTTATACTCAATTTCAAATAGCGGTGGATCTTGTTGTTTTTTGTAAAGCAAGTGCAGTCGAGAGTCTAGACGCTTTGAAACTGGATTCGAATCTACCAGGAATCAATAATAGACCGGAGGTGAACGCACGGCGCGTATTTAAATGTAATCATATTTATGATACCCACCCAATAATTATAACCAGCACATAAGCTATAAAAAGGATTTATTACAATTAATAGTAATAAAATGAGAATTTGTTAACACGTAGGAATGGTTTATTGAAATGTTGTACTTATAATACGTATAACATTAACATTGAAAGCCTTAGCAAGTATTTTTGAAATGGACATAGAAATTGTCTTTGTTCCCCGGAGAAGGACACAGAATTAAGTAAGAGCATAAAGCTGATTACACGATCAACAACGATAGGAGTGTAATGTTTTCGAGTTCATGTTGGTACATTCACATACTGGTGTATGTGAATATGCAAGTAGGTATGTATGCGACTTTCTTTACTCCATAACTCCGAAACGCCTAAACAGATTTGTTTACAATTTTGCTAGTTCGCGACGACAAGCAACGATTAGCTAGATGCTAAGATTGTGACGTATATGACGTATATCAACAAATATTATCGACATCAGTTAGCTGTTCATGCAACTACTGTCATCATGAAACGAGTCTCGCAAGGCGAGATGTTCTCAATGGCATGTCAGCATAATTTGACGCTACCGTTATGTAGTGGTACATATCTCAGCTAGGGAATTTGATATTGGCTTTTGTAAACTACAAATAACTCTGGTATGATAAAGCACTGGCAAAGTAATGGAAATCTCTACCTCTATATATACATATTAGCTGTTGCTCGCGACTTCGTCCGCGGCAATTTGTGTTATGGTGATTAATTAGTTTCTAGGGTTCCGTAACCAAAGGGTAAAAACGGGACCCTATTAATATCGCTCCGCTGTCTGTCTGTCTGTCTGTCACCAGGCTGTATCTCATAAACCGTGATATTTAGACAGTTGAAATTTTTACAGATGATGTATTTCTGTTGCCGCTATAACAACAAATACTAAAAAATAGAATAAATTAAATATTTAAGAGGAGTTCCATGCAACAAACGTGATTGTTTTCCTTGATTTTGCTCGATATTGATAACGACAACAGGTAGATGCTTAAAATATTTACAGAATATTTAGTACACACGAAAAGAAGAAGAATAATATTTAGTTATATATTCACTTTAAAAATAAATAATTAAAGAAGAATAAAATTAGTAGGTGGGCTCTCATACAACAGACATGAACATTTTCCCGTTTTTATAGATGGTACGGAACTCTTCGTGCGCGAATCCGACTCGCACTTGGCCGCATTTTTATTAATATAGATGAATAATTTTCCCCCGTTTCAAAACATTTTTTACTGATGCTTCGCTCCTATTGGTCGAAGCGTGATGTTTTATAGCCTATAGCCTTCCTCAATAAATGGACTATCGAACACAAAAATAATTTTCCAATTGTCTCGCTAAAACTCGAAAACGACTAGGCCGATTTAGCTGATTTTGGGTGTTTTTTTTTTTGTTTAAAAGGTAAGAATTTACAACAAAAAAAGCGATACGTACTTAATATTAAAGTGAATATTCTAGATATCTTTGTGGTATGTGTGACGCTTTAATAATCAAACATGACTATTTATGACGATTCATATCCTTTTGAGAATACCAGAAGGCCTTGCGCATTATTCAATTGCATTTAGTCAACCGACCTATATGTAATAATTATTAATGGTGAGGTGAGATTATCTTAACATTAATGTGAGCGTTTTGTGGGTAACTGAGTTGTATATTTATATAACATTAATAATCAAGTACACCTTCTTCTCTGAAATTCGTGTTGCTTGTCCGGCCTCACTCTTGGTTCTGGCAGAATTATCAGCGTCGCAGCTCGACTAGTTCGTCTGTGACAATATGCTGAGTCAGGACCCTTTCACTGTCGAGCACATAGTGTAGAAATATTCACAGTACAACCACACTGCACGCTACATAGTTACCTCTGTTATATCTAGGAACACTTTCTTATTTCTTTATGTGATTATCTTGCATATATAATTATATAAGTTCCATATAGGTTAACTTCATATTATATCAATGTGAATTGTGTGTTTTCGATGGTGAATAAAGATATTATCTATCTATCTATCTATCATTTAGATGCATTTTCTGTGTATGAATAAGCTTACATTTAAAATAAATATCTACAAAGGAGTCATTTATAAAGAATAATCCGTCAGTCAGTCAGCAGGTCCTTTTAGTCTCCACTGCAGGAGCATGACCCTCTCTGTACTACCTGAGCCATACTTGGCCAGAGCAGACAGAGGATTTGGCCTACACTCTCCTCGCTGGCCAGACGGGTTCGAGAGATCTCATAGTAGTTTGTATAATTAAAAAAAAGAATAAGTATTTGTATTGTAAGATCTGTGAATTTCTGAAGGATCGACGATTCCGGGTATATGAATGGAGCAGTGAGGCAGTGGAGAGATCAAAATAAGAATCAATTTAACTGCGCCCGCCAATCCGCCTGTTACAAATAAGCATGGTGACTTTGGCAATATCCTCCAATGGAAAGAAGAATCCTTGGGAGAGGCCTTTGTCCAGCAGTCTTGCGACTGAAATGATGATGGTGATGAGCGTGGCATAGATCAACGAATTATTGGGTGCCTCAAACTAATGCTATTTAATTTACTGTAAGCCCCCCTTGCGGATATTGCCCCACCTGCATTCCGGAGAATTGCTTTTCAGGTAGTCCAACTTCCAAACATCGGAAACCAACTGACTGAAAACCCGCAACAGTTTTTTCAAAGTATCTACGTTAGCCCTTAAGATCACTACCATCAGACTACGAGTTTCCTTGGGCCACATGGAAGTGCCTTAATCGCCTCCACACTGAGATGATGGTCGGCACAATTTGTCTAAATGGGGCTTTTTCGACCATACGGAAATTCAGTGTCAATACGATCTCAACGACCAGACCATGTTTCACCTTTTCGTGCCCTACTAGCTGCACATGGATGACTTAAACTATGCATTCAAGAGTGATGTTGGTGCCACATACTGGAAAGACAAATTCACTCCCTTGAGCCATCGACACGAAAATAAGAAGATTGTGTAAGACAGGAATTATCTTGATTATAATATTATTAAGTAGTAATTCTTCTTATTTTACTACGTAAAAGAAAGGTAAAACTAGTATTAAGCTATAACTCGGGCTATAACGATTGCCCGGCCATTTGATTTCTGGTTGCAGAGCCTCAACAAGATGCTTAACCGCATTGTACGCATATTAAATACCGGAATACAAGTACAGTAAAACAACCTTCAAACAGTATCATACTCCAAGAATTCACTGACTTAGAGCCTACCATTAACGGAACGGAAATGACTGCCTTGCCTGCGTATTTATGGCGTGAAAAATTTGTAAGTGCATGTTAGAAATAATATTTTCTGCAAATCTGTTTACTATGGAAATCCTGTTATTCTAGCTCACAGGCAAAACAGCTTCGTTTTCTGTTGGAAAGTTCTCATCAAAATCAGGGGTGTCATCCTCAACAGCCTTCCCGGTGGTGTGGCCATACATGCAGGTATGGCATCGGGTACGCGCGCCTGGATGAATGGGGGAAACCCAGTAGAAGCTCGGGAGCTTCTACTTGCTTTTCCCCTATATATCGAAGTAAGTAATGCGTAACGAATTCCTATCCTTCCCCAACTTAAAAATGATTCTGATGGGCAGCAGCTTTGGAAGCACAAGAAGCCAAAGAAACTACGTTTGCCAACCCGGCTTCCGAACGTGGTGAGTATACCAATTTACTCACATGCCACCTTGGGAGAGGCCATGGTCCAACAGTGAACTTCTTAAGGCGGAAATGGTGATGTTCCGGAAATACATATGCGCTCCAGTCGCCACATATGCGCTCTATAATCTCCATTACACTTAATGCTCAGCACGATCAAACTATTGCAAGATATATAAAACCCAGAAGTGTGTTTGCTATACTGCTACGAGTTGGTGACAGTTAGGATTTAATATTGCAAAGAACCAAACCAAGTATATACAGTATACACCTCGCATATTACAAACTTATAATTGCCGTATTATTAGTGTTTCTTAGTAACGGTGCTCCATATACATCTGCCTGCATATTCTTTTCCATGTAGCGATTTTGCGATTTAGTCTACAAAGTGTTTTAGGTAACACTAGTCAGTCAGTAAGCGCGATAAAGACCAAGTAATATATAGACTAGGCTTAAGATAACTCGTATAAGCGAGTTCATTCATCCCAAAAAGGCCAAACACATGAATCTTTTATAGAGGCTGTTTATGAGCCCTAACGTCGTTTTCTCCGCCTACCTGTAAATTATTTAGTTGTAGACAAGGCATTGTTTATGATGGAAGTGGCGCTAGTGTCGCGAGTAACATGGGCTCTGTACTATATTAATTCTTTAAAATAACTAATCAGTGAAAAATGTACATAATTTTATCTAGATGAGTGAAATATACTGTGAATTGCATGGACTAGTGTTATCTATCTAAAATATAAACAATTGTGAAAGAAACAAGTGAACAAAACCCTGAACAATAAAATTGAATATTACTATAACATAAACAATAAGTGCAGAATTTAACAACGTAATTTCAATAATAATAATAAAATAAATAATTACCAGTGATATTTACTTGTAAAAAGTGACTATTTATCCAAATTCAGTAAATAGTGACCGTTATAAATTCAAAACTATAAGTGAACCAGTGTAAACAAAGGAATCGGCTAACAAAATACTACATGCTAACTCCATCTGTCGGGGAGTAGCATAATTAATACAACTTAATCTATAATATCCGAACCTTTTTATAACGCCATCTATTGAACTGTGCAAAAAAAAAGTATAATCATAATCATCGATCATCGAAAAAATAAAGAAAAACATTTTAAAATATTGTTTTGTATAATTAAAAAGGCAGTGTAATTAAAGTGACTGTATACTGGCCGTGATACTCAGTGGCAGTAACTTCAATTTCAATCGGTCAATCGAACAGCCGACCTACTTAAACAGTGCAGCTGAGATTTACAATGTTAATTTCGCCGATGCATATATCGTGTAGTTGGCGCAGCGGTTAACGACATTGACTGTTCGCGGCACCCATATACGAAGCCTGAGTTCAAATCCCATCAACAAACGATTTCGAAACTTGTACTATTTTTTATTTTTGATCTCATCAACCTTTTTTATTTTTATATTCGAATTTTGGAATAAAATTATTGGCCGAAAATGTCTACTACTCAAAAAAAAACTTGTGCCAAATGTCGCAAAGTAATTAAAGACAAACATTTTCTCACATGTTCAAGCTGCAAATATACTTATGATCTTGCGTGCAGCAACACAGAAAAACTCTATAACCTAATGGACAAAGACAAAAAATTGAAGTGGACATGTAATAAATGCTTAATAGATAGGAAACAACCTAAAAATACTACCAGTACACCAAAAATCCAATCGCGAGAGATCGCAACATCATCTAAAACTGTACTAGAACAACCCACACCGAAACCGATATTTTTAGAAACAGAACTACTTGGAAGTACAACAACGGATAATGTTACAAAAAGGAAATACTATGTCCCACTACAAAATTCATTTAGTTCCTTATCAGAGTCAGAGGCAGGCTCCTTTGATAGTTGTGTCTTGCGAAACGACACATTAAACAGGAGTTGTCCAGAGCGATCTGTACATATTAATGATGATGAATTAGAGGAAATAAAAATAAAAAACACAGAATTAGAGAAAAAACTTTTAACAGCTGATGCCGAAATTGAAAAATTGGTATTAGAAAACAGTATTCTTAAACGGGAAATATCTAACAGGGAATCAAAGATAAAACATCTAGAAAATATATGCAAATCTATACCAAATTCTAACAAAAAAAGAAAAACACTGAATAGAACTAACCAATCGCAAATAGAGAACAAAGATAATGTGGAACAAGCCCTCCAATCCCAAATATTAAACAAATGTAATATAGAACAAAGCGTAAAAGATGAAATAAAACGTGAGGTTTCTGGCAATATTGAGACAAGAAAAGGACATGCAAATGCAACACAAATAAAAGGATGTCAAAATATACTTATATATGGAGGTCAACTGTGCGTCGGTCTAGCTGCATCAATTATACATGCAAGGGAGAACTCTCGATACGACAAGTACAAAGTAACTGCGTTTACGAAACCTGGAGCAACTTGCGAAGAAATACTCAAACCTACAGAGCCTACGAGCACAAAAGTGAAAGACATAATTATCATCAACGTTGGAGATTGTGACGATAATCCAACAAAACTGGGCGTAGAGATAAGCTATTTTTTAAAACGGTACCAAAATCATTTTGTTATTGTATTAGGCATTAAAGACAATATTTTTCTTAATGAAAGGAAACTGAATGGTATGTTAGCCAAGTACTGCAAGAATTTTAATAATTGTAAATTTATTAATCCCAACTACTACTATGACAATGGAGACTTGATATCTACACTGACGTATAAAATTAATATAATAATTGACACTATGTATTACGAAAAAAAGTATTTACCCTTTAATAATAATAATAAAAAACGTATTAACAATCCATATTTAATAAGTCAAAAGACAAAAACGAAAAATTTGTATGAAAAAGGTACCATACCATATTATTTCCAGAAAATTAAAAAAAATACAGAAATATTCACTTTAAAAACTGCAAAGAAAACTGTGCAGAAACTTATAACAGAATATTTTAATAGACGTGATATGACAAGATCTAATACAAAGACTAATAAAAAATTTTTTCGTGACGACTAAGGAGACAAATGCAAAATTAAATAGTTCTAATTATTTTAATGGTAACAAATTAAGTCATATTGCCAATAGTAAGACATTAAATAATAATAATAACTCGAATGCTCACAATACAATTTCACTATTTCATCAAAATATAGCTGGGTTGCATAACAAAGCAGATTTAATTGAACTAAACCTAAAAGAACTTGAAGGAAAGGGTCACCAATATGATATACTGTGCTTCAGTGAGACTTTTATAAAATCCGGCAGTGAGGGAAACCTACACTTAGCAGGGTATCGACTAGCTACGTCATATTCAAGAATTAATGAAAAAAGAGGTGGAGTTTGCATACTAACTAAACAAAGTATTCAAACACAAGAATGTAATTTAGTAAATGAATTCGCAGAAGACTACGTATTTGAATGTTGTGTAACGCTTATACCCAAAATTAAATGCATTGTAGTTTGTTTATATAGAATTCCTTCCTCTGACTTGGCTCAATTTTATGTGAAATTAAAAAGTCTTCTTAATAAACTCAAATCAAAAACTGAATATAAAATAATTATAACAGGCGATCTAAATATAGACTTACTCTGTGAAAATAAATCTAGGGAGCTACAAAATATAATATCAAATTATAATTTCAAGTTTCATATAAAAACTCCTACTCGTAAGAAATCCTGTATAGACCATATAATTAGCAATTTTAATATAGATCAAAGTGGCACACATGCTCTTTTTTTATCAGATCACGATACCGCACAATTCATCCAATTTAGGGTCCCAACTAGAATACAAGAGCTAACATTCTGGTTTAGCCAAAGAAAATACTATAGTCCGGAGAACATAATTAAATTTAAAGAGTGTTTAAGTAGTTTGTCATGGAGCAGAGTATATGGAGAAAGTGATATGAATACTGCATTCGATGAGTTCTATGACACTTTTAAGCTCTTTTACGATCTTTGTTTTCCAACAATATCTATAAGAGTTAAAGCACAAAGAGGTATGGGTAACTGGCTAACGAAAGGTTTAAAGAAATCAACTATTACTAAACGACGCTTACGGTTCAATTACTATAAAAACTCTAACTCTGCAAATAAAACAAAGTATCGATATTATTCGAAATTATTAAGAAATTGTATACATCAGTCCCAAAAATTGGTGAATTCAAAGCATCTTCAGCTGTCAAAAAATAAATGTAAAGCCACATGGGAAGTTATAAAGAGTAAAACGACGAAAGAGCAAAGCCACTCAACCATAAGCAAATTAAAAATTAACAGTGACATAATAGATAACCCAGTTGACATTGCGAATGCATTTAACAAACATTTTATACATTTGACTAATTATAATCATAATATTTTTAAACAACCTATGCATCAATCAAATATGAAGTCAAATCAGGCCACTTTATTCTTGACACCTGTTGATGTGTATGAAATAATAAATATAATAAAATCATTAAAATCTACAACCTCATGTGGATATGATGATATACAGACAAATATAATAAAAGCTTGCCCAAATGAGATTGCACCTGTTTTGACACATCTAATAAATCTTTCATTTACTACTGGTGTTTTTCCTGAACAACTGAAGGTATCGAAGGTTAAACCCTTTCATAAAAAAGGTCCGAAGGAAGTTGTTAATAACTATCGACCGATATCACTGAATCCGGTGATATCAAAAATATACGAAAAAGCAATGCACGTGCGCCTTACGCAATTCCTAAAAAAATATGAAGTAATTAAACCACAACAAAACGGCTTCCAAAAAGGAAAATCGACATCACTGGCATCTTTTCTTCTTATCAACAAAATACTAGCCTTGACAGATAAACGTGTACCGGTCACGACGGTCTTTTTTGACATGAGTAGCGCCTTCGATTTTGTTGCTCATAACATTCTTCTCCATAAATGTGACATCTGCGGCTTAAGGGGTATAGTTAATTCATGGATTGAAAGCTACCTCACAAACAGAACACAATATGTAGAAATTACTAAAGTGAATGAAAAGAAGGAGCTGAATCAAATTAAATCATCGATTGAATCAAATAGAGTCGGAGTTCCACAAGGAAGTATACTAGGTCCTTTATTATTCCTGTTATATATAAATGACCTGCCAGATGTAACAAATCTTGACTGCATTCTTTTTGCTGACGATGTATCTGTTATTATACCATGTAATGACATTGACACATATAATGATGACATTAATAATACAATTGCTAAAATAATAAAATGGTTAAATGATAATAAACTAAAAGTAAACCTAACAAAGACAACATACATGCAATTTATAAATAGAAATGGTAAAAAACGTAATCTCAATATTACATACGATACAGAAACAATTCAAGAATCTAATCAAACGGAATTTTTAGGGATCACACTCGACGATAAATGTACATGGGAGGCACATATAACGAAAATTTGTAAGAAAGTCAACTCGTTTTCATATGCTTTATGGCGATTAACTAAGATAAGTAGTATAGAAGTTGCAATTCAGGCGTATCATGGCTACGTGGGTTCCGTGCTTCGCTATGGTATCCTTCTTTGGGGAAACTCTTGTTATATAGAACATGCCCTTAAGGCCCAGAAACAATGCATCAGAGCTTTAAGTAACGCCGACCCATTAACATCTTGTAGACCTCTATACGAAAAATTTAACATTTTGACTGTCCCTTGTTTGTACATTTTTGAAATATGCGTGTTTGTCAAAAATAATTTGAACTTATTTAAAAAAAGAAGCGACACAAACAAGTATAGCTGTAGGCACCCTAACAGACTAAATCTACTATCAATGACTACAGCAGTATATAGCAACAACAGCTATCAAATGGCTGTTAAGATATATAATAGACTCGGTGAAGATATGAAGTCTCTGCCTTTGAACCAATTTAAATCAAAATTAAAACGCTGGCTAATAAGTAATTGTTTTTACTCTATTGATGAATTTTTTGACTGTTGTAATAGAATGTATTGACTTATATTGTGCACAATTTACCTATCCTAATCTTATTTTGACATATGATATTGTGAAATTTATTATTTTTGACATTTGTATTGGTAATATTATAAAAGACATAAACAATAACCATTGCCCGTTAGAATTATGTAAATTTAGTAACTTCACGTTTTTTAATAATTTTTGCATGCCAGAGCCTGGTGAAATGTGTGATGATATCTTATAATTTATAATAACACCTGTCTGTGTACCACATTTTTAGCAAAATAAAAGAATTTGTATTTGTATTTGTATTTGTATTGTCCCTCCGGACACGGCTTGAGGTCGACCCTCAATAAACGCGAGTTTGTCAGCAGATGTCACCAATGTTATCACTGAAGCTCCTAATTTGAGGTGGGAGTGGCATAGTCGTTTGGCTATTTGCTAGATTGGCACTAGAGATTTAATAGAGCTATTGAAATAGAGCTCCAGTGTGTTGTGATTGTTAGTACGTCACAAGCTCAATTCATTCTCGTCTGACTAAATGAACCCAACAGAAGTCATTTGTGACGTGACATTGGTAAAGCGACTATTATACCATCCTGAATCTAGGATCCGGAATTTAGCATCCGATAAGGACAAGAAATTCAGTCGTCAGAGCTCCTGATTACACCGTCCAGAACGTGTCCTGAACGGAGACTGCGCGTCCTGACAGAGCCATCCGTTGGCCATCCTGAATGCGTGACAGGGACGCCGCTATACGTGCGACGCGATTGGAGATATTATCGTTTCGTTTTTAACGTATAGCGGCGTCCCTCTCATGCGGCGATCCTGAATTCCGGATGGTTTCACTTTACGCTTCCGTTATGCTTCCGATAAGGACGTCGAAAGCCATTCTGTCCTGACAACGGATCGGCGATTAAACTGTCCGTTGACTATCCGTTGACTGAATTCCGGATCCTGAATTCTGGATGGTCTAATTGGCGCTTAAGGAGTTTTTATTTTTACTATTTTATTTTATTGAGGAACAACAAACAGTTACATAATATATCTTAACTATCTAACAATGTAGGATATAAACAAAGTAATAAGTACACCTTATTAATTACGTAACCCACTACGTCATCCACAGATTAATTACATTTTTATTAATAAGAATTGTGCCACTAGGAGCTATGTACCTGTCATGAATTTATCAAAAAAGATTAAATAATAAAAAAAGTCAAATAATAAATCGAATAGGAAGAATAAAAGAAATTAAGTAAGTGCATGCAGTATGTTAAATAATTGAGTTGAAGTCAATTGCCTATTTACTAGGTTACCATTAGACATTTAATAGACATATTCAAATAACAGCTCTATTATGTTCCATTCCCGTGTTTCCGACCGATTGTGTGTACGTCTGTCTATAGTTTTCTCGTTTCATACATATCTTAATACTATAAGCTTAATAGAAACAAAAATATCTACAAAAATGATACGAACTTTTTCCACAAAAGATTTCTCACTTGTTATGCTAATATTTCTATCAAGTAGGCTGAATGCAAATATATTCGGCTTTATCTTATGAATTATTTACAGTGTATATTTATTGTTAAGCTCTGATGCTTCTTATACGTACTTTACTGTTTTTCATTTATATCATATTTATAATGCAAAGAATGCTGCTCATTTATGATCAGATATTATTTTATTAAGTCGGTCTCAAGCCCATCAAAGCCATTTTTTACTATACGACGATGACAAATAGCAAAATCTACGAAGGTACATATGTATGACATCTGATAAGTAAGCAGAAATCTAAAATTCAATCTTACCTACGACCAATTTTGATGTATTTGCCTTGTTTATCCATCTAAGAAAATCATTTCCCTTTAAAGCCCTCACAGTACACAATTAGTCTCCCCACTGGCTCCCCTCACGGTAAATAGTGCAAATTATTCGCACGTTCCGCTCTGGTGGTTCAAGGTCGACGGCATATCGATTCATTTCCTACACGAGGGTCGGAAGGGAACCACGTCGATGGCAAAACAATTTCATTACTCAGCCCTAGTTTTGGAACGACATAATGTGATTTATGAGGCCATAACAACGCATTCCAATCTAGCATCTCTCCAACTCTCCACGTGTGTATGACAAACTATATTTATGACTGCCATAAAATAGTAAGGAATCCGGAAGATTCCAGAATAACTTTAGATTTATAGACTCTTGAACTATTGTCATCATTATCACTCACTTTTTCATCTGTGACTGAAAAAAGTTTTACTTTGATATTTATAAGTGTTTTATTTTGCATTTACAATGCTATTTTGATATACTTTTTTTTAAGCTTTTGAGCTACCACATGATTTATCAGATATATTAGAAATCATGCGGTAGCTCAGATGGCAGAGCGTAGGTCGTACATAGACCTAGGTCGCTGGTTAAAGTCCCGCCCTCATGAAACTTTTTCACCATATTTTATTTCTTAATTTTCATTCATTCATTTCTTCTTTCAACATTCATTCATTTCGAGTAGGTGACACGGTCAATTGACCATGCACACCCTGGTGTCAGAGTTCTTCGGGACCGCCTTTCGGTTTTTGACTTGGTTCCTTTAACGACTCTAAAGTATTTCCTTTAACGACTACCAGATGGCAGCCGGGACCAACGGCTTAACGTCATCTTTATTATCAGTCAATCAGGTGATTCAAAGACTGCAATGTCCTAACCAAACTGGAAACAACTAAACAAAGTACGAGGTCTACAGGCAAACGCCTTAACCACTGGACCACGGAGGTAGTTAAGTAAAAGTAGCTGCTTTTTACTTGCAAGAAAGCTTAGCGTCTCGACTCGGGCGAATTATATTAGTTTCGTACTAATACGTTATACGATTTCCATAGGCGTATCTAGAAAGAATACTAAAATTGTAGTCAAAAGTTACCAATAAAGCGTGACTTTAAACCTCTGAGTTATATTGAAGTCTAGCTGGCCTATTTGCTAACTCAGTGTACAACGTTTTGATAGTCATTTCAAAATAAATTACGTTTTATATATCTTAAATGAAAATAGTCAATCATACGAAACCCGCAATGTATTTTAATGTGACTATCAAAACGTTGGACACTGAGTTAGCAAATAGGCCGGCTGGAATCAGAATCCCTAAGGGCATGCAGAATTTCAAGACGAAATGTAAAAAATAAGGAAAGGAAATTACGACTTCCCATAGGAATTCGCCCAACTGATCGGCGCTGTTGTATGGAAATAAAAAGGTCATTTTTATTACGTTTTTTGCCTTTTTTCTTGCAATTCTATATTCATTTATGGATGCCGATTTCGAGATTTCAATATAGCTCAGAGGTTCAAAAGCACGATGTATATTTTTAACCATATTTGTACAACACATGGCTAAATTGTAATCTAAATTAGCAACATCTAAGGAAGCGTTGTGTGAATCAGCGACATGTGGCAAAGCCGTTAGATTACCATCGAAATTACATGTTCATATTAATTCCAAATAACAACTTGAGTTGCCTTTTCTTAGTAGAATGATTATACATTAGTCACAGTCTCCCATTTTGAAACGACTGAGAACTGGGATTGACATAAATCGTAACGAAAACATATCTTGACAATTTAGTGTAATGTACGGGAAATCAAAGTGGAAGGAAACTTTAATCAAAATCAAAGTTATAGAAGATATATCAAAACTAAAAAGTTATAAGAAGTTTTTAAAGATTAGAGGGTTAGAAGAGTTTTAAAGGTTGATATAGCACAGAACGTTCTTGATGGTTTTGGGATGACCTGAAATATTCACCAGGTGAATACCTGCTGATTTCTAAAACAAAAGGCAATCTGTGAAAGACTGTCGAACAATCAAGGAAACAACACAGTATTGGTTCGTATTGGACATCGTATTGTTTTATTTTAGTTTCCTGTTTGTTTTCCTCATATTTTACATCCTCTGGAAATAGTCAAGAGAATGGAAAGAATGAAAATAATTATTTATAGACTGTGTTTTATATACCTACTGGAGGACAAACAAAAAAAACGCCTACCTTCTTGAATTAGTTAGTAGTCGAGTAGATATTGCAACAGTAAAGCCACAGATCAATAACCAATAATAATACATCAAAACCTGAAAAAAAAAACAAATAGATTTAAAGGTTTGTGTATCATCACACAAACCTTTAATCTAGTACACCTTGATTTAGAGTAGTATTTGATAAGAGAGGATACACACATCATTTTTTTGGTCTCTATCCATCTTGGTGGTAAAACGTACAACATTCATAAGTAAAAACAAACCAGAGATCCAACGCTAATTGGAGAAACAAAAAACATCTCCCACCTTCTTGAATTAGTAGTCGAGTAGATATCTCAACAGTAAATAGCCACAGATCAATAATAAATAATGATACACAAGCCTTAGAATCTCTACATTTGTACACGTTGATTTAGTCGTATTTGATAAGAGAGGATACACACATAATTTTTTGATCTCTATCCATCTAAAGATTGATGGTAAAACGTACAACATTAAAAAGTAAAAACAAATAAGAGATTCAACGCTTCAACAACGCTACCTTGATTTAGTCGTATTTTATAAGAGAGGATACACACATAATTTTTTGATCTCTATCCATCTAAAGATTGATGGTAAAATGTACAACATTAATAAGTAAAAACAAACAAGAGATTCAACGCTACAAAGAAATAGTACGTCAAAAAGCGAAGTCGCCTTTCCGTCGTACAATTTGTGTGTGTGACAGAGGCATTCAAAAGTCAATCACGCACGTTGATGCAGCCATGGGAAACGTGTGGGTTGACCAATACGACCCAAAATCCAGCGGAAACCACTTTCATTCCACCTATCATTGTGAAACACTGTTAACACCATCGTTAACTGTTTGAATTGTTAATTTATGGGCAGTAACTAGCTGCCTACGAGATCGAAGACTGCAGTTTACAGAAACAAGTAATCTTACAATAGATATCAATCGCAGATCATAACAGTAACAGTAGGGCATTGAGTAAGTACTAAGCAGTAGAACCACTGGATCGTTATATTCGTTTGTTCCTCCGTAGAACATACTAAGCTTATTTGTTTTATTTTTACTTGTATGGGGAATTCGCGATGTGGGTCAATCGAAACCCACATTGGAACCACTTAATACAAATTAATCCTAGCCTATTTATCTGCATATACAATTGTAAGTAGTGTGTTGTAAAAGTAGTTAAAACAAAGATATTTTCAGCATAGAATGTTTGTCTTAAAGCAAATCAAATGAGTTGCTTATTAGACCGTCACCATAATCATAAAGGTACAATATGATGTTGCATAATATCATTCCTATTGTGAACTATTACCTACTACTTTCGGCACGCGTGTTCCATTTTCGAAAGCTCGATCGTATTCATGCGCACGCGCGCGTTACGGTGCGTGCACGGTCGGCCGACCGCGATCACAATGCGTCAGTTACGGCTAGTTTGACATTTTATTACTGTGATTTGCTGATTTCGTAGCAAATCATGTTTTGATGGAGCCAATATTCGCAATGTTTGTACTGCAGCATATAATTTTACGGTACGTGCAGCTGTCTGAAGCAGATGTTAAGGAGACCCGTTTCGGTAGTTGTTTTGTGAGTGCGCATGCAAATAAACTTCGATACAGCACGAAGCATTGCTATTAATAGTATGTGCGTTTAGGGGAGTAGAATTGGTAATTTCGCAACCAATACCAAGCAAACATGATCCTAAGATACGACCACAACGAGACAATGGACCATTAAGTATCGAATGCTATAATGTAAGGCGTAAATTCAAAATATTGTTATTCCCGGAACAACTTGCTACTCGACTGGCCATCTGAGACGGCCTCATTAAAAACATTCAACAAATAAGTGCATTTCTCGGTAACTAATAGCTTACACTAGTTTAACACTTCGTGCGCACTGTATTGCTTTCTGCGAAATGGGAAGTGTTAATGAGATTTAATATGACAGATCCTAACATATCGATTGCCAATCATTTAAGGACTAATGGGTAATGATTAATGAAACATGTAATTTACAACCAGGGCTACAGGGCATACAACTACAGAGTCAGGTGGGGTTTCTCCAACAATAGTGAGTGCGACTGCGGTGCTATTCAATCTATGGATCATCTCTCGGTGTGCCCAGAAAGCATGGTAGCAAAACACTGGTCAAAACTTATTTAAAATGTATATATTATAACCATTTTACGACTCGATAGAAGTACTAACAATTAAGATTCTAAACAGTTGGGTAGTACGAGGGGGGGTCAAAAAATTCGCGGAACGGAGGGGAAGGGAGGTGAAATAAAATACTGTACTATTTTTCTTTTTCAATATATTTCCTCTTAAGTCGAATACATTTTTCAGATCTCTCTATTAACTTATTAATACCGTCGAAAAAAAATGATTTGTCTTTGTCCTCAAAATAGGCCGAAAACGCCGACTTGACTTCTTCATCGTCGGAAAATTTCTTCCCACGAAGGTCTTTTTTTTTATTTGGGAAATAAATAATAATCACAGGGGGCTAAGTCTGGACTATAGGGAGGATGGTTTAACATTTCGAAGCCACAGTGATGAAGGGCAGCCATCGCAACGCGGCTCTTGTGTACCGGTGCGTTGTCATGCAAAAGCAGCACACCTTTTGTCAACTTTCCCCGCCTTTTCTCCTTGATTGCTTCTTTTAATTGTCTCAGTAGATTAGCGTAGTATTCTCCCGTTATAGAAACACCCTTATCTTTATAATCTATTAGTAAAATACCCTCTGTATCCCAAAAAACAGTTGCCATGATTTTTCCAGCCGATTGTGACACCATGTATTTCTTAGGGGGGGGCTGACCCTTTTTATGCCACTGCATAGACTCTTGCTTCGACTCAGGTTCATAATGATGAACCCAAGTTTCATCTGCAGTAACAAGTCTTGCAAAAATTCCTTCCTTGTCGGCGCTACAGAGGTCTAAAAACTCCTTTGAATACTCGACGCGCAGCTGTTTCTGTGGTGGTGTGAGCATTCTTGGCACCCATCTTGCGCTGACTTTTGACATCCCAAGATTGTCGTGTAGAATATTTTGAAGGTGATACTCCAACCATTTCTGCAAGTTGTTTCTTCTTCAAACGAGTATCCTCCGGTATAAGATTCTCCACTTTTTCAACGATGTTTGAGGTGGTGGCCTCAATCGGCCGTCCTGAGCGAGGGTCGTCTTCAAGAGACTCTCTGCCTTGCTTGAAAAGGCTATTCCACTTGTACACCATGATTTTCCCAGGGCAAGAGTCCCCGTATACTGATGACATTTTTTCCAAAATTTTCTGAGGTGGTTTTCCTTGCCTAGTGAGAAACTTTATGACGGCACGAAACTCGATTTTTTCCATGTTCAAGTTTTTCTTCCGGATTTACTTGTTTGATGGGGGCAATAAGGAAGATAGTTGGTGATCTAGGTAAAAATAGCAATGTAATTATAAAGCAGCATTACGATATGTCCATTAACACCCAACTGTTAACTTTACGATGTGAGGCAGCTACCAACGACACAAAAAGAAATGAAGTTGTTAACACCATAATTAGAATTTACAGTATCGACAGCAACAGAACAGTTATTCGTGGCGTTAAGGGATTATTAAGGTCACAAAATACATCTAACAAAATCGCCGACAAAAAGTTTTGAAAAATCATATTATAACATAATAAAAAATAACACAACCGTGACCAAGACAATACATTAATTTCTTTATAGTCATCGCCTCGCACCCTGCTCGGAATATTACCTTATATATACCCTTCATATAGCACTATAACGTTGTCTTTATATCGTTATTTTAATAGCGATATTTCCTAATTAGTGCAACAATAGAAATGTTTATATCCTCTTCACAAGAAGTATACTTTGAAAATCTTTATCCAGAAAATAAAATATCAATATAACAATAACTTAAAAACTACTTATAAATAGAAAACAAAATCCTTATCCTTACTAATATTATAAATGCGAAAGTGAGTTTGTTTATTTGTGTTTGTTTGTTTGTTTGTTACGCTTTCACGCCGTAACTACTGAACCGATCATCATGAAATTTTGCATACAAGTTCTCTGAAGAAAGGAGAAGGACATAAGGCTACCTTTTATCCCGGGAAAAAGTACTATTCCCGAGGGATCGACATTAACGCGGGCGGAGCCGCGGGCGAAAGCTAGTTACAAATAAAATAGCCCTGGCAGCTAGCTAGCAATTAAACAGTGCAAAAATCGTAGTTTCGATTGCACCCTTTAAAAAATATCTTATGAAAATAGTCTTAATTTGTCTTAGTGTAACTCAATAGTATTATTTTAATTCCAAATAACAAAATGAGTTTTGGTAAACATTTTCCATAGCTGTATCATAATTACATTCAGGGGGACAATAACTCTAAACGCTATTATTTTGGCAACCAGTCACTGTTTTCGGTTGATTCATCGGTAGGAAGTGTATTGTTCCAAGATTGGTATGTCAATTAGAAAGGCGACAAGTCGCGATATTTACAAAAAACAATTATCGTAATATTCATCATCATCATATCAGCCGCAAGAAGTCCACTGCTGGACATAGGCCTCCCCCAAGGATTTCCAATACGACCGGTTGGAAGCGGCCTGCATCCAGCGTCTTCCTGCGACCTAAGGGCATCGGACCATCTGGTTGGTGGATGTCCGACGCTGCGCTTGCCGATACGTGGTCGCGATTCGAGAACCTTTCTGCCCCATCGGCCATCGGTTCTACGCGCTAAGTGCCCCGCCCACTGCCACTTCAAAGAGCTAATCCGCTGAGCTATGTCGGTGACCTTCGTTCTCTTACGAATCTCCTCGATTCTGATTCGATCTCGCAGAGAAACACCGAGCATAGCTCTCTCCATCATAGCTATTTGAGCGACTTTGAGCTTTCTTATGAGGCCCATAGTAATCCCTTACTATGGGCCCTTACCATCGTAATATTATTTAAACATAATGTTATTGGCATTTAGAGTAACGATATCGCTAAGCGCTATGCGCCTGCTATTTTGGCAATCCGTCCTTGCTTTCGGTTGATTGATTGGTAGGAGGTAGGAAGTCGTCCAAGATTTGCATGCCATGTGGAAAGGCGATTGTTTCGCGGATCCACGTCCACGTGCACTGCGGCAAACGGCAACAAAGCGGCGGCCGTGACATCTCGGGTCGTTCACCTCGCACTGATCTTTATAACCGACCTACTAACGCTCTTATCACATTCCCCTGCAGATTCTTTTGGCATTTCGTGTTGCGTAATTAACAAGGAGACCTACGAATTTACGACTAGGTAGAGATTTTGCGTTTATGAAAATGTCGAATTTTCAGCAGCGTAGTCTAATTATCTAGGCACCAGAACGAATCTACTTGCACAGTCATTGTAATAGCAAACTATTTAGTAATCTGTGGTAATAGTTTCTTTGACTTATTCAATAGTTACAATAAAATGGTTATTTCTATTTAACTGTTTGGTAGTAGCTATTTTAAGTTCATTGATATACTCTACAATGTTTTTCTTGTATGTCATGTTTCCTTTTTATGCCTTGTTATTATGTTATGATTTGGCACTTCGAATAGCACATATTTTAGTAAACAGCTCTGGGCAATTTTATGTCATTTGCTTTATTATTGTCTAATGTAAACACATGTTGACTCATGAAGTCATATTTAAATTTACCTAAGAGCTTATGCCAAACGTAAATATTTACAATATGATTTTATAAAATTTAATCCTCATCAAATTCCGAAATATGAATCTTAACACAGACGGCTGATAAAAATAATATTACTTGTTAGTTCCTTTTTTATTTTTTTTATTTATTGCATTGCACATACAATCTTAACGATTTTGTACAAAAGGCAATAACTAAATGGTGAAAAATTATGACTTAATATATAACTTGCTTTTAGAAAACTTCTACCATAACCAGGGTCTTATCTCCTTCCTAGTCTTCAAATTTGAATTAGGAGCATAGAAAAATGTCGAATATGCCAATTGATATATACCCAAAGCAATCAATTAGTTACTCTATTATTGCATTTGGGTATACTCTTTACTTCTTACTTCTATATGTATACTCTTTACTATTACTGTTGGCGCCTCAAACGCCCGGTGAAGTAGCGAAAGCTCACTTGGAGCTAGCTACATAGTCCTTTCAAAAAAAAAAAATCTACTGTTGGTTTATTGGTAGAAAAACTTTGACTTAAAGTCCGCTAATCGTATGCTTGTAATATAGTTTTAAAATTCATCAATAAGTTATAGAATTCTGATACTGCATTATCGAATTACTAGAAAATAGTTTATGACTACCTATGTATTTGAAGGTTTTACTGCACAAGCTTTAGAAAATGTACTCTTTATTACACTGCTCATTTCTGAAGTTCAAAGTTAAAGTCATGTAAGCACGAAAGCCGTTCATGGAGAGTCATAAATAGTAATAATCATAAAGAGACTTAGCCCGGGGCACACTCAAACCGTCGAGTTTATTTAAACCACGGCTATTAGGCCATCTTAAATTGTCCAACGATATTATTTCTGGCTGGAGAAAGGGCAACGTCTTTGTTGACGACGTTTCTTTAAGCTGCTGGCTTAACTTGTCATGCAGTGAAATACTAGCAACATTTGTTATGTAGGTGATTTAAAAGATTATACTTGCACCAAATCTAGCAACATTAGTATTGAAGATGGAAAAAAAATATTAAACAAGATCAGAATATTGAAGAACTCAAAAATACTGATTATTTTTAAATAAATCCCGATGGTATCAAAAGTACAAATGGGCGGTTTAATCTTCGCAAAGCAGCAAGGAAAAATCTGAAAAACTATGTACAAATTTCCAAAATCGTTCTTTAGGGTGTCTGCCAGCCAATTAGCAGCAGAATAATAAACCTAAAATTTTGTACCGTTTTTCGTACCTATATAACGAACATTTATCACGACTTTGAATTCTAACATCGGATGCAGAACATACAGTATTGGTAGCGACAAATTATGCGCGGGGCCTAACAATCCCCATGAGAAACTTCGTGTTACTATCACTCACGACAATGACCTACGGAGTCAATCGCCGTACAATCCGCAATAGTGCTCGAACAATTTACTCCATTTGTAACCGTGCTATATTGATTTTCAACACTTTTGCATGCTTTTCTTGTGGTGAAAGTGATATTGATTTTCTAACTGCAAAATTACAACTGTATAAATAGAGATATATTTTGGTTAATTTCTAAAATTTACAATAGAAAGGATATAGTAAATAATGATACTGCTAGTGCTACTGATAATAATGATACTGCTATGAAACAGTCTAATTGGTGTAATATCGCTAAAATACAATTAGCATCATTTGATAAGTACCTAACAACAATTCCTTGAACCACCTAGCGCGAGATAAATATTAATGAGTTTAATTAACAACTTTGTAGGAATAAGGACATGTATCGTGGACATGTATCGTCAATATAACAAATACCTATGATAATAATGACTATTTCTTTACTTATTATATGACTGGTTCAATTTAATAATCGTCACCGTTGAATGTCATAGTCAAATATATTTATTTAGAGTCCGAACTAAGATTCGGCTTCGGCGACATTTTCAGTTCCGGCATTCCTCGCCGAATACTGTTTGGGTGCATTCAGGTAATTCAGCCCACTCTAGTAGTGGGCCTTAGACTAGTGTAGCCTTAGTAGATTTTAACATGATTTACCTCTCTGTATGTGTCAAATATTAAAGAGTACTTAATAATATAAGTAATTGTTAATATTCACACATTTCTATAAGTTTCTGTTCGGCTTCGGCCGAAAATGCGACCCAAACAAGGTTCGTTTACGATACGGCGAATCATTCTGTTCATCCTGGAACATCCCGGATGTTCCGCCGTAACCGGTCACTACTTTTTCAGTATCTTCTTCTCTTCCTGCTACTTTCCGGATCCCTTTAAAGAGCAGAAGATCCGTTGGAGGTCCCAAAACTTCATGAAACAACGTTCGCCATTCATTGGGTGACGAATCGATGCAAATGATCCATCCGAATTTACAGTCATAGCATTGTTGAGCGATAAATCCGGTGTTTCCCTAACTAGGCCAGAGTGTGCGTGCGAAATTATGTAAACGATTAGGCAAGTGTTACTACGGTAATTAAAATTAGTTCAGGGTACACGATCAATTAGAACGATCGTGTTTAGGTTCTCGATTAGAACCAATTTTAGAAGACGGGCGAGCACGGGTTACGGGTTATATCGATTACTTTTAGACAAAGTATTGTTCGCTTAAATAAAATAGTAGAATTTAAACTACATTTAAAGAAAATAAAACATTTTGAAGTTTGAGATATTTATTTATAAAATATTACAACTTGTACAAGTCTGTAAATAATTCATATTATTATTTATATTATTCACATTTCGCAGATATAATTAAACTTTTTGGTATACCAAATTCTATAAATATTTACAAGGAGAATTTGTCAGTAATGCGCATTTTTGTAAGAACCAAATCAATTACAATTTTTCAATTATTAAAACGTAAATCGCATTAATAAGTAATATCTCACATACTAGATAACATCACGTTATCAACATCTCGGCCGAGTCGCGGCTTGAATCACGCACGACGCACGCAAGCGGCTGCCGGCTGCGACGACACGCTGCGAGTTCCCCCTCCCAGGCGGGCACGCCGCCGCGTCGCCGCGACGTTCGTTCAATAGATTACGAAGTTAGGATGTGCATACTGTGGCATAGAAACAGAGACTATCTAATTCGCAATCACATCAACGTCATTCTTTGGTTCAAACAAAATGCTCTGATCAGACTCGCGGAATAGCTGTGCTTGCTGTATTTGATGATTTCGTAGAGATCTTATTAACCAAAAAAGGAGTGTCATGTCTGTAGTGTATGTGAGATTTTTTATTCAACCATTTCTTTTAAGTATCTCAACGGATTTAGACGCACGGGGTATCGTTAAAATCCTAACTTCCTGTGTGACCCAATTTAGGTTATACGTTTCATTTTCAGTTTGGTATCCGGTTATGGGAGCGATGTCTGATGTGATGATGGTCTTTTCTGCTCGCCCAATATAAATACCTAGTTAAAACTAAACTGTAAACTCTGTATTTTATTTCACTTAGTTGTTAAAAACAATTTAACTTAGTTGCAGTCGTTTAATTGTAGTATGTAGGTATGAGTCTATTTTCCGCTCCGCTCGATACATACTCTACGCCGTAGACGCTAGCGGCCATTTTGAAACGGGCCGCAAACCGCGGCGTTCCCCCGCCGCGCGCGTCAGTCGCCCGACGCGCGCCCGCTCGTGTACACCACGTTTATTTTGCCGTTTTGCTGCCGACCAAGCCTACGTACAGAGAAACCCATGGGTTCAGAAGACATGCAGTTCGAGTACGACCCGGAGAAGCTGATAGAGGAGATAAAGAAACGGCCCGGGATATGGGACTTCGAGGATCCGGACTACCGCGCGAAAAACGTGCGGCATCAACTGTGGACAGAAGTCGTGAAGGAACTCATGCATACCGACTTGAAAGTGACTAAGAGCGAGATGCGAGAATTAGGTAAATATCGTATATATAATTTTATTTAGACGTAACCAAGCTTGTATGTTTGTCTATTGGTGATGTGTTGATTGAATAAAGTACTGTGAAAACTTCAGTTTCTATTCTTCAGCGATAGATGGCGCTAGGCGTCGCAATCGCATAACTTTTTGACATGTTTACATCTTTTCTTACTGGAACTTGGCACTTCTTCATATGGGGTCGGTACACGCTTTTATATCACGTATTTATACACAAATGATGTAATATCCCTTACTATTAATATAATAAAAAAAACATTTGATTACCATTTATAATGCTACATAACTTCATAAAAGCCACAAGTAGGCTAAACATTGTAATGTACAAGATTTGAGGATTGATAGAGATTACAATGACTGATTATGATATCTGATATTGTAAGAAAACACAAAAAACTGTCCAGATTGCAACAAAAATACATAAGACAGATTCTTCTCACGTCTTTATTTATATATGGGGTAGACAGATCCTAGGACCTTAAGACCTATTATGACCAAGGCGGCCTATGTTGGGCGTCTAGGTGGAAGTGAGAATCAAAATAGTGAAGGGTTGTTAGCTGCAAAGCTTCACATTATTCCCTAGATATTCGCTTATCCCCTCGACTGGGAATATGCCTGCGAGGACGAGGGGTGGGAGGGAAGTACATTTTATATTTTATCTCGCAGAACAGCAATAGAATGGAAGAAATCACAGCACAGACGTGTCATAAACTAAATACTTTTTTTTTGACGTGATAACGTCTTATAAATAGACGAACGCCGGCTGCACGTACAATTAATGTCAAGTTCCGCGTGCAAGCGAGAGCGCGGAACAAGCTATAGAGGCGCGTACGGCTTGTGATGCATCTATCTCTCTTCCACCGTTATCACGTAAAATTAATCTCCGTAAACCGACTTTACAGACAACCAATTGTTTTTTGTTTCAGAATTACAACTTCAAAAGAAATGGAAAAGCATCCGGGACTGTTTCCAGAAATACATAGCAAAACCAAACCGAACCAAAAGACCTTACATTTACAGTAAACAGATGCAATTCCTTCTGAAGAACCAAGAGATGCCAGCGCACGATGGTTCTAGTGAATCCGAAGACATGCCACAAATGCGTAAAAAGCGAGTATGGAAAACTAAGAGAACATTAAAGTTAATGAACGAAGTGGAACAGAGTTCTGAAGAAGACAATGACAATGATAACACTATTGAAAATGATCCGGAATATTTAGAATGTTCTAATGACGCTCAGGACGTGGACGCACCTATTCCTACCAAAGTAGCAAGAACTAGTAAACCAGACGACTTTGTGTTTGCTAATGTGGATATTCCTTTAAAAAATGAAGATGACCCAGACAGATTGTTCCTGCTATCTCTACTACCGCATATAAAAAGCATTCCCGAGGAATTCCGTCTCAATGTGAAAATGGATTTGCTTCAAGTGTTAAAGAACGCGAACTACATGAGCACGAGAGAACATAAATTGATATAATTTGTTAGTTAGTGTAGGTGATTAACTAAAGCGCTAATTAGAATTAATTTAATTTCATGCCGGCGAGGTTGGCACGCAAGCCATGTACAGAGTATAATTAAGTGTATAAGTTACATTCCAGTAAAGTAAAAATAATGTAAATATGTTTTTTTATTTTATCCCGCATGTGACATTCGATAATGTAAAATCAGAATGTTCAAATGGTAGTTTAAAGTTTCACATATAACCAGCTTATGCGTAGATGATACTGGCATCTATTCTATTCTTTCTTTTATTTACAGGCTAAAAAAATTCAATCACTATTAATGCCACGCCCGACAGGAAGCCAAAATCATCCTAACTAATTTTACTATAATTTGCGGGGAGGGGGGATGAGTTTTTCATAACTTTGCTGACAAAAGATGGGAGGGGATAAAAAATGGCTAATATCCTGGTTACATACTACTAGAATGGTCACCACACCAAGATAACTAACACACTGAAGAGCCTATTCAACTTGAGTTTCATCTAATTAAGTGATAGGACATCATTGTCTTCATCCAGGATCCTGTAGATATATTACATCTTTGGCTAAGTCTAAAGGATTCGGTTACGCTAGTTTATGTATCCAAGATCAAAAGTAGTCCACAACCACAAGCCAGACTAAACCAAAGTATATAATTTTCAGCTCACCTGAGATCTAAATATGTGAGAGATTGCAGACTGCCGACCGCTTCCGGCACGCTTCTGATAATATTTTGTGACAGTAGTAGCTTTTCTAAATAAATGTACGTCGTCAGCTCGTCGGGCAATTCACTGAACCGATTCTTGGACAAATCTGAAACAATGGACAATTAAACGTTACTTAAATTCTTAATAGACTGGTGACAAAAAACTTTTTAACGAAAGAATTAAAACACCGAAAGAACTGAAAAGCAAAAAATAATAGACCTTTGTTATTTAACCTTAACAACTAAGTTCTTAAGCTAATGTAAGTTTAGTAATTTTGAGTCAGCACCAAACAAGAAAGTTAATTATATTCGGAAAGCTATGCGACGTTTATTTCTTTAAATTTAAGGTTTTCTTTAATTTATTTAGTGATCTTTTTCATTGGTTGATTGGCGCCGACTTACCAAATTTATATGGGACCAACTTCGGGGTAAACCATTTCCAATAAAAAACGAATTATCAAAATCGGACCACACTGTAAAAAGTTATGCGTAGTCATACATATATAAGATATACGCGTCGACTTGAAAACCTCCTCCGCTTTTTTTCGTCGGTTGAAAAATAGGCGACACGAAGAAAACAATTTGAAAGAGTTAAAGGGTTTAGAACAAAACAAGATTTTTTGCAAAAATTACGTTTTTGTGACAAGCTTTTATTGTTAACAAACTCCACACTGTAAAGTGCTTTCCAAGACAAATCGAATTGGTGTACCTTGTTTAGTTTAAGAGTTCCTATGGAAACCTTCCGACTCCTCAGACCAGCGCAACGATTCCATAATATTGTATTATCATTTCAATCGGTAACCGGGAAGTGGATCAAATTTAACTCGCAGGATTTGATCACAGACAAACATCGGGACAGGTGGAACTAATAAAAGCTTATAAAAATACTAGAGACTTATGGAGGGCAAATGGCGATTTCGTTGAGCTTTTTATATATACCTATCTAGGAACAGCATAAGAGAAGCATTTCGATAAGTAAACCGTAAAAGTGCCAATAGTCTATGCCCCCCAGCTCATATCCATAATCGTATTATGCAACCTTGCAAGTTTTCTTCGAAAATGAAACTTAATAGTGCTAAGAATGAGGGTGGACGTAATGGGAACAACAATATTTCGTCTCTACTTTACGACTTAAGTAATGGGAGCCATGAAAATGCCGGTAATAAATTAGAAACTGTGGTTTGTGGTTACGGAATATGTCTCTTCCTTATGAACTCAAGAACAACATAAGGGTGATCGTGACGGCTAGGGTGGGGTGTAATCAAAATTCTACTAATATTGTAATGTAAAAGTTGGTGGAGATGTGAATATGTTTGTTGCTCCTTCACGCCATACTTATAACTTTTACAACAATATAGCAGATATGCTGTAAATTTATTTATTTATTTATTGACACACAAAACAGATTATGACATATAATAACATAATTATTACTCCAAATGAAGGCACTTGTCATTATCCTAAAATAAATTATTATGAATAAGTAGCGGAAGAAAGCTAGTAATTGATTTTACAGAATATACTACATCATTGTATACGTGTTGTTCGTAATAAATTTGAGCCAACTACAAAGTAGTGAAACAGGCTCAACTGGATAATCAAAGGACTAGGAATAGTATGCGTTAATGATAAATATGCTCATGTATCCATAAAAGCTGGATATTTGTTTGAACTAGTAGATGGGTGCATTGCCGTCGGTAGTTAGGTCGTTTACTAACACAACAAATCAAGACTTGAGAAATGCAAGAACATGTAATCAGAGGGCTTGGAATAGTTTGCGTTAATGGAGAGGATTCGTGATCCGTAATGTCTGGTGTGCGATTTCTGAAACGTTAGGACTGTGACGAATCTTGTACTACTACTGAAAATGTCATACCAGTTTTCCATCCGTCATACATAAGTACGCTACAATTCGTTGCCGGCTTTTTTTTCATCACTATTAATAAGAATATTATTTATGAGAATTATTTTAGTGGTAACACAGCAAGTGGTAACGAATTAGAAGAATAAGAAAAATAGATAAAAACATGATGCGATATTACAGAGCAAACTCAATATGTGGCGGCACTCTCTTGAAAATGTAGGCTTGAAAATCAGCAGAACCAAAACGGAATATCTGTTCTGTGATTTCGGCGGTATTTCTAGCGAAGTGACCCTTACTATAGGTAGTGATGTTATACCAATTTGCTCTGACTTCAAATATTTGGGGTCTTTACTCCAAAAAGACGGGGAAATTGACAGGGAAATAAAACGTCGTATCAACGCAGGTTGGCAGAAGTGGAGAGAGGTGACCAGTACTACTTGTGACCCTAAGATGCCGCTTAAACTAAAAGGTAAAATTTATAAATCTGTAATAAGACCTGTAACTCTGTACGGCTCGAAATGTTGGGCAACTAAAGTACAGGACGAAAAGAGACTCCACTCTGCCGAAATGCGGATGTTACGGTGGATGTGTGGCGTGACACGATTAGATAGAGTAAAAAATGAATATATAAGAGGTAGTACTAAGGTGGCGCCTATCACAAGTAAGGAGAAGCAATAGACTGGCATGGTTTGGTCATGTGATGAGGAGAGACGAAGAACACCTGACCAAAAAGCATTAAATATGAGGGTTGATGGGTATAAAGGAAGGGGCAGGCCAAAACAGAGGTGGATGGATTGTGTCAAAAGGGATATAAAAGAGGTGGGTGCGGATGTAGGAATGGTGGGAAATAGAGAAATGTGGTAAAATAAGACATATTACGCCGACCCCAGATAATGGGATATGGTAAGGCAGATGATGATGATTATCCGAATAATAATTACATGTTAAAATTAAATAAGTGAAAAGTATTTTTTTTTAAACAAGCTTTTATGTAGTCGTCATTATCGTCGCTAGCGTGTAGGTGACACGGTCAATCGACTTTGCACACCCTTTATGTAGTGATGTAAAAGCTATGTTTCGAGTTATTTTCATCGAGCCCTTTAATTTGATATCCATATTGTCGAAGTGCATCAAAAATAGCTATTCCGCCATCTTGGGTGTTCTGTCGTGTTGGATTTAGATATCTGCTTCAAAATAAAGTTGTGTGATTTGACCCGAACAAACATAGTTCCATACATTGCAAGATAAATAAAAGCTTGTAATATTAAACGTCATCCGAACGGTGGATCTCTATCGGTTCAGAAATTGCACTCCTGGTATCTGTAAACCAGTAGATAGGTTCGTTGACGCGACAGCGGACCAGCAGGGGTTAGATGTGGTTAGATCGTCTTACGAGCAACCGCAGGCTCAACAAACCGAGACCTGTTGAGCAACGTAGGAAGATTACAAGTTTCTTAGACCATCGATTAAATAATCACTGATTTTAAATTAATTAATTAATTGTTTGATTTCTAGTACAAATATATATAACTACGTTCGTTTTTAATGGGAAAGGCAAAAAAGAAGTTACCTAATACATTGAACTATTAACAATGAAAAATCAACCAATTTGTTATATCGGTGAACTGATAATGCAATTGGGCTGATTTATTTTCACGACACATAATTCATTTCAGATAAGATAAATGCAAATATGAAGGAGATTCCGATAGTGCAACTATACTGACAAAAAAATTAAACAAATCGATGTTGCCTAGGAAATTACTCTGTTTAAGAAATGTAGCATCCTGTGTCAGACCAAAGACTCACGCTTCTCTGATTAATAATAAATACAAGACTATTTGAATAGCTTCAAGATCATAAAGTTTTATAATAGAACTAGCTTTCGCCCGCGGCTCCGCCCGCGTCAATGTCGATCCCCCGGGAATAGTACTTTTTCCCGGGATAAAAGGTAGCCTATGTCCTTCTCCGTACTCCAGAGAACTTGTATGCAAAATTTCATGATGATTAGTTCAGTAGTTACGGCGTTAAAGCGTAACAAACAAACAAACAAACAAATAAACAAACAAACAAACAAACTCACTTTCGCATTTATAATATTAGTAAGGATATTATCGAAATAACGTGTCATGTTACTTTCATAATACTTGTCGATGTCACTGATAGAAGCAAAATTGCAATGATTTAAAGAATTTGAAATATAGATTTGGGTCAATCATACCAGGATGATACCATTACAGTAGCGCAAACTTGTAAATGTTTAACAACAACTTGTGGACATTAATTTTAGCTAGCGTGTATATTATCTTGTAATGGTAAAATATATTCGTGTATTTCTTTCGTCAATTTTGTATAGTAAATTAAAGTGTGACAAGTTTAATTGTTTGATTGCCGGTAGAGATGTGTCAGCGACCGGCGGAACTCGAATGTGTACGGACCGGTTCTTACCCTGCGGTATTTCCTTGAGCATTCAACGTTACAATGTCTAGTCTACTTTCTTCATTTCTTGCAGTCACAGTTTTTGGAAAAATGCAGTATCACGGTTGACCCCAACATTTTGCGGTGTATAAAAAATATAACATTTTATTACCAACATAAAATGTGTAATAAAATTATAAAACATTGAAATTTTTAAATCTTTCACTATCATAAAGTAACGACCGTAATCCGTAATGAAACAAGTCAAATGGCCTTGCTAGAGATTTTCATAATGGAATGACTTTTAAAGTTATTATACCAATGAATACTGACCAGAACCTTTTAAAGTAAAAAGTGCAATGTTAGGCCGTTAATGACGGAGTTTCTAAATAAAGTAATACATACCATAGCAGATGATAAGATTACTGAAACATTAGATCTGAGTAACAGAACCTTCCAACATAATCTGAACACAAAAGCCTCATTTCCTAAGACAAAGAAAAAAAAAAACAAGATTGCACATGCAACTAAAGACGACGGAGACTAAAAGCTTTCTTCCATCCCTCATCTGTGCCTGGGTGTTGACAATGACAAAAGAGAGGTCCTAGGCATTAACGTCGAGTGGAAGGCGCCTTTGAACAATGAAGATGAGTCTCACTACTTGAGACGTGATTAAAGTTTTAGTCGAGCTCCGAAGATAAATGGAGACTATGTTTGCAAGACGTCCAAAGTTATAATAAGTTGACAGTTTCTTAGCTAATTTTGCGTCAGAAATACATAAGGGATGAATATTTTAGTACCTAATATTGCTGAAAGGTTTACATCAATCTTAAGAGTCTTCTAAAGCGATGGGTGCTATATTATTTACGCTAGTATACTGAAAGTAAGTAACTTTTATTTGATATATATTATAGACAGATTGTATTTGATATATTTAGAGGAATGACATGAAATTTAGTAAAAGATTTCTGAGAAATGGATTATAAATATTTAACAAATAATTTAGGTTTATACGCACATATTCTGCTAAGCAGAAATACTCATGTCCAGTTCGTTAAGAACAGTATGAAAAATCTCTGACCGAGCTATATTTAGTCTCAGTATTAAGGCCAATGAATTACTAGGCTAGCATAACACTTGGCTTAGTCGTTAACAACTATATTTCCAGTGGATATTGTGGATTACGGAGTTGAATGAGTCACAGCGAACAAGGCTGAGTAACCTCCAGTCTAGATAACACCTCTCATTCAAGTATAGGCAAGAGTAAACACACACGATATGTTCCAGTTTGTAAATAAACAAACTGCAGCGTGCTTATGAAATGTTTACAAGGTCAATAACAGATGTGATATTTCAACTGTATCCAAAAATAAACAATCGGATATATTATTGAAAGTAATTTATAAATAAAAGTATCGGAAATCGAGATAAATCACACAGATTGAGTCCAACTGTAAGTTGTGTACTTGTGTAGTAGGATACTAACACAACGATACTATAATATAATAAACTTTGTACTAAACAACCAAAACCTAGGCAAATCTGGTAAGGGCGTTTTCCATCATGACCTGTCCGGGGATCGAAGCCCTGCGGTTCACAGATACTTGCTGTACCGCTGAGCCAAAGAGGTCATCGATTTTATTCATTCATTTAAATTCATTCATATTAATATTCTTTGTTTAGTAATACTAATGCAGTAATATTATAAAGATTTAATATAATGATGATGTAATTAATCTAACCGAAGATTTCATAATCACGCATCATGATACATCACAAGCAAAGCACAACGTCTCATGTGTAATAATCGTGAGGTCCGAGGCAATGAGTAGTTTTACACTCAAAATAATTTCAAGAACAAAACAGTAAACTTCATTACGATGACGTAACCATCTGAAGCGCGAGGGTATCGTTAATTTTGTTAACTGGAACGCACAAGAACATGTGTGCCATGGCAATGCCACAAATCATTTCATTTCTCTCTATTAGCATGACTTGACGCGTAAACAAAACGACTGTAAATTGTGTTGATTCGATTTCATTGTTTATTTGGTGTAATTAGATTATGTTTGGAATTTAGTCAATGCCAAAGGCATTATTAACTTTCAGTCAGTTCAATATATTTATCAAACTGGTATCGATGTAGCCGTAGAAGTTAGTCGTTATATCCTTTCCTACTCCTTCATTCGATGACTGCTCACCGCAGACCAACGTGTTGTCCCCGACCTAACTCCTTCGCGACCTCTTTCCATTCGTGACGAGTTATGGCTTCATGAAACCTGTAGAAAAAAATTAATTCTGACACTGCTACTAAAAAACTGATATGGTCAGTACCACCAAGTAAAGGATAAGTAAACAGAAAGAAAGGATAAGTAAAAGAGTTGAATACAAATTCATTAAATAATAAATGCCTCGCGCTGAAAATGATCGTGTCATAAATAATTCCTACATAATCCGAGAGCAAGTATTGATCGGTGCTGAGTTACCGTGTATTTATAATGTGAAAGGTGAGGTATTTTTGCTTGACGGAGGGACGAGGTTAAAGGGCACTCTACACGTGAAGACCGTGTACCCTTGACAGGGCCCGTGCAAATGGCAGATTCTAAAAGCGAATAACTTGCTTAAAGTAAAACAGGTAGAAAAAATATGCAACAGCTCAAACTAACTGCGTTTAATAAAAAGTACAGTTAAGTTTTTAGAGTCCGTATGTATGTAGCTAAGTTTATATTTTTATTCCTTTGGCAAGAATGCTGCCTAAAAGGCCTAATGTATATTAAATCAAATCAAATATGTATTGTTAAACTCGAATTGGTTTTGCGAGTGACATAGGCTTTACATTATATTTACACTCGGGACATATTTATTATGTGTGCTGGTTAATTTAAAAATCATTTCATTTCAAAGTTAAATGAATATTTAGGTTGAAGTAAATTTGAGTACGTCTAAATGCTATGAGCATTTAAGGCAATTATGTATGTCAATTATGAACACCATTTACAAATACTACAGAAAGCAATTAGCATATTCCACACCGTGTCAAGGATAATGTTACGAGTTTAAAACACAAAATAATGAGACCAAGTCACTGACTAACGCAAATTGCGGACAACATTAATAAGTAAAGGCACGACAACAATAAAACTTCTTGAATAACTAAAAACGCTTCAAAGTCAAAATGGTACAAGCCTGAAGTTTGCGAGGGTTTATCTTAAAATGTTAATCTGCGTTGAGACCGATCACGTCAAAAGCTTTTAGTGTTTCAGATTCCAAGTGCTGCTACAGGAGATTGGTTCCTAATTCGTTTAATATCACAATCGCGTGTTTGCCCACAACTTTAAATATGTAATCAAAGTTCAATCAATCTCAGTTTCAGCTTTTATTTCTTTTCATATTTCTCAACTAGTTTGTGCCTTCGATCCGCGTAGAATGCAACAGACACTTGTAAGAAGAGAAGACATAAAAGATACTTGTAAGAATTTGAACCAAGAAAGTTATGTTCCAATCAGTCCAGTAGCTTTTGCATGATGATGACCTGAAGAAGCAGATTAACACGAAAACATATGTTTGAAAAAAAAAAACATGGACACACAGCTTCGTTATAGTGGAGACTTTTGGCATAATACCTCTATATTTTATGCATACAAAGCTAAAGGTCGTTTTATAAATAGAACGGTAATACCCGCATCATATTTTACTTTCATTTATTCTACGCTGTTTTAGAAGTAGAGGTAAGACTTGTGCAAATTTGTGAACATTAAATTATGTCTAAGCTAGGGAAGGACAGGAATAGGTCGGAAGCACAAGTCAAAAAACTGCGCTCGCCACCCACCGTCCAAGCGTGGTGAGTATGGCAACTTCCTCTCATGGAACAAAGAATCTTTGGTTGAGCCTTTGCCCTGCAGGGGGCTTATTACGGCTGAAATGATATTGATGAAATGTCTGCAAAGCGAGCTATTCAGGTTAATTGATAGCTGAGTAGAATAACTGAATTATGTGGCGAGTCAATATTGCAACAGCTTGATTTGTTTGACTGGGCTGGACTTATATTTTTTAGAAACTTCAGTATTAAGATTTTTACTTGCATATGAATTTTGAACTACGTTGTTTTAGGAGTTGACGTAAGATTTCGAAATTACCGAACGTTTAGGTAGTCTGAATTGCAATGGCTTCTTAGTATGACTGAAAAAAAAATGCTATTTCAGTATTTAGATTATTTGTTTGCATTTGATCTACGTTGCTATAAGACGAAAACTTAAATTCGAAATAAGCGAAGCGTCAATAATGTGCGCAAAACGAGATATTCAGAAGAAGCCATACTTGATACCTGAACTGACTGAGTAGAATAACAATAATGTGGAAATATTGCAATCGGTTTTATTTATGTGACTAAAGATACACTTCAGTGTTAGTATTTTTACTTCAATTTTATCTACACTGTTTCAGGAGACGACGTAAGACTACGAAATTAGCGAACAGTAAATAATGTCTGCAAAGCGAGCTATTCAGGTGAAGTTAACAGATTGTCTGCGACATTATAAATAGCCGAATAGAATCTGAATAATGTCGAGAATGAGACTGCATTGCAAAGACTTGATTTATGTGACTGAAGATATTTTACCAAATGCAATATTTACGTCCCAGACGTACTTAACATTTTCTCGATTTGAATGATGTGGCGCAAATATCTATAGGACAAACAAAGCCATGGAAATCAAAACGATGCATTTATTTTGTACTAAGGGTAACTAATTACTTGAGAATATTCAGTATAATATTTCCAGCGAGAGCAACTCTTTATGACAAAAAGTAAATTGTAGTATTTTAGTAGCAGTTTATTTTGTAGTATTTTCGAGTTCCTCAATGTTGGAAACAATCTTCGTATCGTATAACGCGGGTTATTTATTAAGTAAAGGTATTGTAGTATTAAGTATTAGTAATCGGAAGGCACATTTAACTGTTGGTACCGGCTAAGCTATATCAGATTTCTGGCATCAAGAATATTCAGAAACAAAACCAACAACAGCATTAAGTGTAGGTATTGTCTATGATAAAGCTAAAACCATATACGGCAAATTTAGCGAAGACCATACTGAAGGTCATTTCAAGTTACTTAATCCGATTATTTCCACAATCGAGGCTACACATTAGCTAATGTACGTTAATGAGTAGCGCGCTCAACCGGCACCGTTGGTAAACAAGTTCGCAGTCTAGTTTTTACGACTGCTAGTGTCCTCGAAAAATAACCGTCGCGAGCACGTGGTGCTAACGAGCACCTTTTTCGTCGGCACTCGACTTTCCTGCTGAAATAGTCATCACCGGAAACCTTAAAATAAAACGTATGACCCAAAACATTTCGCAGGCTAATGAGGTATACAGTACTCGTACTGAATTTTTAGTACTCGCCATGACGATACTAGACTTCCACATTTATAAGCATTATATTTATGCATGTTTCTGCAAAACTATGGAAAAATCTTTAAGACATTGACACATTCGGGCTCTTTGACGTTTTGGTTGGGACGTTTTGCCCCAAAAATGGTCAGGAAAACCATATAGTTTTATAACTAAGGTTGTGTCAAGATAAACTAATCCACTAAAAGTAGTATACCTTCAATCATTAACATTATGCTAAAGATGCAACCGAAACAGTTTGATGAGTTTTTTGCCCCAATATTATAAAAATTACATCACTTCAAGCAAGAAGAAGATCATAAGATGTTCCAAGTTTTTAATCATAGCCAGAAGAAATTGCATATTCTGAAATTCAAACAGTCGTTGCCAGTTACCTAATTTAATATCTGTAATGCATTTCGGAATGCTCTCGTCAGAGCTATCGCAAAGAATCTCGATGCGCCAAACTGGTGCGGTGCCAAGTCGCGATGCGGACTGCGGTGCTCCGCAACCTTGACCGACGACCAACAACCTGAACTAACAGTCTTAACAGTTCGCGTGCCCAAATTATTTGCATATTTAACTTGAGGTTTAGGTATTACTATTTGATGGTTTGACGGGTATGCCATAAGCGGAATTTTGTTGAATTAATGGAAGAACTTTTTCTAGAAAAATGAAATATAAGGTCTATGCGCAACCTTGATTATTTGCAGGTAAATGTTTGGCTGAGGTTTGAGTTTTACGAGTTGATCTGACGTCAGATTGCAGCTATAAATATTTTTTCAGCGAGGTTTCTCTTTCTAAGAAAATGTGGATTTTTCAGACAATAATGAGAGGGAAGTGTAATCAAAATGAGTAAAAAGGGTAATTATTATGTTGAAAATTGCAAGAGGTTATACAGAGACCATAAACAATTCTAAAGATGCGGCCTTATGGAAGCAATATAATAATAAAAATACGAGAGTATCTCTACAAGTGCGAAATGTGACGCAGAATTTTTTTAATTAAAAAGAAAATAAATAACGTAAGTCCATATTGAATATGGTTTTAAAATCTTTAAGAAAAGTCTACATCAGCTGCCGTTTACAAGTTTCCATCCTTGACCGTCTAGAGTCTGGACAAACAGATGCTCATATTGTATCGCCCGTATTGTTTGCCTGGCACTTTATTAATATCCTATTCAAAGTCACAAGACAGCGTCGGATGAATTGATCAGAAAATCAATTTGCAAGCCACACTTAACAATAGTCTGTATTAACTAAGTTCCGAGCTCATTTGGCTAAACAACATTTTGCCGAATGTAATTGTTTTAATGCGATCGTTATTCTGGAATCTTTGAGCTAGAGATATTCAATATTTGTTACTGTTCAAATCTCGCTTAGGTTGTCGAACCTAGTAAACGCTAGTCAGACTTAGGCACCTCGCGCACTGGACGGCCACGACCACATTAACCTTTGCGGCCAAGCAGGCGGTTATAAATATATGGTTACTTTAGTTAATCTGGTCGTTATAGCCACTAGCCATGTGTCTGGCCGTCTAGTGCGCGGGGTGCCTTAAACTTTAGGTAATGATGTGGGCAGCCAGGCAATCAGTCTCACTCACCATTAACAATAGGCTTGCTGGACTTGCATAAGATACGTATACAAAATCAGTTATAGGTGTACGTATATCATAGAACACCAAATAGGGCCGAAAGGTAGAATGGGAGCGGACTAGTGTAGAGTTAGCATGTTAATAACCTATCGATGCTTTTAAATACATTCTAAGGTTATGCTAGTAAAAAAATGGCAATATAGATAATGATATATTACCTGCCTCAAACAAAAAATTAGAAACCTATGGGAACCGCCATTTAAGTCTCCTTGACCTTGGTGGCTCTATCGAAACCAGCGGTGGTGGTCACGATATCGAGGTCACCGCCAAATCACGCAATAAAGTCATCTGTACGAGTATCGTGTTGAAACCTATCTTGGCTCAAAAACCGGATTGGGTGAAAGGGTACGCCAGACAGACAAAACACTGAGCTTAAAGAAAAACTAAGTAGACACGCAGCTGTCAGTAATGAACGCCTCTTGTTTGGGAATCAAAACGTCAGTAATGCAAGTTTATGAAAGTACATATATTAAGCCTAAATGATGAATCTTCTCAAGAATAACCTTCAATCTCAGCTCAAAACTTGGTTTGGGAGAAAGGGTTACGCCCTGTATATGCCAGATAGTACCAGACAAAAACACTCGACGTGAACAAAGGATCGGCAGACAACACAACACAGCTATCAGTAATAAGCGATCTCTGTTTTGTGTTGAAAACATCAATACTTTTGAGAGTATTCTAATTATTACAAGTATGTTCAATTTTAAAATTTCACTTTCCCAAACTTTTCATGCATAAAATGAGTCAATTTCCTATCATATAATTTCAATACAGAACACAAAAAATGGTCAGCGAATCAAGTTACGCAATTGTTATACTCAAGTCTAAACACTTAAGTCATTCAGCTTTACAGAATTGAATTCTATTGCATTGTTTGTTAATTTCACTGATCTTTGATACTATGTCAATATTAACTAATGGTCGGTCCTATTAATCAGTATCGGCATGGCACGCAACAAATCGATTTAGCCATTCGGTCTACTTACGAGTAACGAGTACGAGCATCAGTTGTGCCATGACACGCCTGTCGCCTGTCCCTGTTCCTATTGATACTGTAGTATTGAATTACAATTACATAATTGCATAAGCAGAACTGAATGAAATTAATCACACTGTTTCTTATACTTGAGACATACATACATACTCATTCATCATTACTCATCATCATTATTATCCGCTGCAACAAGTCCACAGCTGGACACAGGAGGCCTATGCCTCCTTCAAGGATTTACAATACGACCGGTTGAAAGCGACCTGCATCCAGCGTCTTCTTGCAAGCTTAGTCAGGTCATCCGACTATCTGGTTGGTGGATGTCCGACGCCTTTTTCCCTTTTCTCTTGCGGGGTAGACAGAGCCTATGTCTATAAGACCTGAAGGCTATATGACAATTGTTCTGATCTAGGCGATCAGAACTAGATCTACACTAGGTTGGAGGAGATGCTCCTAAATAATCAAAGACTAGCTCTTTCTTGCTTAGTCCTGCAGCATCTCAGTGAATTTTATCTATAGATAAAACAATATCAGTACAAGGTTTTACACAATATATGTTTATCAAATAATATCAATGTCTGATAACGATCTTTATACAGATGATGAGCTAATAGTACAAACAGATTGGCACGTTTCATTTTAGCAATTATCATAGTGTACATGAAATCTTCAGCCATACAAGACTTACATTAACAATTATAATATGGTTAGCCCATGGTGTTCTGGAATGGGTTGGTATCGTCATAGTTCGCATGAATCATGCGTCATCCTTATAAAAAATGGTGTGTACGATTTTGTAAGTAGAGAGCGTATCTATAGTGTTGTATGTAACGGTACACAAACGAATGCTAACGGCTATAGTCGGATTTGCAATTGGTGTCCCACAAACAGTTGTCTAATTCGTCAATTACAATACACTCTATTTATGAATTGTAGAGTGACACATTTTGATAAAGGGTAATACTGTCTGATGTTTACATTATAAACAAAAGGAGTGCCTAGTACGTACCACCTCAAAGTTCACTAAATTGTTATCATTTTGGTGATATCAACACGACGCAATACTCCACTTTTGATTCACTCAACTATTGATAACCAAAAACCGGCCAAGTGCAAGTGGGATTCGCGCACGAAGGTTTCCGTACATTATATGTTTGAAATTATTAAAAATATTTTAATTATATGATGTAACTTAAAATTTATGCTTTTCGCAATTTTTCCTTTATCAATGCTATAAGACGTTGCTTCGTACCAAATTTCTGAGTTCATGGAAAGTACCCTGTAGGTTTTGATTCCCTTGCGAATGTCGACAAAACATGAATATTTGCCGATAAACAGTTGTATCTTTTTTATTGTAATTTTTAAGGTACAAAAAAGAATTTAAATAAATAAACGGACTGGACTCTGAACCGATCTTGACTTTCAAATTAAAATTACTGCATCCAAAACGGATCACCTGTTTCAAGAGCTACACTTCCACAAACAAACACATGGCGGTCAAACTTCTAATCGTTGGTGTCAGGGGTTAATGATAAGATACAGAATGAAGAAAGAAATAATTGTGTAGGCGAATGATCTCACTCAAATAAGTTTAACAAGAACAGAAATCGATCAAATCTACAGACAGCAAAACACCTAACGTTGCTGTATACTTGAGGCTACATGTAAGGGAGGAAAGTTTCACGTGGGGCCTGATCAATACAACAGTCGGGACGGCGACCGGCTGTCGCATGGCGTGACACCCCAAACAGCTGATTCTACCACCGAGGGGTCGGCTAGTTCGTTAACCCCTCACCCCGCACTCCTTACAACCCTCGTTTACTTTCCATTTTATAGGAAACGTACTAATGATTGCGAATTTCCGCATGCATACTGCTTTGGGAAAACCATGAAGTTTCGATGAAACATAAAATCTTGATGGCTATGGAATTTCTCGGTCAAGATAGTAATGATATAAGAAAATGTTCTCTCGTAAAAGTTATGGTACGTCGGAAAAACCCTCTGCATACAGCAGAAGTTCACATGGTACAGGCATGGCAGTGGAAATTCGAGATGGCTATACAGAAGAGCAACAAGCACAATACACCAAATATCTCAAGAAACTTAAAACTGAGTTCGATGACCGATGGGGAAGAAAACCTTCTTTCACTGTTGCCTTTGCTGATTTGGAACGAATGAAAACATTAGGAACTGGAGCATTTGGCAGGGTCATTTTGTTGAAGCATACGAAATCAAGCAAACTTTACGCTATGAAGGTTTTAGAAAAAGAAAAAATAATTAAGATGAAACAAGTGGATCATACTCTGTACGAGAAGCGAATCCTTGAAGCTATAAGATTCCCATTTACCGTTGCTATGGAATTCAGTTTTAAAGACAATAGTTACGTATATTTCGTAATGCCCTTTGTGGCAGGAGGCGAGATGTTCACTCACCTCCGCAGGATGGGAAAGTTCGACGAGCCGCTTGCAAAATTTTACGCGAGCCAAGTGGTGTTGGCATTAGAATATCTACATTTCTGTCATCTAGTCTACCGCGATTTGAAGCCTGAAAATATATTAATAGATAAAAATGGTTATATAAAGATAACTGATTTCGGCTTTTGTAAAATACTGCAGGGTCGAACGTGGACTCTATGCGGAACACCCGAATATTTGGCGCCAGAATTAATATTAAGCAAAGGATATGGCTTTTCGGTAGATTGGTGGTCTTTCGGCGTTCTTCTTTATGAAATGAATGCGGGATATCCGCCCTTTTATGCAAACGAACCTATGAAAACGTACGAGAAAATAGTTGCTGCAAAATATAGATGCCCTTCAAGTTTTAATGGGGATTTAAGGGACCTAATCCGCAATGTGTTACAAGTGGATATTACTAAACGGTTCGGGGTGATGAAGAATGGAGTGATGGATTTCAAAAATCACAAATGGTTCAAGGGTATCGATTGGGAAGCAATTCTCAATTGTCGCATGCAGCCGCCATTTGTACCAAAGTACAAAAGTCCAGGCGATACCAGTAATTTTGAACGCTACGATGAGGAGCCGATAAAACCAGCTAATTACTGTCGTTTTGAATCCGAGTTTGCAGAATTTTAGGCGCAATATTTTTATTTCAATACATGTTTTTAATATAAGACATTAAAGTATTGGTATCTTCTTTGCATTTCATATTTTTTCAGTTAAACTTTATGTGCCATCATATAGCACAATATTATATCGTGATACGTTTTCATCAGGTTTATAAAATGCTTGAATCATAAGACCTAAGCATAGAACTGCCAATTCAAATGGCACCTTTACAAACTCTAAAAATATATGCGTGTTAGAGTGTAGATATGATGCAGTTTAAAAGTCATGGTTTCTAAGGCCGAGAACTTACAACACTTCAAATTTGTCGTTGACATGAAAAGGAAGATCCGTCCGCGATCATGTTCTCGTCGTTTTGTCGGGCCTGATTTGAATCCATTATGGAGCACGTGCGTAGCTCCCTCACGACTGCGCTCGCGCTGGGGATCGTACTCGTACTTGGGTGTCGGGGGCACGCGACAATATCAGTTTATTTATAGAAACCAACATCTTTTGCAACTTCAATAAAAAAAAATCTATTATTAAAAATATGTCTATTATTGGGCGATAATCCAACACATTTAATAATTTTTATTACTCATTTTTGTTGGCATTTCAACGAGAAATACTCATAACAAAACAATGTGCAGAAAATGAAATTATTAAAATCGGATGTAGCGGTTTTTGACGAAAAAAATAAGTGATTAATTAATATCTATTAATTAATCAGTCCCTTGAACTTAACTAATTGCTACTAGAATTGATATTAGTAACTTTTATCCTAAATGACCGAGCAAACGCGAAGCGTCTCCGTTTCAGCTTGGGCAAAAAGTAGTTTGTATTTTGTATGTCCAACTATCCGATTGTTTTCCTCTACATGTCCCATTTCTCGACCGATGCTCGTGAAATTTTGTGAGACTGTTCAATTACTATACAGAATATTTTTATCGATTTAGTCTTTGGTTTTTTCTTTGGCGAAATTGGCGCTATGATACGAGTAAGTCTCGAGAGGTCTACAGTTCGCAGAGCCACTAGTAAATATTAGAAATTACAAAACATACATAAAATCGCAGTGTATTCAAAACATTAAGCTATAAAGGCAAGGATCATAAAATACGTTTCAATAATGGACCGCATTACATGTCATAAAATGGAACATTGTAAACGAAACATGCCAACATTCTCCCGAAGGAATCGACTATACAGCTCGGCTTCTGACCCCAATCTGACTCCGGCTCAGCCAAGATTAGAATAACTAATGAAATAGCAACATTAATTATACTAATTTTGTCTTTGTTTCAACAAACGTGGTTATGAAAATATGTAATATTGGTATAATGCTCGTAGACTGTAAACTGTCTTCTCAGTGTACCCGATAGCATCCTAAGTTGAATGAGATGCTTCAACCCGGGGTCCCATTCTTCCTCTTCTTAGCGTGTCGATGCTCGTAATTATATATTTTTCTGGGTCCAGTATTGGGCCCTTTGTGCCCCACCAGTTGCACCAAGAATACTCTATACTGTGAATCCGAGAGTGGTGTCAGAGTTTCCACATACTGGAGAAAAAAGCCATCGACACGACGTAGAAGTATTGGGCTACTTGTACTGCATTAAGTGTAGCATTATGCAGGTCCTCCAGGTGCAGGTTCATGGCAACTGGCATGGGCACCCCAGAAAGTGTGCAAGTGTCTGTGAAGACGCACTACAGCCGCATGGTGTTCCATTTAAACTGTATTATCCCAACTACTTTCCAACCTTCTGGAAAATATAAACAACTGTTTAGATGCAAATAAAATCCCTGTTTTAGTATAATATTTACCGCTTGTATGCCAAAATACCAGATACATACCAGACACTAGGGGTTAATAAAAGAAAATATTTGAATCATAATGTCACGTTAGCAAAGTTTACTGTGGTGGACGCGCTAAAAAATTAACATACAAAAGCTTTTGTATTCTGTATAAAAGTCTGTTATAATTTTATAGGTAAAAATTTAAGACAGAAAGCATTTACTCTTATTAAAATAAGAAATAAAATAGAGTGAAAAAATCCACGCGGGCGGGGTTTGAACCGTCGACCTTAGTACGACCTAGGTCAGTGTAGCGACCTTTTTTTCTAAATTTAATAAAATTATATTAAAAAAATATGTGAATGCAGAATAACCTATTTACTAACCCGTTTGTTGGTGGGTATTTTAAAGGAAACAAGCCGTTTGTCCATCTCATTTTAAGGTTTCTCTTTGAAATTTATATTTTTTTACAACACAATTTTGAAATATTATCGTTTTGCTTGCAGATCAACCGAACCACCCGACTGGAAAGCGACGGAAACGCAGTTCCGTCCCAAGAACAAGGATGTAGGGAATTATGTCGGAAAGCCCTAAAATTGTCACTTAATATGCTGCTTAAGCGTAGATAAAATTATCTACCTATTCTAACGAATAAGTAGATAATTTTATCTACGCGATACGAGATAACTCTCATCCCGCCTATATGTAAGATTCAGTATAGTATATTTATTACCACTACCATTTTGGTTTACATGTTTGCATTTTGCTCTGTCATCGGTCTGAAATCATATTTTCTTTATGAAGTAGTTTGTGTTAAGAGCAAACTCGTCATGTAAAATCTTGCAAACGGTCTATTCAGCGTATACGAGTTCATCATCAGCTCGGCTTAATAGTCATTCGATTAACGTAAGTATGCGAAAATTTTACTCAATAGAACTTCACTAACACGGCATATTATATGCATAAATTCTTTAGTAAAATATAAAAAAAATAACCCTCAGTAACAATAGCCGATACCAAAACTCTGGATTTGCAGACTAACAAAGCCGACTGGAAATCGTAGTAAGAATATCCGCCTCAAGAGCCAAGTGTGGGAAACGAGGAACGATCCCAGGAAAGCATGGTCTGTCATGTTCGTAACTCAACGGACGATTTGATACAAGAAATATTACTGTGTTCGTTGTTTTTTGTCTTATGCCAATTAAAAAGTAGCTGCAATAAAGGAACAATCAATAATAATAAGCCATAAAACTGGTAATACATTCAACTCAATACCTCCACACGTTCCTGAGAAAAGTATCTTGACAGGCAGGTAGACAGACAAGTGAGTGATCCTATACATTCTTTCTATTGAGCTACGGAAGCTTAAAATTGAACCCTCTGTAACAATAGGCCAGCTCAAAGTTCAGGTTCGCGGGTCAACAAAGTCACCCGACTGGAAAACGAAGGAAGCGCATCCGTCCTAAGAGCGAACTGCGAGGATACGAGGCACGACGCCAGGAAATTATCGGCTGTCATGCTCATAGGGTTAACGTACGATTTGAAAGAACAAATATTTTGTTGGAGTTTATGTATTTGTCTTACGATTGTCGCTAGTTAAAGTGAAATAATTCTGAGTAGGTATAATTATGATTTTTCAGCCATGATCACCTCATCATATGTCAAGACAAGCTATTATTGAGTTTCACATATCCTGGTGTGTATCTGTCCATAAGCAACTCTAACTTGCTAGAGTTGACCAAATTTCCTGTGTTTTATTACAATTTTATATCCCATAAGGAAAACGACCCTCTCTGTACTACTAAGGCCACACTTGGCCAGAGCAGCCAGAGGAGTTTTCCTGTAGTGGAGACTAAAAAGGACCTGATGATGATGATGATCCCATAAGGATTGCAAAGAAATAATACATTTTTGTCAAATTTTGTTTCGATAAGCCTGTTTAATCATCACTTGGGATCGGCTTTCTCGTCAACCTTTTCCATTTCATTTCAATCTTTTGCATTAGTTGCATCCATCTATCGGCGTTGTTTTAAAACCGTACATGTAACAAGTCTTCCCGGTGATATTAAAAGAGGCACAGAACAGTTTACAATGTGCCTTCGGATTCGCCGACTCAAATTTTGAGAACAAAGGCGAAGCTAAATTGAAATGAATCAATTTAGAATTTACCCATAAAGTAAAAATACGATAACATCTGAACGCAAATCATTAAATAGTCGTCAAAATAAACTCTTCCGGCGTAGAGATATAAAAGATGGATTAACCAACCATTTCAGAATTGAGGACACATTAAATTCATATTAAGTTTATGATACGAGCCTCTTATCGGAACCGATAAATATATGAACCGGTACGTTTGTGAGATACAATGTACCATAAACTTAATATTCTCATTGCATTATATGTGGAACTAGCTGTTGCCCGCGACTTCTTCCGCGGCAATTTCTGTTATTATGATTAATAAATAAATAAATATATACGGACAAATCACCAGATTGAGCCAGCCCCAAGGTAAGTTCGAGACTTGTGTTATCGGATACTAACTCAACGATACTATATTTTATAACAAATTTATATATAGATAAACATCCAAGACCCAGGCCAATCTGAAAAAGATCATTTTCCATCTTGACCTGGCCGGGGATCGAACCCGGGCACTCCGTGTCGCAGGCTGGCGTGTTAACCACTGCGCCACAGAGCTGTCATGATTAATTAGTATAGATGAATAATTTTTCCCCGTTTTCAATATATTTTTTATTGATGCTTCGCTTCTATTGGTCGCAGCGTGATGTTTTATAGCCTAAAGCCTTTCTCAATAAATGGACTATCCAACAGAAAAAGAATTTTCAAATTTGAACCAGTAGTTCCTGAGATTAGCGCGTTCAAACAAACAAACAAACTCTTCAGCTTTATAATATTAGTATAGATAGATTTCTGTGGAAATTGACACTAAACTGTTTTATTCTATTGATTTTGCAAGAATTTATCATAGTTTTTCTTAGTTGCTCAAATGGGAATGGATGTAATTGATAAATGTCCTAAAATGAATTATCATCCGAATCATTAGATAAATATTTATCTTGGCAAGGAAATCCATTGGCAACGCCCGCAATTTTCTCACTCTTGTTTTCTTAGTTTCGTTATTTAAGTCTCGTTAGTGTAAATCACTATTTAAGCAAGATGTTACTGTAACAGTTATAAGGTATCAGTTATTCTTAAGTTAGGAATAATATTATTGCCATTCTCAACTGCTTGTCCGGTGGTTGCAGATATGGTTACTGGTAAGCGCGCCCGACTCCCCGAGCAGCTACTTGCTTTTCTCCCATTTGTCAAAGTGAGTAGTATCCCAATACATTCCCTTCCCAAATCCACCAAATTCCTATACTTCCCCAGCTTCAAAATTCTACTGATGTGCAGTAGCGTCGGAAACACACGAAGCAATAGAAACTGCGCTCGCCAATCCGCCTGCCCAGCATGGTCCCTTTGGAAGCGGCACTAAACTTAGCCATAAGTAAATTACTGACGTCAACAATTCTAAGTTGAAAATATATGATAATTATACAAGTGTCCAAATGACGCATCCTTATCCTTACTAATATTATTTATAAACTATTAATATTATTATTAAATGCGAAAGTGAGTTTGTTTGTTTATTTGTTTGTTACGCTTTCACGCCGTAACTACTGAACCGATCATCATGAAATTTTGCATACAAGTTCTCTGGAGTGCGGAGAAGGACATAGGCTACTATCCCGGGCTTTTATCCCGGGAAAAAGTACTATTACCGAGGGATCGACATTGACGCGGGCGGAGCCGTGGGCGAAAGCTAGTATTAAATAAACGTTTTTTAATTTGAATTTTCCTGGCTATGCGACGACGGCTTTCAAAGCTCTGCCTTCATGTAATTGTGTTTGAGGCCCGGGCCCGTTCGCTTGTGCAAGTCCCCTCAATTGTTTACGACGCTTAATTGTGTTAACGTCCCATAAAATTGCTAATCAATGACTTGGGGAGTTTGATGTACTTGCTTCACCTGTTCGTTGCATAATCTGGTTTACACCTGTGAAAACAATCTAATGAATGTGAGGTTTGGTTTGGTATTATCTGTTGATGTAACTGATTAAACAATAGGATCGTTTAGAAACATCACAAACTTTTGTATCGTCCCTCTTGACGCGGTTTGAGAAAATTAACCTTGTCTTTAAAGTTTATTATTTTGTAACTCATATGTATGTATATGCTCTGGCCAAGTATGGCTCCGGTAGTACAGAGAGGGACATGCTCCTGTAGTGGAGACTAAAAAGGACCTGATGATGATGATGATGATGTATGTATAGTTATGTGCCTATTATAAAACTAGTTTTAGGTCGTCGTCTTTCCCTCGGGCACAGTACTTCTTCCGGGATGATGTAGCTTATGTCTTTCTCCTTACTCCAGAGAACTTGTATGCAAAATTGTATGATTGTCGGTTTAGTAGCTACGGCGTGAAAGGAAAGCGTAACAAACAAACAAAAAACTCAGTTTCGCATTTGTAATATTAGTATGGATGTAAGTACATATAATTTGTAAATTGATCTATTTTATAAAACAATATGATTTTACCACTTATAAAACGGTAATACCATTTTATAAAACGTGTTTATTAGAAATCAGCATGCTTGATGGTTCATATTATAACAAAAAAAGGAATGATAGTTTTAAAACAAGATAACATAGATATAGTTATAAGACAGACTTAATACGAAAGTACAGAGAAAGCACAGGCATATCATTAAGCCTAATAAAGGCATGAATGAAATCAATCCAAATTATAGCAGATCATAATCACACTGTGATACATACAACCAATAGACGTGTGCTGACAAAACTGGATGAGGCAAAGCACTCCTTTGAAAGCTGCCGTCTCGTCGAGTTATCAGGCTATTGATAGGCCTGGTTGAGATAGAAAGCTTGGGAATACCGTTAGGGTTGCCAGCGATGCCGTTTTCGGTCTTGGTCATTGAGGTAACAGTTAAGTAGATAATGGAGCTGGCTTAAGATGTACTAAATAGTGTACCTTTTATACATAAGTTTATAAGTTTAAGAGGCTAATGTTGTGTTTAAAGTATTTCTTGCTTATTAGTAATAGACACCTTAGATATATAACAGATTCTATATGCCTACCTAAAGCGGATCTGTCTGTGACTGAGGTGTAAGGTATGTGGAGAACTAAAAGAATGTCTTGTAGAAGGCGGTTTTTACGTTTTAACCGAATCATCTTTTTAATATGAAGGAGGTCTCTGAATCATTATATATTTGCCTCTCCTTAAAACCATCTAGGTTACCGGCCGGTAAGAAGCTACTCTGCAAGTCGACTTAATGTTGAAATAATAATGTTACTTACCGAATATTAGACGAGTGTATTAACCTATCTATAATTTAAGATCTGTGTTCTTGTCGGTGGAGTACTCTCCATGTCTCTCGGTTCTCAGCCATTCTCTTCACCTCTCCATATGACACAACTCTAGCCTCTTCCTTTACCTCATCCAAATATGCTCTTCTTGGTCTTCCTCTCCCTCTCCTTGCCTAAAATTTTTCCCTCTATAATATTTTTCATAAATTGATTGTGTCGTATAGGGTGACCAAACATCCTTCCTCTTTTCATTTCAATCGTCTTCAAAGTGTATTAGCAGTAGTAAATTAATGTAAGTAATGTATTAGCATTTTATTAATATAACATACCAAGTTCAGATTAGAAATAAATCAAAAATTTATTGTATTGATGTTGACTCGTATAAACAAACACAACAAACTACCATATTACTGCGGAGATGAGTTTCATCTCAAACTGAAGATAAATAACAGCTTCATCTAAATTGATGATAAAGTAAATGTCAGTCGTAAAGAAGAGAAATTGGTCAGTCTAAAAATAACTGAGACTGAAACTTCAAGTTGTATCAAATAACAACATCGCGATGAAGTTTATGGACATCACGTGAACCAAAAATAACGAAAGTGAAACACACGAAAATAGCATGAATTTAGAAATAGATCTCAAAGTGCAAGTGATCTTATTTTAACACTTGAACCTTTATTCATATTAGACTAATCTGTGGATGATATTTATCTAACACCGATTTCTTCTTCTTCTTGGTCGTTTTCCTCGTGATTGAGGGTCTTGACCATCATACCTTGCCCCGGCCCCAAGATGTTTCCAGGCAGATTTGTTCTGGGTCAAGTGAATGGTAGCCTAGGTGTTGCACTTCAAGGAGTGGATCAGTGCACGGGGTGGGTTTGCCTCTATGTCTTACTCCTGCCACGCGACCAAATAGTATCAGCTTTTTAAGATTATTTAGTTCGCGTTGTGCCACGTGCGTTACCGAAGAGTGACAATGCTCTTTCATTTCAGATTTTATTGACCGAGCGAGCGAAGCGAGCGAAGCGTCTCAGTTTCCACTGGCCCAAAATTCTTTTGTCTGTCTGTCTGTCTGTTCTCGCCTACAGGTCGCATTTCTCAACCGATTCTCATGAAATTTTGTAAGCAGGTTCGGTAATTATATAGATTTTTTTTGTCGTGCCAGTTTTTCGAAATTTTAAAAAATGGCGGATATATGGGGGTCCGAAACTTAAAAAAACTCATAGCACAGCTATTTGGAAAAAAAATCAAAAATGTCATTAGACTTTTTTGTTATTCTTATTAAGACGCAACTTTTTTGTCTGAACAACTTTTTTATACGATAAACTTGAACGTGTTTATAGTCAGCAATTTGCCCAAAAGTTGTCTGAAATGGATTTTTTGTATATTTATGAAAGAAGTTAAAGTACTTGAAGTGGGAGAGGGAGTGAAATTGAACAACTTTCCCTAACGAACTAAATCAAAATATGAAAAATATTTTTTGGCTTAAAGCATGATACTGCGTATTACTTTTATAATTGAAAACACTGAATAAACTTAGAATCCTGAAATAAAAATTAAAAATAGATAAAAAAGATTCACATGCTATCCTGTGACTTGAACCCGGGGCTTATAGATGCCGGCCACTTCTTAACGTAAAGTTCGCATGTTTGTCTGCCATAATAGTTGAAAATTAGCGTCCTATTAAAATTTTGACCAATTAGTAACATAACAACTATGAAACCGGGTACTTTAACTTTGCCTCCTATTCACCCATTCCAAGTTCGCTATTCCGATATTTCCTATCTTGAAGAGGATCACTCCAACTTAATGTGTACAAAATCATACTAAACATGGTACTCATGCTCAAGGGCCGTGTTTCCATACAAGAGTAGTCCCCTGATTCCTCGCCGGATAGTACCAATAGAGTAATGATTTTTTACTAAAAAAATACGTATGTTAATTTTTTTTCATAATTGAATTATATAAAGAGATATGAACCTTCAAAAACATGAAAAATTGGTACGAATTTCCGTTGTGTTCAAACATCAAGAAAACAAATTTGGGCAATTATATAAGAGAAAGAAACGCAGAAATACAGCCGTATCTTATTTTAAATTTTTAATGTAAAAAGAAATTAAATCGGTTAAGTTTTTGAGAAGAAATCAGAGGACTACGAAGCGTTAATTTTGTGTAATTTTTATAAGTATTTTCCGGCCGAGCTGCAGTTATCTCTATCGCTCTCTGCGGGGTTTGTTTGTACACGCGGCGCGACAGCAATAGATATTATAAATATCTATTTTTCAATTCTCTCGAGCTTAGTGTTTCCTCTTAAAAAAGGGTCTGGTCGGATCTTCTGGTAAGGGGAATGTAGGTTTAAATTTGCGTTTCCTCTGGTACCTAATTAAGAGCAGCGGGGATTGGGAAATAGTAACTGAAGGAAATCATCCTTTAGTCAATTAGCATATCAGTAACAGATATATTTTAGGGCACTGGAGGGCAAATGTGGATGTTGGTGCGCAAATTAAACTACGTATACATATCCATCACCGATAGCTGAAATATCTTTATATATTTTAATTCAAAGGTGTTCGCGCTTTTATAATAAGTTACAAAATAGTCTTAAATTAATTGGAAATCAGATTTTTAGAAACCTAGTTTACGTAATGTTACACCGATGAAAGTTTCAATAAAAACCTTTGCTTTTAACGCCAATAAGCTTAAATGTAGGTAGCAGAACAAAATAGCAGGTAACCCTAAAAACGTTGGTCAGATAAATGTTTATTTAACCAGTTTAACCAAGTGCATTAATATTTAACTGCTATAAATTATGATTATTACCAGCCCTAGTGGAGGCTGTGTTAAGTATCGAAGTTGTCGAGTTAGCACCCTATGTGGGTCAGTCGCTGCAGCTTGATGCAGTGAGACGCAAAGGGCGCAGTGAGGGGAGAAGCCAGCCGGGCGGAAATACATTGATTTTATAAGTTTGTGTTAGGTCAGTACAATCTCTCTCTCTCTCATCCGAGCGTGTTCCAGGTTGCAACCTCAGCTGGAGTGCTTTGGACCGGGGTCCGCTTTCCAGCTCTTTCTTCTCCACTTCGCACGGTCTTCGGCATCCTTGATTGTGAGACCATTGGCTCGCATGTCCTCCCAAACAACATCCAGCCAGCACTGCTTGGGCTTCCCCCTTCTTGTTAAACCAGTATACAATCTAATGTCGGTAGAACCTCCGGATTCAAGTTGGCCGAATGCAAAGCATGTATATGAATAGTTGAGATGAGAGCTCGCAAATCTCTGAACCGTGTATTGTCACTGCTCAGACCATAGCACACCTTATGATCTTGCTTTACGTGTCCTACCTAACACTTGCACACGCGAGGAGCAGCTTAATCAATAGCATTGTAAGTACAATGCTACTGATTACGCAGTCAGTGACAAAGTTCGGGTGACTACAAATATAATTCGCCCCATATTATATTTGATGTAAATTAGATGGATGATTCTACTCTAAGATGTTACTTAACATCTATTATGTTTCTAGGCCAGACAATGTAACTAGGTGAAAATAAAACAATACTTGTGAATTTAGTGTTGTTTCACGAGTTGATATAACTACTATAATGAACAACTAATTATAAACTGTTACCCCAAAATATTTCTTATGTCAATGTAAATAAGACGAGGATTTCAACTGATACTTCACACACATTCAGACATTGAAAAGTTATGATGATATAAAGAAAGTCACAGTCACAGATACATGAACGCTGAAAACATAACTCAGAACATTTGTGCAGTCGAGTTTATTGTTTTCATTACTTTTTGTTTTTGCTCAGCACTGAGCTCTAAAATTTGAGTGACTATTTTTTGTTTGTTTTAAAGTTTATTCTAGAATTTCCTTCTCTATACCAGCAATATTTGAACAAAAAGATGATCTCATGATCAAAGTATCGCAAGTACCCGCTCAATAGCCTCAAAGGCGCCAACTGTTTGAACAAAACCTCTTTATGTTGTTATGTTGAGCGATACAATTGCACCATGACCTTAAAATGTTATGGAAACTACGTCCCAAAAATAGGAATTCTTATGAAGACAAACCTGTAGCTACATAAACCAGAATATAAGATTTAAAAAAATTTATGTTAAACCATTACAAACAAACATTCTCTTCAGTAATTAAATTATATAGCATTACAATACAATGCTCGATTTCATATTAAAATCGAAAACATGTGATGAAACTTTGCCACCTTACAACCAACCTACAACCTTCGACATCTGGCCCGTCGACGCTCTCGACCATAAGTTTCAAATCCTTAATGTGGAGAAACTTTTCATCACATAGGTATTTTTGATTTTAAAATCTTCCGTACTTAATAAAAATAATTAAAATATAACCTACTTAAACAACTATAATTTACGCGGACAAATCGCTAAGGACAGTTAGGACAAATTGGCGCCAGTCATTAATACATCTAGACTGGATGTGTTCTAGGAAAATCAAAAAAAACTCAAGATATTGAGATCTAAAATGTAATTATAAACGCATGACTCATGCACGATGGACTCAATACCGCATTTTTTTCTCATGGTGCAAGCTCCACTTGACGCTAAGCTCTTTGATCTTACGCCTTGCTGTGCAGCTTGCACATACGCAGATCTATCTGCATGAGCTAATTCGATACTGTTAATTGAATCAATGCAGCTTCCCACGTACTTTGTGCTACATGTTGTTTGAGCCCGTTCGTTTGAAGAAAGTGCGCCCGCGTGAGATCATAGTCTTAATTTATGATGTTCTTTAACAATGTGATATTGCTTCTTATGTCGATGATGGCATTGATGAATAGGAACCGTCTGTCATCTACTTTTATATTAGTTTGTTTGTACAATGGTTTGTCGTCCATGCTAAAATTATAAACCATGCAAGCAATTGATCCAATAACAGTTTATTAGAAATGGAAAATGCCACCCTTCTAATAAATCAGATTAAGTAACCAGGTAGAACTAAAAGGTCTCATTACTAAACAATTCATGAAAGGATTGCAATTCAAATAGATCTATTTCCAAGGGAACATTGGCTAATGTAAACGACACGACCAGACAAACCCGGCGTGGAGGAAGCTCGCCTCCTCCTGCATACTAATTCACTACAACCAATACAATAAAAAAAGTAAGGACAACACCTTGCTACGCGTACAAGCTGAGGTTCCATATCACTGGTCGCATAAACTCAATCAGTATTCTTAGCAACAACGCATATGGAAATGGAATAAGAATGACGTATTGTAAAACCGACATCGCCAAACGTATGGCGCCTTTGCCCTCGCAGTATCCAAATTGAATCTATGAATATTCTAGAATTAAATACAGCCACTCTTTTATCTTCATAGCAGTGTCAATTTAGCAAGCGAAGCGATCAGGTGGAAAATTAAAGGGGTCATATCGACGACAATAGTCCTTGCGGCTTTAAATACTCGAAGGTTGCATCCTATGGGAAAAAAGTTAGCTCCACTCAATTTAACTTGGTGAATGATAAACACCTCATTTCTCATCCCGGTTTGTTTACTTTTTTTCAAACTTCCACATATCAGCCCACACAAACTGGCTTTACCTGCGTAATGCCTGTCACCATTTCAATGGGATGTTTAGTGTTACGTCTCTTTCCCTCACATGTTTGTCCTGTGTTTTAAACACAGGACAAACATGTGAGCCGTTCCTTTTAGATATCAATCGCTGTTTTTTGTGATGATTATATGCTCTGTGACTTAGGTGGTAAGAGTCAATGTTTTCTATAGGTTCACGGTATATGAGCAGTGGAGTAAAATTGCCTCGTGTGGGTGTTATCAAGCCCGTGTATCCGGAGAGTATGTGACGCTTGGGTGCTCTCGTGCACCTGTCGCCATTATTGTGCTCTGGTGCAGTTAGTTGTAACAGAGTTTTGTGCAACTAATGAATAAACTTTGTCCAGGATTCCATTGAACGAGGGAATTGTGAATAGAACAGCGAGAAAGTGGAGGTAACTCGAAGGATTACGGTATGAAATGCTAACGCCAATTAAACTTTATCCACCTACGTAATGTTAACTTAAAGTTGAAATTTTGGATGGATTTGGTAATTTGATGATTGTTCACTAGATGAAGGTTACTAGAAGTAACCTTTATAGATGAAGGTTACTAGAAGTAACCTTCATCCAATGTAGAATCCAATAAAGAAGCAAAGGAACTGGCGAAAGAAAGAGAGGAATGGAAAAAGCTCCACCGACAAGGGCACAGCTCTTAAATTTAAATTTAAAGATTGTTCACTGAAGAAACAGTTAATTTTTTCGTAGAGTTTTCAAATTTCGTTGAAACGTGGCAAGCAAGTGGACCCTGTTTCGATGTTTAAATATTTTTCATCAATTTCTTTATGTAATAACTTACCGAGAAAAGCAAATAAGGTAAATTGCAATTATATTCTAGTCTACACGGTTTCCTATTTAGATTGTCAGATAAGAAAACGAGTCATCTAATTGGAACTTTTATCGAGAACATATCTATCACCGATCACGAGCAATTTGAGCTTTCGAGAAATTAGTGATAACGAACGTTTATCTAACCATAGTTAGTACATACAAACTAATACTAATTTTTAGCGTTCCGTACCCAAAGGGTAAATACGGGACCCTATAACTAATCCTCCACTTTCCGTCTATCCGTCCGTATGTCACAAGGCTGTATCTATTGAACCGTAATAGGAAGAGACTTAAAACCCTTCGTGTGCGATTCTGACTCGTACTTGACCGTATTCATTGTTGATATAGGCTTAGACCAAGGATAATTCTGTTTAATTTGTTTTTTATCTGTTATAAAAATAAAATCAAGGGATAACTGTTCTTTTAGTAATATTACGAAGTTTGCATTGTTATTTGATCTACTAAACAGTTATCAATGAAATCTGGCTCTCTAAATATTAAGATACTCTTAGGCTCTGTAACCGTGGACAACGGAGTTGCAATCAAAGAGTTTAATAATGATTGCGTTGGCTTAGACGTTTGATTTTTTCACAGCTCCTAGGGACAGTAGACCTGAGTATTTGATAAATTTCAGCTTGATCCACGCGTTCCTGAGAAAAAAAGAGTCTTAATAGACAGGCAGACAGACGAATAACAAAGTGATCATGGTTCCGTTTTTTTCTTTTGAGGTACCGAACCATAAAAACAATAAATAGAGTAGACTCCAGGTCAAAGACGAGTTGGCGCATGGCGGGACGACCTAGACAATTTTTCAATAGACTGGCAAAATATTGAAGCCGACAGGGACGAGTGGAGACATAGAGAGGTGGCCTTAGCACATCAGTGGGACAACTGCAGGCTAGCAAAAAAATAAGGTCATGACATAACTGATAAAAATAAACTAGTCACTACCTACCGTTAATCAAGAAGTGGGTGATTTATGATCTGAGGACATAAAGAGCATATGCGTCATACAGGACGTTTCAATTGAGGTTATTTATAAACCCTTCTTTGAAAAGTCTCAAAAATAAAGATTCCTACCTAGAATATGGAGCACAAATCTAGATTTCCGCATACCTTAACCGCAAAATAATAAAAGTACAGAAAATGGACTTACTTAAGGTATGCTATATATTTATTTTATTTTATGTTGACATATAATGAACTTGTAACTTTCTACAGTTAATTAGTGACATTAAAAAGTGAAATGAAAATAATATTACTGAAACTCGAATAAATGATAATATGTTTTTGTTTTTAAACTCTGTGGAGAAAAACATAAGCGTAAAAGGGAACTAACACTACAATTTTAGGGTTCCGTATGACCGTGGCAAAACGCGACCCTTAGTTTAGGAAGACACGTATCGTGTGTCTGTCTGTTAGTATGTCACCTTCGATTTCTTCCAAATCTATTGGACCTTACAGATTTATAACCCAAAAACGTGCATATTAACTAGATCAATATTATTTTGCATTTAATGGTACTGTTGAGGGGCCACAAATCAGAACAAAATATTTTTTCACACTATCATGTGTGTGATGAAAGGGTTTATTGCAAGTACTTAAAATATTTTATTTCATGATTTTAGAATAGACCACTTTATAGTTATTTAAATAAAAAAATACTATTCCTCCTACCGAGTACGAAACTCTTTCTATGCGAGTTTGATTTACAGTCGATCGCATTAATAATCCGATCATAAATATCATAGCAACCCGACTTGGATATTTTTTCGACTAAATACAATTCCATGTATTCAACAACCCTTGAAGTATCGTGCGTTATCTTGTTATTATTGTTTAAAATGCTGTTAAAAAGGGTAAAAATATAATGCAAATCGTATCTATACTTATCCTTTTTTTGTATACTTTTTAGTTAAAGCAAGGGCCATAACGAACAGACCTTGGTAATGACATCATCGTTACTGTTTTTAATTACTAAGCGCCGGGGAACTTTGAACAATTGAGGCGTACAGATTCACACGGCCGCAACCAATAGTGTTGTAAAAGACTGGAGTCGTTTGGTCTTAATTTCAAGTCTCAAAATCAAACTCAATCTTATTATTTCTTAATATTCACAAATACGATAAAAAGAATATTTATTTCTCATATTAAAATACCTAATAAAATATAGATTTAAAATTCCATAGGGTTTTTTTTACAAAAGACTCCGAGAGACTTACATGAGCCGAACAAGCGGCACCCATTATTGTATTCTTTGAATACTTAATCAGATCAAATAAAAAAAAATTGCTTTACTTCGGTATGTTTTGGTATGTTTTTATTAATATGCAACAATTATCTTAGCGTAGTTTGATCTGATTTAAGAGTTCAAAAAAATAAGAATGAGTGGCTGAGGTTTCGCTCATATGCTCTTACTTAGTCTTAAGTCTAATCATGTCAAGTCTTCATGTATCATTAACAGAAACAAGCAAAATACGTAGTAATATTAGTGTTATGTTAACATAATAATCATCAATGATCAATTAATATTATATTATTTTTAGCTGTGCCTAAACATCTGAAAAAGCTATATACATACACTTTATTTTTTGTGTGGCAGTAAGATTATGAGTTCAAAAAAAATTTCTGAAACCAGTCTCTAGTCTCGATCAAAGCTAAACGACGCACATCGCAACACTAATCCAGCAACGTCTAATAGAGTTCAACGATCAATGTGTTTCCGCGATCAACTGCAACTCTGCAACGGTACCACCGATCAATATTTATCTGGAACAAGTATTCCCATCGGTATTGTTTGTGGTTGACAAGGCAGTATTGCTCGCTGTGGAAAAGGGAACGTGGTATGAACTATCAGTACATTGGGTTATATATTATTAACTAGCTATTGCCCGCGGCTTCGCCCGCGGTTATGTCAATCACTTGGGAACAGTAGAATTTTCCGGAAATAAAGGTACCCTATGTCCTTCCCCGGGCTTCAAACTACCTCCGTACCAAATTTCATCCAAATTGGTTTAATGGTTGAAGCGTGAAAAGGTGACAGACCGACAGAGCTACTTTCGCATTTATAATATTATAGTATAAAGTATGGAAGTAAAGATTTTATTGGTACCTGGTCGTGCCTCATTCTATTCATATTTTAATAGCAATTTACAGTAAAACTATAAAGTTTATGTGTTGCATCTCCACTTGCAATCGAATATGATACTCATATATTCAGAGTATGTATTTTGATAATCGGGTATTGTGATTACTAAGATACGGAGCCATCCAGTCGATGCTCATCCTTGTGATATAACAACCTCCTTAAACTTGAGAATTTTATTGAAGCTAAAGATAAAAGGCTACCTACACACTGGTCATAAAATATCTAGCTAGTTGTGTAAATACTTATGGACGTCTTTTGACAAATAAACTTGGCCTTTGATTGACATTATGTCCACATACTCTATAATAAATCGAGACGAGTTCCATACCCTCTAGGTATATGCGAGACAAATGCCCATGCCGAAATGATTTCTCTCAGTCGTTAAAATAAAACACCGTGGTAGGTTGCCGTTTAGCACAAACCCGTATGTGTGACCACGTACCGGAACTTCCTCATAAAGTGAAATATGCATTCCTGAAGCAAAACAGGCAGACCCTAAACTCTTCCGGAAATAGCGGAAAACCCGTTTCAGTATGTACGTAAATTTTTCATAGCTTCTGAATCCTCCTTGTTATGTAACAGTAGATTAAGTAGCACTTATACGTGATATTTTACGATTTCAATTATTTCAAAGGAAACTTTTGTACTGCTCCTTTCACCTGTCTTTGCACATACGTGGTAAATATCCTAATCTACTGTCTATTTGCAGAAACTATTAGTACACCTGCGGATTTGTGGTAAACTTTCATTAAGCCATGCAAGGCGATGACACGCAATTCTTTATTAGAATCATTAAAGACATAAATTGCATAATTTTATGTGAACTTTTAGGACAGGGTACACATAATCGAAGAGATATCAAAGGATAGATAGGCCACCTATCAGATTTGACCTAATGAGGATTTTATGTTAATTACCGGATGACAATATGTGTTGAGATTTGATTTGACTAATTGTAAAATGAATTTGCGGGTCCTTAGACGTTTCACACCACAAGATTCGAACCGCGATTCGAATCGCCCAAGTACTGTTTCTCAGTGGTAGGAGCGGTGAGAATGGCCCAAGGTCAATTCTGACCACGGGGTGAAGAAACACGTGCCCATATTCCAGGGTTGTTCTATAATTTATGTAACCGGTAAGTTTACTTTTTTTACAAAGGGATGATTTTCACTATCTAAATTTACCTATCTAAAAAGAACAGTTTTGTTACACTGGAGTCCGAATCGACCCAATACAAAAAGTTCTTGGGTGATTCGCACCGCGGTGCAAAAGGACCTATTCAAAAAGAGCTCTTGGGAGATTTACACCACGGTTCCAATAGCTAGCGGTGCGAAACGACTAGGGAGCCGAATTTGCTGGTGGTAAGGCGTCAGTTGCAGATTTCCCGTGACTTTTGACGATGGAACGACATTAACCTAATTTGGCGAACGAATTTAATGAAACTTAGGTAAGCAGGCTAACCAAAGTGCACTTACACAATAATTACTATACTTCATTGTAGTATTTCCGAGGTATTACAGCATTTGCGAAACTGCAGCATCATTTACTAGCGCTATTTATTACAATAATACTCTTTCAGAAAGCATAACGCGTTTAAATACATTTTAAACGTTAGAACAGTATGATTAATTACCCTATTTAAATGCACATAAACTTAGGTAACGATGAAGCTAGTTTCTTTTGTTTTGAACGAATCAACATTTCTCCTAGTTCGTATCGTAAAGGAATTATTTTCTTATCGCGTGGCTCAAAACATCTACAGAGTTTATCCCTCCAGTAAGTGACGATAGATTCGCCAGTATTTGAGGCAGCGTTGAGGCCGTGCTTTATGTAGATACTGGGGCAAGAGGGACACGAAAGGTGTCCAAGGTCTGGTATATGTGACTACATTCACATTGAACGTCTTATTGGTCGATGTTTCACTTGGCGAGGTTGTGCTTACATCGGCCTTACTTAATATTACAGATTTCATTACGTTTATGTATTTACAACAAATATCACAACTGTGTTTAGGGGTTTGCAACAAAAATACAACTTCTTAACTAAGCCACATGACCTCTACATGTCAGAGCATTCAGACCGTCTGTAATCGCAGTTTGTTCATCGAGAAAGTCTTGGTCCTTAAATTTTATTTGCCTTACTATTTTTTTAGGGTTCCGAACCCAATGAGTAAAAACGGGACTATATTATTAAGCCTCCGCTATTCGTCCGTCCGTTCATTCTTCACAGGGCTGTATCAATTGAACCGTTATAGGTAAACGTGAAGTTTTTACAGAAAGTGTAGTAGGTATAGATATCTGTTGCCGCTATAAAAATATTAAAAATTAAACCCAAGTTTTTTTTATTTAAAGTTACAAAAAACATGGTGTAAGCGTTTGTAGTCGTTTATACATAACTATATTGGTGGTAAGAAACCCATAGTGTGGGATTCCGAGTTGTCCGAGTTCATTTAATATCTCAACTGACCCATTCTTTCTACAAGCCCAAGACATCCCAACGTTGAAAGAATGTAAATAGCAGCATGGCATGCATGTGTAGTTATGAATGAAACCAGTTTTTGTGTCCCGTTCAAACTCCTTTACATTCTACCGACGCGTGGGTGTTGCAATAGTATCTTCGAGTAGTAGACCTTTTGTGTCCATTCGACTTTACGATATTTTAATAGTATTATTTCGTAATCTACAATACTCAAGTCACATACAGTCAATACGTAGCCTTCTGTTAGACATAGAAGCATGGATATGTGTGTTCTTTATAAAACGTGCGTTAATCGGTTATGGTCGAAGGTACTGCGATCAGATAGCAGACGTTCTTAGTGAAGGAATTGTTAGAAGTACTAGAAGCCGTAGAGCATGTATGAGGAGAGTAATAAGTGTTGACGAAGCTAGAGATATTTGTTAGGATCGTAGCAAGTGGAGATCCAGTCTCTGCGTACCCCTATTTGAAATAGGCGTGATAATAATAATATGTATTTAATCAGATTTCAAAGATCCATAATATGTTAGATATATATGTAGGTATAATATGTATGTAAGGTTTCCAAGTTCTAAGAAAGTAGTCCGCTCAATATTTGGAGCCCTGATAATGTTGTTATAATAATAGTTAGGAGCTCGACAATCTAGTGGTCAGTCGCGACTACAGCATAGTAAGTAACATAAGGCAAGATGAATCTAAGAACTAACCTGGATCGTTGAACGGTACGAAAAGTGACGGAATGACAAAAATATAGCTTCTTTTGATTAGGTAAAACATGAGCTATCCATTCCTTAATTTAATATTAACTGAAGACTGTGGACAAACTTTTGAATGTTTTAAAAATAACAATAAATTGTTACATTTAGCAAGAAATTGTAAATTATGTTTTAAAACATTAACCCAAAAATACTGTTTACTTCTAAAATACTGTTAAGTAGTTTTATTTTTCCACTTTTCAAAAACCTACATCATCATCATTATCATCAGGTCCTTTTTAGTCTCCACTACAGGAGCACGACCCTCTCTGTACTACTAGGGCCATACTTGGCCAGAGCAGCCAGAGGACTTGGCCTACACTCTCCACGCTGGCCAGACGGGTTGGAGACAACCTACATACATACTGTTAAAAAAGTTGTGAACCCTAATAAAAGTAAGTAATTAAGTACCCATTTCTGCGAAAATAGATTTCAATGCACTGACAACGATAAAATGTTCAGGCTGAAATAAAAGCTATTAAATTCAACTGAAACGTATATCATAAAGCAGAAGCTTTCAACCTATCTACACAAGTGTTCTTGTAACACAAGTGGAAGCCGTCCCAAGAGCTGTTTATTAGATAATCGCGTGCGTAACGATAGTATCTTTATCTAACTTAATAAATTAACAAGTAGACAGTTAACTATTGAGTTAGATACTCAGTACATGGCTGAACAAGGAATTTGCTCAGGATTACGAATTGAACTATACTTGTTTGTTTGTTTTTCGTGTGTGTAAGTGGCCAACACTGGTTTCCGATTTTTCAAGCTGCCTCAACTTCGATCAACAGTTGGTATTGTTGATCGAAGGCCTAAAGGCATCTGACATAGCCTAACGACTGCCATCAATGATGAAAGTTGGAACTAATGGTTTAACGTGCCTCGTGCCCGAAGCACGAAGGAGCTCGACATACTTTTCTGCACTTGCGGTCACCCATCCCATTAGGGACCGCGCCCGGGGTTGCTTACCATACGTAATCGCTAATAATGCTCACACCCACTGGACCATCGGGCTCATCAATTGAACAACTAACATGCTATTTTATAGACAGAGACTTTACAATAATGTAATTAGGTATAGGACTGTTAAAAAAAAACTAATGTACTGATTAATACAGTGAGCAATGCAGGTCGCTTATAGAGCACAAGCGAAATTTCTGCTGCATCTCCTCGGTGTCAATCAAAACATGATGTTCTGCGCCCTACGCCCGATTTTGAAGGCGCTCCTCTAGTATAATATAAATACGCTAGTGTTGGCGACCCCACAAAAAGCATTCCAATGCTCCTGAGCGGTCGCCCAACCAATATCTTTTATCTAACTGTGAGCTTATGGTTCCAGCCATATGTAAACTCAATTTCATACCTAACATGACACTATAGACTATGATAAAAGGTAAGCACTTTAACTGAATAGATACCAACTATATCACACCTATTTCTATTTCATTTATCGCAGAAGGCAAGTGTAACGTCACGCGTAACGCGATTGACGAAAGCTAACGTATATGGTAGCCAGTCACTTCTAAGTCCATCGCCCACTCAATAGGCGAAATGCCGAAATAAATAAACACATTTAGAACAGTCGTTAATGATGGCGCCACGCGAGCCCATAAAATCAGATATGGAGTTCACTGGACTACGTATGGTGTTATTACCTAAAATGTTGCTAACATCTGGAGACTGAAATGGCGTATTATTATTCTCTTGTACACTATAGCCTAATAGAATTAACGTTTTGAGCACGACGAAAAATTAAACTTTGTTTTATGGTTGTTTTAACCTTAAGGCTGATTTCAGAGTCACGCGCCGGCCACACGCGCGCGCTTGCAATTACACTATAGAGTAGTTGCATTTTGTAGTCACGCAGTTCAAACGCCCCGCTCGTGAGACGCGCGCCATCGGCCATGTTTTACGACGTCGCCTTTGCACTCTTTACCATAGAAAATAAACAGCTAATCCTGTTATTATATTTGTCCCAACGATGACGACTATACACAGCTGTACATTGCAACGAAATGCGCGATACCAAAACTCGTTTTACAGTGCACGTCGGTCAAGCGCGCGCTGTTGAAACGCGCTGGTAAACGGCGCGTCTCGCTGGCGCCTCTCAGAGATCAGCCTAATAATAAAAAATACATAAAATCAAATACTACATTGCTTTTACCAATTCTTGAAACCTTTTTGTATTTTTTATGACTTGTTACGATGACTTTCATACCTACTGATGCTTATTAACTTTTTAACTTTATATATAAATATATATATATATATTTTTTTACTCATTTACTATATACTTTGAACAATACAATATACTTTACTGCACCAAATATTTACCTTTTATTTTAATTGTAATATTTTTGTTAATTTTTGCACCAAATAAATAATTGCGTTTTTTCTTTCTTTCTTCTAATATGAGATAATCATAACCTACACTTACAGAACTATTACTACTGCTTACTACTAAAAAGGTTGGTTCAAACAATGTGGACCTTTGTGTTTCCTCCTTATACACCCTGTGAATAATCATATTCACAGGGTGTATGCAACAAATCAATTTATGATTGTATCATAACATTAGCTGATAGAAGTCCACTGCTGAACTGCCTCTCCCAAGGATTGTTTCATTCCATGGAAGGATATTGCCATTCTCACCATGCTTGGTGTCTACCAACTGCTGCCTACCATACAAAACTATACATAGTGTTACGTGGTTAGGGTTCAGGATTTGGAGTAAAACACCAAACTCTTCAGAGGGAATTTATTCACTACGGAATCCCAACACTGACTGGTCTTCCAACACGTCGAATATCCAAAACGCAAAGCACTCGTAGTCCTGGTCCGTTGCTGTGGTCGTAGAAATTGTCACTTATCAGTCGCACACAAATCACTCGTATTAGTATCGCTCACTAAGAACACTCGCGGTCAACTGATTCACGATCGCCACGTCCGCTCCATTATATACTGACTTATGGGTCTCTAGAAAGTTCCATATACTTCCGGTCCCGACGGCCGACAACCAAAACATTCCAGAATATTCGAGTATGTGTGTGAGCGGGATAGAATACATATGTGTGAGCAGGATGGAAGATGTATGAGCGCGACCGACGATGTTCGGAAAAGTTCTAGACTATTCTGTTCTGGGAGCTTCGCGACAATAGTTTTCTATGGTTTCGTGTGCTTTTTTATTCGGAGAATTTGTTGGATTTCGCAACGGAAGGAAGGTACTATATTATTAGGATACTATAATTAGTTCTATTTATTAGTTACTGTAAATTATATTTAAGTACTTTATTGATTCAATTAAAATTATTTAGTGACCAATGCATTTACAATCTGTGGTGCTATCTAAGGTGCTATCAGAATGACCGGCGCCGGCGTGGGCACGAAATTTGTATATCAGACTGTGGTGTTGAAAAGGTGAAACAAAACTCAAACAGTTACGATAGACTGTTAACTTAATTATGAATATGGGGAAGCTCAAACTAATCATTCCACTGATTAGGAAAACATTGTTCATCAATTACTGTCTGAGAAACAAACTTACTATACTAATTAAATTATCTAGTAGGGCAATGTTTCTAGCTAATTGTCAAAATCAAATGTAGCATAGAGTTATAACTCTATAGGAATAGATATTCCTTATTATTCAAAGGGCAGGCAAAGATTCTAACGAGGTTAGTTTCAATAGTCATTGTAAGATGGTGGTAGGTCTACTGCTAGTAATCTAGACCAATTTTTACCCATCACTTATGGGCAATTTTGATGACAATGCACACTTTGTCTGGATTGAGTTTCTTTCGGCGTATTCTTCTCACCAGTGGTCGTTCCGAAACGCTAGTAGTATTTCGAATTTGCATGGGATATTAAAAAATATATAAGACATAAAAATATGATGTTCAAAAAGAGATACATGTATCCAATTTTGAATAAAACTCTGACTTTGAGCATTTTAATGCTCTCTAAATAAATGAAATAATAGAAAATGCATTTTATTGTTACTTGTAGTGTAAATATCAGTTACATAAACTTTGTAACCCCTCTGCAACTCCAGTGTCTATGATATGTTTTGGAAACATCAAAGATACTACCACAAATTTCGCATTTTATCTCTGAAACATACGCCCTGTTAATAATAAATTGTGACTCAATTACCTTTTCTTTTGTAGTGGTTGTGGTAACCGATGATTAATCCATACTAATATTATTTATAATAATATTCGTAAGGATTAATTGTATTTATACAAAAGTAACTCTGTCCGTCTTCTTTTAGTTTCAGGCCTGGGGAAGGACATAGGGTACCTTTCATTCCGGGAATTCTACTGTTCCCTAGGGATCGACATTGACAAGCAGAGCCGCAGGCAAAAGCTAGTGTAATAAAACTAGTTTTAGGAGGACGCTGCAGTGGAGTGCTTTAAAATATTGTATAAATGCAAAAACTAAGGGTGCCATTATGTGTAAATATATTTATGACAAAATTAAGAAGAAGAAAAGCTTCACATTCTTTCTAAACTGTAAACAGTAGTTCATAAAATTGGGTAATGGTTAGTAGTTCGTAAAAGGGTTCTACAATTTATTTTAAATGGGAAGTGTGGTATCAGCAGAGTAGAATAGACCACTCCAATTCTTCCCGTGGATTTTGTAGAAAGCGATTTAGGAAAAACAAGCTAAACAAAGCTTATAAACATCTGTGAGACCTCTCCAACCCATCTGGCCAGCATGGAGAGTGTAGGCCAAGTATGGCTCTAGTAGTACAGAGACAGTTGTGCTCCTGTAGTGGAGACTAAAAAAGATCTGATGATGATGGAGTCAGCACATAGGGTCTGTCTACCGGAGATAAAAATCGGGGGCATAATGTGGCTTAAGCAAAACGCACAGCAAATTGAGTTTAAAATCAATGACACTAAAAACTGGCACTATATAATTCAGTTTTTTTTACTGACTGCCTGGATTTACTATATGATCTGTGCTGAAGGGAAAAAACAGCTGGCACAGATGAGAGTAAACAGGCATCTTCTGGGCAAGTTAGCTCCATCGTAGATCTTTATCCTATGGGTTAGTCTAAGGTCAAGAGTAAGCCTATTTAAAATAAAACTAGCTGTTGCCCGCGACTTCGTCCGTGGCAATTTTTGTTATTTTGATTAATTAGTTTTTTTATTAGTATGGAGAATAATTTTCCCCTGTTTTCTAAACATGTTTTATTGATGCTTCGCTCCTGTTGGTCGCAGAGTGATGTTTTGTAGCCTAAAGCCTTCCTCAATAAATGGACTATCCAACACAAAAAGAATTTTTCAATTTGAAACAGTAGTTCCTGAGATTAGCGCGTTCAAACAAACAAACTCTTCAGCTTTATAATACAGCTTTGTATTATTATAAATTAAAATAAAACATTTTGTTTTATTTGTTCATGGACTTTTACATACATAGAACACCACACTCCTAAGAACCTACCTGAATATTTTTTGCTTTTCCAGATTGCATCCTAATAAATAATAATAATAAAAACTTGCCATTTGATTGCCTATTCCATCAAATGAATATTCATTAAGGACAAAGAGTGTATGAGTATTTTAAAACAATACTATAACATTAAATAGGTACCTACTGCTTTAAAATAATACGTCTAAAATATTTGTAAGTTCGTAAGTTCTGAAGAAAGCATGCGGTATTAGGTAGTTGCAAGGTATAGGAATGGAACTAAGCATGAGAATCATGATGAAAACATAGTTTCCCTGAACAGAATATATCGAGATTTGTAGTCCAACTACAAATCAGAAATTGTTTAAGTCTCTCCAATGTTATAAAAGAAGTACGGTAAAGTTTCCGAGAAAAAAATAAAGGTTATCGCGTTATCGTATTCGATCGATGACAAACACTCAACATAGGACGCGATGTTCGCCGGCATGTAAACAAATAATGAGGTAAAGATTATAAAAACCACTCTACGCGAGTTCTGCACTTTGATACAAGTAAAAATAGAATAATTAGGTGTAAATAGGATAGAAATGCAGCTAGACTTATTTTTAAATCTCTACTTACCAGCCACAACTGTATCACTCAAGTCATATTTCACTGGTTTCGGGAACTCCCTCAACTTGCGTCCACTAAGTTTTAATTCACCACTTAAGTAAGCATCTTCCAAAATTCTTTCTAGAGACTTTGTTAGCTGACTATGAATATTATTGTGCCCATTCATATTTACACTTACACACGGCCCTAACACGGCCATATTCTTTTTGAACTGAAAACGAAACGAAAAAATGGTTTGTCTATGACAGAATCGTAATCTTTGTACCAACGTAACGTAGAAAAATAACTTCATGTTGGTTCCAGTCCAGGTATAATTGTTTATGGTAAGGCAAAAGGAGATGCTAGTTCCATGTAATAAATGTCCAGAAAATCAAAGCATGCATACACTCATTAAAACAAAAACCGTACTGATTGTTAGAGACCATGGACACGCTTTAATTTCTATAACTTAACTGATTGTCAATGTCCCCATACGATAAGTAGTAGATAGTAGATAGACAAACATAATATGCAGGTACGTTGGTCTCATGATTAAAAGCCGCATAAGCTTTAACCACATATACATCATGTGTGTAACAAATTCAGATTAGCACTATATGCAAGCTTCATTGACTACCTATTTAAAAAGGTCATTTGTTTAAACACAAATGACCTTTTAAAATAGGAATACAAATTACTGTACCTAACCATGGCGAACTCAATCAATAATTATGGAACGCATAAGTATAGCATACATTATGTTGGATCTATATTTGAATCACAAGTATCACAACACAACTACAATATATTAAAAATAAATCCATATTAGATTTCAAAAAAGATAACTAACAATAATCTTAAACAGCGCCAGCAAAGTTTAAGTTGAAAACCATTTTGTTCCCAAATGAATTTACAGTGACACATCGAACACAGGTAAATTTTACAGGTTTTCGCGGTCCGGTAACCACAAAAAGGATATAAACAAACCTAACCTGACTTTGCGAAAGTCAACGGGAAAGGAGTGCTATTTTTGAAATTTCGCCGTTCGTAAACGAGCGATTTTTCCTCAGAAGAATTTCCATACAAAAATCGCTTGAAAACGAGTGATCATACTTTCAAAAATAGTACCTATTCAGCTTGGTTGCACTTTTTCTTGAAATACCTACCTATGTTGCTATGACCTATCTATGAGTAATCACGTTCTCGTATTACGGATGTATGTTTCATTATATATTGGGTAGTTTTGAAGAAATGAGCAGCAGATCAACATATGCACACTGTGCCAAAAACATAACCCTTTATTTCGCCGTAATTGGATAAAAGTCGCAAGAGTGAGTACCCATTCTTCTTCTTTACTCCATTATTGAATGACTAACTTCAGGCAGTAACTACACCAACATAAGAAACGAAACTGTCAATGTCTAATCAATGTGACAGAATTCGACTTCTTTCAATTCAATGAAGTAACCTCAAAATTAATTTAACCTGATGGAAATTTAATTCTGTGATATCCAGTTTTGATAATATTAGAGTAATAATGACGATAGTAGATTTAATGAGAGTGGCAAATGCCTTCAAAAATATTGGTAAGACAAACCTACTTCAAGCTAAGGTAAGTCAGTTGCTCAAGTTTTCGAGTAATTTCATAGATTTTCCTCTTAATATTTACGTAACCGGTAAGGTTTATTACATATTACTGATAGAGATATTTTATTAATAGTATAGTATTGAAATACGGCCCATCTTTCCATCACTCTGCTTTGTATGTTATTATGTCTTGGTTGTGAGTTGTGTGTGAGACTCGATTTCGATTCTTCATGTTGATCCTATTGCTATTTTCCATACCATTTGGAATTATCTGTGCACACTAGGCGTCTCTTATGTTATAAAAATAGATTTAAATCAGAAGTTGTAGCAGTGCCGGTGTTAGCAATACCGGCGCCCTGGGCAAGATTTCTCCGGGGGGCGAAAATTTAATCACACTGCCTTGCGCCCTTTACCCTTATTTGATGGCGCCCCTTACAGATCCAGCGCCCTGGGCGGTCGCCTAACCACGCCCTACACTAACGCCGCTACTGAGTTCTAGATTAGTAGGATCAAACCTAAGATCATTAATGTCCAGTGACTGGAGTACACCATACCTACTGTAAAAACAATAGTGCAACTGGTGCCCCAGTCGCGCTAGTGTTTTTCGGTCCAGTGACATTGTATAAATTTGTTTCTCAATATAAACAGTTACTTATATGTTATGAAACCTTTAATGTGACACACTTTTCTAAAGATAATTTATAAGAAGACTGTAAAATTGCACTATTTTGCTGTTATACATATAAAGATAGAGAGAATATATCCTTATCTCTATGTTTATATAACTTTCATACAAAAACTGTAGAACTTTTTTTAAAACAAAATATTTTTGATAATTTCAGGCATTCTCCTCACATGTTAAATATGCAGAACACAAACCACTGGAGAGAATCAGGAACATTGGTATATCAGCCCACATTGACTCTGGCAAAACCACATTGACAGAGCGAATACTATTCTACACTGGTAGAATTGATCAGATGCACGAGGTTTGTATTTAAATGATCTATGATTGGTTAACCTATGGACTTGAACTCTGATGTTATTCAAAGTAGTAGGTTTAACCTATTAGTATAAGACAAATCTCTGGTAGTATAAGTGATTGTTCATAATAAATTTCAAGAAAATATACAACTGAACAGTCACTTAAGACAGTACTGCACGAAATTGTGAAAATTTACGTGTTTTTAAATCACTATATGCGCTGAATTGATTAAATACATCAAAAGTATTTGTATAATTTAGGTCAATTGTTGAACAAGATTATCCCTTGTCGAAATTTGAAACAGATACATATGAAATTTAAAAATCTATACTTATATACTAATATAATAATATTATAAAGTGAAGAGTTTGTTTGTTTGATTGTTTGTTTGTTTGAATTGAAAAATTCTCCTTGTGTTGGATAGTCCATTTATTGAGGAAGGCTTTAGGCTATAAAACATCACGCTGTGACCAATAGGAGCGAAGCATTAATAAAAAATGTATAGAAAACGGTGGATAATTATTCATCTATACTAATGAAAAAACGAATTAATCAAAATAACAGAAATTGCCGCGGACGAAGTCGCGGGCAACAGCTGGTGATATATTATATGGTATGATATCTAAAAGCATTTAAGCAAGCATTTTTCTTCGAAAACTTTGTAATTTTTACGTCTAAAACAATAATTCTCACATGACAATATTTATATGTTGCCTCGGAGGTCGCCCCCCTTTCTTAATTTTTTTATAAAGATAAATATGAAAATATTAAGACTTTTCATCTTTTTTCCTAATCGCCGAATGGTTCTGCGCAGCCTAATGGCTTGCGCAGTAGCGACGTTTTTCGTTCGCGCGGCACCCGCTTAATACTTACAGAAACATCCGGTCTTCTCTAAGTACATTTTTACCTTCTTATCACATTACTATAAAACTGTTATGGCTTTTCTTTAAAATTGCCATGGAAACAGGCATTTAAGTATATGGGGCTAGGCTAGGCTCTGTCTGCCCCGCGAGGGAAAGAGACGCGATATTATGTATGTGTGTAAGTATATAGGGACTAATCTCACAGATTGAACTAGGCCTACATACACATCCTTGACCCAGGTTAATATAAAAAGATGATTTCCTGCTATGACAAAACAAAAGATTAGACAAAACTTAGGCAAAATGAGGCTTTAGGCCTAGCAGTGGGATGTGGACAGCTGACGATGATGATGAAAGGCACCAGTCGTACCACTGAGCCTCAGATGGTGTGAAGGCAAGCAGCAAGGACATGTTTATTTAGTATCCTGTTTGCTTAGGATTTGCAGCTGGGTATGCAACAAAAAATGCTGGAATAAAAGAGCCAGTTTGAGAAAAATAAAATATTTGTAGCAAGATTGCATTAAAAGAGTATAAGCACATGTGTATCAATGTAAACAAATTGGTTAAATATACAATTTTATTTATTTATTTATTTAGGTACACCAACAGCATTTACATACAACATTAAATCTCATCATTCACAAAATCTAGTACTTATGTAAACACCAATGATAGGTATACACAACATTTACACTAAATATCAAATAAGCTAAGCAAAATACTTAGTTACAATAAAAAAAAACACAATGTACTTTTTAATCCTTAATAAGATTCAGCACTCACATAGGATTTTACTTATAGGGTAACGCGGTAGTCTACTCGGAACTTTGATATTTATTGATGACAATATGTCCCCAGAATCCAAAAGGTTATTAAATATTTTATATATAAATATAGTGTCCCTTAGTTTTCTTCAATCGTACAAAGATATCATATTAAAATGCTCTTCTAGGTTAAAGGTAAAGACAATGTGGGTGCAGTGATGGACTCAATGGAACTTGAAAGACAGAGAGGTATCACAATCCAATCAGCTGCCACATACACCATTTGGAAAGAACATAACATTAATATTATCGACACACCTGGCCATGTCGACTTTACAGTGGAAGTAGAGCGAGCTTTGAGAGTTCTTGATGGTGCTGTGTTAGTGCTTTGTGCTGTTGGCGGGGTACAGAGTCAGACTTTGACAGTGAATCGGCAAATGAAGAGATATAATGTTCCATGTTTGGCGTTTATTAACAAGTTGGATAGGTTGGGAGCAAATCCTGACAGGTGAGTTACTATCGTACCCCCACGTAAAGTTTTTTTTTCTATGTTAGGACGGTAAACAAGCAAGCGTAGTCACCTGATGGTAAGCGATCAACGCTGCCCATAAACAATTGCAACACCAGGGTGTGACAGAAGCGTTGCTGGCCTTTCAAGGAGTAGGGGGTGAACATGGGGGAGGGGACGATGGGCCTCCGGCTCCCTCACTCACCTGACAAAGCACAGAAGCAGTAAACCTACGCAAATGAAGATTTTTTGTAGGAGTATGGTACTTCCCCAGACACGCCGGGCCCATTCATGCTACTAGCAAATATGAAGTTTGCTGGTAGTGTGGCTCTACCACAACTAACAAATCTTTGATGTTTTGGATCTTTGAAAGATGAATGAGTTCAAAAATGTCATAGTCCCAGTCTATAGAGAATATGACAAAAGTAGATAGGATAGGTATGTACTGTGCTAATATCATGGAATAAATACCTAATAAATATTAACACCATTCAAATATGTAAATTTACAGAGTGTTAAAGCAAATGCGATCAAAGATGAACCATAATGCGGCATTCCTTCAGCTGCCAATGGGACTTGAGAAGGAATGCCAAGGGATTTTAGACCTTGTGGAAGAGAAGGCCATTTACTTTGAAGGTGACTATGGCGAGAAAGTCCGCTTGGATGAAGTGCCTAAAGACAGAAGAGCAGAAGTACAAGAGAGGAGGCATGAGTTGATTGAACATCTGTCTAATGTTGATGAATCTCTAGGTAAGTATTTAAGGATAATTATAAGTGACAAGTAGTACTATTTCAAAACATTAAAATTCTAAATTTCAGGTGAATTATTTCAAAAATAAAAAACAAAAAATATTCCCTTCCATGACAATACTAGCATGTGTCTTACAGGTGATGTAAGGATTTGACTTCTCTGCTTTGGCAACGGAGAGAGGTCCTAATGACCCAAACTTGACACCTTTTTGTCAAGTTTATCAAATAATGTTATAGAGTAAATGATTCTGTGTGGGGAACCCTCTTTTCTTCTTATTTTCAAGTTAAAAGTCAAACCAACTAAAGGTATTTGGATTTTCTATGTGAAGAGAGCTTGGACGAATAAACCACAGAAGGAACCTTCATTTTTAACGTCAAGTTTTTTAAAACATCTTAAAGAGCATTTAAATCTTGTATTCTAGTGTTTTCTTAACTTTTAACATTCATAACAAAGAATTCTTTTAGTGAATTATTTCAAATATGTTTTTTGTTCTAAACTCACAAAAATATTAACTTCCAGGTGAATTATTCCTCGAGGAGAAAACCCCAACAGTATCAGATATTAAACAAGCCATTCGCCGCACAGCCCTCAAACGTAGTTTCACTCCGGTCCTCGTCGGCACAGCCCTCAAAAACAAAGGCGTCCAACCCCTCCTTGACGCTGTTCTAGAGTACCTCCCTCACCCTGGGGAAGTAGAAAACACCGCTATTATCAATGAAGATTCCGATGCACAGAACATTTTGTTAGACCCGGCGAGAGATGGAACGAAACCATTTGTGGGTTTAGCGTTCAAGTTGGAACTAAGTAAATTCGGACAGTTGACGTATTTGAGATGCTATCAGGGCATGTTGAAGAGAGGAGAGAATATTTTTAATGCTAGGACTGGTAAGAAGGTGAGTTGAATGTATTTATTCTTTTGGAAAAACGGCTAAATATACCTTGACTAAGTAAAATTGTTATGTATTTGTCTATATTCAATATAATTAACGAAGTTAAATATATAAATAAAACATCGTTAATATAAAAGGTGCACACCGTTTCGAGATAAAGACGTGTGAATATGTGTGTATGTATTAACATTTCTCGTCACTGAAAGTTTTTGATTGGTAACAAGAATTTATAAAAGCCACATTTAGCATGTTGGAGGGCGTGTAGGTGGTAAACGGAATTAAAATAGTGATGGGTTGCTAGCCGCATCGCCTTTAATAACGTAAAATTTAAAACGTGACTAAGGTCTCATAAATCAAGGCTCTGTCTACCCCGCAAGGCAAAAAGACGTGATAGTATGTATGTATGTACCGTAGTACCACTTTTGTAAATATCATTGACTTTGTTCGACGACCCGGAATAGCAAACCTACCGCCGAATAAAACCGAATGCAGTGAAATAACGAACTTATAGCTACGACATAAGATTTGAAATGCAAAAACAACAGGACTCGTGCTGTCTCGCTCATAATATTCGTACGGCGTACCGCCTCAGCGAACTCCAGACATGGCGCGAACGCATTAGCCAATTAGCGGACGGATATTTTCGCGCCATGCAAAAATTTGATTTCTGCGCAGGTATATCGGTGTAACTTAAAGTGATAGTACTGTATTTATGAAAGAAGAATTTCTATTTCTTTGATTTTAAGGTACATTGTAAATTGTTATGCATTGTGATTCCAGGTAAAAATCTCTCGTCTCGTGCGTATGCATTCAAACAACATGGAGGAGGTCAACGAAGTATTGGCGGGCGATATTTTTGCTCTATTTGGTGTAGATTGCGCGTCAGGTGACACATTTGTGAACGACAGCAAGCTGAACTTGTCAATGGAGTCTATACATATTCCTGACCCCGTCGTGTCGATGTCTATTAAGCCGAAGAATACTAAGGATAGAGATAACTTCTCTAAGGCTGTTGCTAGGTTAGTTTATCAAAGATTTTCGTAGGGATTTTAATTAATTAATTATTTTGACGAAAGTTATGAACACCATTGACAATCATCACACAAGTACTACAAGTAATAACGATATATAAAAAAAGAAAATGCATTAAATTTTAAAAGAGACATCGCTATTTTCTTTGTGCTATAGATAGACCTCACAAATATCTGTGAAACATACCTTTATAGTCCGAAAGCTCCTAAGATCCAAAGTCACATTTTTTTTTTGGGCGAGCCCATGACAGCGGCAGCGCATAAGATCACACAGCTGTGATGTTTTTATGTGGGTGATATTAGAAGTTAGTTAACTATGATACTGCGTTAATGGAAATGACAGCCTAATAAAAGTTGTTATAAATGTTAAAGGATATCTTATGATAATATAATTTTATTAATTTATTCATGTTTTTAAATTGAACTTGGCCAATCGACTTGAAGCAAACTCGACAACGCCTCAGCATTGTTCGATGGCGCCGAATACCGCACTCAAAGCGAACGACAACATCAGTGAAAAAACGAACTTATTCCTACTACATAAGATTTGAAATACAAAAACAGGTCTCGTGCCGTCTCGCTCTTATACTATTACGGCGCGGCGCTGCAGCGAACTCTAGACATGGCGCGTTAGCATCAGCCAATAATAGACGGATATTTTCGCGCCATGAAATAATTTGATTTCTGCGCCGGTACACCATCGGTGTACATTTATAAAAGAAGTAGTACCTTAGCAATATCAAGTTAAATAAAAGTGTCCTTAACAGTTATTTTAGGTAGATGCTTACGTATTAAGAAATATTTTTCAAAAATTATATATGGCCCTTTTATATCTGTTGAAGCCTCAGTTGAAAAAAAAAAATAGAATTTTTGTAACTTGATTTAATTTTTTTTTCTTCAGATTTACCAAAGAGGACCCAACATTCCAGTTTCGTTACGATAGTGATAACAAAGAGACCATCGTCTCCGGCATGGGAGAGTTGCATTTAGAGATCTACGCGCAGAGAATGGAGAGGGAATACAACTGCCAGGTTGAGTTAGGAAAACCTAAGGTCGCTTTCAGGTATGTGTGACGCTTGTAATGTTTTTTTAAAAAGTATCTAGGTAAATAGGGATATTCTAATAGGTGAACTTCCTTTTCTATCTTCCGTATCAAGTATCTATCGTTTGATCTCTTTTTGCAATCAATTTATTAGGATTCAAGTGTTTCTTGCAATTTCCAAAATCTTTTCTTCTTTTCCGGGTTCGATCCCCGGTCAGGTCAAGATGGAAAATGATCTTTTTCAGATTTGCCCGGGTCTTGTATGTATTTTTTATAAAATATAGTATCGGAAAGTTAGTATCCCATTACACAAGTCTCGAACTTACTTTGGGGGCTTAATCTGTGTGATTTGTCCGTATCACGTCCGTATATATTTATATTTATTTTTTAAAGTAATAGTGGATTTTCCTTGTGTCCTCTTTGTTTTTGGAGTTACCTACATAAACATCTGGGGTCGTCCATTAATTATGTGATGCAAGTTTTTCGGCCCCCTCATGATGAGATCTCGTAAGAATTAACTCGACCCCCTCCCGACCTCTTCCCGACCCCTTTATTTCATGTCAGATTTTTCTATGCTAAATTTCGTTGCCGAATGCTTAGGCCGATCGTGCCTCTCTATCGCTTGTTCCGCGCTCTCGCTTGCACAGGGAACGTGACACTTTTTCGAGCGTGCAGCCGGCGTTCATTAATTTATAAGATGTTATCACGTCAAAAAAATGTGATATTTGCCGACACCCCTATTTTAGCATCAGATCGGGTGAGACTCGGCTCAACCCCGTCGCCCCTTAATACTCACTAATTTACGGACGCCTTAGGGCCGCGCTAGCAACAAGCTATTATAACCTTTATGTCTAGTGGTATAAGATGAGTACACGCCCGCGAGCGCGCGTCTGATCGAGCCGCCGCGCGTCACCTCGATCTAGCTCGCGGGCGTCTAGTCATCTTATACCACTAGACATAAAGGTTATAATAGCTTGTTTTGAAATGACGCGTCACTTCCGATGCCATCCCATGCCAATCCAGTGTATCGCGGCCCTATAAAGAACACTATTACGAATAATATTCGAACTACACCCACTACGTAAACTGGGTTCTGTTGGTCTTGAGACGTAAGCTCTGTCGTCGTACAGGGTACAGACGATTCAGTATTATACGATATAAGAAGATTGAGGGTGCCGCGCGAACGAAAAACGTCGCGACTGCGCAAGTCAATAGGCTGCGCAAAACCATTAGGCGATTATGTACAAAGATGTAAAGTTTTAATATTTTCATATTTATAAAAAAATTATAATTTAGGGGGCGACCTCCGAGATGTAAATATAAATATTGTCATGTGAGAGTTTTTGTTTTAGACGTAAAATTTACAAACTTTTCGAAGAAAAATGGTTTTAATATATCATCACAATATTTCATATGTATCTGTTTCAAATTCGACCTAAATTATATAAATACTTTTCATGTATTTAATTAGTTCAGCGCATAGTGCTAGTGATTTGAAAACACGGCAATTTCCACAATTTCCTGCAGAACCGTCTTAAGCAAGCTGATTTAAATAGTGTATCAAAACTTTTATTTTTACAGGGAAACTATGATGTCGCCGTGCGCTTTTGACTACCTCCACAAGAAACAGTCTGGTGGTGCCGGACAGTACGCTAGGGTTTCAGGGATCATGGAACCACTTCCACCACACCAAAATACTAGTAAGTAATTCTTATTTTTATAAGGGTTTTTAGGGTTTTTGCATTTACTATTTTCATATCAGCCGCAAGAAGTCCACTGCTGGACGTAGGCCTCACCCAAGGATTTCCAATACGACCGACTTATTTTTCTCGCTTCCTTAATTTGGTAAGTTGATAAATTAACTCCGCGTGGATTTTTTCACCATATCTTATTGTAATTCCTTAATTTGATAAGAATATATCAGAATTCAAACCCCAAAATAGACTCTCTAGGCTGGGGCTTAAACCAGCGGCCGTCTATGTACGACCTAACATATAACTAGGTCGTACATAGGACCTTAAGTCGCTAGTTCAAATATCTCTATTTTTTTTCCATATCTTATATCTTCTTTTCTCCACTAGTATTATTTGAATTCACATAAATTGGATCACGACACATTACGTTAGATGCACACCCGAAGCGAACGGTAAAAGCATAAAGTACAAACCCACTTTCGGATTTATTGTAGTATATTTCAATTATTTAAGAAATTTAAGAAAAATATTAAAAAATGTGGTAAGATGCTTAAATTAACTGTTCAAAAATAATCAAAATCATAAATACATAAATATATGGGTACAAATCAAACAGATCATAGACCAGCTTCAGCTTCAAATCCCGCCCGCTTGAAATTTTTCAACATATTTTATTTCTTAATTTAATAAGAGTATATCAAAATAGCATTGTGAATGCATAATATAACACTTAAAATATATTCCTACTACATAAGATTTGAAACTAAACAATAGGGATAATGCTATATCGCTCATAATACTCGCATGGCGCGGCGCTACAGCGAACTCCAGACACGGTGCAAACGTTTCAGCCAATAGTGGACGGATATTTTCGCGCCATGAAAACCTTTTATTTCGGCACAGGTACATCGGTGTAACTCAAGGGCGTCGCCAAGGGGGGGCAGGGAGGGGCAGCTGCCCCCCCTAGAAATTCTAAAAAAGTTGCCAAATATAATGCAACCAAAGTCCTAAGTCTTTGAGTTGATTTGCTTGAAGTTCAAGCCTTGAACAATCATTTCCGTACGTCGAAACTCGAATGAATTCACCAATTCCACTCCTAATATTCCGTACGCTCAACTACGCTCTGCCTGCTCTACTCTATCGTTGAAGCGGGAGAGGGGGAGTGGGGAAGCAACATGTAACTGCGCGGCGCCCGCGCCCCCCGCACAGCTGCCTTTGTTTTAGCGTCTGTCTGTCATTTATTCGTGCGTTAGCGATGCCACTGCCCGCTTTTACGTTTGTTTTGTGCGCTATTATCACATCTAAATAGTTGCTGTGACCACATAATCAATATGGACATCAGAAAGTTTTTTGGTGGGTATCACTTGCGTTTAGCTTTCGTATTTTCCGTCCGTAAAATAACGTCAATTGATTTGATTATAAATGCTGATTTTGCATCGGTTTTTAAAATCGCAAAAAATCCGTTTCTAGGCACGATATCCGATTCTTAAGGGTCGTCAGTTTAAACCAAAAGGAAAATTGCTCAATTTAATGGCTCAATCGAAAATAGAACCGTATTACCATAGCTCAAAGTAGAAAATTGTATGAATGAATATCGGCAGTGCCGATTCAGCACAGTCGGCTCGCGTATGCTTGAGACTCCGGTGGCTAAGAAGCAGTATGAGTGAAAATCGCCTTAATGGTTTGGCCATGATGAGTGTGCACCGAAAACTTATACATGGAAACTTACAAGATTTTAATAATAAAGTGGTCGAGAAGTTTACAATGAATCCCCGAAAATGATGTTTTAATTAACCTAATATAAAAAAACAACGACCACTATAATATTAAAATCTGGTAATTAAAAAAAAAATACGCTGTACGCTGAACTTTGAACTTTGAACTTTGTACACTTATTCAAATTCAAACTCCTTTTTATTCTATTTTTCTAATAAATGTTATTATAACTTATTTACAAGTTTTTTATTGCATAGTCAAGAGCTCGTGCTCGTGTAACTTTACACATTGGACTCTGTACTGTCACAGAATATATATGTATATAGTACTAAGATACTGTTGTTATTACAATCGCTGTAGATGTAAGGCTCGTAGTACAAGTGAAAAGCTTCATAGGCTGTCGACTTTACCTACAATTCATACCTACTTTTCTCATTCATAGAGAATGAGAAAAGTATGAATTGTAGTAGGTAAAGTCAACTTGCCCCTCCTGCGCCATCGGCTGGCGACGCCCTTGGTGTAACTTATAAAAGTGGTAGGTAAAACCTTGGTACTGTTTTGTTACAGGTCTAGAGTTCGTCGACGAGACGATAGGTACAAATGTACCCAAACAGTTCGTACCTGGTGTCGAGAAAGGTTTTCTAGACACCTGCCAGAAAGGCTATCTCTCAGGACACAAGATCTCCGGAGTCAAGTTCCGGTTACAGGACGGTGCCCACCATATTGTGGACTCCAGTGAATTGGCGTTCTTCTTGGCTGCTAAGGGGGCTGTTAAAGATGGTAAGTCCATTCTTACATAGTTTTGTAATGTTTGATTCATGCTTAGAGTGGAGCACATTCTTGGACATCTGCCAGAAAGGCTATCTCTCAAGACACAAAATCTCCCGTGTCAAATTCCATCTACAGGACGGTGTCCACTTTATTGTGAACTTTAGTAAATTTGCCTTCTTGGCTGCTAAGAAAGTTAGAAAAAACTGTTAATCAGTGTCCTACTTACTTAGTTTTCTAATCCCTGCCACATGTATGGAGTAGAGTAGATTCTTGCATATTTGCCAGAAACGCTATCTCTTAGGCTACAAAATGTCCGATGACAAAGTCCGCCTGTAGGACGGTGGGCACTATATTGTGAAGTGAGCACTATAAGGTTGTAAAAGACTGTAAGTTAGTGTCTTTCTTTCTAAGTTTTCTTACCCATGTCACATGTATGGAGTTAAGTAGATTCTTGGACATCTGCCAGAAGGGTACCTTTCACTTAAAATCTCCGGTGTCAAAGTCCGTCTGCAGAATGGTGCGCACTGTATTGTGAGCTCTTGTAAATTTGCTTTCTTCTTGGCTGCCAAGAGGGTTGTAAAAGACTGTAAGTGCCTTTCTTACTTAGTTTTCTAATCCATGTCTCATGTATGGAGTGGAGAAGATTCTTGAAGATCTGCCAGAAAAACTACCACTCAGAACACAAAATCTTCAGTGTCAAATTCCGTCTGCAAGACGGTTTCCACTATATTATAGATTCTAGTTAATTGGCGTTCTTCTTACCTGCTAAGGGGGCTCTCAAAGATGGTAGGTATGAGTCTATCTTGCTTCAGTTAGGGCTGAAAGAAGCTAAGTGGAATCATCTAATCGATAACCGTCCTGAATATGTGTTCTACATGTCCAATGCTGTGAATAGCACGATTATTTTCATGGTTTTCAACCCCTTTGTTTCTGAGGAAGGAATATAAAGTTTGATCTTTTAAGTGATATGGAAAAATGTATAAGAGACAGCAGGATATAAAGTTTCCCAGTTTACAAAATTATCATAAATCAAATTTTGTAAAATAACTATTGTTATTCCATTACATATAAACATATGTGTATGTAACAGGGGTTGGAATACCGGTAAAAATCCATTACCGGTACCTCTATGAAACGACAGTACCGGTAATTGGTTTGGTACCGGTACATTTGGTAACGGTAAAAATCAAGTACCGGTACCTCTATAATACAACGGTACCGGTAATTGGATTGGTACCGGTACCTCAATAAAACGACGGTACCGGTAATTGAAAGAAGTACCTGTACCAAAGACCGGTAAACAGTACCGGTACTTAGTATCGGTACTCGTATTGGGAATTATCATTTCGTTAATGTGTGTCGTTGCCGTGTTGTGCATGTGCGGCGTGAGGCGGGGGCCCACAATAGGGCGGCACTTTTACAGTCGAGCGAGTCCCATGCGGTAGACGGCAACAATGCGTAGGTACCGGTAAAATTAACGCAATTTTAATACCGTTAAAATTTGACAGAATAGAGGTACCGGTACTTACCGGTACTTATAATGTGAATTTGGTACCGGTAACAAGTAGCGGTAAAATTACCGTTAACTGTTAACAATATTATTACCGTTAAATACTAGATTACCGGTACCTCATATTACCGTTAAAATTTTAACAGAATAGTAATACCGGTACTTACCGGTACTTATAATGGGAATTTGGTACCGGTAACAAGCCCTGGTATGTAATATTTATAACGTATAATGTAAAATCTTTGGAATACAATTGTTAAAAAAACATTATTTTTCAGTGTTCGATATGGGCGCATGGCAAATCCTAGAACCAATCATGTACGTCGAAGTGACGTTACCTGACGAGTTCCACGGCACCGTACTAGGGCAGCTGAACAAACGAGGAGGCATCATCACCGGCACAGAGGGCGCTGAGGGTTGGACCACGTTGTACGCTGAAGTGCCTTTGAACAACATGTTTGGCTATGCTGGAGAACTTAGGTAGGTGATTCAATGGTTAGTTATAACTGTAGCCAAGACGGTGCCTGGACCGCGGGATTTGAAGCTCAGCTGGGGATGCACATGAAAATACGCTCATATGAAAGAGAAAGATGCTGCGATTCCATGGTCAAGTTTCACAGCGCGGTACTAGGGCAGCTGAACAAGCGAGGTGGTATCATCACCGGCACAGAGCGCGCTGAGGGCTGGACCACGTTGTACGCTGAAGTGCCTCTGAACAACATGTTTGGATACGCTGGAGAACTTAGGTAGGTACTCCAATTAGCTTATTATTACTGTAGTTATAGTGTGTGCTAGGACCACAAGCTCAGGGCATAGATGAAAGCAAAACACATTAAGCCTGGCTGGACTTGTCTACCCTGTGAAGCACAAAGATGTGACGACGCGGTGCGGTAGGTATTAGGGCAGCTGGACAAGCGAGGAGGCATCATCTCTCTGTCATAGAGGGCGCAGAGCTCGATCAGTTTGTACGCTGAATTCCGTCTGAACATGTTTGGCTACGCTGAAGAAAGTAGGTAGGTGCTCCAATGGCGGAAGAGTGGTGGTAGCTCCAACGTGCCCATCATTTCGGTAATATGGCGTGGAGAGAGCAATCATGTGGTTTTTAGCGGGTGCGAGTCCCGCATAACTGTTCTGTACCTACTATATCAGTATGCATAACGCATTTTCCACATGTAAAAAAAAGGTAGGTGCTCCAATGGCTAGTTGTAGCTCTAGTTATAGTCTTGCTTGGACCACAAGCTCAGGGCAAAGATGAAAGAGAGAGACATATTGCATTGAAGAAACACGGTTGTACTAACGTTTATTCAGTCGGAATCGTACTATTAGATTATCGACACAGTCAGCTTGGTGCATAATAGTGCGCTCGTTATACCAGACTTAGATGGCGACGATGAAATCCCATAGGCACCAATGACCAAACTTTGGACATCGAGCAATGGCGCGGCGGCGACGAGCGAAGCTACCCTCAGAAGGGTTCCGTTTTCCATCTACACGCCGACCAACATACTAAACGTGGCTTTTAGGTCTTATAGACCTGGCCTCTGTCTACCCCGCAAGGGACAAAGACGTGATATAGTATGTACAAATTTAATTTCAGGTCAATGACGCAAGGCAAAGGCGAGTTTAGCATGGAATATAGCCGTTACTCACCGTGCTTACCAGACGTCCAAGAGCAGCTCATCAGGAAATACCAGGAAGAGATGGGCTTACTACCCGACCAGAAGAAGAAGAAGAATTGACCGCCTCTTTTTTAGAATAATTTATTTATTTAAGTGTAATATAATTATGTTAAATAAAAATTATACGTGATTGAAATCAATGTGTGGTTTTATTTTTCTTTGATACAACTTATTACTTCTTACTTCTGCATAAAGTTCAGAATGTTATAAAATTCTGTGAATGAATGCAGTTATTAACCGACTTAAAAAAAGGAGGAGGTTGTCAATTGGGTTGTATACATTTTAGGGTTTCGTACCCCAAAAGGAAAAAACGAAACCCTTATAGGATCACTTGGTTGTCTGTCTGTCTGTCAAGACCTTTTTCTCAGGAACGCGTTGAGGTATCAAGCTGAAATTCATATGAAATACTCAGGTCTACTGTCCCTTGGAGCTGTGAAAAAAATCAAACTTCTAAGCCAACGCAGTCAAACGATACAGCTGTCGCAAATTTTCGTGTTTTTTCGACATTCGTGAGGGAATGAAAACCTACTTCCCGTGAACTCAGAATCTTGAAATTTGGTACGAAGCAACGTCTTATAGCATAGATTAAGGAAAAATGCGAAAAGCATTAATTTTGAGTTACATCATATAATCAAAATATTTTTAATAATTTTAAACTTATTATATACAGCATGATTTGGATCCCTAATGGAATACATTGTATGCGAAATTAATGGGATTTCATTTTTTTTTTTAACAGCCTCCGTGGTCCAGGTGTTAAGGCGTTTGCCTGTTGACCCGGGGGTCGTGGGTTCGATTCCCACCGGAAGCATACTTTGTTTAGTTGTTTCCAGTTTGGTTAGGACATTGCAGGCTTGAATCACCTGATTGTCTGATAATAAAGATGATTCCGTGCTTCGGAAGGCACGTTAAGCCGGTGGTCCCGGCTGTCATCTGGTAGTCGTTAAAGGAACCACGTCAGAGGCCGAGAGGCGGTTCCGAAGAACTCTGACACCAGGGTGTGCATGGTCGATTGACCGTGACACCTACTCGAAATGATGATGATGATGATGATGATATTTTTTTCTTACAATTCTATATTTCATTAGGCCTTCTGATTCCAGGATTTCAATATAGTTCCAAAGTTCAAATTCACGCGGTATAATGTACAGAACCCTTCGTGCGCGAGTCTGACTCGCACTTGGCCGGTTTTTTTATGTTTGTTACGTCATAACTCCCATTTAAGAACCGGTTTGATTTTTTTTTATTTGAAAGGGAATCTTTTCAGTTGGTCCCGTTTAATTGTCATCAAATCGGTTCAGTTGTTTGTTTTTTTTTATAAGAAATATTAGAAAAATGCTGAATTTCATCTTAATTGCATCTTATAAACAATTGTTTATTTTTCGTGTAAGTGGCCAGCACTGGTGTAAAAATGTTCAAGCTGCCTAAAGACATCTGACATAGGACCCACGGAGGAGCTCGAGATATTTTTTATGCCACTTGCCGTCACCCATCCTACCGGGGACTGCGCCCGGGGTTGCCAAACATTCGTGAGCGTTAAATCGGTCACACCGTCACACCGACTGGGGCCATCGGGCTCCCCACAGAACAACAAACACATTAGAAGTGTTATCTCATCATGCGTGATTTCTATGAAAACCAGTGTCGCCTCATTTCAAGCATACTACTAACGCAATACATTTGGGTAGAAACTCCTCGTTTGCTCAAAGATTCCGATCTTTTTTTCACGTAAATCCTTCGATCAAATATAATGGCAGATACACGATTCGCGCTCGAAAGGTGGCACCGGCAAAACAGCGCATTAATCGAGTTTCGGAGCCGTTTTGTCCACAGTTTGAATAAACCACGCTAGCACTCACACGTCTCGCGATGACGGAGGTACAGTGAAAAGATGCAAAAACAAAAACTAGGCATCAACAGTGAAAAAAAAACATGGAGTTATTATATATTATGGAGTATGTGCCGTTTTAGTCGTTGTTAGTAAGTTTGCATGCTGTTTTGACGTGGGGGGCTTCATTTTGTATGAGACACCATTATATTTGCAAATCTCACTTTTGTTCCTTTGACGATCGCATGACAAACTACTTAAGTGATTCAAGTGAGCCGATCGAGCGCATTGTCGCCGCGCGTGCCACGCCCCCTTGCCATTTCTAATGTCTTTGTTGTTCTGTGGGCTCCTCACTCATCGTACCCATAATCGTTAAACTTGAAGATTCTATGGGGTTTTAGTAAGTCCGAAAGGAATATGTAATAAAACGAGTCATGACATTTATAAAAATCCATTTATTCTCAACACAAATCACAAATATTATTCAAAAACCTTACAAATCGCATAACAAACTCGCCAGGTACAATTATAATAATTGCTTTCTTATTATTACGTGTATAATGTTATTAATATTCTAAATTAAGAATACTGTCTTAAACACTATTAATTCTAGAAAAAGGAGATGCACTATAAAATTATATTACTTTTGATTAAAATTATCTTCAAAGTTTAAAAAAAAAGAAAAATAATATGGTGACTAGGTATACTATTCCACCAAAAGAGTTTTTATCCGACTATTTTTAAATTTTTCTAGTAGTAGTAAAAAATAATTTGAAACCATCTGATTACTGAAAAGACTAAAGCAAATGAGTTTTTAATTGATATTGAACCTTTTATAAAATTAATCACATTCCACAAAAACTATTAACGGTAGATAGTGATTTTCGCAGTAGGTACTACTACTACTCATTACAAGCATTGGATTGTGTTATTCTGAAATTCTGTAAACTATTTTCAGTGCTTTGACAATCCTAATAAACAATATCTACTTATACAAATAACGCTTACAAAAATCAATACAAATATGAATAGGCTAGTTTCCTGGGTCAAAATAACATTACAATTAGTCCGTTAGTTAGATGATCAAAAAATATTAGACACGTATTTTTTCTTTTGTCAATTACACAATAAATGGAAAAGATAAAGCGCGTCGAAGTTCATGAGTGGGGGCTTGTGACGTCAAAGTTTGCCTAAAAAGTGTAGCAAACTATGACGTCACACGGAATTTCAAAGGGCTATATTTTTATAATTTTTTATTCAATCGACAAAAGAAAAAATACGTATCCAATATTTTTTTGAATTACTAACTGACGCACTAATTATATTTTTTTAGGATACTAGCCTATTATTTAAAGCATATACTTAAACGTATATTTATTTCGCATTTTAAATATATTATGATAGGATTTATTTTTCTATTACGAAGAATTGCAATGTTATGTAATATTTTTGCAGTTTCATATTCACATATGAATATTTCCTACAATTATAAACGGATCAGAAAATGTTACCAAAAATCCTTATCTAAATGGTGTTACGGTATTGGCACTTCGTTATAATTTGCGTGTGGTTTCTACAACTACGACTAAGAGGTATTTAAATGTCAATTAATTAATTATCCTTTTTTGCAAAAAATACATTTTTGTGACAAGCTTCATTACATAGTATAAAACAAAGTCGCTTTCCGCTGTCTGTCCGTCCCTATGTACCTATGCTTAGATCTTTAAAACTACGCAACGGATTTTGATGCGGTTTTTTTTAATAGATAGAGTGATTCAAGAGGATGGTTTATATGTATTGCACCCGTGCGAAGCCGGGGTCCGGGTTGCTAGTTTATTACAAACGAATCCACACTGTTAAGTGCTTTTCAAGACAAATCAAACGAGCCAAATACGATTGGTGTACCTTGTTTAGTTTAAGAGTTCCTCCTATGGCCACCTTTCGGTTCTATCATCAGACCAGCGCAATGATTCCAATATATTGTATTGTCATCCGATTTACACATGCGTACAAAATTTCAGCGCAATCGGTAACCGGGAAATGGATTAAATTTAACTCGCAAGATTTGATTACAGACAAACATCGGAACATGTGAAACTTAATAAAAGCTTGTAAAAAGAAGATTATAAGGTTGTAGTTTCTATCTATCATCATCATCATCGGGTCTTTTTAGTCTCCACTGCAGGAGCATGACCCTCCTGTACTACTGGAGCCATACTAAGCCAGAGCAAACAGAGGATTTGGCCTACAACCTCCTCGCTGGCCAGACGGGTTGGAGAGGTCTCACTGATATTTATGAGCTTTGTTTAGCTTGTATTTCCTAAGTCCATGGGAAGACTTGGAGTGGTCCTATTTTACTCTGCCGGAAACCACATGGCTAATCTTCTATCAATCCTTTCAACAATTTTAAGGAAATGAATAAGTATCTACCTATTTATTATTTGTTTTGGGAATACACGTCTTATTATAGAATCACGGTATTACTCACATTTTATAAGTTGGATTTACGGACTAATTTCGGTCTGATACAAAGACGCGTAAGTTTAAATCTATATCTATACATGGTGAAATTTTGATCGTTCCGAACCCTTAAAGGGGTGATTCAGCCCGTCGATATGAACAACTTTTCTTATGGTACCAATGCTGGAAACTCAAAAAAAAATGGACTTTACCATAGACTACTTACATGTAGTTCAAAACGTGGGCGTTTTGACATATTATGGGCGCGTAGCGTAAGCAGTGCTACGGCGTAGCATGCATTACGAACTACGAATATCTCTAACTCTACCTAAAATTTATTAACTTGCCTAAACAACCTATTTCATACGCTATAAATCTAAAATAGGACCGTTTGATACCGAGTACACATCACGACAGTAGTGTCAGATTTAGCTTTGGTATGAAATATTGCAGCAACAAGTGGCTAATATCTCAACTTGATAGATTGCCTTAAGTGGAGGTTTGGGCGGGAATCAAAGTGCGTTAAGTTACAAAATTTGTCGGTAAGGTTGAATAAAGCCGAAACGAAGTTTAATGTACGATTAAAGGAGAATCTAATATATGAGGAATATACTATTTATCATCATCATCTTCTCAGCCGCAACATGTCCACTACTGAACATAGGCCTCCCCCAAAGATTTCTAATACGACCGGTTGGCCTGCATCCAGCGCCTTCCTGCGGCCTTGTTCAGGTCGTCCAACCACCTGGTCGGTGGGTATCCAACGCTGCGCTTGTCGGTACGTGGTCGCCATTCGAGAACCTTTCTGCCCCATTGGCCATCGGTTTTACGCGCTATGTGCCCCGCCCACTGCCACTTCAAAGTGCTAATCCGCTGAACTATGTCAATGACTTTTGTTCTTCTACGGATCTCTGCGGTTACAGATGTTCAATTACTTCCTATAGGCATCTTGTGGTTTCAGTTTTCGTTATAGAGCGTAGGGTGCATCTCCAATGACGCGGAGAGGAGCTGAATTGACCAATCACAAGACTCGAAATCAGATTTCGAGTCTTATGATTGGTCAATTTATTGGTCTAATAACAATATCCGAGACGTCCAGCTCTATAGCAAAATTTATACACATATTTTAGTCTATAGCACGTTAATAGATAGTGTGACGATTTATGTATCCAAGACCAAGACCCAGGTCAATCTGAAAACGATATTTTTTTCGACCTGACCGGAGATTGAACCCGAGACCTCCGGTGTGGCATGGCATGATGACCACTTACGTCACAGAGCTCGTCAAACTCAGAATTACTCACTATTACTACATTTTATTAATACATTGTGCTTTCGCTAAGGAACAATAAAAAAATAAATCTTATCGACATAAAACTAATTTCACTCCTTTTCTACTGATCTTATGATGGAATACTTAGTTCAATATTTAATATTATTATAGCTGAATTCCTAACAACATAGCTTATTAAATCAATGAAGATGTATTTTTAAACGTTTGACTTATGTTGGATATAATATATACCTTCGATCAAGTATCTATTTCTCAACCATAAATAGCTTCAAAAATAAAGTTCGCTTGCTAATTTCTTAGTTTCACACAATTTATATATTTATTTATTTTTTGTTTTTTTTTCGGCGTCTTTCTTTGCAGTCATCTTTCAAATTTTCAAATTTATGTTAAATTATACTTTGTATTAATGTTGTTGTATCAATTGTCAAACCAAACTAAATCATGGCTTTTAAATTTTATTGTATTCATATATTACATATTCAGGTGTCAACCCACCATATTATTGTATTGTACTTTGAACTTTTTTTTTACAAACTCAATCTGTTAATTATGGTGAAATAAAAATAGTTTATTATTATTATATGTTTTTATATTCATGTTTTCTTGTTACATATTGTTTAGCATGCTGTGTGTACCCACTTTTGGTCTTACAACCCGCCATTTTATCTTTTTCAGTGGAATTTTAAGAATGTTAAGTTGTAATACTGTTGTGTGCACCAATAAATAAATAAAATAAAAAAAAATCAAGAACTACTTAGATACACATAGTTGCATACAAAAAATGAACACGATGTCTGAAATTATTTACAAGTAGAAATTGTTATGTTATATACCTACATTAATGCAAAACCAACCATAGTTGCATGCATCATCATCATCATATCAGCCGCAAGAAGTCCACTGCTGGACATAAGCTTACCAAGAATTTTCAGAGTGACCGGTTAGAAGCGGCCTGCATTTCCCTGCGACCAGGCTAGTCGGTGAGTGTCCGACACTGCGCTTACCGGTACATCGTCGCCATTCCAGAACCTTTCTACCCTATCGGTTCTACGCGCGGTATGCCCCGCCCACTGCCACTTCAAAGAGCTAATTCGCTGAGCCATGTCGGTGACTTTTGTTCTTCTACGGGTCTTCTCATTTCTGATGCGGCCTCGTAGAGAAAAACCGAGCATAGCCTTCTCCATAGCTCTTGCGTGCCTTAAGTCAAAATCGAAATCTAAACGTCGTCAGAAATTTAAAATGGAAATATGCACCCAAATATATTGGGCGCTTAGTTAGGACGCCTTTTTTTTCTTTTCTTCTATTTGGGCCTCAACACGCTCAGAAGCGTATTTTACAGTGTCTAGTTGATCTTCGAGTTATTCATGTGTATCACCGAAATGATGGTGTAATTCATTTCGCTGAATCGACGGACACCCTGGCGACAATTCCCACGAATCCACTGGTTTGATCATATACGCCACAGCGTGGGGCGAGCAAACACCAGCCCGCTAAGTAAATGTCACTACAGCATGACACTTTATTTTAGTTATTCCACACATTGTTCATAAATATGGGCATCTATAACACCAAATTTCATCGATTTCACATTATAAACTCCAATAGAAAAAATTTGCAAAACAATTCATAACAAAAACCGTGCAGTCCGTCGAAATTGCCGCCAAGAACTCCTAGGAATTGCCGCCAAGAACTCTATTTTTTTATAATTGATCGAAGGTATACAATACACTTAGATTCAGACCATTATTCCTAGAAAAAGAAACACATTTTAAACTCATTTTTTATGGACAGAACGGTTTTAACCTTGTTTCATACTCGTATGTGGTATTGACGACATTAAGAGACGATAATCTTTCATTTAAAAACCGACTTCAACTGAACCGAATTAGATGAAATTTAAATGGGATCAATTTGAAAGCAAACCCTTTCTAACAAAATCGGTTCATAAATTACAGAATTCAGAGGTAAAAAACATTAAAAAAAATGCAAATTGATAACATCCTTTTTTTTGAAGTCGGTTAAAAGTATGAGATTCTTATATCAAGATTTAAAATACCAAAGTTAGTTATCCATACTATTCATTATCAATAGACATTCATGAAGACCTACCTTCATATAGCTTACGAAATAAAGTTTTAGACTGAAGTTTCAGCTGAAGTGCTATTTTTTCTAGAATCACTCTTTTTATTCCCACTCCAAGATTCTTTCCGCCTCAGGAGTTCATTCTGAAACGGATGTTCAGAAAAAAATAAAAATAAAACACACAGGAGGCTTGAAATAAAGGATGGATCGTGTGATATACATACCTATTTAGGGTATGCTTCACAACAGCTTGGTACGATTTTGTAATTTCTAATGATTGGATCTAATAGAACTCGCTTTTCTCTTCTTCACAATAGGACATTAAACGCGCGGAGACGAAATTTATATTTTCATACAAAATAGGACTACTTTAGATTAGTATTTGGGGGTTTCGCACTAAGTTGGTGATACGCGCTCGCTCTGTTTAACATAATGAACCTAACCTACCCGGTGGTCAAGTAGTTTTTTGTTGTGGCGGGAGCTTCGTCCTGGAGTCCTGACTGAGCCCCGTTGGTGAGGAGCCACGCTCGTGTTTTTAAAGTACATGAAAAAGACCATTACTTAACAAAAATTGTAATTTTGTATAGCTAATATAATTTAAAAATGACGAAGGCGCTTTAAAAATGGTATCGTAATGAAGAGGAAAGTGAGTTTAATTGATTCCAATACGCAGCATATCTAAATTCGTGCTAAGCTATTGTAAAGCCCACCCCTACTTATATCAATTCATGTAGTTACAGTAAGGAAATCTGTTATACTATGAAAAAAAAATTGAGACTGCGCGGGGCGGCTGGCAGCTGATGTGAAACATCGCAATTATTTTGTACATACATTTCGCTTTTATATAGCGTGGCGACGCAACAATCGATGTAACTAGTCATGTGCCGGAGAGAAATTCTCTGGTCTCATGAATTCCTTCTTACGGAGAAATTCCAATAATTCTCGAAAATTTCTCAATAATTCCTACATTTAAGAGAAAGAAGAAGAAATTCTCGGGAAAATATCTGAGCTGATCTTATCGTTCTTCAAAAATTCGAGCATGGCACAACACTAGATTGAACCCGCCGCCATAGATGTTTCACATCAAAAGAGTACGATGCTCTTACGCGCCTATTATACGGAACCTACTATCCGGAATTCAGTCACTGACGAAAAGGAACGCCACGCTGCAATACGTGATATACGAATGGAGATATCTCGTATCGTGTCTAACATACTGCTGTATCCCTCTCGCCAGTGACTCAATTCAGGATATTTTAATAAGCGCTTTAGGGATCCATTCTAGATATTTCAACTTTTAGAAAATAATACCTAATGTTTATTATAAAGAGTAGCATGCTCAAGATTACATGTTTATATATTTTTATAACACTGAAAGCATAGATTGAAGAACGTTATGGGAGTAAGTAAGTAGTAATAAAAAATAGGTTTGATAAATATACCTACCCAATTCAGAAACCTATATATTAAAGTGACATAAAATATAATAGTTAATAGTGAAGTAGACAACTACGAAAGTACATTTAGCCACAGTATAAAAAAAGTGTAGGTAAGGTACATATAAAAATACACAATATAGTGAGATACTAGACACGGACTAAAACACAGGGTCTTATTACAAAACGAGGACTAACTCTATGTACCTGGTTTAAACCATTATCCATACATACATACATAGTATCACGTCTTTTTCCCTTGTGGGGTAGGCAGAGCCCAGATCTTTAAGACCTAAAAGCCACATTTAGCATGTTGGTGGCCGTTAGGTGGAAAATAGAACCAATACAGTGATGGTTTGCTAGCCGCATCGCCTACTAATATGATTCGTCAGATTTGCCCATTCCCTTGAAACACAAACAAAAAAACCATTATCCGCCCAAAACAAATTGACAATGAAAGCTGAGTAAATTTATAATAATATATATTTTATTTTTTTAGTCGTGGTACAGCCACGTTACCGGCAAAATGAATTGCTGGTAGCATGAATGGGCCGGCTCGTCCGGAGAAGTACCACACTCTCACAGAAAATCGACGTCTGAGTAGATGCTTTACCGCTTCTATGCTTCGATCGGTGAGTGACAGAGCCGGAGGCCCATCCTTCCCCCTCCCCTCCCCATTTCCTTCCCCCAACTCCTTGAAAGGCCGACAACGCATCTGCCACACCCTGGTGTTGCAGTTGTCCATGGGCGGCGGTGGTCACTTACCATCAGGTGACCCGCTTGCTCGTTTGCCGTCCTATAACATTAAAAAAATGCCAAATTGACAAGTGGTGACTTATTTTGGTCGGGTAAAAATGTCCGACCAAAACTGGGTTTTACCGAAACCGAGACTGAATTTCGGCAACGGTCTCAGTTTCGGCCAAAACCGAAACCTCCTTTCAAGGATCAACTTAATGAATTTAAAATTTAGGTATTAATATTCGTTGATTATTATGAATGAATGAAAAAACAATTTTATTAAACAGATGCCTAGGTATTAAAATGTACTTTGGAACTATTAATCCATTATATTCACCACTCATCACACATTAATAATCACCACTAATGCACTTCAGTAAGTACCTAATTTCTGTTTAGGCATTAGCGAGAGAGTTAAATTAACCAAAAAATATTAAGAAAGGTAATTTTTATAATCTAAACACAAGCCAGTCACGACATGGACTCGGCAAAATGTCTTCGTCGCTTGGAATTCAACGCGCCTAAACAGATTGCAGCGCGACTACAACTCCCGAATGCAGTTTCGGTTTCGGACGTAGTTTCGGCTGGTTTGCCGCCAAAACCTATCTTTGCCGATGACACTTCTCTTGTCTTCAAAATTGATAGACGAACTAATTATTTTGACGTGGTTAATAGTACTTTAGCTCAGGTGTTGGATTGGTTCACAGCGAACAATCTATTGTTGAACAAAAAAGGGCTCCAAATTGGAAGTTGAAAACTACAGGGGAATCTCCATTCTTAATCCTTTAGCTAAAATGCTCGAACGTATAATCTATGATGCAATATATCCCATAATCTCACAATCTCTGCCTAAAACTCAGCATGGATTTTTGAAAAAACGGTCGACCGTTACGAATTTAGGATGTTTCACTAACTTTGTCATGTCAAATATGGACGGAGGAGGTCAAGTTGACGTGATCTACACGGACATCGAAAAAGCTTTTGACCGCGTAGATCACGTGATCTTGCTGCAAAAGCTAAGTCGTTTGGGCATACACGGAAACTTGCTGCGGTGGGTGCAGTCATACTTGGCAAATCGCTCGCAAGCCGTAGTGCTAGGTGGTTACCGTTCAGACTATATATCTAAGAAAACGAAATGTATTAAATTTTGCTTACCAAATGTTACAAAAATTCCAACACAGATAGTAATGGATAATGAACCACTAGATTTAACTGATAAAACAACATTTCTTGGAATAACTCTTGATGCCGGGCTTCAATGGGGTGCCCATATTACTACGTTAGCGGGTAAACTTAGTTCTGCAGCTTATGCTGTCAGGAGAATTAGACAACTGACTGATGTTGATACTGCGCGTTTGGTATATTTCAGTTACTTTCATAGTGTTATGTCTTATGCGATTTTACTATGGGGTAACGCTGCAGAAGTAAACACCATATTTGTCCTGCAGAAACGCGCTATTAGATCTATATATAAACTTGGTGCTAGAGAATCTCTTAGAGAATTGTTTAAAGATATAAATATTTTAACTTTACCTTCTCAGTACATATTTGCGAATATTATGTTTGTGCGCTATAATCTTGATTTATATAAGAAAAATAGTGATATCCATGACCGAAATACGAGAAATAAAAATAAATTAGCTACACCAGTATTGCGATTGCAGAAAACTATGAATTCATTTTTGGGTTTAAGTGTACGCTTCTATAATAAAATTCCTGCAGAAATATTAGGTCTGCCTTTACTTAAGTTCAAAACGATTGTAAAAAACCAGTTAATAAAAAAGGCTTATTACTGCATTGATGATTATATTACTGATAAAAATGCGTGGAAATTTATATAAATTTATTTAATGTTAACAATTATTAAATGTTAAAATTAATCTATAGTATGAAAAATTGTATTTAATGTTATCAATGTATTCAGAGCCCTTCAGGCACGTAGGGACCAAGGCTGGATTGAGTTTCTTTCGGCGTATTCTTCTCACCAGTGGTCGTTCCGAAACGCTAGTAGTATTTCAATTTTGCATATATAAAAAAAATATATAAGAAATAAAAATATGACGTTCAAAAAGAGATACATGTATCCAATTTTGAATAAAAATCTTTGACTTTGACTTGACTTTGACTTTGAAACCGAATCCCGTAATCCCGTTAAAGTTAGCTCTCGTTTTATAATAAGTCGGATAGGTTCCTGTAAGTAGACACAGAAATAAATACGTAGATACGAGTACATAGCTATAATGGAGACAATTATTATGAATGTATGTATATGTTTTTTTATTATTTTCACTACAGTTTCCCTTGACAGCTCAACAACATACTATCGCAGTTTCTCAGTCAGTCAGAATGACAGATGCACTGTAAATATCAGACGAAACACGAAATTATCGCGGCATGTCCCGCAGTGAAAATAATTATTAAGTGTGAAAAAAGAATCGAATAATTACTCAGATAATCGTCTAAATGTTATGAAATTATCTGAGAAATTGTTCAGTCCACAAAAATCGTACCTACCTATGCAGGTAGGTGTTTATAATAATACTCAGTATAAATTCTACTTAATTATGTTGGAAAAATGAGTTGTGCGATTCCATTATATCCTGACAAAAGAAAGAATTTTTCATGTTCATCATAAAAGGTATAAATAGGTACAGTACCAGTAAATCTTTCATAATTAACGATTGTTCGTCGAGAGCTAGTTGCGGTCCGAAACCTCCTTTTGGCAGCGCTCCTAACGTTATCCGTTGCACTAACGCGTGAAGGGCCCCCCGTCGTACATCGTCCAGCGGGGAGTTTCGTCCGTTCTGGCGCCCCCTTTACCCGGCGTCTGGGTGCACCATACATACGCTAAGACGGTCCTGCTGTTGGTGTAATATACTTTCTAACGGTAAACTGTACGGTCATGATATAAGTGGAAACGCAGCGTAGTGAACATTGAAGGTGTTCTAAAAGGGTTTGCTTAACTTCATGCGTGTCTGGGGTAGGTACCATGCGTCCATGCGTGTCCAGTGGTCATACGACACGGGGCTACTGTGCACCACTCAAAACTTGGTGTCATTAACCTTTGAAGATTCCTCTTCCTCCAACTCGTCCATGGTCGACAGGCGTCGTTCAATCTCAGATAAAGTCGTTTTTGTTAGTTTCTTGTGCTTATTACTGAAATATTAATAAAAAGTTAGCCACGGCAATGTGCTATACGTTTTTCTAAGGAAGTCTGAAAGGAAAGCCTACACATGGTGAAATTTTGATCGTTTTGGACCCTTAAAGGGGTGACACAGACCATCAATATGAACAACTTTTCTATGGGACCAATGCTAGGAATTAAAAAAAAATCGTCGTTTCCATACAAAAGAGTCCCGCCGCCCGGCCAGTTTATATGGGAATGTCGAATTATTTTTTGAGTTCCTAGCATTGTTACCATAGGAAAAGTTGTTCATTTTGATAGTCTGAGTCACCCCTTTAAGGGTCCAAGACGATAAAAATTTCACCGTATATATTTATAGCAACTTTCATTATGGGGCCGTTCCCATAAACGCAATATTTAACGTATCTGCCGAATAAAGTTCTCATATCACGCATACAAAATTCTAAATGACGTCACTACTTTAGTGTTTCCAAAGGCCCGTTTTCGCCAAGACGTAAAAATATGACTTTTGACCTTTGGTTTTGGGTTAATAAGGTTTATTTTTTACTGATATGAACTCTTTGTAATTAAAGAAAATTGTAATATTAATTTCCATCCCTAACTAGTTTAGGTATATAATGGGTCTTTATCGATGAGATTGGCGATTTCAATGGAGTTTCGAGTAAATTTAATTTTTCATGCTCACATTTTTAGTATTATTTCAGGCTTGATAAATTCAACTAAAGTGAAAATTTGTATGTATTAAGGACAACATTAAGGTTGATTTCCGTATTATAAAAGTTAAAATTTAGAAAAATAATAAGAAATAATTACATTTTTTTCAATAATTTAAGTCTGCACTGTCTTAACCAAACTGGAAATAACTAAACAAAGTATGTTTTCCGTGGGTATCGAACCCACGACCTCCGGGCTGTATATATTCTTTGCTCCGGGTCTACAGACAAACGCCTTAACCCTTGGACCACGGAGGCAGTTGACGGCATAAGGTGGCTTTAGAGCATATGTTAGATTTGATTAATGTGTGCTAACTTATATCATGTTACCCGATGTACCCGATTCTTCTTTTTGATGTCAGTGGCAAGCCTTTTTTTACTCACTGATAGATAACGTAGATTTATATTTAAAAAAAATTAAACCGATTATTTATTTAATCAAATCTTTCTTTTATATAATGTTAGTATAGAAGACAAAAAGAATACCGACCGTTAAATTTATTTTTAAAACCCTTTGAAGGCTAAGAAAAGCCGTGATGATAATTAAATTTAAACAACAGCCTTGGCCTAACAAAATGAGCTAATTAGGCACAGGTATTCATAGTACTTTTGATGTTGTTGTTGCTACAGTCTCTCTAAAATTTATTTAATTGATAAAATTAATTAAAATTAAAAATATGTGATGAAAAAGAAATCGGCCACAGGTAGGATTCGAACCCACGGCCCTTAGGTCTACGCCCTAAGTGTCACCGCGTCGAATTCTCTCATCACATATTACCCCGTAGGGTATACGCATTTCAAGCATGATCGACGCGGTGATTCGAAGTTACGGTGGTGTAATGGTATCACACTTAGGGCATAAATCTAAGTGCCGTAGTTCGAATCCTACCTGTGGCCGAGTTCTTTTTCATCACATATATTCAATTTTAATAATATACCGAGCATTGTAATGCTATTTAAAAACAATTTAGGTATGAAATTAACGACATACTTTAATGAATGAATGAAATTAATTACTTACTTTTTCTTTCCCGACTTATGTTTAAGTTCCTTTGTATCATTTTTGTTCTTACTCTTGTTGCTATTATTGACTTGCTTCCATATTCCACTTTTGTTGACTTCTTCAGATATGTTTATAGATGCCAACGGGATATTCATTATATTCCCATTTATAAGAGGAATCTGTAGGTTCTCTTGATACGTCGGTGGGTTAGTTTTTGTTGCATCCTACAATGGGACAGTCTAAGAATCTTCCAGGTTAAGTAAAGCATATAAGATATTGATTGCTAAACTTACCTAAGAGTAGATACAATAGAGGAAAACGATATGAGCAAAAGACGCTATGGATGAGGAAAGTAATCCTACTGTGGCAAAATAAAATGCGGTGCGTGAACATAAAATTGTTTTATTTGAAACAGCTAATTACAATGATCAACTAAATAAAAATAACGCTACTAATGGCGGGTTGACGAAGAAACTAAAATAATGCTGTCAATAGACAGATCATCGGCAAAATCTTAAAAGTTTTGCATGCCATCCCACCTCAGCGTCGCCGAGCTCTCGCAACTCGTCCTGGTTCCGTTTCGTCATTTCTGGCATGACGTCATCCAAAATCTTCATTTCTCGCCGTGTGAAAAAGAAATCTAGAGACTTTCGGATTCCGATCATCACCACCAACATCAGCGGGAATAAGATTGAGGTCATTGAGAAAGACTTAATAACCCAAAGACAGACTAAACAAGTTAACTGAATAGCAGTAAAGACATGAACTCGACGAATTGGCACCTGAAAATAAAATAATATATTTAAACTACCTAGTTCCAAATTTTGTTGGAATCACAGAAATCTTAGTTTTCCGTGGGTGGAGTATATTTCAATATAAAGTTGTGTTACCTGTCTCAAGAACATATGGTCCGGCTGATACTTCTGTGGCATAAACATGATCAAAATTCTATCGAAAAATTGCAGTCCTTTCAATGATGCCGCGCCCATGTATAAAAATACTCCGAACAGAACTGGCATGGGAATATGACTCAAAATTGGTGTCAGAACGACCGAGCATCCGATTGTCAAGAATATCAAAATATGTGTGACTCTCTGTTCTCGAACTCCCAAGAATTGTGGCTTTTCTCCTGGTGCAGCACATTCTGATTCTACTTTTAAAGAATTGACATGATTAATACTCAACACCGTTGCTGCTACAAACCATGGTAAACCCATCACTGAGCAAATCTGTATCAAAATTGCCAGTACGAAAAGATCAAGATGGTATCCGCATCCCTTCTTTAGTTTATTCTCTTTTCTATTCACAATTACAGCGGTAATCTGTTGATCCATAAAAATCAATATAGTACCCAGAAGTGCTGGTAAAATAGCCACTAAAGCAGAAAATAGAGGATTGCCATTAAAGGGTGTAATCACCCAGTTTCTTGATGGAAGAGTAGGTTTAAATTCTGAGGGAACTTCCAGTTTAGGTGTTTTGACTCCAACTTTGTAATCCAAGAAGGACATGGATAGAATTGCAATGATCACGGAAAAGTCACTGATGATTTGTCTGACCTAAAATTAAATTAAATTTATTTATATCTTTTTAAATGATCGGAAAATAAGAGAAAACAATACAGAAAATACATTACCTTAGAAGGAAAGAAGAGAGAGTTTTTAAAGTCTTTCAGTATAACAGAGATAATAAATGTACCCAAAAATAGTATTATCGACATCAAATAAACATCTGGCACGTAAACTTTTGTGTCACAGCCCCCTCCAGCCAAAGTTCCATTAAACATCTGAAAACCAGAAAAAATAACACATATTACAAGATAATAATGATATTAGAAATTTATATGTTTATTAAACAAATTAATATAAACTTGATTAAAGTGTGTTATGCTTTTCAACTGTCCTAGATTCTGGTAACCCAGAATGGTAAAATTGTCAGCAAAAATATGTATCTAATAGATTTAGTCTTACGTGAGAGGTGACTGGTCCTACGAAACATTTGCTGACATAAAAAAATAACAAATGCTTGATAAACCTATTCAATGTCAAACATTGGAGAAAGGGGAAGGACAAAACATATTAACTAAAATAGGCTCAGCAAGAGTATGTTATTTTTTTATGATTAAGGGTGTCTATTATTTTTCACCCAGGTCTATCTTCTTTTTATTATATTGACGATTTGGTCTTTTAAATTTTGTCGGCACAGTAATTAATTTGTAAAGTGCGAGAATGTAGGAGGCGAGGCATTGAGTAAGTCATACAGCGATAAGGAGTTAAGGTATCTAAGGAGCCTGTCCTTAGCACTAGATGACTTGTTGAGTGACCATCTAGGATCTAAGAAATATAAAGCCCACAGACATTCACGCAATACATGAAAATCCATACTAATATTATAAATGCGAAAGTAACTCGGTCTGTCTCTCAATGGTTGAAGCGTGAAAAGACGCTTAAACCATTAAACCAATTAGAATATAAATATAATAATAATGTGGAGGTAGTTTGAGACCCAGGGAAGGACATAGGATACATTTATATCCGGGAAATTCTACTGTTACCGAGATATTGACATTAACGCAAGCGGAGTTGTGGGCAAAAGCTAGTAAATAAATAAGTAACGATTAATTTCGTCTATAAAGAAGACTATTAACGTCCAGTTTCAATGAAATTCGATACCTGACAAGATACTTTGTCTACGGCGGTCCAATTAAAATGGTCTGGCACCCTCGAGTAATTGCTTGGCAAACAGTAGCACTCATAATTGAGGACTTCATCAGGGCGTGTCTTCAGTGGATACTTCTTCCCGATAGAAATTACATTTTCCACTGCCTATAAGTATAGAAAATATTAACATTGTATTAACGAGTTTCTTTTTAATATGAATGAAACAAAAATATTTATCGTTTTTTCAAGTATTTAAAAGAAAAATTATAGAAAAGCTCCAAAAAAAAAATACGTCACCTTATAAATGAATATAAATGCTATCAAGGTAGCAAAATTCTCCTCTGTAAATCTGGTTATGTAGCAAACAAATGCACTAGCGTCGATCGCTACCAATATAACCAGAATTATCGTTATCCAGGTCCCGATACAAAACCTAAATGACATATAATCCCAGCCCACCTGCTTACAAAATTCAAACACGATTGTTTCAAAAACTAGTACGGGCCCAGTTGATCCTAAAATTGTTAATGGTTGTCCTGAAAAGAAACCGTATCCCATGCCGCATACGAATCCTGATACTAAAGACTCCATTGCGGCCATATTCTTTCCTGTTGCTTCACCTAGTAGTCCTCCGAATGTGATAATGGGTGACAAACAAGCAAAGTAAAGGAAAATCCATGATGCTATGCATTGTAGAGCTAACGCATCCTTGAAATCAGACCAGTACCACGGCTTTTTCCTCTTCAGATCGTTGACTAATCCCCCGAATAGCCTGCCAGTTCTAGCTAACCCTGATTCTTCCCTTTGTCTTTGTTCTTCTTCTTCTTCGTCAGGCTCTTCTTTTTGATTATTATCATTGGGTCGCTTGCGAGGGTCTTGTGATGGGATCGCAGCCGGTGGCTCAATTCGAATTGCTGGATCCCATTCTCCAGGAGGTAATACAGTCACAGCATCAAGAAATTCGTCTATTCCTGCTAGTAAATGATCCCTTTTCCTAGCGCGATAAGCCACCTCATGAAATATTTCATCGGACATAAGAGTAGCCATCGCTCTACCGATCTCATGAAAACTAGAATTACTATTTGGTGGTCCAAGTAGTACAAACATAAACCGTGTTGGCACGGGTACTTCAGTTAGGTCTCCCATTATCGTTCCAGTCTTCAATCTCACAAATGCTGATAAAGTTTTTTCAAGGAAATCAACTTCACCAACTAGTATATTGGACGCTTCAGCCCCTGGTGGTATTTTACGCATGAAGTGTGTGTTGCATTTATGATTTAAATCTCCATTGGGCAGATCACCTGAACTGTGGTTTCTATGCATTGATATGCTACTTGGACTTTTTACCATTCCTTCATCATGAGTTGAACCTAAAATATGAAAATATTTTAATTATTTATTTGAGTAACCATATGCAAAAGAACAAAAATAAAAGCATAAAATATAACATATTTAATTTAATCTACCTACGTGATAAAAGTATTTGTGCAAGATGTATTCAACTGTGTGACTGTGGTTATGTATCATCAGGTACACAAAAATGTCTGACATGAAAAAGTGAAATTTTGAATCCTACCTATTCTTGATTGAGTACAAAAAGTGTAATTAAAGTATAATTTCATAAACCCTATAAACTACATATGATGTTTCTAGATAAATTATTAAAAATTGGCAATATTTTGAAAAATACTGAAAAAGCACGAGCAAAGCTACAAATGGACGTTAGCAGTCTGAAAGGTGTAGCTTGTTAGCTAAAAATAATAACGAAGATGAAGCATGGAAAAGGTAACATATCAGAAATAGTAACAACTTAATTAAGTTGATGACATAGAAATTAAGGTAGAAAAAAAACACTGAAGACATTTATAAGGGAGAAGCGGTTACCCGCATTAGGGATGCCTAGGAAACGAGTGAAATCTCCTTTGTGAGAATGTCCCGCTGTAGAACCGCCTTCTTCCACTGTAATACAATAATATAATGCCAATTTTACAAGCTTTTATTTAACTTGCTTCAGATTACATTAATAATTTTGAAAAAAAAAATGTTGGAAGATGTTATAGATATAGTGATTACATTTATTGACAACACATATATTTATAGCCTTTGTAAAATTAGCATCCAGTGCGTGCGATGTGATTATCAGGTATAAGGTGAGATTAGTGGACTGATTTGTACACATTTTACCATTCCTTTCAGTCGGCTAACCTGGAACAGCTAGATAGGATCCCCTGGTGTCACTGGCTTCGAGAAGAGCTGTGTGAGGAGACGTGGTAGACCCCCGACAACTCCGCGAACTAGAGCGTCGAGAGCCACCCTCCTGGAAATCTGATAGGATACCGCCAGAATTTTCTTATAATTGCTATATAAACATGCATTACTATTGTAGATTAAGACAAAAAGAGATATTTTTTGAAATTGATGGTTTAATTAAGAGACTTACTTTTACATGATGAATGGTTCCTCCCAATGTCTGCAAGTGAGCGAATGAGAGGAAGCCTGGACATATTATTGTGATTTCTTTTCTCATGTTGATGCCTATGTCTCCTTAATAATGCATCTTTAACCTTCTCTCTACTATCGTATCCTAGGGAACCATCAGCTACCATATTATCTAGTACACTATCAGCAACTTGCTCTAAAGAATTCGCTTCCATATCCAAAATAACAGATCCGTTTAAAATCAGACTTCTCAGTTCGAAGAGTGAATGCAAGGAAAGCGTTGCGACGTGTGGTTTTGACCATCGATTGCCCCCTTCTTCAACATCTTCTTCAAATTTAATCCATCGAGCCGTCTCTTTCCATTCAAGTTCGTCACCTTCTTTGACCAACTCTTCCATTTCGGAGAATAGGGGATGTGATTCCAGAGCGGCATCGTCAACATCTTCTCCCAGTATAAATTGGACTCGTTGAGCTGGTGGTGTCACTGTAAATTTATGAAATGGATTAATTTCAGTAACGTAACATTAAGCTAGGTACACAGTATTACTTTTGCACCTTGTCTAGTTCCAGTCAATGACTTGTATTAGTCATTGTGCATGCTATATCCAGTAAAAATATCTTTTAATAATAGGAATGGCTCGTTGTAAATAAAAATAATGAAGTATTACAAGATTTGATTAAAAATAGTAAAAGCCTAGCAAAAACAACGGATAGCATTATTTTCGGTATTTTGCGATTGAAATGGAGTAAGTTGTAGATATAAAAAGAGAAGAAACGAAAACTTCGTAGACTATTATTATCACTACGGGACTGATTCGGGACAGCGATTATTTATTAGATTTGACTGATATTTCGGCAATGTTGCAGCTGCCATCCTCACAGACTGACTGAAGAGCTGTGGTGCATGTCAGGACTGTTAAGGGGAATCATATTGGTCTACCTTATTTCTAAATATTTTATTGAACAAGTTTTTACTCACACCGACAGTGTCCGTTAGGAAACTTTTTTCGCGTATACACCTTTTGACTCAATCACTGGATTCCATGTACCCGATAAGTTGGGGCCTTCTTCCTGATTGAAGTTAAGATGCTTCTTAGTTTAAATGTTGCCGAAATATTAGACAAACCTCAGAAGAAATAGTGATAAGTACCGTAGTGATAATAATAGTGATTGTGACTGCGAAACTTAAAATCGTATATTAAGAAATTATAAATATCTAAATGTAAGCTGAATATTTAACCTAAAACTAGGTTCATGCATGTCTCATCTAAAACAAGAGATAAAGTCTGTTTATCACGAAGGAAGTCATGCTGATTAAGGCAACTGTGATACAATAAGTGGACGAAAAATAAATGAGGATATTCAGCCCATAGGAAGAAAAGGGCTTGATAATAATCTTACATGTTTCCCCGTCATCGGTGACGCTGAGTCTCCTAACGCGCGCCATAATTGGAGGCCCTAAGAATTGAATTATTAGGAACCGTTTGTCTCAAATCTATATAAACAAGGAGAAGGGCAGAAAACCTTTGAGTTAATTAAATTAAAATAGAGGCAAGACCTCGAAAATAGTTTTACTTGAAAAATGTAAGCTAAGAAGTTTGGTTACATTACGAATTATACTTAATACCATAGATTTTAAAAAAAAAATTTTTCGTCCTTAATACCATATATTATTGTATTAATTACGTTAATAATACTTCAGAAATAAAAAGAAATTATTTAAGCCATCATAAAAAGAGGTAGAAATACATAAATTTCAGTGAATGTTAATGTTTGTAATTTTTCCAACTAATATATTTTTGATATGTATTTAGATAATTCGTCCATTAACGTAATTTAGCTTGATACTTTCAGAAATATTGTACTAAACCATGTATGTAGGTTGTTATTTGTCTAAGGTTTACACACATTTATAAGTCGACAAAAATATTGAGGAATTAAAATCATGATAGGAATTTTCTTGATTACTTTTTTACACGTTACTGTAAATTTCAGCGTAAACGACATTATTGAGAAGAGGGTAAGGAGATAATCCGTGGAGATAATCTACCTTATAATATTCCTTGTATAATAGTATAAGTGATAGTCTTATTAGGTATATAATTCTGAGCCACGATATTTTCGTACACATGAAGTTAATTCATGAAGTTAGCTTCATTTTTTTTTTTCTCTTGTTTTTTTTCTTTCTACGTAGTTTTAGTCATGATATATTTTTATGATCACTTTGTTACTAATTTAGGGTTTTTCTGGTAGGTATAGTTTTAGCGATTATGTTTTTTCTATCTTTGAAATGTTGTGTTTTTTTTAAATACTAAATTTCAAATTCTGAATAAAGATTATTCAAAACACATTTTTATATATCAAAGGCTAACAAGCCACTTGTGCGATTCAATGAAACACGAAGTTCAGGGGTAACGATATGATGTCTCCCTGACGTAACTGGGAACCTTGTAATTTAGGCAGCCTTCATTGATATTAATATCACGATGTAAGGATTTTTATTAAGCCCTGACTAAAATCGTGGATGGAATAAGTTTATCGGTTATGTTTGTCTGTTTATGCATATGTTTAGAATGTTTAGCAATGAAACATATATTCCATGTTTCTTAAGACTTTAGCTTATATTAAATGTAATCTTACAGATTGAGCTAGCCCCAAGGTAAGTTCGAGACTTGTGTTATGGGATACTAACTCAACGATACTATATTTTAGGCCAATCTAAAAAAGATCATTTTCCATCTTGGCCTGACCGGGGATCGAACCCGGGCACCCTCGTGTCGTAGGCTGGCGTGTTAACCACTGCGCCACGGAGCTTATGGCTCATCAAAGCAGAGTCGTGTCATAAGATTTAAATGCCAAATGGTAACCTTTTAAAATCATACGAACCAGGTCTGTCGGCCTCTTTTTCGCCATTGCGATGGTGATGCTTGTGTTTTCGGTGGGAGTGACGGCGGGCGGGTACATGAACACCGACGAATACTGTGTGAGCGCGGTGACCTGCAAAGAAAAAAATACATAAAAGGGTCTATTCAATGGCACTTATTATCTAAGCCTATCATCATCATCATCATCATCAGGTATTTTTCATCTCTATTGCAGGAGCATGACCCTCTCTGTACTACCGGAGCCATACTTGGCCAGAGCAGACAAAGGATTTGGCCTATACTCTCCTCGCTGGCCAGACGGGTTGGAGTGGTGGACGGGTTGGAGAGGTAGACGGGTTGGAGAGGTGGCTTAGCCTACCAAATAAAGCTAAACCTGACACCATGGTTCAACAAAGACATTTGAATATTGGCAATTTCAATCACGCGTTTGGTTTTACGAGCCGTGAACGTGTGAGTGACAACGATGTTAGTACTCGTATTATAAAGTTTTAATACTTCATGCGATAAATAAAATCGAAGGTCATAGGAGCAAAAGCTTGGCTAGAAAACGGAACTATCTATGGGATGGGACTCCCCAGGTTTATTAGCGCTCTTTTACACATTCTCATGATTAGAGCAATAGACGGACGAGCTGGTTCACATCTTTTTTAGGGTTCCGTACCCAAAGGGCAAAAACAGGACCCTATTAATATCGCTCCTCTGTCTGTCTGTATGTCTGTCTGTCCATCCAACTGTCACCAGGCTTTTCTTAAACTAAAAATAATATTAAAATGAAAATATATATATTCAGAAAGATTTAAAATAACAGTTTCTGAATATGCATTTTCATGTTAATACATTTGTAGTTTAAGAGAAAATTCAAGATATAGGTAGAGGGTAGGGTCAGGTATCTTGTTGGCTGACTGTACACAGTACATAGGTATGTGTATAAAATTAATTTGCATACAATACAACAATCAAACGCAGATGTAACTTCAGTGAAGTCCAATTTATACTCGGGACCGGCAACGGGACATCGATCCTGTCACGTGACACGCTGCAAACTGCAGTCACTGCACGTGTACGTGTGTATGCATGTGTATTTAAAATAACAACATACAATGCAAGTCTCACATCAGTATTGGTCACTTACATAGACCCGGGGGTCGTGGGTTCGATTCCCACGGGAAGCATACTTTGTTTAGTTGCTTCCAGTTTGGTTAGGACATTGCAGGCTTGAATCACCTGATTGTATGATAATAAAGATGATTCCGTGATTCGGAAGGCACGTTAAGCCGTTGGTCCCGGCCGCCATCTGGTAGTCGTTAAAGGAACTACGTCAGCCGAGAGGCGGTTCCGAAGAACTCTGATACCAGGGTGTGCACGGTCGATTGACCGTGTCACCTACACGAAATGATGAAAACTTACACACAAAAAAAAAGCAGTTGTGGAATTTATATGAAAAAACCCAACCCAACAGATTCTGGGTCTTAGTCGTGCGAATCGCCCAGTACTGTTTCTGGTTAGGACCACACGCACCGCAATGGTTGTAGCGACGCGAATGGCCCAAGGTATCTTTTGAAATGGATTTATTGGAACTGCCGATATTTCAAGTTAGTTCTTTTTTTAAACATATTTTACCCGACTGGTAAGAAGGGTTAAGTATGTGTTTCGCGCGTACCTAATATGTTTACAATAAACGGCCAATAAAATGGTATCTTTTGATTAGTTCCAGTGCCAAATTACTTTATAAGATATTACGCTGGAGCGGCATGTCAGTCACCAGCCATTGTCCAAAAAGACCCGTTGTGCCTTTTGTCCGCAAGATTGAAGACTAACACTGTGCGTTTCTCTGTTTGCATGTGATCCAGATCAATGTGATCGTAATAACGTTTTAGAAACGAAACGTTGCAAAGTTAAACCAAGGCGGGTTTTGTGTGATCAGATATTTTAGGCGAGGAGAGTGTAGGCCAAATCCTCTGTCTGCTCTGGCCAAGTATGGCTCCGGTCGTACAGAGAGGGTCATGCTCTTGCAGAGAAGACTAAAAAGATCTGATGATGATGATGATGATCATCATCATCATCATCAGATCTTTTCTCCACGCTGGCCAGACTTAGAGAGGTCTCACAGATGTTTATAAGCTTTGTCTAGCTTGTATTTCCTAAGTCGCCTTCTACGACATCCACGGGAAGACTTGGAGTGGTCCTATTCTACTCTGCCGGATACCACACGGCGAACTGATGATGATGATGAGATATTATAATCGATTACTATAAACTTAATATCGGTCCCAAAAACAACATGGAAAGAGGAAAGATGATCGGATACGATTTTTCGCGGACACAATCACTATTGTAGTCTGGTGAAGATGGCGGCTGCAAGGTTGCCGAAATATAACACTAATCTCAAAAATTATCTCGTTAAGTCCCGTAGTGACTATAATAACAGAAAGATGTTTTACTACTGTGTTTAGTACAATAGACTAAGGTGTATGCAAGGACGATTCTCTTTGCGTATGTCGTACCTGACCCCGTCCTCTACATATATCTTAAATTTTCTCTTAAACTAAAAATAGTATGAACATGAAAATGTATATTCAGATATTCAGAAAGTTTTAATTTAAATCTTTTTGAATATATAATTTCATTTGAATATTATTTTTAGTATAGGAGGAAATTCAAGATATAGGTAGATGGCGAGGTTAGGTATCTCGGTGGTTGACTGTAATATCACTAGCACTTATTGGATAATTTACTACTAACGTTTTTAAAGTTTTTATATCTGTTTATAAACCCATCCGGAACCGAAATAAGCTATCTAGCAATGGGTCAGCGCTTTTCGATATCCCCTTCAAGTTGCGATCGCGATACGGTCTCGATGTCGAGCCGGTATTATAATGATGACAAAGGGCGGTTCATTTTTTTAAAGTATATTTTTAGGGAAAAAAATAAACTTTAAAAGAAGAAAAAACAAGTTATGCTTGCGTAATGTTAATAATATAGTCCACTTTTAAATTTAATTACTAAAAAAATCTAAAATCTAAACAACCATCATCTAAAACAGCCTTTAAAAAACGATTTAAAGATTTACTTTTGCAGCAACAGAGATTGGTCGCCTAGGTAATGGACTACTACAAATAGGGTAGCTGTAATCATTACCTACTTTTACTTTTACTTGTGCTCGTCCTTGTGTTGTTTATATCTTAAATTATATCAATGTTGTAACATATTTTTCGCCTTTATGCCTTTATTTTTCCATAATTATTATCTTATAGTTTGTTCACTTGTATTGACGGACTCACGTTCTCTTACTTACCCGGGTAATGACTGAAAATCAGTTTTTTGCTTCTTAAGAAAATGTATTACTGAGTTGTTACCTTTTTGTATCACTGCGACACATTTTTTGATTTGATGTATCAATCGTGACAGTTTGTTTATGTATAAGTCCTAGTTGTGTATCTTTCAATACCTCCCTGTATGTTTGTAGGTGTCTCAGTTGATGCAAATAAAGTTTTTATCTATCTATCTATCTAAAAATGTGCTTAACTGAAAATTAGGAACAAAATGGTAAGCGGAAAAACACACCAATTTCATATATAAATAAAATAATGTCTATATAAATGAAACGAATTTCCGTGAATATCGATAAAGACCTTCAGTTACTGGAATATTGTATTCGTGTATCTGACAGCTGTCATTAGAGGTAAAAGTAAAATTTATTGAAATAAAATGTATGGCGTAGTCAAGAAAAGTTTGAATGAGGCTACAGTTTTTTTGCTCAGTAGTTGGCGCCACTGTTGAGTAAGGACGAAAAAGCTTTTTATTACTAACTTGGAAACAAATTTTACACTTCAATGATATTTCATGCCTTTTTTATACTTAAACTGTATAACCTTATTACTTCAAATAAACGATTCTTGTTTATGTGTAATATCTACACGTGTTTTCACATTCCTTGAAGAGCCCTATTAAATTTTTCACCAGCTCTAAGCCAACTAAGAGTGATCTCTTAGCTGGTAATATAATATATTAGAATAGGTTGGAAAATACCCTATTGATTGTATGTATATAGATGTGATCATCATCATCAGGTCTTTTTAGTCTCCACTGCAGGAGCATGAGCCTCTCTGTACTACCGGATATACCATACTTGACCAGAGCAGACAGAGGATTTTGCCTACACTCACCTTGTTGGCCAGACGGGTTGGAGAGGTCTCATTGATGTTTATGAGCTTTGTTTAGCTTGTATTTCTTAAGTCGCCTCTTACGACCTCCATGGGAAGACTAGGAGTGGTCCTATTCTACTCTGCCGGAAACCACACGGCTAACGGTGTGATCACCTACATAATCAATAGGGTATGGTCGTAGGTGTATATGACTAGGTGTAGATGGCCATATTTAGCATTTTTGAGGGCGTGTAGATGAAAAACAGAATCAAAATAGTGATGGGTTGCTAGTCAAATCGCCTATTGACATGATTCCGCAGATTTTCGCCCATTCCCTCGATCGGCTTTTACGATCTACGAGGGAAGAGAAGAAGCAGGTACATTACAGTGAACCCGTGAACAATTGTCGGCAGGGGCTCCAACAAATCAACAAAATGAATTCCTCCATCATTTCGATGATAAATACGAATAACTCACCAACTGGTAAAATAAATTAAGAAAAGCTCTAAACGGCTCGTATCGTAACAATTATAAAAAGTAAAATATATATTTACATAAGATTATGAAATACCAGGTTTTGGAAATTCCACAATTAATTACCAATTAATTTCCAAGTTTTTAAAGAATATGTCAAATTGTTCATAATAGCATAATTAATATATTTGCAATCTGAACTGTCTGGTGAATTGTTTCTTTTCATGCATTTCAACATTAATGTTTAAATAAATAATAAAGCCGCCAGAACGCTGCAGACCGTCACACGTTGTCATGACGTCACCTGCTTGTAAATACCTGTTGGAGCTGTCAAATAAAACTTCAACTGACATTACTGTTTACAAGCAGGTGATGCCACTTTTCCGTCAGCCAATCCCGTGCGTTTTCAATCAAATGGTTAAACATAAAAAAAAAATATGATTATGGCTTTTTTATTTTTAGATTGTTTTGCAAATTGTTTTTAGTGGACTTTATAATGTGAAAGCGGTGTAATTTGGTGTTATTAAAAGCAATGTTTATGAACAAAGTGTGGAATAACTAAAATAAAGTGCCATGGTGCGGCTGTAGTGAAATTTACTTAGCGGGCCGGTGTTTGTTCGCCTCGTTGCGTCGTTTATAATCAAGCCAGTGGATTCGTAGAAATTGTCGCCAGGGGCTCCGTCGAAATCAGCGAAATGAACTACACCATCATTTCGTTGATACACAATCAAGAATAACTCGAAAAATAACGAGACACTGGCCTAAATAAGCTTCTGAATGAAGTTTGAGGGCCAAATAGAAGAAAAGAAAAAATAAATAACATATTTTAAAATAAAGTGTTGGTTTGAAAAAATGTTTAATGATAAGCTATCAACAGTTTGATGTATATTATCATCGTAGGATAATTGCCTATTGGATACAACGTTTTTGACCTTGAAGACGACTAAATGTCCTTTGTCTCTTAATTGAATTAATTTTTATGACCGCACGATATTCAAGTTTATTATATCAAAGAAAACACGCAAGATGGCTACTGCCGAAAATTCGTATAAACCAATCTACTTGAGATAACAATTTGTACTTGTTACACAAATATTACCTGTAAATCTAGACGGGAAATAGTAGATTGTGACGTCACGCAAGGGCTATCATTATACTTTTTGGTGAGGGAAATATTTTGAATTCATAGCGGAGAGAGTCTAGCATAACGTAGCGAGGGATTGAGGGGATGTTATGTATGTTTCGAAATAAAAGTATATTGTAAGTCCCCAGAAGACACATTCTGCTTTGTATCTCCAATATTTGTGTTTTAAATCTCACGGGACAAAATAACATTTTGTTATTTAAAAAAAAATCTATAAATCCTTAATAGCAAAGAATATGTATATACATAGGTACCTATAAGTACCGTGCCTCCTTGAAATAGGTACATACTAGCGCAGTCAGCGAAGAGTCGTCTCGCCGTGAATTAGAAGCCTCACTAGTGCTTCACCTTCAGTAATCGCTTATATCTTAGTTCTATTTATAAATCCAAGCGTACATAGTAACAAGGAAAATACATACAGATTTATAGTAATAAGACTGGTTTAGAAACCCTGGTAATATTGTAATTTTGGAATCAAAATCCCTGATCTATATACCAACTAGCTTTCGCCCGCAGCTCCGCCCTCGTCAATGTCGATCCCTCGGGAATAGTACTTTTTCCAAGGATAAAAGGTAGCCTATGTCCTTCTCCGTACTCCAGAGAACTTGTATGCAAAATTTCATGATGATCAGTTCAGTAGTTACGGCGTGAAAGCGTAACAAACAAACAAACTCTATTTCGCATTTATAACATTAGTAAGGATCGTACATACTAACATACAATATGTAAAAAAACCCTCTCTGATCCTTGAAGGGGTGAAGGGGCTAAAAATGGAAGTTTGAAAACAAAAATTTACGGCCGCCCGATCTATTTTTTAATGGTAACGTCCAAAAAAAATTGAGTTCCCAGCATTGGTCCCATAGGAAAAGTTGTTCATATAGACAGGCTGAATCACCTCTTCAAGGATCGGATAGGGTTTTCTTCACAATTGTATAATAAAACTATAATACTCGTGTGCTTGTACGTTAAAATAATTTCTTAGTGATTTTTATGTTTTTTTACTTTGAGACAATTTACTTTGCGTGCTTCCGCCACCAGTTAGTTCATGCAAACTATTGCTGGCCAGCGCCCACCCACTACTGTTAGTCCCTTCATACCCGCCACCAATAGTTGATGCATGCAACCCTGGTCGATACTGCTGCATCCGTTGAGGCTGCAGCAATGTCGGCCGTCGTGCTCGCGACACGTGTTTCGCCTCTACACGAGGCATCTTCAGGCAGTGAAATCTTGATGTTGATCGTTCGAATGACAAGCAACGAATGCCAAAAACTACTTTTTTTTTTTTTTTTGAAATGACTATGTAGCTAGCTCCAAGTGAGCTTTCGCTACTTCACCGGGCGTTTGAGGCGAGGGCAGAGTGCCCTCAACCTTTATAGACAACATCACCAAAGGGTCCCCAGGAGGGACGGACCTCGGCTTTGGGTGTTGCCTGTGTGCGCAAGGCTTGGAGAGACAGCAAACTCTCATATTGCCTGATGGGCCGCGTATGCGTGCATGCAAGCCTGAAGGGCCAATCTGAGAAACAATGGCAAAAGCCTTTAGAGAGCAGCAACTCTCATCTTTTGCCTTATGGGCCGAAAGCTATATAATAATAATAATAATAACTTTTTTATTTTTTCTCCAAAAAATCCTATAACTATGACATGTACAATATAACTGCGAAATGTAAAAAATATTATAAAAAGACTAACTATAAACATATTATGGAGAACTGGCGCCCATACTAGGTTTCTGTAAAAAACCTGTATTACGGGTCACCAGGACTCGACATTAATTCTAGGATCATTTAACAATTAAATCATGATTACTATAATTATAACAAAAATACAATAAATAAATCTAGTGCAAAAATGCAGGGAAAAAAAAAAATACTACTTAATAAATGTTGTAAAGATAATTTTAAAATTAGTAAGAAGTGCAGGTGCCTATTACATAATAAATATAGCTTAAGCTTAGGTTACAATTTGCAGAAGGCTCTCAGTCTGGTCATACGACAGGTTTTGTAAAAATTCGGTGATAACTTTTTTGCAATTATAATTATTGAGTGCATATATGAAAACATTGGAATTTATTTTTTTATATAAATATGGTCCTAAAAAACAAAAGAATCTCTTTATGAACTCAGTATTGAACACAGGGAGGGGATATGTAAGTCTATTATTTCTTGTTAGTAGTCGAGGGTTGAAAGGGAGTTGTGAATGCTGCTGCATAATTGTCGAGAGGATAAAGAGCTGCCGCACTGTCAGTACCTGGCAATCCCTATATAGGTCTGATGTAGGGTACCTATATGGCTTGAATGTGCATACTTTTAGGACGGCTCTTTGTGCCCTTTCAGCAACGAGCAGATGTGATTTTGATGCACCACCCCAAGACGTTATGCAATAGGCGATAATCGATTGGCAAAGAGCCAAATATGTTATTCGGAGAATATTATTGTCCGCTATAAACCGTAATTTCTTAAAAATGTACAGAAGTTTTCTGATTCGGGCAGAAAGTTGGGTAATATGTGGGGAGAAATTAAGGTTTGAGTCAATTAAAACTCCTAGATATTTAGTAGTGGTGGTCATTTCTAATGTAGGACAGTTACAACTGCCATTACTGCAATCTGAAGACGTAAAGGCATGGGCATACAATTGACATGTATTGGAGTCAGGAAGATTTGCATTTCTTATACTAAAGGCCATGTACTTAGTTTTACTGACATTTAATGTCAAAAAATTTGAATCTAGCCATTTTTTGACATGGTTTAGCCCCAGTTGAGCGGAATTAAAGGTGTCTTTCCATGTTTGGCCCTTAAATATTAAGGCCGTGTCATCAGCGAAGGATACAACTTTACAGTTTTGCAGAGATAAGTTGCACAGGTCGTTCACATACAACAGAAATAAACTGGGACCCAAAATACTTCCTTGAGGGACCCCAAAATCCACTTTTTGGTCTGAACTTGTGTAATTACCAATCTTTACACGTTGAGTGCGGCCCAATAAGTAGTCTCTGAAAAACTGTAACTGTGTACCTCTGATGCCAATGTTGGCTTATTTTGAAATAAGAAGGGGAATAAAAACAGTGTCAAATGCTTTGCTGAGGTCTAAATAAATGACGAGGCAGTTTTCATTAGAATCAAGAGCAATCAAGAGAGTCAACAAGAGCATTTACTGCTTGAGCAGTAGACCTGCCCGGGCGAAAACCAAATTGATTATCCGAAAGAAGGGAATTTTTCTCGAGATAATTGGTAAAACTTTTACCGACAATACGTTCTAGAATTTTGGATATTGCTGATAATATAGAAATAGGACGGTAATTGTCAATGACATTATTTTCTCCTGATTTATGAATAGGATGGACTACAGCCGTTTTAAATACTGTCGGAAAGACACCACTGCTTATACATAGATTACAAATATGGGCGATGGCGGGAGATAAAAGAGTTTTGTACATTTTTAAAATTTTTGTAGATATGTTATCCCATCCTGGAGCGGCATCAGTTTTCAAAGTGTCAATAATGCTGCAAATTTCATGCTCATCGGTGGTATTTAGGACAAAGGAATTAATTTTTAAGCAAGGAGCAGTTTGAAGAGGAATTGGATTAATTGGTTTATGTTTGATTTTATTTGCCAATGATGACCCAATTTTTGAGAAATACTCATTGACGCTGTTTACAGACTCCAACGGTGTGGGTTTAATAGAGAGAAGGCATTCAGATTTATTATCCTGTTTGTTAGTATTAGTTACTTTACGGATTACCTCCCATAGTTTTTTTGTATTTAAACCAGCTTTGGCTAACTCTTCTTTCTCATAAGTTCGTTTGAGCTTTTTTATTAGGTTGCAAACGTAATTACGGAAGCGTATATAGGTTAGTTTAAGTACAGAATTCTCGGGCGTTAATTTAAGTTTTTTATGCATATTGTCTCGATGTCGTATACACCTTAGTAAACCTGGAGTAATCCATGGTTTAAGGGTACGTTTACGACAAGAGTTGTTGTTAATTTTTGAGCTTGCTTGGATACAATTATTTATGGCATCTATAAAGTATGACGCTGCAAAGTTAGGGTCTTTGGAATCAAAAATTGGGGAGAAATAATTTTGTTCAATCTTCGTAGCAAGTATAGAGTAATCAATTCGTAGTTTGTGATGTTTACGAGTGCTAAGGCTTTTTATTGTTGACATAGCAAGTAAAACTGGAGCATGGTCAGTAATGACAGTATCGATTACTAATCACTTAGCAGGTAGTTTGGACTTTAAAATCATGTGATCGAGACACGAATTAATGCGTGTAGGAAGATTGTGAGTAGGAAGTAGTTCATGATATGCTAAAAGATTTAAATAATCAGGGCTACGATCGTCCACACTGTCGTTCGCAATATTTATGTTTAGGTCACCTACAACAATAATATTTTTAAAAGAGCGAAGTTCAGATAGAATTATCTCTAAAGAGTCTAAAAAGTTTGAAATGTTTTTGTAAGATGGAGAACGATATATGGCTATGATTGCAGTATGATGGCCTATTTTTAATACAACACTGTTGCAATCAAACAATGTATGAGACATAGAAACGACATTTGAGACCGCTTTATTTACATATACTACGACTCCGTCATTTTGTAAGCAGTTGTTTATGCTACTATAATACGAATAACCATCTAGGTGAGGTATTTGTATGTTGGTATTAGTTGAGAGCCAACACTCTGTGAGGACAATAATATCTAGGTGTGTGTTCAATCTGGTCATAAGTAAGACAATTTGCGAAATATTTTTTGAAATTCTACAAATATTTTGGTTAAGTAACATCAAGGAATTATTTGGTTTATAGGATGATAGCTGCTGGTTGCAGCTTTCGATATCGCATACCTGTGACTGGTATATCGAGAAGTTGTCTAATTCGGTAATAAATGTCTCCGACATTGCAATTTCTTATTTAAACTAACTATATAATACTTAATTAATCTGATACTTTTTGTTATGTAAGATAGTAGGTACCTTAGTAATATGAGAAGTGGCGCTCTTAGGCGCCTTCATAATCTATCGAATTTATATACCTTTTCTCTGCCATGATTTTAGCTGGACACTCAGAATCGCCGGTTTTGTGATTGTGTGTCTTTTTGAAGTGCATACAAGTCGCACATTTTGGCGATTCGGCCTTCTTGGAGCAGTCATTTATTGCGTGGCCTACTTCACCACAATGACCGCACGTGTCTGATTGGGCTCTGCACGACTTAGCCGCATGGCCGTATTGTTGGCATTTAAAGCACCTAGTAACAAGTGTAAAGTCTCTCACCGGGCAGGACGACCAGTTTACAAAAACCCTTTCTTGCGTAATTAAGGCCTTACGGATGAATGCCGGAACTTCGATGACGTAATTACAAGAGTCTGCGTCTTTCTTTCCTGACTTGTGGCTTAGCTTGACAGATGATAGGAATGACTCTAGTGACATATCTTCAAGTTTGTCGGATAGGTTTTGGTTGTATAGACAATTAAAAACATCATTCTCCTGCATATTCGACGGCACTCCTATAATAATTATTCTGGGCTTTCGTTTATGAGGTTCGTCCACAGTGAGTCCGGAGGATGTGAGTTGCGTAGATTTTTTCAGTTTTTCAATATCCGCTTTGGTGTCGGTGCTGATGATAACACCGCCATTTCTTGTCATACGCAGACCTCTAACATGAAGCTTCATTTCGTCAGGCCGTATAATTTTTTTGGACTAATGATTTAGTCTCCTCACTAGACTTCAACTTATCTGTAGGGTAAATTGCTACAGAGCTAGTTTTGGTGGGCTGAATATATTTTTGAGCACTGTTCTTTACCATGTCCGCAAACGAAACTGGTCCTGCTTGTGGCTTAGAGGTACTGGTCTCCTTGATGCTCTGCTGTAGTTCTTGGAGCTGCTGCTGAAGGTCATTTTTTTCTTTTAAGATTTGGACAGTACTATGTGTTTGGATAGCCTTTTGTTTTAAGGACTGGTACTGAACAGCCATTTGCGCTGTGCCATTTCCTACCTTACGGCATAGATTACTGATCCTCAGCTTTTGTTCAGTATTTAATTTTCCTTCGGACGATATGGCACACACCTCCTGAAGGCACTGCTCTATGGAGCTCAGCCACCCCTGAATTTCGGGCGTGCTTACTATTTCCGGAGGATCATCATCTCGATGACTGCATCTGGGCTCGGGGGGTTGGCTTGAGGGTGTGGGCGGAGGACTACGGCGCGTTAGTCCGCTGCGGTTAAATGGACTACCGTCCATGATCAATAGCTAGGTATTTACTTCATTCACTAACTTCATATGGAGCTACGTTGCCAGAAGGGCCTATCCTGGGTGCAAGTCACCCGGGACCGCCGGGCGGTCACCAGTAATCGGAGCTAATCCTACTCTACGCACTCTATTCCGGTGGCGAGTGCGACGGGGTCGGATAGTGGGATTCCTCTGGCTATTCGGAGCCGAAGAGGGGTCGGGGCGGGCTTGTGCGATGTCAATAGGATCATCGGGATCGTCAAGTACGTTCCTAGGACGTCTACGACGTAAGGTCGTATCGTGTAAGTTGGGGGAGTAGTTAGCAGCTTGCACTACTAACGGGTTGGGGTGGCGTGCGGCTTTCTCAAAGTAACGCTTGGAGGCGTTTTTGAGATAGCCGCGAATGGATGGGAGGTCTAGGTCACGGTGTAAGTCTGTCATGCGCAAGTACCGTTGGTGACTCGTATTCGTGGCACGGACACAAAAATTACGCCGTATTGCCGCCTTTTATACTATCTGGGAGGGGGGAGGGATTGATCGTAATTTTGGTTTTGTATTGAAAATATTGGGGAGTAAGGGGTGAACGGTACTTACATCTGAACCGACCCAACTGTCAACCTCTCCTGCTCGCGTCGGTGGTTCGTATGAATAGCCGACGGCGATGGCTTTGTAGCCATCGCGGTGCTCCCTGCTAGACAACGGACGAGGATATGGCGACCGAGCAATGGCGGTATAACCATACACCCAGCCGGGCGACTGGTTGGAAGAGGCTGCAGCGGCCTGCTGGTTTAAATGACCACGAAAATGTCTGGTGCAGAAAGCAATGGGATACTACTGCACTATTTTTCCCAAGAAAACTACATGAAATGAATAACCAGGATAATTGTGCGATGTCATGCGATCCGACTGACCCTCGGCGCCATTGTGATCCCGGGTCACATGGTGGGAAGTATGCTACCGGCCACTCTACTGCGGACCACCAGGCAGGAAGTGGAAACCATGCTACTGGTCAGGGCACAGGACTTAGGAAAACACAATTACGCAAACATCTACGCATGGGGACTTGGAATGTTAGAGGGCTCCTAAAGCCGGGAAAGTTAGAGATTGTAGAAAGAGAGATGGAAAGATGCAAAATCGACATCTTGGGGCTCAGTGAAGTGCATTGGCGAGGTAGTGGTCATTTCACAACCAGTAAAGGCAACACTATGTATTACATAGGCGCCGACGACCACAGTAATAATGGAGTAGCGTTCATTGTGCCGAAGATAATACAGACCAGCCTCAAAGGATACGTTGCTCCAAATGATAGAATGATCGCCATAAGACTTGATGCCAGCCCCACACCAATTAACATTATACAGGTATATGCGCCTACATCTAAGTCAGAGGAAGAAGTTTCAGACCAATTCTATGCCGATCTTGATACCTTGTTGTGCACTATACCATCAAGAGAAGTAACTATCGTGCAAGGTGATTGGAATGCGAAGGTAGGAAGCACCAGGGACGATCCACTCAAAGGCACCGTTGTCGGCAGCTATGGCTTAGGTGAGCGTAATGACAGAGGTGAAAAATTTCTTCAATATTGCGTAGAAAATCAGCTGACTGCTGTAAACACTTGGTTTGAGAACCATCCGAGGAGATTATACACTTGGACGTCGCCTCAAGGTCATAGAAATCAGATTGACTTTATAACAATTAAATCCAGATGGCGATCATCAGTAACGAATGCCAAAACACTACCTGGTGCAGATTGCGGAAGCGACCATCAACTTCTAATAGCTGACTTCAGACTTCGCCTGAAAAGCGTACGGCCTAAATCGCAAATGAACATATCACTGAATAAACCAGCCTTACATCACTTTCAAAAAGAAGTTGGTACTAAGATCAAATCACTAGAATGGGACCCTTTTAACTCTAGCGAAGCGGACTGGAGTTCTCTCAAGGAGGTTGTTTTAGATGCCGCGAAACAGAGTAAGGAACTGTTCAAAACCGTGACAAGGAAAGAAGACTGGATAAGTGTTGCGTCGTGGGAGCTGATAGAGGAGCGAAAGATGCTTAAGAGTGAGGGGCTTGATTCTGAAGAAAGGAGAAATCGCTATAATCAGTTGCATGCCGAGGTTCAAAGGTCCACGCGTAGAGACAAGGATGAGCACATCAACAAAATATGCAGTGAGATTGAGGAGCATGTTGACAAGGCTCAAACAAAGGATTTGTTCATGAAAGTAAAACAACTGACAGGCACCTTCAAACCAAAGAGCTGGATAATCTATGACAGTGGAGGTAACACCTTGACAGAACTGGATGACGTTTTGGATAGATGGAAAAACTACTGTTATGAGCTATACAGGAATGAAGAAGGACTTAGCACTATAAAGAGATGGGACGAACACAACCGAGAGCCTGATATACTGCTGTCAGAGGTACTAGATGCTATTAAGAAATTAAAGCATAAGGCAGTTGGTCCTGATGGTGTGTCAGCAGCGATGCTTCAAAACCTGGGATGTGAAGGAACTAAGATCATCCACCAGGTGTGCAACAAGGTTTGGAGAACAGGCTTTTGGCCAGATGACTGGACTCAATCTGCTGTTGTTCCACTGCACAAGAAAGGCTCAACAAGAAAATGTGAAAATTACCGAACGTTGTCACTTATGTCGCATGCCAGCAAGATCCTCCTGCGCATTATAAACACTCGACTATCATCTTTTGTAGATCACCAGATACCGAATGAACAATCTGGCTTTGTGGCTGGAAAGGGCACTCGCGAACAAATTTTGAATATACGTGTCCTTATAGAGAAGTGCCGCGAATTCAACAAACCACTGGTATTGTGCTTTATCGATTATGCCAAGGCGTTTGACTGTGTGCAGTGGAGGACGATGTTCGACGTACTTTTGGAAATGGGCGTTCCCCAACACCTGATTTTCCTAATACAGAATTTGTACCTTAACGGCTCAAGCTTTGTGAAATTGGAAAATCAAAAATCCAAATCCTTCCACACAGAACGAGGTGTGCGCCAAGGTTGCATTCTATCACCGAAGTTGTTCAATCTGTACGGCGAACATATCATGAGGAAAGCACTGGACGGCTGGGGTGGCGGAGTTGCAGTGGGTGGTCAAAGGGTCAATAATTTGAGATATGCAGACGATACGACTTTAGTTGCTTCTAGTGAAGAGGAAATGGCAGCTCTTCTAAAGAAGGTTGAAGATGAGAGTGCCAAGCTCGGGCTTAAAATCAACCATTCTAAAACTAAAATAATGGTGGTAGACAGAGCTCAAGTACTTCCAATTACCAATGCACTCAACGCATATGAGAAAGTCAAGGAGTTTGTGTATCTTGGGTCGCTGATTACTAGTGACGGTAGCTGCACCAATGAAATCCGACGCAGAGCTGGAATGGCTAAAAGTGCTATGACTAACCTTGATAAGATCTGGAAGAACAGAGGCATCCGTCGGTCAACTAAAGTGCGCTTGGTCAGAGCCCTAGTATTCTCCATATTTCTGTACGGTGCCGAAACTTGGACCATCAGAAGTCGCGATAGCAGCAAGATAGATGCCTTCGAGATGTGGTGTTGGCGAAGATTACTCCGTATTCCCTGGACCGCTATGAGAACTAACGAGTCCATAATAGCTGAATTGAAGATCACCACGCGGCTCTCCTCAATATGCCGGAAACGAGCCCTTAGTTTTTTTGGACACATTATGCGGTCTTCAAAGCATTGTCTGGAGAAGCAAATTATTATGGGGCAAATGGAAGGCAGACGGGGCCAAGGCAGAGCACCTACAAGATGGTGCGACACTGTGAAGAAGGCGGTGAACGGTGGAATACATCGTGCGGTCCACGCAGCTTATGACCGCACTCAATGGAAATACATTTCATGTGGTCGCGATCCTCAGTATTGAGGGACCGACGAAGAAGAATTGAAAATATATTTAATAATGGGGAATTATTCAAATCTATTTGTTTATTTATCAAAGTAATATTTGATCTTTTATGTTTATTTATTTCTAATTGCTCCCATATACTCATTTTTATTCCCTTTTCCACTGTATGTAATATTTTGTATGTGTGATTATTTAATAATGTGTGATTATTTTCTAATAGATGTTCTGCAAAATGTGATCGATCGGGGTGATTCTTTTTAAACGCGTTGATATGTTCGTTATAACGAATTTTAAAATTACGTCCTGTTTGTCCAATATAAACTTGTTGACAATCATCGCAAGTTAATTTATATATACCGGATTTTTTATCTGATTGAATTTTGTCTTTAGTATTACAAAGTGATTTTTAAAATTCAATCTCAATTAAATAAAAGATCAAATATTACGTTGATAAATAAACAAATAGATTTGAATAATTCCCCATTATTAAATATATTTTCAATACAAAACCAAAATTACGATCAATCCGCTCCCCCCTCCCAGATAGTATAAAAGGCGGCAATACGGCGTAATTATTGTCTAGCTCCGATTACTGGTGACCGCCCGGCGGTCCCGGGTGACTTGCACCCAGGATAGGCCCTTCTGGCAACGTAGCTTTCGGCCCATAAGGCAAAAGATGAGAGTTGCTGCTCTCCAAAGGCTTTTGCCATTGATTCTCAGATTGGCCCTTCAGGCTTGCATGCACGCATACGCGGCCCATCAGGCAATATGAGAGTTTGCTGTCTCTCCAAGCCTTGCGCACACAGGCAACGCCCAAAGCCGAGGTCCGTCCCTCCTGGGGGCCCTTTGGTGATGTTGCCTATAAAGGTTGAGGGCACTCTGCCCTCACCTCAAACGCCCGGTGAAGTAGCGAAAGCTCACTTGGAGCTAGCTACATAGTCATATACAAAAAAAAAAAAAGTAATTTTTGTCATTCGTTGCTTGTCATTTGAACGATCAACATCTAGGTTTCACTGCCTGAAGATGCCTCGTGTAGAGGCGAAACACGTGTCGCGAGCACGATTGCCGACATTGCTGCAGCCTCAACGGATGCAGCAGTATCGACCAGGGTTGCATGCATCAACTATTGGTGGCGGGTATGAAGGGACTAACAGTAGTGGGTGGGCGCTGGCCAGCAATAGTTTGCATGAACTAACTGGTGGCGGAAGCACGCAAAGTAAATTGTCTCAAAGTAAATGTAACTTTGACTTCCGCAAAGTAACACCTGAGTCTAATAACTATTTTTATGTTTTATTTTGCATTCACAATGCTATTTTGATATACTAAATATGGTGAATAAAATTTCAAGCGGGCGGGATTTAAACCGGCGATCTATGTACGACTTATGCTTTACCAATTGAGCAACCGTCTGATTCAGTTTGTAGAGCGTAAGTCGTACATAGACTTAAGTCGTTGGTTCAAATCCCGCCCGCTTGAATTTTTTTCATCATATTTTATTTCTAAATTTAATATTCTTAGAGACTGATAGTGCGCGATGAAAAAGAGTCGAAGATCCAAAAAAAAGTATTTTTTTGTCGGTCTGTCTGTTTGTATGTAAAGGCTTATTTATATAGAATCGCAGACGGGTTGGAGAGGTCTCATTGATGTAATGCTCTGGCCAAGAATGGCTCCGGTAGTACACAGTGGGTCATGCTCCTGCAGTGGAGACTAAAAAGACCTGATGATCATGATAATAGATTCGCAAGATTTTTTCCTATAGAAATTCGACCAGCTGCTGATTGTATCGGATATCCATTTTTTAGTAATGAGGATTATACAATACATCCATATCTGGATAGATTTATAATAACCTGGGCTTCTATAAATGCAGCTGTTAAAAATGCGATAAAAAAAGAGGAGTGTTACAAGTTTTACTAACGCTTAGCGCAGAGCAAATACAGAGAGTAAGAAATGTGACCCCCTCTCAGTAGTGACACCATAATCTGACCCGAATAGTGTCACTACTGAGTGGGGTTCAAATTTCTCTGCAGCCTTCTGTACCAATGGTGCGTCGTTCCTCAATATTTCACTTCTGTGGTGATTAAGGCCTGGGCTACCATTACGCAGCATCGTCCAATATACTCGTATAATGCGATCTCCGTGGCGTAGTGGCCAACATGCCAGCCTGCGACACGAGGGTGCCCGGGTTCGATCGGGAAAACGATCTTTTTCAGATTTACTTGGGTCTTGGATCTATATAAGTATCTATTATTTGATCTATAAATGTATCTATTATAAAATATAGTATCTTGAGTTGGTATCCTACGACACAAGTTTCACAACTTACTGTGGGGCTAGCTCAATTTGTGTGATATGTCCTTATATATATATTTTTTTTAAAGTAATAGTCAAGGAAGCTCATCGCCAACTAGTTTCGGTCTATTACGAAGCCCATCATCAAGGCGAGTGTTAGGGGTGACGACGACACGGCGGTCAGTGCTTTGAGGGAAGCGAAACCATAAACACAACATGCTTCGTCAAAATCAAAAATGTTGCAGAAAAGTATTCGCAACATGCTTTGTCAAGAATTACAAAAGTTTATCCACAACAAGTTTCGTCTAAAAATGCTGAAAAGACCACCCCGCGTCGTACCCAGCCCAAAAGTTCCCATTATGCTGGCTGCATTACCTCATTGAATCGCTATGGAAATCCTTCGGACTAAATATGATGCGGAGCGACTGTCGTTCGTATCTTCGTTAATACGTCCAACTCTCTTATAAAAGCCCTAGCTTCTACAATTCGATCATAAGTATTCATTTAAAAGGTTTATCGCTATTGCCATTCTAACTTCAATTGTAGTTAATTTAATCGTAGTTAGATATGGCTTCATCGTACGTGAATCCTAATTCCCTCGAGTGCCCCAAACATTTCATTTGATGAGTACTAGTCTAGATATCTAGATCCAGACTATATAGTGTGGATATCTAACATTACTCAGACTAATTAAGTAAGACTTAGTAATGCTCCATGTCGGCAATAGATTCTTAGTAAAGCATCAAAACATTTTAGTTTAGTGTTATTGCTCAGAACAATGTTATAGCCATCGCATTTTTTTAAATCTATGGTTATTGTTACGAACTCATTGGTTTTGTACATAGTTTATTACTTCTTATAAATACGCGGTGAAATTTTGATCGTTCTGAACCCTTAAAGGGATGATTCAGCCCGTTGATATAAAAAAACTTTTCCTATGGGACCAATGCTGGGATACTCAAAATTTTTTTTGGTGGCCGAGATTTTTTGTATTGAATTACCTTTTTTTCGAGTTCCCAGCATTGGTCGCTTAGAAAAAGTTGTTCATATCGACGGGCTGAATCACCCCTTAAAGAATCCAGGATGATCAAAATTTCACCGTGTATAAATTGATTTTATATTGACTTTGTTAGTTAGTTTCACATTTTGAGTTGCGAAGAAATACATTATCGCAAAAAGAGCTCTCTTTTCATTTTACATCCATATCTCGCCTGTATAGTATGTAGTGGACTGTGGTAGTGGGAAATATGGTAAACTAGCTTTCGCCCGCGGCTCCGCCCGCGTCAATGCCGATCCCTCGGGAATAGTACTTTTTGCGGGGATAAAAGGTAGCCTATGTCCTTCTCCGTACTCCAGAGAACTTGTATGCAAAATTTCATGATGATCGGTTCAGTAGTTACGTCGTGAAAGCGTAACAAACAAACAAACAAACCCACTTTCATATTTATAATATTAGTAAGTATAAGAAGGTAAGGATATTTTCCACTACCATACAGGCCACTCGTCACAGTTATTGCCAAATCATAATGCAGAATAGAATTTAAACGACTTTAAGAATAAGAAAACTTTTGAAAAAAAAAAAAAAACAATTGGTCGTCTGTAAAGTCTCTCTATCGCTTGTTCCGCGCTGTCGCTTGCATACGGAACGTGACACTCTTTCTTACGTGCAGCCCCGGCGTTTAATCGATTTATAAAAGTCAAAAAGATAGTTTCATTTAATAGTTTTTGTATAACCAAAAATGAAGAAAATATATTTTTAGAGTGTTAATTCTGGAAATTTATGGCACCCACTGTGTGTAAAGGCACTCTCAATTAAAAGCTCTTAACTAAATTTATGCCATAACTCATCTCTAAATACACAACAATTGACAGCCTCCGTGGTCCAGTGGTTAAGGCGTTTGCCTGTTGACCCGGGGGTCGTAGGTTCGATTCCCACCGGAAGCATACTTTGTTTAGTTGTTTCCAGTTTGGTTAGGACATTGCAGGCTTGAATCACCTTTTTTGATTGTCTGATAATAAAGATGATTCCGTGCTTCGGAAGGCACGTTAACCCGGCTGCCATCTGGTAGTCGTTAAAGGAACCACGTCAGAGGCCGAGAGGCGGTTCCGAAGAACTCTGACACTAGGGTGTGCATGGTCGATTGACTGTGACACCTACTCGAAAAAAAAAAATCTAAATATAAAATTCAAAGGTGACTGACTGACATAGTGATCTATCAACGCACAGCCCAAACCACTGGATGGATCGGGCTGAAATTTAGCACGCAGGTAGATGTTATGACGTAAGCATCCGTTAAGAAAGGATTTTGATCAATTCTACCTCCAAGGGGATAAAATAGGGGATGAAAGTTTGTATGAAACGATAGAGCCGCAAAAACTATACTTTTTAACGCGAGCTAAGCCGCGGGAAAAAGTTCATTATAAAATAAATCCCCCAACTACAAAAGTACTGTTACCGAGGTATCGCCATTGACGCGGGCGGAGCTGCGGGCGAAAATGAGTTTGTTTGTATCTTTGTTCGTTTCTTTACGCCGTAACTACTGAACCGATCATCATAAAATTTTGCATACAAGTTCTCTGGAGGACGGAGAAGTACATAAGCTAACCCCGGCCTTATATATTATAGGCCTTTATTACCGGAAAAAAAAACTGGAACGAGGTCGATGCGTAGTAATACCTAAAGACCAAGTTAAGATATGCGGATATCTGAGGAATATGCATGATGGCAGATCGTAATAGATATCTAATCCGAGGGAAACGGCGGCCATTCCTTTGACCGTCTTTTATCGTCATCGTCAGCAGGTTCTTTTAGTCTCCACTGCAGGAGCATGATCCTCTCTGTACTACCCAAACCATACTTGGCCAGAGCAGACAGAGGATTTGGCCTACACTCTCCTCGCTGGCCAGACGGGTTGGAGAGGTCTCACAGATGTTTATAAGCTTTGTTTAGCTTGTATTTCCTAAGTCGCCTTCTACGACATCCACGGGAAGACTTGGAGTGGTCCTATTCTACTCTGCCGGGTACCACACGGCGAACTGATGATGATGATGAGATATTATAATCGATTACTATCACATCATCAGGTCTTTTTTAGTCTCCACTACAGGAGCACGACCCTCTCTGTACTCTTAGAGCCATACTTGGCCAGAGCAGCCAGAGGACTTGGCCTACACTCTCCACGCTGGCCAGACGGGTTGGAGAGGTCTCTCAGATGTTTATAAGCTTTGTTTAGCTTGTAACGATTACTATAAACTTAAAAAAACTATAAACTTAAAGAAATAAAAAAAAAAAAATAAGCAAATTGCTCGATGAACAAGGAAATATTGTAACTCATAAGGAAGATATACAACGAATAGTGGAAAACTTCTATGGAAGCCTATACTCATCGAAGGAAGCTGAAACAACAGTGCAAAATGAAGAACGTGCAAAACTAACTCGCCATTTTACAGAAGACCTGCCAGAAATAACCCTAAATGAAATAGAGTCCGCAATGAAGGCGATGAAAAACAATAAGGCCCCTGGAGAAGATGGTATTCCCATAGAGCTACTGAGAGTAGCGGGGAACAAATGTCTTTTAGAACTTCGAAAAATCTTTAATCACTGCTTATTTACTGGCGAAACACCTGAGCAATGGAATAACTCTATTGTCAAAATACTACACAAGAAAGGTTCAAAGACAGACATTCGGAACTATAGGCCAGTATCACTTCTGCCACATGTCTATAAGACGAGATACAGCCAGTGGAACAAGCTGGGTTTAGAAGAGGATTTAGCACTCTTGATTACATACACACTGTTCGACAGTTGATACAAAAATCCCGCGAGTATAACTTAGCACTGTACATGGCATTTATAGACTTCGAAAAGGCCTTTGACTCTGTTGAAATCTGGGCAACAGTACAAGCGCTACAGAGGTGTCAAGTCGACTATCGATATATCACTGTTATTAAAAATATATACCAAAGTGCGACAATAACAGTAGAGATAGCAGGTAGAACTAAACCTATACCTATAAAAAGAGGCATAAGACAAGGAGACACTATCTCGCCAAAACTGTTTAATAACATACTGGAAGATACTTTTAAGACCTTAGATTGGAATAAGCTTGGTATAAATATCGATGGGAAATACCTCTCGCACCTGAGATTCGCTGACGATATTGTCATATGCGCAGATAATATTGAAGACCTCCAGCTAATGGTGACACAGCTAGAGAATGCATGTGGACGAGTTGGCCTAAACATGAACTTGGGCAAGACAAAAATAATGGCTAACAGACCAATTGACCATCAAATTAAGGTACAGGGAATATCGCTGGAGGTTGTCGATGAATATGTTTATCTTGGGCAGAATATACACGTGGGTAAGGATATAGAGGTAGAGATAATAAGGCGCATTAAGTTGGCATGGGCAAGTTTCGGTTCTATGAAACATATTTTCAAATCCAACATGCCACAGTACCTCAAACGACGTACATTTAACCAGTGCGTTCTGCCTAAATTGACATACGGATGCGAAACTTGGGCACTAACTAAAAAACTTATGTCCACTCTGAAGGTGGCTCAAAGGGCTATGGAGAGATCAATGCTGCGAGTGTCGCTCCGAGACCGCATACGAAACGCAGAGATCAGGAAACGATCTGGGGTAGTGGACGTTGGAGAGAGGATTGCCAGGCTTAAGTGGCAATGGGCTGGACACCTTATGAGATGCGCAGATAACAGATGGAGTCAGCTAATTTCTGTTTGGCGGCCAAGAATGGGGTATAGAAACCCGGGAAAACCGAGGACGCGCTGGGAAGATGACATCACAAAGGTTGCTGGCAAGTTATGGAGAAGACACACACATGACAAGAAGAAATGGAAGGAACTGGGAGAGGCCTTTGTCCAAAAATGGGCTACGATAGGCTGACTATGATGATGATGATGATGACTATAAACTTAATATCGGTCCCAAAAACAACATGGAAAGAGGAAAGATGATCGGATACGATTTTATGCTTTCGCGTACACAATCACTATTGTGTAGTCTGGTGAATATGGCGGCTGCAAGGTTGCCGAAATATAACACTAATCTCAAAAATTATCTCGATAAGTCCCGTAGTGACAAGAATAACAGAAAGATGTTTTACTACTGTGTTTAGTACAATAGACTAACGTGTATGCAAGGACGATTCTCTTTGCGTATGTCAGCGTAAATAATTTTACATAAAGAGATAGTACAGTCAGCCACCGACATACCTGACCCCGTCCTCTACATATATCTTAAATTTTCTCTTAAACTAAAAATAGTATGAACATGAAAATGTATATTCAGATATTCAGAAAGTTTTAGTTTAAATCTTTTTGAATATATAATTTGGCCAGACGGGTTGGAGAGGTCTCATTGATGTTTATGAGTTTTGTTTAGCTTGTATTTCCTAAGTCGCCTCTTACGACATCCACGGGAAGACTTGAGTGGTCCTATTCTACTCTGCCGGAAACCACACGGCGAACGTCTTTTATGATTTGCGCAAAAGAGAATCTTGTACATTCTACAATTTTCCTTTTCTTTCAAACTAGTATTGAAGACAAATATTCCAATCGGCCTGAAATGTGAATGTTATACAAAAACTTCAGAAATCAAGTCCTTTAAGAAGTTGTAATATCAACAAAACTCGAACTTCGCAATCCAATTGTCAAGAGACGAGGAAATTATGAAAACGGGAGTCAACATAAAATACGAGCAACAATTTTTAGGCTAAAAATGGCCTAACTTATTTTTTTCCTCCTTTTCATTTTGTTTGGTTTTAATCTTGTTTGGTTTTAATATCAATTTCAGCACTTGAGCTTTTCTTCTATAAGTACATACAGGTGATTATGAACTTCCTGGCAGTATCTAAATAGAATCAAAATCCGTAATAGAATTTACATAAGCAAGAAGAAAAGTTTTTTTTAAATTAATGAATTGACCAGCCTCTCCTTTTATTTTTTAATTTTTTTTTTACTTCTTTTTTCTCATTTAAAAATAACCCTGTGTATAATATGGTTACAAAATAATAAAAAGACAAGACAGTATGTAAGGTTCCCGTAAGTAAGGTGAGATATAACCCGAAATGTATGTTGTATGTTATAAAAAATTACTAATAAAAAAAAATTAACTTGAATATACTTAATTCAAGTTACATCTTTTTCATCATCCGGGTCCGGTATGGCAGTTTATGAAAATCCTTGAATGCTGTTTTTCTTTTACCGATAATCAGTGCCACGGCATCCTTGTTAATTTTTCTACATCATTTTATAAATAAAAAAGTCTAGCACAATAAAAAGTCTAGCACATTCTTACTAATAATAAATAAAGAAGTCTCTACACTGACCTATCTCAATAAGACACCCTGTATACAAACATTGACTAAAGGCTTATGTGTTTTTAGAAGCACAGGGAAGCTCGAGGAATTGAATATCATTTGTGGTCAACAATCCACATTGTGGACAACGTTGCTTATCATGCGTATGCTGGGCTATTGAACTTCGTAAGCGAGCAGTTAAACATTTCTTACCAATGTTAGCTACTAACATATGAAAAAAGAGAGGGTACCGATTTGGGGTTGTTTAAAAATATCCCTCAGTAAGTTTAAGATCTTAGGCCTGCCTTCCCTACGTCATTTTAGTAAAGCTGTATTTTTGCGGATGCAAGTTTAAACTGAAGTAATAAAGGTGTGAATACTCTTCGCTTTGTACACAATGCCCGTTAAAAGATACTATGAAAAAACGAGGACTACCCGTAGGTAATGTTCGTTTTGTTCGTTTTGTTGGCAATTATTTACAATATCATCATGGATAAATTTCATATGTGATCAACAAGTGTAAAAACATGTTTGTACGGGAATATCGTAATTTTATTTCTGTTTCCAACATTGTTCCAATAGGAAAAGTTCATATTGACGGGCTTCAACCACGTCAGAGGCCGAGAGGCGGTTCCGAAGAACTCTGACACTAGGGTGTGCATGGTCGATTGACCGTGACACCTACTCGAAATGATGATGATGATGACGGGCTTTTTTGCCTTGAAGGGCTAGGCCAGCTCTTTAGGCTGAGGGTAATATTTCAAACTATACATTAAAACCAGTTTTGCTAAAATGACGTATGGTAGGCAGGCCTGGCAGCTTGGTCTACTCACATAATATCAATATCGCGGTCACGAAGTGCGCACAGGGTTATTATCGGCAGGTGCGCTGAATTCGTAATCAGGGAAGCATGAGGTGCTATTTATAAAAACACTTTTTTTATTCTTTCTCCACAAGAATACCTACTCTTTTAACTGAAATAAAACTAATTATAATCGTATTGAGCTTTCGATCGAGCTTCGTTAATTAGTATTTCTACAATAAGAAATGAACCTTTATGTTTTAACTAGCTTTCGCCTGTGGCGTCGCTCGCGTCAACGTCGTTCCCTCGGTAACAGTACATTTCTCCGAGATGAAAGGCAGCGTATGTTCTTTTCCGTCTCCAGAGAACTTGTACGCAAAATTTCATGATGATTGCTTCAGCATAGTTACCGCTTGAAAGCGTAACAAACTCACTTTCGCATTTATAATAATACTAGCTTTCGCCCGCGGCTCCGCCCGCGTCAATGTCGATCCCTCGGGAAAAGTACTTTTTCCCGGGATAAAAGGTAGCCTATGTCCTTCTCCGTAATCCAGAGAACTTGTATGCAAAATTTCGTGATGATCGGTTCAGTAGTTAGGGCGTGAAAGCGTAACAAACAAACTCACTTTCGCATTTATAATATTAGTAAGGATTAGTAAGAATAATATGAGCACACTCATACATATTAATCACGTCTTTATGCCTTACAGGGTAGAGAGTGCCCAGGTCCAGAAGTCACTTAGGCCACATATAGCGTGTTGGAGGTGTATCAGATAAAACATAGTGTATTGAAATTATACCTTAGCTTTTCCTCCTAGGCCTTGACTTTTACGATCTACATACGAGGGAAGAGAAACAGCAGAAATATTCTTACAAGTTTTTATTTAGTTTCACCTGCCCCGATGTTTGTCTGTGATCAAATCTTGCAAGATAAATTTGGTCCACTTCCCGGTTAACAATTGAAATTTTGCATTGCATACATGTATAATCAGATGATAATACATTATTATAAAATCGTTGCGCTGGTCTGGCAATAGAGTCGGAAGGTGGCCATAGGAACTTTTAAACTAAACAAGGTACACCAATCGTGTTTGGACTACTTTGGACTCATTTGATTTGTCTTGGAAAGCACTTTACAGTGTGGATTGACGAGAAAAGTTTGTTACAAAAATTTATTTTTTGCAAAAAGTTTTGTTTTATTTTTTCTTTCATCCAGAAAGAAAAAATAACTCTCAAAAAATTACGAAATCAATTGAAAGCTTCATTTATTGGATTTACAAAATACAAATAGAAAGCTAACACAAAAGTAAACTAAGCTAAACTTTTACAAAGCAGAGATAAGATTAATTACAATTAGATGTCTCGTCCCTATTTTGCTTATCTTGTGGTCGGTAAAGTGTTATTAAGATTTGAGCCCTAGTCTTACAAAAGTTTGCCTGGAAAATAATTACCTAAGAGTACCCGCAAGAGTATTACCCGCGTCCAGATATAAAAGATGGATGGTTATCTATATATGTACCTATTATAAAAAAAGGGGTAAGTAATATAACATATAAACACAAAATATATATCATTTAAGATAAATATCAACGAAACATATAATTTTGGTTAGTATAATTATCAAGTAAGATAAAAATCGAAGGAAATAACTTTAAAATAACTAAAATCTTTAATTATAACAATCATTCAACATATCAAACCTTTATTATACCGTTTTATTATTATAAATTTTAAAACATCGATTACTTGTTATGTATAATAAACTTTATATATATATATATATTAGTACGGATAATAATCATTGGTTATACGAATTAATTGGTAGAAGATTCTCAATAAACCTAATAATTAAATTTAAAAAAAAACCTAGCATCTTAAACAATTTTATTTTACGAGTTTCTTCCATATCTCCAAAGTTCTCCATTATATCTTCAACAAATTAAAATGGGAACAATATGGTAGTAAAGGCTTTTAAATAAAAAAGAAATATCAAAATCGGTTAACAATTGGCGAAGATATCGTGTAACAAACATACATAAAAAAGAAACATACAGTCAAATTGATAACCTCCTCCTTTTTTAAAGCCGTTAAATAATCTTATTTATTTTTATAGAACGCCTAGGCGAAAATTAATAGGAACCTGACGAATAAAACAAGAAAAGATAACATTATATTAAAACGAAAATCTGAATATTACGAGTGTGAATTTCTTCTCTAATATAAAAAAAAAATAGGTATACTAAAAAAATTCTTAAAAAAATTGTGATACATACAAAATGCGCGCGCATTTTGTATGTATCACAATTTTTTTAAGATTTTTTTTATTTATTTCTAACTTTGTCCTAATATTTACATACAATAAAATATTGTAAAAGTTATATTTCTACTTTTAAAAAAAATGTGATGAACACAATTTTTTTATTTATATTATACTTTGTCCTAATATTTACATACAATAAAATATTGTAAAAATTATCTTTCTACTATTAAAAAAATTGTGATACATACAAAATTCGCGCGCATTTTGTATGTATCACATTTTTTTTAAGTATTTCATACTTTGTCTTAATATTTACATGCAATAAAATATTGTAATAAGTTCTTTTGTTTGTTATAGTTTTTTGTAATCCTATGAAGTTAATGACTTCTTGTATTACTTTCCGTTTCCTTTACTGATGAAATCGATTACCTATTATTAGTTATTCGATAGTCTGTTTGAATGATGCACCTTTTGCTGGCTACTCCGATTTTTTTACAAGAAAATGAAGTTTATGAGCTTGCGCAAATATGACTTTATTTCGTAGGTATTACTGAAATAATTCAAATTCGCAAAATAGACATGGGTCTATACTAATTAGCTGGTATATTTTCTCTGCTATATATTTTTAATACGTATGCATTTTATAGATTTTGATTCATATTTATTTTAAATACTATACTTTTTGAATGGTATACATTTTGGCAGGTATACTGCACGGGTTGCACTCCAGGAGTGATGGCAGAAGTGAAAACTGCGCGTGGTTGAAAAAGAGGGGGATATTACTTCCTCTCATACGCCGCGCCGCCGCCGGCGCTCTTAGGTCTAGTGATGTGTCGGAGAGAAGTTCTCTGTTCTTATTAATTCCTTCTCACGGATATTCCAATAATTCTCAAGAATTTCTCAATAATAGGCTAGTTTCCTAAAAAAAATAATTAGTTCGTCAGTTAGATAATCAAAAAATTTTGGCCACGCATTTTTTCTTTTGTCGGATAAACAAAAAATTATAAAGATCCCTTTGAAGTTCCGTGTGACGTCATAGTTTGCTACAATTTTTAGCAAACTTTGACGTCACGAGCCCCTCCCACTCCTGAACTTTGACGCGCTTTATCTTATTATTTATTGACAAAAGAAAAAATACATGTCCAGTATTTTTTGATTATCTAACTGATGGACTAATTGTTATGTTATTATTACGACCCAGGAAACTAGCCAATTCCCGCACTTGAAAGAACGAAGTAGAAATTCTCGGGAAAAATTTCCGACTCATTATCACCATTCTCGAAAATTTCGAGCACGGCACAACACTACTCAGGTTACGTGTCCGTCTTACGAATTTGCGAACAGGTCACGTGTCTTGCCGCGGCTTTAAAATTTTTTACCCATCCCAAAAAGTGCACAACGCTTAAGAAGTTTTCTCTTCAAAAGTGGCCACTTTTGGCGATGATTAGTAGTTTTCTTACACAATATCAAAAGTAGGTAATACTAAAAATACTACACTACAAGTAATTTACTACCGAAGAAGATGTTTTTAACTTGATCGGGTTTTGGCGGTGATGGAGTAGAATAATGAAATAAGATGGCGCTAGTTTAGCTGGTCTTAAATTCTCTTAATCACATAGACCGCATTTAAATTTAGGAAAATGTACCCAGAAACATCTTTAATAAATAAATATATATCACACAAATTGACATCACAATAAGATGTGAACTTGTGTCGTAGGATATTAATTCAACGATACTTTTTTTTGGGTGCGTATTGATTGATATAATAACAAAAAATAAAAAATAACGGCAGCGCGGCGTATGAGAGGAAGTAATATCCCCCTCTTTTTCAACCACGCGCAGTTTTCACTTCTGCCATCACTCCCGGAGTGCAACCCGTTGTTTTTTGGAGGTAATCGAAAGTTCTCTCAATTCATCAAATGAAAAAATAATGAATATTAACATAACACATGAACAGAATTCGTTTTTATTTTATTTGATCGGGTTTAGGAGTAGAAGAATAAAATAAAGGGCCAGACCATCTAAAGAGAGCAGACCAAATCTCTATATCTCTATCCAGACCATATCCCTTAAGATGGGTATTTCTGTTTCGGTGTCATCTGACTGATTTATGAAAAAGAGAGAGAGAGAGAAAGAGAGGCGCGTTTCATGACGTTCTACCGTCTTCTTCTTCCTTAACCTTATCCCCCTTTTTTAGTGGGGTCGGCATAGTATGCCATTTCTCAGTTCAGAAATACATACCTTTCATCCAGGGAACAGGTACTGTTCCCGAGGGTTAGACTTAACGCCAGCGAAACCACGAGCGAAAGCTAGTATGCAAATAATGGCCGAATACTTGACTTGAAGAACCCGATAACTTGACCTAGAAACAGTATATGATGACTCCTGCTTTTTAATGTAGCAATTTCAGGGAACCCATTCCATTAGGCACCTCGTAACCTTGATTTATAGGCGGAGAGAAAAGTCACAAGTACACGGTTCCACTTTGATCCCTAGGGTATTTAAGCAGATAGTAACCTTGGCTTAGTTAGTGTTTTACAGAGCTTGTCACTTTGTTTTGTTGTAGCCCTCCCCTAAATCCGGCCCTGGGTCTGTGTTAGTGGCTAACCTCGATGTCCGGGTTTTCGTGTTGCCTTACCCATATTTTCTACTTATCTCTTCTCTTCTAAATCGGTTACTCATTACTGAGTATCGTGACTCTTGATTTTGTCAACCAACTTTTTCCATCGGCAAGGATCCGATGCTTGGTGTAGTGCGGCGCTGATCGATGTTTCCAACCTCTCTGAGATCTGATCCGACCATCGCTGTGGACTGCGGCCTCTCGGTCATTTTCCCTCCAATTTTCCTGTCACCATCAAACGTTCCAAGTTATCGCCATCACTCCTCGCAATGTGGCCAAAGTACCGCACTATACGTTGTAGGTAGGTTGTCGACAGTCGCTGAGCGTTTTCTATGTTAAGTTCCTTTAGGATAGAGACATTTATGCGAAAGGCCGAAAAAAAATTCTTATTAATGATTGAATATATATTGAATCTTTGGATGTAGCCAAAGATAATACATGTTTTAGATTTACATAAAGTTTAATTTTTAATCAACTTTAAAAAGGGAGGTTATCAATTCGACCTCTATGCATGTAATATTGTCAGTAATATACAGTTTTTGTACAATACTGACAATTACAAACTATTGAACCATAACCTATTGAGTTAACTGATTGCCGCATCTACAAAAAATAATAAAAACAAATAAAATATAAAACTAAGGATGTGGCCTGTTTTTAGCCGATTTCAAAAGAATGAGGAGGTTTTTAAATTCGGTTATATGTTTTTTAATGTTTGTTTGTTCGTTCCATTTAAATATTATCAAAATCGGATTAGTAGTTTGATGAAGTCGTTTTTTTATAAAAGATTTATAATATAAATGTACATGCATAAATAATCAAAGGCGAAAGACTGTCCCTAGTGTGTCTCTCAAGTGTGTCCCTAGAAAAGCTGATAATTTTGCTGGCGAAAGTAAGTTTGCCATGTGTCCCTAGAAAAGCTGTTAATTTTACTATCAAGACCAAGAAGAACGTAACCCTGAACAGTTCGTTCTTGACTCAAGCTTCCTACAATCTATTATTGTGGAGAATGAATGGAATTTCTCAAGGCACTAGACGATTTATGATGAAGTCATTTGACTCGGGATATAGCGGAGTAAGAAAGGGATTCCTTGAATTCCAAGATAGAGCAAGGCCGAATATAACATGGGTATATTTTGGATTATGAAATATTTTCATAAAAACTGACATTAGTAAAACTTTAGATCATACTATCAAAAACGTTTTTTTAATAAGTAACCAACTTATTTTGTATTAATATTGCAGTATTTATTAAACAAACAATCGGGAATTAAAGTTATCGTACATGGGTGTGAGTATTATTAGCGTTTACGTATGTTAAGCAACTCTGGGGGCAGTCCCTATTGGGATGTACCGTCGCCTGCAATAGTCCATATAGAAGTTGCGTAAAAAGTCGTGTGCAGCTACAGATACTTTCTAAAAATAATAGCAATTTCAACCTTAAACATGTGGGATAAGGTTCGACTGCAATCGATTTTCATCTTAAGGCTATGTATAGACTTTTGCAGGTGACCGTACCTCATTATATAACGTGATTTTGAACCCCCTAGCTTTATTGAAATCTGGGAATCAGAAGCCCTAATGGAACACAGAATTGCAAGAAAAAAAGGTGAAAAACGAAAAAGAAAATTAGGTTTCCCATACAAAGTCGCCGATCAGCTGGACGAATTTCTATGAAAGGTTAAATTTATTTTTTCGGTTTTTACCTTTTTTCCTTACAATTCTGTATTCCATAAGGGATTCTGATTCCCAGATTTCAATATAGCTAGGGAGTTTAAAATCAGGCTGTATAAATATCTCGGTTTGCTTCGTGCTACGGAAGGTACGCTAAGCCAGGCTAAGCCATTGGTGCCGGCTGTCATCACTGATGGCAGTCGTTGAGCTATGTCAGATGATATTTTTTTTTTAATATTATTTATGGCTTTCCCGCGTTACGTATTTAGCCAGTATCAAGTATTTAAATGAGTTATCCCGCGCTTTTTCTAAGTCTTGTTATCAATGAAATTGATACTACGGAGCCCCTGGCGACAATTCCCATGAATCCACTGGCTTGATCACAGACGACGCAACGAGGCGAGGCAGTCCACCAGCCCGCTAAGTAAAACTCACTACAGTGCGGACTGTGAGAGTCTATTTCAGTTATTCCACACATTGTTCATAAACATGCGCATTTATAACATCAAATAGGCTAGTTTCCTAAAAAAATCTAATTAGTCCGTCAGTTAGATATTTAAAAAATATTGGACACGTTTTTTTTTCTTTTGTCGATTAAACAAAAAATTATAAAGATATAGCCCTTTGAAGTTCCGTGTGACGTCATAGTTTGCTACAATTTTTAGCAAACTTTGACGTCACGAGCCCCCACTCCTGAACTTTGACACGCTTAATCTTTATTATTTATTGTTTATTTGACAAAAGAAAAAATACGTGTCCAATATTTTTTGATTATCTAACTGACGGACTAATTGTTATGTTATTATTACGACCCAGGAAACCAGCCTATTACACCGATTTCACATTATAAAGTCCACTAGAAACAATTGACCAAACAACCCAAAACATAAGCCGTGCTATCCGCCGTAATTCCCGCCAAGAACTCCGTCAGATGATAATAGGCAGATTGAAAATTTTGACACTGGTGTTGGCCACTTATACACGCGAAAAACAAACGCGGGCATACCGTTTTTCTCCAGACGTTTCAGCCGTGTGTCACTGGACAATTTACCGTATGTTTGCGTTATTTTATTTCCCGATTTTGAATTTAATATGCAACGCGAAAGTTGCTAAAGTGCAATAAAAGTAATTATTGTAGTTTAGCAACTGGTTCATAATTACATGTAACGGAACAAACATCAGCTTGGTTATCAAAATACTCTGCCAAGTACAATTTTCAGAGTAATTCCAGTTCGATTACATAAAAACTCTTAGATCTTCATAACATTTGTTATACTCAGAAACAGATGTTATGAAGACCTCTGTATGTATCGTATGTAAAACGTAAAACGGTATAAAACGTAAAACATAATATATATTTAGGTTTTTGTAGACAAACGCTACCAAAGGTCTAATGTCCGTCCGTCCGTCTGTCACAGGACTGTATCTATTGAACCGTAATAGATTGAGAACTGAAATTTCCACATAATGTGTACTTACTTATATCTATTGCCGCTATAGCAGCAAATAATAAATATAGCGGGTTGCATACAGGAAACGTGATTTTTTTGGCGTCTTTTCTCGATTCGTCAAACGGCTTTCACGCGTTACGTATTTAGCCAGTATCAAGTATGAGTTTTCCCGCGCTTTTTCTAAGTCATGTTAACCAACGAAATGATGGTGTAGTTCATTTTGTTGATTCTACGGAGCCCCTGTTGACAATTCCCACGAATCCACTGCCTTGATCACAAACGACGATTCGAGGCGGACAATCACCAGCCCGCTAAGTAAATCTCATTACAGCCGCTTTACTTTAGTTATTCCACAAATTGATCATAAACATGGGTATTTATAACATCAAATTACACATATCACATTTTTATAATGTGTATATAATATGTGCATGTATAAGAAACAATTTGCAAAACAATCCAAAACTAGAAGCAGCGTATTACTTGATACGTCTTGTTACTGATACCCTTAAAAGGAGCGTATACTATACACTAGGCCTCAGTCCTCTGACGCCTGTCGAGGGGTATGTAACAGAGTGGAATTTATCTTTAAAATTATAAACATGCCAATTTCTGAAGTTCTGTCCTTCTAAAATACTAAAATGAATATTATAGTAAACTATCGCGCTGGCACTTTTCACATTTAAGTAATGCAAGTTCATGTTATTTAAGATATTATAAACATATTTATCCTCCATTAAAAACGTCAAATTCCATTGTCAGTGAAAGGCGGAAAGACGCATAGTGATGCACTTTGTTATTTTTTGCCAAACATCGATAATTTACATGAATACAGATGAGTGTTATAATATAAGTAATAAAGTTAATGCCAAGAAATAAATAATAATAAATTCACTCTCCACGACTTTCCCGAAAATTTATTATTTTAGTGTTCCGTTCCCTAAGAGTAAAAACGGAAAGGTAATACTAAGCCTTCGACGTCCATCCGTCCATCCATCTGCCACATGACTGTATCTATTGAACCGAAATAGATAATATTTCAAAAGGACAATGCCGGTTATTGGCGTCTTTTTGTTTTCGCGCGGCCACTAACCATACCTTGTTTTCCCGATAGTCAATAACAAAATAAAGTTATTAGGGCATATATACCTCTAAACTCAGTCCGAACTGAGTTATAAGGATTAGATATTATATTCATAGGTTTTTGCACTATTTTTCACTAATTTCATTAAAAGTTGCAATTAAATCCTTACTAATATTATAAATGCGAAAGTGAGTTTGTTTGTTTGTTTATTTGTTTGTTACGCTTTCACGCCGTAACTACTGAACCGATCATCATGAAATTTTGCATGCAAGTTCCATGGAGTACGGAGAAGGACATAGGCTACCTTTTATCCCGGGAAAAAGTACTATTCCCGAGGGATCGACATTGACGCGGGCGGAGCCGCGGGCGAAAGCTAGTAATAAATAAAATTATTTTGGACATTTTAATCACTACTATATACTTTTTTGAAGCCTTTTTCATAAACGATACAGCAGCAGGCTCTTCTCCGCTACCTCCTTGAGGTTAAGAGTATATAGTAACTGTTTATTGGGGCAGTCTGAAGTAGCTTTGATAGATACTTGATACATTAGGTAGGTCTTTTTGTTCTTTGCTTGGCCATCGTCTTCACTGTTTCGCTTCACTCTTGAAGTATTGGTGCAGCCGATAGCATAGTAACATCAGCTTTGACGTTCCCGCTTGGTCGCTTGGTGCGTCACGAGGCAACACAACAAGTACCGAAAACTGTACTTGTTGTTGCTCTCCATGTTCACTTCCATATACTAACAGCGCAACTGCCACTTCATTAGTTGCCATCATTAGTAGTTGATCTGTTTCATGAACACCTGTGAGAGCTTTCGTGGCACCCCGCTCAGCGCTTGGGCCACGGGGTCACTTCAGCAGATGGCGAACCCCCTTATTCAGCAGGCAGATCATACGTTGCACTTGGAACACAATGGGAGTAGGCTTTCGCCAATCATCTTGGTTTTGGTTATGACAAAAGTGTTTTACTTAGATGGTGCCCTCTCTTGCGGTCTGCGCAACACCATAAGAGATGTATCTCAATACATACAGGACTTAGACAGCCCAACCCGTCTTACTTTTTATACAAAGGCTCGTACGTCTCTAGAAGCAGCGCATGTCTTATTACTCATACTCTTAAAACAGCGTATGCTTTTTCGCGGCCTCAGTTCTCTGACGTCTGTCGTATTATTTGTAGCGGAACCTTATGAGCCGAACGAAAATTTATTTTTATAATTATAAACATGCCTAGTTGTGTAGTGAAATCCTGCAAAAATACTGTAAAAAATGCTAAAGTGAAACCACAACCTGTGACTTTTCACATGTAAGTAATGCAAAGGACATTTAATTACAATATCATAAACGATAATGAGAATCTCCATGGTACAGTGGTTAACGAGCCAGGTACCGGGTTAAATTTCCGGCGCAGGCAAAAACTTGTACTTCAGTTTCATAATTATGTATGTCCGCGTTACTGGAGTTACATAAGGAGAATTGGCGTTGGGCCGTAAAACATACATACATTCATATTATCACGATCTTCACCCTTACGGTGTAGACCTCTGCCTGAAACCAAAAGCCACATTTAGCGTGTTTGTGGGCGTATGTAGGTGGAAATCTGAATTAAAGGTGTAATAGGTTGCAAGTCGCATTCCCTATCAGAGAAGCAACTGGTACATTCTCAATTTTTCCTTTTCATCTAGACCAGCATGGAATATATACTTCTTATTACAGCATGAATGCTGTCATAATAGCGGACCCCGGGCTTGGACGCAGCACAATTGAAGATGCCAGGAGTATAAGAAACCAGGGAATCTCTTAGATGACTATGACTATATAATTATTACTACTTCATATGTTGTTTACTTAAATGAAGTCAAACTGAAACAAAATCTTGTTGTTGGTTTTTCTCGATATCGATATTACAAGGTATTGTTACATCTCTTATGACAGCGGCGTCAAACGTCATGCATGAGTGCTATTTTCGAATCGACGTGTTTACTAAACGACCGATGATGTATGGAAAATTTGTACTTCTTCATCGAGTCACTCATTTATAAATAGCACCCCTAAAACCACGACTCCCTTTCCTCTGCCTCACACTCCCGCTAATAACACAATGTTCCCATACAAAAATGGCAAAATGTGACATCTATTCAGAGAGACGAATTTTTTTTTTTAAATCTATGATCCAAAACAAAAGTCGTACAGTCCGCCGAAATTCCCGCCAATAACTCAAGTTGCTGCTAATTTGTTATCTCAGCTTTGTTCCGAGCTCAGAACATTGTTCTGAGGGTCGAATGTTATTGTTCTGAGGTTCCGAGTTTGTTACTATGACGTTATGGCGTCAAACCATAGATAATTAAGAAGGATAGCGTTCGTGCTCAAAAGAGTTTGGGTAACCTCATATGAGAGTTCGTTAGCAAGAGTTTTTAAGCGTGTCTACATCTGAGTCCCCATGAAGAAACGTGGTAATTTTTTGTTAAATATTGTACGGTGGTACAGAACTCTGCTAATGCGACTCAGCGTCTATTCGTTTTTGAGTGTAAGTTGGTTACACTGATAACAGATTTTCCGAGCTGTCTTAAAGATAATTTTGATACTTTTTAAATGACGAGGTTAAGATAAAGCAAAGTATTAATTAAATTAAATAGTATTAATCTTTTATGTATGTGTAAAGTTTGACTTCGTAAGTATTTACCTCACTCTTAATTGACTTTGAGCATAGTTTTTAACGAAATGAATTTAAAAAGCACGTGAAAGAAACATTTACACGATTCAATCAACCAAGCGCTAAAGCCACACGAAAACATTTCCATTCCTTTGTTGTGAAATGGCGTGAAAATAGCAGAATATTCAACTCGATTAAGGGGTGGTTCCGAACAATACTGCATGGAAGTCAATGCAATGAAGTCAATTATTCTGATTTTATGAAGAACGAAATACTGCCTTAAATATTAAGTAGGTGAGGTCACAGATCATTTAATACGAGTAATATTTCGTACAGTACGACCACTTTTATAAGTCGCATCGGGTTTGTTTGGCGGCGCAGAATAGCAAAACCTACCACCGCATCATACCGTGTGATATCAGCAGATAAAATATCAGTGAAATAACGAACTTATAGCTACTACATATGATTTAAAATCCAAAAAAAACAGGACTTGCTCTTAATAATTGTAGTACGCAGCGCTGCAGCGAACTCCAGACATGGTGCGATCCCATCAGCCAATAGTGGACGGATATTTTCGCGTCATGGAAAAATTTGATTTCTGCGCAGGTACATCGGTGTAACTTACTTTTAGGAACGGTTGAAATTTACAATACCTATTTATATTTTATGAAAGCACTGTCACTTCAGCTTTAATCAATAATAGTGAATGTTTGTTTAACATTTTATTAAACATTGTCTTCAGAAATATTAGTATACTATCCAATCACAACATTCAATACTTAAATGCTAAGCTATGTTATATATAAGCACTCCAGAAAAATCATCATCATTTGTTGAGAATTCAAAATCATCTTAGTATTGTCATTATCATCATCAGACTTCATGACCATTAACTTAGCTTCGTTTATTTTTGATCGGGTAAGACCAAAAATAAACGAAGCTTCATCTCATCATCAGCAAATAAACGAGATCATATACCTTCTTGTATAGTGTACAGAAACGGATTCCCATTGATCAGCAATTTTAGTGTTGTGTGTGCTGTAGTTTGGCTGGCTATCGGAACCATGCCTTAACAATGTCACTTTCACCTGCCGCATATAGTAAATCGGGTTTAAAGAGGTTTAAACTAACGTCAATCACGTGCAATATGAATCGATGTCAAGTAAAGTCTATTCTCCCTTCAGCCCTGAAGTTTCTCTCGGAACCATGCCGAATTTGGTAAATTATTTTTAGGGCTCCTTACCTAAATGGTAAAAACGGATCTCTATTGATATGGCTCCGCTGTCCGTCCGTTCGCCTGTCTATCACCAGGCTGTATCAACTACAAATTATGTATTTCTATTGCCGCTATAAAAACAAATACAAAAACAGAATAAATTAAATATTTAAGCGGGCTCCCAGACAAAAAACGTAATTTTTTTGCTTGTCTTATCTCGAAATTGATTTAAAAAATCGGTTCATAATATCGGAGTTCTGAGGTAACAAAAAAAACATACTTACAGCCGAATTGATAACCTCCTTATCAATTCGGCTGTAAGTAGATATTGAAGTCGGTTTCCCTCACGTATTAGTCGGGATATGCCAACAGTTTTTAATCGTAGGGTAAGTATGCCCAACTCGGTTCCTTCATCGATCTTTTCATAGGCATAGGGATGCGAGTTCCCAAAGTCGACCCTCCGTTAACATCCCTCTGACCTACTTTCTGTTCCGTTACAAATTCACGAACACACGGCTGATCGGAGTAAATACTAAGGGTCAGATTGTCACGTTTTAAATGGGTAGAGACGTAAACGATATAATTGTCAATGTTTTTAACACAACAATTTGGGTGATGATGTTCAAACCCAAGCGAATTCCCGGTTGCATCCTAGTAGTCTGTAGCTTTTAGACATTAATTATTAATATAAATATTATATTTCTATTACTTAACTTTTTTATACGTACATCACTTTTTTTTCGAATTATTTCAGTGAACCCTTTAATTTGTAATCCATCAAAAATCAAAAATGCATCTAAAATGGCTAATCCGCCATCTTGGTGTTGCGCCATGTTGGATTTAGAATTATGGCACATAGCTAACCATGTAATGTCAAACGAGTATACAATTTTTTTTCATATATTCAGCTCAATCGGTGAAAGATATCTGCTTCAAAATTGTTGCAAGATTCCACCCGAACACACATAGTTCATACATACATTGCAAGTTAAATAAAAGTTTGTAATTGATACTTTAACATGTGATTTGTGTAAAAAAGAAAAGGCCTATTTTCAGAATATATGTTTTGATTTGATCCATAGCTGGGGTCAGTCAGTCTTCAAGTTGTTAACAGATTTGGCAAAGTTATTGCGACCAGCTGCCGGCCTGATACTAACTATGGAATGGTCTATCTTTTATTTAAGTTATATAACTTTGATCTACCGGGGTAACACAATTAATGAGTAAGCAACAGAGTCGCCAATCTTGTTAGGTTTAACCCGTGCAAAACACAGGCGTGTCTCTTTACGGCAAAAAAGAGTGCTTTCCCACTTACACCCACTTTCCAGGGTGTTTCCATGCCGTTAGTTGACCACCTTGGGCTTTTAGGCATGACAGTCACGTCCAAACTAAGCTTCGGCCAACAGATTGAGTCGATGGCACTAACTGCTTCCAAGAAGTTGGGCATCATCTCAAAGGTTCGGCGGTACTTCAGCGCTGAACGGCTGCTCAATCTCTATACAGCCCAGGCTCGCTCTTGCATGAAGTACTGCAGTCACCGCTGGGATGGCTCAGCTAAATACCAGCTTGAAGCATTAGACTCTGTTGACCGAAGAGCCCGCAGGCTCATAAATAACGACGTGGTCTTCAATAGGAAATTGCAATCCCTGGAGCATCGCCGTAAAGTCGCTTGCCTATCAGTATTTTATAGGATCCATTTTGGAGAGTGTGCGAAAGCGCTCTTTGAGCTAGTTGAACCCTCACCATTCCTCCATCGGACTACGAGGCGCAGACAGAAATTTCACCCTTTTATCGTTGGAATACCAAAGAGTCGAACCAAACGCTTTGATAGTTCCTTTTTAGTTCGAGTAGCAAAGGTGTGGAATGAACTGTCTGCGTCTATATTCCCAGACAAGTACAGTCCCGGGACATTCAAAAGTAGAATAAATGGGTATCTCTTGGATAGGCATGTAACATCCTCGTCTTCATCGTCACTTACCATCAGGTGAGATGGGAGACAAAAGCCAAATCCAATTTTTTATAAAAAAAAAAGGTAGTCACATAAAAATATGGAATTACAGCCATTTCTTTCGCATTGTTGGTCCTAACGTATCGTCTTTCACACATAACCTAAGACCCGTCTCGTCACGACCGCCCTATCAATTTCTCTGACATTGTTTATGAAGACAAACGACATCGTTCACACATTCTCCCATGTAATTGAGAACTTATGACCTTGAAAAAACTTCACAATTTCATTGGAACTACGAAACAAAAGTCTAAAAAGTAAGTTTCACACGGTACTTTTTAGCTAGTACAGCAATTTTGGTCCAATATTTCCTTCTGGATCATCATTTCATGTAGGTAGGTGACACGGTCATCGACCATGCACGTACACCCTGGTGTCAGAGTTCTTCGGGACCGCCTTTCGGCCTCTGACTTTGTATCTTTAACCACCACCAGATGACAGCCGGGACCAACGGCTTAACGTGCCTTCCTAAGCACGGAATCATCTTTATTATCAGACAATTAGGTGATTCAAGCCTGTAATGTCCTGAAATGTAACGACCTGCGTCTACAGGTAAACGCCTTAAACACTGGACCAGGAGGCAGTTAATCTAAATAAATAAAATAATCCTCATGGAGAAGGAAAACGTCGTAATGTTACATTTTCAATGATTATAATGTAAGATGGAGCCAGAAAATAATAGATTGGAGACCATGGCTGGACTCCAGAAGCCGTGGAAAGCCAGTGGCTCGATGGAGAGACGTCGGAGAGAGGTCCAACCTACTTATAAAAGCTTTTTTATATGAATGAAACTTATCTGAACTATAATTAGAAACACATTTTGTTAACATTATACCTAATTCTTAGCTTATATAAATGTCCTCAGGATAAAAACCATTAGTCTTCACATCGCGGTAACAAGGTAACATTGTACCGTACACAAATTCCCCGCCGTGTCGGTCGTTACCTCCCAATTATGTTGGGTTGACACTGCCTTACGTTCATGTCGTGCTAGTACTCTACAAATTGTACATTGTAAAGATTCTTGACAGCTCCGTGGCGCAGTGGTTAACACGCCAGCCTGCGACATGAGGGTGCCCGGGTTCGATCCCCGGTCAGGTCAAGATGAAAAATGATCTTTTTCAGATTGGCCTGGGTCTTGGATGTTTATTTATATATGTATTTGTTATATAATATGGTATCGTTGATATAGTATCCCATAACACAAGTCTGGAACTTACTTTGGGGCTAGCTCAATCTGTGTGATTTGTCCGTATATATTTATTTATTATTTATTTAGCTTCACAATTGAGCGTGTTCACAGCTTTATCAGCTATGGTGATGCGGAGTCTCACCACTATTAAGACATTATGTTAGTCTGTAGTCTGTACCTTTCATTTATGTCGTAATGTTATTTAGTATTTTTTTTACGACCGAGTGCCTATTTACATATTATATTTACATTGTGAAAATGTGTTACTCCGCAAACAACGAGGGTTTTCCGAACAGCTTACCACCAGATCGCAGCACTGAATTGTAGGGTTCGAAAGTAGGGTCCGATAAGCCGCTGTTATTGTATAACATTTGACAAGCAAATAAAAATACAAATTATTTATTTGTCATCATAGGTTATAGCATCTTAATGTGTACGTTGTGTCGGTTGTGATTCGCCCGTCAGGCATACACATCTCGATTATTTTATTTTTTATTTATTATTCAATAACACATACATAAATATGGTGTTCTACAAAACTATTTTATAGTTTATCTGTAGAATCGAAGGATGTACATACATTTATAATGGAGTGCTAATAATACTTCTTAACTTAAAAAAGTAAATAATACAGTTAAATGAAAAAAGGCACAAAGTTACATTGTTATCAATAGACAAAAATATAAATTACAAAATTTAATATTACTTACTAGGTTGTCACACTCATTTACAATATTGAAGCAAGAAGTGTCATACTGTTGCTCGACAATAGCTTCCCGGACCCGACGCCTAAGTGCTTCCGCCGCTAATTTCAGCAAAACCTCATTTGTCGGTATCCAATATACTTATAAAACTTTATTTAGGAGTTCAACGTCTCTGTATTATAAGAAGCACATTCTACAAACATAATACCTAAAGCTTAGCCTTAAATGTCCTCGGGATAGAAACCATTAGTCTCACCGATGCTTTGCTTTTTGATTCGAAAAGAAAAGGACCGAGTTGCTAACATCGCGGTAACAAGGTAACATTGTACTGTACACAAATACCCCGCCGTGTCGGTCGTTACCTCCCAATTATATTGGGTTGACACTGCCTTACGTTCATGTCGTGCTAGTACTCTAGAAATTATACATCGTCAAGATAGCTTCTTACTTCAGCGTGTTTACATCATCCTCAGTCATTTTCAAAGACTTGGGCGTTATTATGACAGCGTATAAGATGTACCTAGGTAAAAATAAATAAAAATGTTTGTCATAAACTGATTTGAGTTACCAAAGCAGAGTGATAAGTACCTTCAAAGTCCTGTTCGGTGTAGTCGTGGTGCGTGTGTTTCCTGGCCGCTGGGTCAGTGGGCGCCTCATCGTCATCCGCCCTCGTCTCCATGTTCCACGGTCTGTGTGCAAAGAAATATACCGTAAATATATATTCTGAAATTAGTACGGAGATCTTAAAATCGACCTAGTGTTTTTAGGATTAACTTATTCAGACATATATATGTATGCGTCGCGAAACTTTAATATTTTGTAAAAGTTTTTTAAGCTGTTTCCCGCAGGGGTAGATAGAGACTAAGGACCTCCACGTGTTACGATCCTTACAAACCTCTTTCGCTTCCTCTACATCACGCCGCAAAAGTTAGCTCAATCCCTCGATCGGCTTTTACGATCTGCGCGGGAAGAGAGGGAAGAGAAGCAGCTGGTACATTCTACGTTATTTCTTTCTGCCAGACCAGCATGGAAGATGAAGATGGACTGCGCAACAGTAACTATTTTGAGGACCCTTTCGAGATATAGTTTAAAGTTTAGGTAACGATAAGGCTGGCATGTTTTATCAACAAAAACCTTAAAAAAATAAAGAGTAACGAAAAAAAAACATTTTGATACCCTTACATAATTTGTAATACGTTACGTCATAACTAGGCTAAGAATTATTGTTTTACGAGTAATTCATTAGACTGATATAAAGATTTATTATTATTAATTGTACACGAATAGATGTATTGTTTGTAACATTTGTAATTACATTTCTATAGTGAATAGTTAGATACACAATGCGCTTAAAGCCAAACAAATGTCGTAGACAATATAGCCAGTCACTCTGTTCGTATTAACTCGACGTAATTAACGGTATAGTAGAATCCCGCCCAATTCCCACTGATTACACAACGGACTACGTATGTGATTGTGTGTAACCGACTTTAGATGAATATCATCTTATGCTCTTAGGGCTGTCTATAACAAAAATAAACAGTGTCTCATCGTCATCATTTCGTGTAGGTGTCACGGTCAATCGACCATGCACGCCCTGGTGTCAGAGGGAACCGCCTTCTTTTACTTCGATTACGAACTGAAGTAGGCCGATGCAAGCACAACCTAGCCAAGTGGGGATATGCCGACCAGGAAACCATACAGTGTGAATGTGGTCATGGAGATCAGATCATGTCACACCTTTTGTCATGTCAATTGTGCCCCACTACCTTCACAAAGTACGACCTCAAATCTGCCTCAGCGAGTGGCGTGGCTGTAGCAACCTTCTGGAGGGACACAATTAATATATATTTAGATGTTTTGAGCCACCGACACGATAAGAAGAAGAAGAATAGACTTCCTTATGAGAAATAATAACGACTAAATAGCTTCCTTGGTTAGGTCGGCAAAGTTGAATGTGGATCGTGGTAACCAGCACATAGAGGAACAGTGGCTGTCATTGGTCAATTATGATAATGCCTAATATTCGCATGTGACGCGCCATACCTGCGGCTAGTACGTAGTCCTCATTTGCAATTCCTCATCGAATTACCTGGCAAATGGAAATTGCAATCGATATACTCGTAAACACTATTGTCTACGAGTACTTATCTCGGCGGCAAGTTATATAGATGAAATTTTATACAATTTTCTCGTTTATTTTACAGCTTTAGAATATTTTATAACCTAGCCAAAGTTTATCCTAAAGTTTTAAGGCCGAACTACGAGTAGTTTGCCACGCTAAGAACACATAGTAGGAGAGCTGGTACCAATTTTTGGGTAGGTACTTGAGGCAAGTTGAAAACTTGTCACATACCTCTCCCATTATACCCTTACACGGAACTCATCATCATTTCGAGTAGGTGACACGGTCAATCGACCATGCACACCCTGGTGTCAGATTTCTTCGGAATCGCCTCTAAGCCTCTGACGTGGTTCCTTTAACGACTACCAGATGGCGGCCGGGACAAACGGCTTAGCGTGCCTTCCCAAGCACGGAATCATCTTTATTATTGGACAATCGGGTGATTTAAGTCTGCAATGTCCTGACCAAAATGTCTGTGTATGACAGCTCTGCGGCGCAGTGGTTAAGACGAGGACTCAAATGTTTGGTACCTTCGCTCGGCAAAGGACTGATCAAGTGCGCGCAAGGGATAGCGCTTGGCGGTTTAGCCCGTGAATGATGAGATAGGAGATAGTCTCGAGTCGCTCAAAGAAAAAAACGTAAGCGCCAAATTCGTTATTTCTATTTTATATAAAATCAGACCGGTTAATTGTATTTTCATATTTACATTTTGATGAATTACTAATAACCTATCTTTTAGTCTAAAAATCATTATTTCATTCGTCGCATTTGAGCTACAATAACAAAAACTCTGCGAACGAAGACCATTTTTCAAAAAATATTTCTATCGAGAAAATTTTATCAAAACGTGTTTTCATCTTCAATTTTTGGAGATGAAATAGTCAAAAATCATATTACTTAGATTTGAAACTCCTAATTTAAGTATTTTGCGAGATAAATAAGGTTCAGGACGACCTTATTTACAGTGGTATCGCCTTAACACGCCAGCCTGCGATACGGAGTGCCCGGGTTCGATCCCCGGCCAGGTCAAGATCGAAAATGATCTTTTTCAGATTGGCCTCGGTCTTGGATGTTTATCTATATATGTATTTGTTATAAAATATAGTATCGTTGAGTTAGTATCCCATAACACAAGTCTCGAGCTTATCTTGGGGCTAGCTCAATCTGTGTGATTTGTCCGTATATATTTATTTATTTATCATTTATTAAACTGGAAACAACTATACAAAGTATGCTTCCCGTGGGAATCGAACCTATGACCTCTGGGTCAACAGGCAAACGCCTTAACCATAACCACTGGTACACGGAACTGCATACCTGGCTGGCGTGTAGCGGGGCTAAATCAACGCCTAAATTTAAAAAAAAATCAAATGTGTCATTTTAATCATTTTAGTAATTTGATTGAAGTAGTTTTTTTTTAATCTGAAACCGTTTGTTGCTTTACAAGTTTCCTGTTGTGGTCTCATGAAACATATGTCTTTAATTCCACACTATTTGTTTAAATCTATCATGATGATGCAGCTGCCTGATAAAATAGTAATCCACGCGGGCAAAGGCGCGGGTAATAGCTAGTCAAAGATTGAATCACGAACTAAGTAAGTTCTAAGACAAATTGGATTGACTAATTTACTGTTAGTTACTTTGTTGTTTCATGTTTTGATATTAATAAAAATATAATGTGACCTTTACCACCTACATATTCAACCTTACGCTAAACCTTGGCCTTATAATCCTAGACTAATATAAAATACCTATATAGAGAAAAATCACACAGAGCTAGCTCCACTGTAAGTTGTGAACTTGTGTCGTGGGATACTTACTCATCGATACTAGGTATATTTTATGACTAGCTGTTGTTCGACTTCGTCCGCGGCAATTTCTGTTATAATGATTAATTCTTTTTTTATTCGTATGGATGAAAAATTTTCCTCCGTTTTCAAAACATTTTTTATTGATGCTTCGCTCCTATTGGTCGCAGCGTGATGTTTTATAGCCTTCCTCAATAAATGGACTATCCAACACATTTTTCAATTTGAACCAATAGTTCCTGAGATTAGCGCGTACAAACAAACAAACAAACACTTCAGTTTTATAATATTAGTATAGATATATACATATATAGATAAACATCCAAGATCCAGGTCAGTCTGAAAAAGATCGTTTTTCATCTTGACCTGACCGGGGATTGAACCCAAGACTCTGCGATTCAAAGGCACCACTGCGCCAGAGAGGTCATCAAGAACTGACTGCCCCTTAGGCATAAATATATAATTGATAAATGTGCGAAAGTACCCTGTCTATCTGTTATCTATTCATCTTTAAGCTTTAACCATTCATCGACTAAGATTAAATTTTTAAATTATTTAAGCAAAGTTTAAGGTTATTTTTTTAAAATGATTATTGGTTTCGAAATGGCGATTGTCGAATAAACGCTTCCAATCAATTTCAAAACTATATACAGTTATCATCATCCTCCTTACCTTATCCCATTATCTGGGGTCGGCGCAGTATGTCTTTTCCTTCCTGTTTCCTGTCATGCTCATATCCACTCCCACCACCATCATGTCCTGCCTCACGCATTCCATCCATTCCTTTTTTGGTCTTCCCCTTCCCTACCTCCATCTCTAGCGCTTTCCTTGTAATACGATGATCTTCTCGCCAAAATAAAAAACCATACCAAGCTAATCTACCCCTTCTCATTATTTCGTTTACCGGAGCTACTTTCAAACTTCCTCTTACATAACCATTTCTAATCCTATTCATCCGCGTCACTCCGCACATCCATCTTAACATTCTCATTTCGGTAGAATGAACTCTATTTATCCTGCACCTTCGTAGTTATGTGATTTTAAAATGAAAATACTAATTAATCCTATCTAAAATAAATACCTACCTATAAATAAAAATCTACCTGTGCATAGTACCAATAAGTATAGTTTGAGGCCCAAAGAATGACATAGAAGAATGTGACCTTTCATTCTGGAAAGGGGTATTGTTACCGAAGGATCTATATTCTCGCAAGCAGAGACGCAGGTAAATGCTAGTTAAGTTAATCAAGTTATAGTTGAATTGAAATAATGTCTAGAAATTCAGAGAAATGAAATTTACAAAGTTCAGCTGTATCAAAACAAATTAAGTAAATTGCAAATAGATGTCTTGATACAAAACCCAGACTTGGGACCAGTGGCGTAGCCAGGGTTGTATTTGGGGGTGGAGTGGACGTACAGTGCCAGTTCGAGGGTAGGTGGATAGTAAAACAGCCACGGTTTAAATTGCGGTGAAAGCGGTTGCGATATTTTGTGATACATGATGATTGATGAACATGGGTAATTATTTTCTCCCACAAATAAAATCCTTTTACTATCTTTCTTACACAGCTACTTATAACTATCGGGCATAGCTATTCTTCGTGCTTTATTAACAAAATATAACCTGAAAACGGACAGACGAAACTCAATAATGGCTAATTGCAAATTTTCAAGATGGCGACTGGTGTATGGCGTTCATTTAGATCTTTGTAGCACTGTAAGCAGTATCTTAAACTTAAACGCGAACGGAGCGAGTGCGAAATATCACGATTCTGATAGGTCAACCAACAATCAATGTTCAAATCTGGGCTATGAGTGCCTACAATCATTTTTACTCGTGATATATGTAAATTTTTACACATATCACGAGTTTTAAAAATTTGACAATATTTTTCGAAATTATATAAACTTCCGAGAGAGCAATACGACAACTGAATCTCCCCCTGTTTACTCCCCAGCTATGGATGGTTTCTTCTAAATATCTTATCGTTCCACGCCTTAATTAAAGAGTTTAATTAACTGAAAGTATATTAATCAAGTAATCCGGTTTAATTTGATTAAAATGAAGTCTTAGTAGCAGTTTCATGTGATGGCGCTTTATGATTAGATGTCATTTAAACCGACTTCATAAAAGGAGGAGGTTCGCGAGACTGTGTTTTTTTTTGTATTTTACGCGATTACTCGGCCAATTATGAATCGACTATAATGATTATTTTTGTATAATTACTATCGGAAAATTGGAATCGTGTTCAGAAGGGTGTGTTTATTTGTAAAAGAGTAATGATTGCTACTGCCCTTCGATCAAATATAATGGTAGATATACGATTCGCGCTCGTATATGGCACCGGTAAGACAGCGCACTAATCGAGTTTCGGAGTTGTTTTGTCCACAGTTTCAAATAACCGCGCAAGCACTTACACGTCTCGCGATGAAAAAGGTACAGTGAAAAGATACCAAAACTACGCATCAAAAGCGAAAAAAAAGATGGAGTTATACTTTCAGTATGTACCGTTTTTGTCGTTGTTTGTAAGTATGCATGATGTTTTGACTCATGTTCATTTTGTATGAGACTGTGTATCTACCATTATATTTGATCGAAGCTACTGCCTTACTTTCGCATAATAATGAATAATACACTAGCTACCTCCCTCGTTGATGTATGCTGCATGTGTTGAGTCTTGTAGCACTGGCACTTAAGTCAAGGCTTGAGTGAGTCTTGAAGCAGACTCACTCTAGCCTTGACTGGAGTGCGAATTACATTCGAGTAAGAACAATTATTTTTGTGTTAGTCTGGAAGTGTGAAAAACCTTTATTTCACGCGCTTGTATTAAAAGCGGAACCAAATGCTCGATTGTTTAATTGACCGAAGGAATAGCGCGCACAGCGATTCCCTTTCAAACGATTCTCGTTAAATTTTGTGAGTCGGTTCAAAACATAGGACATTTTTGTCGATTCAGTTTTTGTTTCTGACGTGATAAAGTCTTATAAATCGAAGAACGACGTCTTAACGCGCGAAAAAGTGTCACGATTTGCGTGCAAGCGAGAGCGCGGAACAAGCGATACAGTACAGCACGATCGGCCTAAGCGTTCGACTTGTGGGTGACGCATCTATCGCAAGCTTTCTACTTGTGACGCATCTGAGATAGATGCGTCACACCACCACCACTCTTCCACCGTTGTCACGTAAAATTATCGTCCGTATCCGTAAACTGACTTTACGGACAGCAATTTTTTTTATGGCGGAATCGGCGTTAGTGACTTAACCGCCATTGGGGTACATTGGGGTATATGACCATTGTGCGTCCGCTGTGATACGAGTAAGCCTCGTGAGGTAACAGAGCGATTGGTCTATACAAATTATTTCAAATATGCGAAGTAAAAAAATAAATAATTATTTTACCTCTAACATATTTAAATCCGCTAATCAGTAACTGGATATGGCAATCTGTTGTGTCTACTCTGTTTGAGATAAACACGACCCACGTCGGTCTGAAGCTGGCAAAGTAAGCCTATGGAAAGTTGGAAACCACGAATCTGCAACTTTGAGAAACACTGATTAAATTAGGCCAATACAATGGACCGGTGTTTGTAATTCAAAACAAAATTTTGTTTTCGACTCTATTTGCATTTTGGCATTTTGCGATAATATAACTCATTGTTTAATTAATTTTGTTTCTAGTGCGTATTAAAATTTAAATTTTGATTATTTACATTAATTTGCAATAGCCAGTTAATGTAAATAATGCCTGTCTGTCTGTCTGTCTGTCTGTCTGTCTGTCAGTCAAGAGCCTTTTTCTCAGGTACATGTAGAGGTATCAAGCTGAAATTCATATCAAATACCAAGGTGTACATTGCCGTTTCACTCACAAAAGCTCTTGAGAGTTTACCATCCTAAGCACCAATGTACAGTGAATCGCCGAAATGATTGCAAAACATGTGAGGGCCCGCTACAAGCTATGATTCCTGATTTTTTTAATGAAACTGAAATGCACCCCATTAGGGGAATGTGCCAATTTGTTTTTCTCTCATTTCGTCCGCTTCCTAGAAAGTGCATTGACAATAACAATTTGTGCATTGTATGGAATGTAATGTCACACACACACACACCGCCACACATTTCTTTAATTACAAAAATTCGCCCAAACAATACCTTTTCAGGTATTTAACAACTGGCTTTCCTCTCGCTTTCCGAGTGGTTCATTAGCTACACTTTCCGGTCACACCACTGGGAAACACACACACACACCGCCACACATTTCCCTAATTACAAAAATTCGCCCAAACAAATACCTTTTCAGGAATCAGGAATTTAACAACTGGCTTTCCTCTCGCTTTCCGAGAGGTTCATTAGCTAAATAACAAGCAACACTTTCCAGTCACACCGCCGGGAAACATAAATAAAGTTAATGTCCCACGGATCAGACAGTTGGGTTGTGTCAAACATATTGGACTACATCAGACATAAGTAACAAGATCTAAGGCTACTTTTAGAAGTGAAAACAAGCAGGTTTTGAAAAACGTGGCAAACTCTGCTCAGAAACGAATACTAACATAACTTATTACGGGTTTGAAATATGAATTTGTTGTATCGGGTTTAAAGCAAATCAAGAAAGTATTTTTCATAAAATAAATATGCTTTGATAAATCTTTACAATTTTTTTCATGACATAGGGTGGCAAACGAGCCAGTGATTCACTTTTTTTATGATATAGGGCGGCAAACGCATGCGGGTCACCTGATGGTAAGTGATCACCGCCCATGGACAACTGTCAAGGAGTTGGGGGAAGGATATGGGGAGGGCGAAGGATGGGCCTCCGGCTCTCTCACTTACCGAACGAAGCATAGAAGCGGTAAAGTTTCTACTCAGACGTCGATTTTCTGTGAGAGTGTGGTACTTCCCCGGACGAGCCGGCCCTATGCTACTAGCAATTCATTTTGCCGGTAGCTTGGCTCTACCACGACTAACCTAATGTTAAGTAATCATCGCTGCCCATGTACAACTGACACACCCGGGGTGTCAGTTGTGACAAGTCCGTTATCAAGTCTGTCTGATATCAAATAAATGCGCAATCAACAATGTGAAATTAAGCCACAGATCTAAAAAATACTTTTTTTCTTCTTAGCGAATAAAATATTGCCCAAAGTAAAGGTTTTCCTGGATTTAACAATTAGTCTCCCGCTTTCCGTGACGTTAATTAGCTAAACAACAGTTTACACTTTCCAGTCACACCACCGGGAAACATAAATAAAGTTTATTTCTCACGGAGTTACAGAATCCTGCTTATGTAACGAAGTGCAGACTAGCAGTTTGTGTCAAAAATATGTGTCAGCATCAGAGATTAGTTACAAGGTCTTAGTCTACATTCGGATAAATATTTTTTTTTTTAAATTATCCTTTTCCTTATCCTTACTAATATTATAAATGCGAAAGTGAGTTTGTTTGTTTGTTTGTTACGCTTTCACGCCGTAACTACTGAACCGATCATCATGAAATTTTGCATACAAGTTCTCTGGAGTACGGAGAAGGACATAGGCTACCTTTTATCCCGGGTAAAAGTACTATTTCCGAGGGATCGACATTGACGCGGGCGGAACCGCGGGCCAAAGCTATATTTTATAAAAAACTTCTATTATAAACCAATCAAAATGTAAAGTGCTTTCCAAGACAAATCAAATGAAAATTTATAAAACTAGCGATTTCTAAAAATTTCCTACTAAAGCATTTCTTAGACCTATGAGACCCTACACTTCTATGTCCTACTAATTCGCTATAAGTATACACGGTGAAATTTTGATCGTTCTGGACTCATAAAGGGTTGACTCAGCCCATCGATATGAACAACTTTTTCTATGGAACCAATGCTGGGAACTCAAAAAAAATGGGCAGTACCCTACAAAAAATTTCAGCCACCTGGTCAATTTGTATGGGAACGTCAAAAATATTTTTGAGTTCCCAGCATTGGTCCCATAGGAAAAGTTGTGGGCTGAATCGCCCCTTTAAGGGTCCAGAACGATCCAAATTTCACCGTGTATAATAAAGTCTAAGAAATACGCGATATTCCTAAAGCAATTTATTACCATAATCAAAGTTATTCAAGGCGCGTGTTTGACGATATTTCCCGAACAAATCCAGAGTTAGGGAAGCGACGAAATATAAGGAGGGATTAATTGCTCCCTGAGATTTTCAGATTTAAGCATCTTTGTACGCGTTTGTTACAAGGGTCTACGATTTGTTTCATGGGATCATCAGACAGATTTGTCCACCTATACAGGGTGATTTTCAACCCCTAGCTGTGTTTTTTGCTATGAGGATCAGTAAAACTATTAAATTTAAATTATAGTAGCTTGAACTTTCCTAGACAGTCTGGAAGTCCCTTTTGTTACCAAATATAAAAAAAAACATTATACATTTTTATTTACCTTTTATCCATAGTCTGAAGGAAATGAAAAAATGTACAAAGTAGTAGATCGAGGGAGTGGGCAAAAATCTCAGAAATATTGTAAGTACGCGATGCGGCTAGCAACCCATCACTATTCTGATTCCGTTTTCACCTACACGCCCACCATCATGCTAAACGTAGCTTTTCGCCTACCTTCAATGAAAAAATACGTGATAGTATGTATATATGTGTATGTATATACAAATTAAACGTTAAGTTACATTGTTGACTTTTAGCTGCGAGATTTTATGTCATCAGCGCCTTTTATGATTTTCCCCATTGTTATAAATGGGATCTCTTTGTTCATTGACCTCCATCGCAGAGAGCTGTACAAAATAATCATCCCACGCTTCAAGCTATGTTGTTAAGAGTCGTGACAATATTTTTGTTTGTTTTAGAAGCACTTTTGTTGAACATTGTTTGACGTGTTAACGTCTTAATATCATCATCATCATCATCAGGTCCTTTTTAGTCTCCACTACAGGAGCACGACCCTCTCTGTAATACTAGGGCCATACTTAGCCAGAGCAGCCAGAGGACTTGGCCTACACTCTCCACACTCCACGGGTTGGAGGTCTTAATATCATAAACACTGAAAAGCTGCGCACGAAAAAGTGTCACGTTCCGTGTGCAAGCCAGAGCGCAGAACAAGAGATAGAAAGACGCGATCGACCTAAGCGTTCGGCTTGTGACGCATCTTTCTCTCTTCCACCGTAAAATTATTGCCCGTAAACTGCCTTTACAGACAACCAGTTTTTTTTAAAAGGTCGAATCATCTTTTTATAGAATTTCACTGGCAACAACATTTGTTAAAAAATAAAAAATCAAGAACAAAGAGCTTTTTTATGATGCATGCTTGTTTAAGTCACGCGTTGAATGTGTTTAAGTTTAATTAGGCACTTTTTTATAAAGGAGAAAAATCTGAAAATATTTTATTTTTGTTTATCACGTCTACCTAACTTTGAATTGCCTTTCATAGTGCTCGCGTGTTTTTTATTGATTATGTAGCTAGCTCCAAGTCAGCTTTTGCTACTTCACCGGGCGTTTGAGGCGAGGGCAGAGTGCCCTCAACCTTTATAGACAAGATCACCAAAGGGCCCCCAGGAGGGACGGACCTCGGCTTTGGGCATTGCTTGTGTGCGCAAGGCTTGGACAGACAGCAAACTCTTATATCTATACTTCTATACTAATATTATAAAGCTGAAGAGTTTGTTTGTTTGTTTCAACGCGCTAATCTCAAGAACCGCTGGTTCAAATTGGAAAATTCTTTTTTGTTGCATAGTCCATTTATTGAGGAAGGCTTTAGGCTATAAAACATCACGCTGCGACCAATACGAGCGAAGAATCAATAAAAAATGTTTTACAAACGGGGGAAAATTATTCATCTAGCCGCGGACGAAGTCGCGGGCAACGGCTAGTTGCCTAATAAGCCGCGATTACAATCTGAGTAGTCGCTACCAGGCAACACGTCTTTATAACTAGCTCCCAGTAGAATTAAAAACCTTCAGCAGGTCATCAACCTTTAAAAGAAAACTTAAACATTTCTGTTAAAAAAGTGTTATTACTCTGTTGAGGAATACATCAGGGATTAGGACCATAGGTTATAATTACTAATTTTACCAAATATCTGTAACCTTAATGTATTAAGAAAAATTTGAGAACAGTATTTATTTATTTTATTGGCTTTGGATGCAATTGTTTTTTTTTGTTATAATTTTATTATAATTTATTTTATTTTAGTATAATTATTTTTTTGATTGAATATTCCAGTGCACCTAATTAAGTGAATGTGTATATATTGAAAAATACATACAAACAGTATCGCGTCTTTTTCCCTCGCGGGGTAGACAGAGGTTAGGTCTGTAAGACTTTATGGCCACATTTAGCATGTTTAAGGGTGTGTAGATGGAAAACGGAATCAAAATAGTGACGGGTTGCTAGCCGCATCGCCTACTGACAATTCCTCAGATTTTCGCCCATTCACTGGATCGGCTTTTACGATCTGCGCGGGAAGCAGCTAGCACATTCCATGTTTTTTCTTTTCACCCAAACCTATGCATGGAAGATATGATTCATGAATGATATGATTATTGAAAAATTTTCAACGCTATAAGTATTTTGCTATAAATGATGATGATATGCTAAATTTACGCGTTTCACACTGAAATCAAAATAAAGCCCTCACCTAAAAAGTATAAGGTACGTTAGTCCTTTGAGACACAATCTACTATTGTCTTAATATTAGTATAGTTAGTTATTTAGGAGTCATATACTAATGTACTTACTCATTCAAATCTTCATCCATGAACGGTACGAGTTCATATTCCTTGAATTTTACTTTTTTCATAACTATTCACTTGTGATTTTATTAACAATCACTTATAAAGCAAAATAATTTAATAAAAATAACCTTTTAAACCTTTTAATTTTAGTCTTATTCACTTATTATTAAAAGATTACGTAGCTGAAAAACTTCTCAAAATTATATTATATTTCATTTTTAGGAAATTCTACTTTTTTATTTGACAAAAATTTCAAGTTATTTTTTTTTCTTTGATAAAATTGTTTTTTATGGACAAGTAAGTGTGTCGTTCGCTGGATTCCGTGAGAAACTAGGATCCGATCACGAGCTCGGATCTCGTGACTATGTATGTAAAGGCTACTGACCGGTTATGCGAATTAATTGCGATTTAACTACAGGTATTTGTTACTAACTGACACGTACATAATTTTAGTAATTATCTTTATTAGTATATTGAATAAGCATATATTTTTGATATTTGGTCAGAGGTTTAATTCTCAATTGACCTTCGGTATCGGGTACGGCCTTCCGAGCTCCTCTTGCTTTTTTAGTATATTGAATAAGCATATATTTTTGATATTTGGTCAGAGGTTTAATTCTCAATTGACCTTCGGTATCGGGTACGGCCTTCCGAGCTCCTCTTGCTTTTTTAGTATATTGAATAAGCATATATTTTTGATATTTGGTCAGAGGTTTAATTCTCAATTGACCTTCGGTATCGGGTACGGCCTTCCGAGCTCCTCTTGCTTTTTTAGTATATTGAATAAGCATATATTTTTGATATTTGGTCAGAGGTTTAATTCTCAATTGACCTTCGGTATCGGGTACGGCCTTCCGAGCTCCTCTTGCTTTTTTAGTATATTGAATAAGCATATATTTTTGATATTTGGTCAGAGGTTTAATTCTCAATTGACCTTCGGTATCGGGTACGGCCTTCCGAGCTCCTCTTGCTTTTTTAGTATATTGAATAAGCATATATTTTTGATATTTGGTCAGAGGTTTAATTCTCAATTGACCTTCGGTATCGGGTACGGCCTTCCGAGCTCCTCTTGCTTTTTTAGTATATTGAATAAGCATATATTTTTGATATTTGGTCAGAGGTTTAATTCTCAATTGACCTTCGGTATCGGGTACGGCCTTCCGAGCTCCTCTTGCTTTTTTAGTATATTGAATAAGCATATATTTTTGATATTTGGTCAGAGGTTTAATTCTCAATTGACCTTCGGTATCGGGTACGGCCTTCCGAGCTCCTCTTGCTTTTTTAGTATATTGAATAAGCATATATTTTTGATATTTGGTCAGAGGTTTAATTCTCAATTGACCTTCGGTATCGGGTACGGCCTTCCGAGCTCCTCTTGCTTTTTTAGTATATTGAATAAGCATATATTTTTGATATTTGGTCAGAGGTTTAATTCTCAATTGACCTTCGGTATCGGGTACGGCCTTCCGAGCTCCTCTTGCTTTTCCTCCATTCATCTGAGTGAGTAACCTTCATTTCCAAATCCAACAACGTCCGTCTGTCATCAGGCTGTATTTCATGAACCGTGATAGAGAGTTGAATTTTTCACAGATTATGTATTTTTGTTGCCACTATAACAACAAATACTAAATAAAAAACGGAATAAAATAAATATTTCATGGGGGCTCCCATACAACAAACGTGATTTTTTGGTCGTTTTTGATAACGGCTAAAGGGACACGCTTGAAATATTCACAGAATATTTAGTTATATATTCAATTTAAAATAAATAATCAAATTAAACTAAAATAAGTCTTTAAGGGGGCTTCCATACAACAGACATAATTTTTTGTCGTTTTTATAGATAACTAGCTTTCGCCCGCGGCTCCACCTGCGTCAATGTCGTTCCCTCGGGAATAGTACTTTTTCCCGGGATAAAAGGAAGCCTATGTCCTTCTCCGTACCCTAGATAACGTGTATGCAAAATTTCATGATGATCGGTTCAGTAGTTACAACGTGAAAGCGTAACAAACAAACAAATAAACAAACTCACTTTCGCATTTATAATATTAGTTAGGATTAGGATTAGGATTAAATAAGCATAGATATTTGATATTTGGTCAGGGGTGTAATAAATAAAAGGGAGAAAAGAAAAAACGCAGAATATACCAGTTGCATCTGCGCAGGCTGTAAAAGCCCGCCGAGGGTTTGGGTGACAATCTAAGGAATCATTTCAATGGGCGATGCGGCTGGCAACTCATTACTATTTTAAGGGTGTTATTTGAACGGTTAACAGAATATTCGTATTTTAGATAGCAAAAAATTAATGTTACTTCAAACTTGTGCGTCAAGTAGAGACCATTGAACGCTTTAGTTCACGGCTGCACCTACTCGACACCTATACCTATATAGGTATAAGCTATACAAGGAGCCATGTGATTGCATACATTCCGATAATGAGTGACTCGGTCCAATCGAATAAGTAGCGATCATTTGAATAAGTATAACTTTGGTTTCCGGCGAGTTGTTGTAAGTACTTACTTAATGTCTTTTTTTTCTCATAGAGGGAGATGAAAAGCACAATTTGTCACAAATTATATAATATATGAGTGAACAGAAGGTCGAAGGTGTAACCCTTTCGTATCCTCTACTACACAAAGAGGTTTTTAAATCATAATTATTTATTTTGACGTATGTTCAGAAGTATATATTTTTTTTGTGATATTATCAAGACCGTCTATGCAGCTGCGAAGTATGAAGAAAAAAGCCTCAACAAATTCGTTCATAGGGAATTGTATACGATATGATAATAAATTGCCACAATCAGCCCTTGATATGCTGGACAGAAAAATTCATTGTTAGATATTAAAACTGATGATTACCTTGATGACAAACATATATATTTATTTATTTAAACATATCTGTCTTGAGCCTGGCACGAGAGCCTCTTAACAAATCTCTACTTGGTTCATTTTGAACGTATAATTTTTTAATTGACATCCATTCAATTCAATTTTACAATTAATTCAATTTAAATTATGACATGACAATGTAATCTCAGTCCACATATAAATATATGTAGTTTTAAGTAACTATAACTTGAAGGTTGACGTCTGGAGAAAATGCGTTGTGCAATTTGTTACCGCTTCTTCTGCACTCCGCTTGGAAGCGGCTCTAAACTTAGCTATAAGTAAATTAACGTCAACAATATCGTGTTGTAAAATAAATGTTAACGTTCACCAAATGATATGTAGAAGTATCTTATGATGAACAAATGATATTTGACTTGACGATGCCTTGCCACCAGGACCAGATCTACTCCAACCTCTCTTTGAAATACTAATAAGATTCAGAGAAGGGCCTATTGCTGTATATGTATATTCCGAAAATAATATAACTGAAAAGATACTCCTCTAACACAAACAAACTTTATCAGAGATAATTATTTTCCATAATATCTTTAAGGAAAACGCAACAATGTCAAATTCTTTTGTCAACGAAAATGTACTCAAAATAATTCAGTTCACATTTGGCACTAGTGTCAGCAATGAACTTACTGATTCGTCACTACTGACGAAAGTGCACCAAAAGCTTATACGAGTAGTTTGATATTTTAGTTAAAATCACAAAAGCCCAAGTCATATAATGACCTAATAAAATACAGAATTTCCGGTGAGTACCTGCCGTACCAACTTACATATTGTGTCTATATGCATATGCATACTTCGGTGTTGTCGAAGCTACTAACACGCCCTAATGGCTCAATCTTGTGTTAAATACATTATGACATAATTATTAGTTTACTAAAGGGCGTTTTAATCGTATTACCATGAAGTTTGCTGATAGATGCATACTTGCTCCTATTCAGTAGCACGGCATACAATAATCATTTATGTTTAAAGTTGCAATGTCGCTACTGCGCAAGCCATTAGGCTGCGCAGAACCATTAGGCGATTAGGAAAAAAGATGAAAAGTCTTAATAATCTTTTTTTAAAATAAAAATATAAATATGAATAATATTTATATTTCTATTTAAAAAAAAATAAGAAAGAGGGCGACCTCCAAGATGTAAATATAAATATTGTCATGTGAGAATTATTGTTTTAGACGTAAAAATTACAAAGTTTTCGAAGAAAAATGTTTTTAGATATCATAACATGTATGTATATTTTTTAAATTTCATATGTATCTGTTTCAAATTCCAACAAGAGGGCTTCTCTTCTTCAAGGATTGACCAAAAATATACAATATACTTTAGATGTATTTAATTAATTCAGCGCATAGTACTAGTGATTTGAAAACACGTCAATTTTCACAATTTCGGGCAGTCCCGTCTTAAATCATGTGCCTTCAAGTTTGCTTGCTAAGAATAATCTAATTTCCCCCTTTTAGAAATGCGTAGGTACCTACATGTATTCGTCTATCTTTTTTGGATGCATGGAATATAAGACAATTCCTTTTCTCATTTTTGTAGTTAACACTATTGTTAGATTTTCAAGCAAGATCATAAGGGCATTTTACATAGACTTTTTAAGTGACCTTGCTACAATTATCACATCAATCTTACAATGCTCCTAAGCGTCAAGTCATTAGATTCTTTGCACCAAATCCGCCATTTTGAAAAAAGTCCAGACAGAAAATAAACATTTTCTGTAACTATTGAACCTGTTCACAAAATCTCACAAGAATCGGTTGAGAGATGCGACTTATAGCCGCTATAGTTAGATAGAATTATTGCCTAAGCTGAAACGGAGTCGCTTCACATTCGCTCGATCACTAACAACTGGGACCGTCGGCTTAACGTGTCTTCTGAACCTCGGAACAGACACTTGACCTTATCCAAGTTTTTGAACCTTTTTTGGGCTATCAAGCCACTCAGACAGCCAGATTTACCAACAACACGTGGAGGGAGGGAAGCATACATTTTTTACCGAATTAAAAAAAATTATGAGGTTACCAGTTTTCCGTTTAGTTTGTTACCTTATAACTCCGTCATTTATGAAACGATTTGAAATAAACATTTTTTGTTTGAAAACGCTTTCCGTCACATCTAAATTCCATCTAAATTGGTTCAGTAGTTGGATTAAAGTTTTGCGAACTTCATATATAAACTATCCTATCTTTTAAGTTGGACCAAATACAGGTAGTTACGAAGTTTAATCAAAATCGGTTCAGTAGTTTCAGAGTTTACCCCGAACATACATCGTGACACGAAATATATATATAATGTCTGGGCTTCGGTATGTTTTATTCACTCCAATTGGCAAACAGGGCGAAGACTCAGATTCCAATATCAATTTCCGTACCATATTCATCGTAATGAAATTTATTCGCGAATTGACGAAGACGGGAATTGTTATCTACTGTTGCTGCGTAAATTTCTAAATCAGGAATATAATGTTATTTTATGCCCTACTAGCTTTCGCCCGCGGCCCCGCCCGCGTCAATGTCGATCCCTCAGGAATAGTACTTTTTCCCGGAATAAAAGGTAGCCTATGTCCTTCTCCGTACTCCAGAGAACTTGTATGCAAAATTTCAAGACGATCGGTTCAGTAGTAACGGCGTGAAAGCGTAACAAACAGACAAACAAACTCACTTTCGCATTAATAATATTAGTAAGGATAAGGATATTCTAGAAACAAAGGTTTATTAAATACTCCGATAAGTGCTCTTTCTTTGCCTGCAGGCCTTTTATCCTTGGCCAAATTAGGGCTGAAAGACAAAAACATAGGATTGTACGTTATATCAATTTTATATTTCGATAGAAGTTATCTTAGTAGTTACTTTTTAGGTATGCTTAAAATTTCCTGTAGAAGACGCGATGTTTTCGTATTAATTTTTTTAAATACGATATACATAGGGCGCACTGTAAGTTTCCGGAACTGGCCACTTCATTAACAATATTTAAAAATTTATTGCTACATTTGAAAATAGAACTCTTTGGCTGTAGAATGCAGTTTGTTTCATTTGACTGTCTTTTGTTTTTACCTTGTGGCGCCATTTAAAAAATTGTGTGTCTGCATCAACATGGATTTAACTCGGGAAAATTTTCGTAGTATGATTTTCTACGATTTTAAGTGTAATTTGACAGCTCAACAGAGCATCGCTCGGCTTGAAACAGCTTTTGGCAATAAAGCACCATGCAAGACAACTGTTTATAGTTGGTTTGCAGAATTCAAGCGTGGTCGTATCAATCTCAGTGACGAATCTCGCGATGGTCGGCCGTCCACCGCTGTGACCAACAAAAACATCGATGCTGTGCGCCGTATGATTGAAACAGACAGGCATGTGACCTACCATGAAATTCGCGCATCCTTAGAAATAGGCATGAGTCAAATACAATTAATCCTACACAAACATTTGGGTGTGAGAAAGCTGTGCTCGCGGTGGGTCCCACACAACTTGACCGAGGCTCAAAAAACGGACCGCGTCACTTGGTGCAGTGCCATGCTTACCAGATTCAACGAAGGTGCATCAAATTTGGTGTGGGACATAGTAACAGGTGACAAACATGGATTTATTGCTACGATCCCAAAACAAAGCAGCAATCGAGCGTATGGGTCTTTCAAGATGGGCCGAAACCAACCAAATTGGCGCGCGTGAAAAGTGCATCTAAGCGGATGATTGCTTCTTTTTTTAATAAAACTGGACACGTGGCTACTGTTGCTTTAGAGAATCGTCGTACAGTGAATAGTGACTGGTACACGACCATTTGTTTGCCGGAAGTTATTGACGAACTCCGTAAAAATAACCGTAAACGCCGTATCATCCTGCACCACGACAATGCTAGTTCTCACACGGCCAGACAGACAAACGACTTTTTGAAGGCGAAAAATGTAGAACTCATGAGTCATCCTGCATACAGTCCCGACCTGGCACCTTGTGACTTTTTTCTGTTCCCAAAAATTAAGAACCAATTACGCGGTCAACGATTTTCATCACCAGAAGAGGCTGTCGAGGAGTATGAAAAACACGTTTCAGAGGTCACCACAGAGGAGTGGCACAAAAGTTTTCAAAACTGGTTTCATCGAATGAAAAAGTGCATAGACGCCAAGGGAGATTATTTTGAAAAACAATAAATTAATTTTGTACCTTTAATAGTATTTTTTCATATTCATTCCGGAAACTTATAGTGCGCCTATAATGTTCTGTGTATCGATTTTTTATTGATTAAAGATTTGCAAATAGGTCAAGCGAGAATAAATGACGAGTAGGCAGCCTTCCGCTCACCGAGTTTCTGAGATTCACACGGGGGCCCATTTCGCCTGCCAACGATCTAGTAGAGAGACGTGTGTTTGTCTGCTCGCCAATCAGCCTCGACCATTTTGTGCTCAAAATCTAGTGTTTTATTCCACATCCCTTTCATTTCCTTTATTATATATTTTCTGAGCCATTTTGTTGTCAAATTTTCGTCTTAAGAATGTTGTTCTATTGACGCGGCAGTTTCAAAACTATGTAACTTCTTTTAAGGGCTTGTACTACCTCACACTGCTTGCATGATTGTCTGTAATATTAATAATAATGAAATACTCAAGTTGAAATAAAAATGCAGCAAAGTTCAGGACTAACTCTGGTAACTATCTGACTCAAAAACACGATTGCGTAAAATTTTCTCGTTAGAAAAAAAATGCAAAGTTGCCTCCAAATCACGACTAATTTACTCGGTATGCAGCAGTATTCACCAAATACATTGAAATTAACCTTAAAACTTTTGATTATAATTGCATTGCAGCCATCATGTATTTTTTTTCGAATAACCCTTGAATATTCTTTAAAAACGAAAATATACAAAGTAGCCACCGCGTTTAGACCATCCGCGTTTGTACCGCCACGCCGCCTGGCCTATGGCGGGCCCTTAACGGTTGAAAATGTGATCCCAACGTTCTGTGACATTCAGATAGATAGACATATAGACTACGGAGACTTAGGGCTTCGTCAACTCCCTATCTTTACAAAATCCTCCAGACAAAAAACAATATGAAATGTTACATTTTCTCGTAAGTCATGTCACTGAATAAGTACTAGCACTTACGTCGTATAGAAGTGCACTCTGTAAAGGTATTCAAAGAAATATCGACTCAATGTAGTTACCGACACGGTGTTAATTAGCTCGTTTTAGAACGCAGCATCTTTTAGTTCAGATACCAATTAGTAAGCCAATTTAATACTTATGGCTCTGAACAAACTATTCATAATTCGTTGAAGTCGGTGAATACGTATGACCAAACGCGCGTATTTGTTCGGTTTTCACCTTTAAAGGGGTCACCGCGCGTAGGTATATTTGCGATATCGACACGGGGAGTGAGACAGGCCTGCCGGCCTATTTGCTAACTCAGTGTACAACGTTTTGATAATCATTTCAAAGTACATTACGTTTTATATATCTTTAATAAAAATAGTCTATCATACGAAACCCGCAATATATTTTGAAGTGACTATCAAAACGTTGGTCACTGAGTTAGCAAATAGGCCGGCTGGTTATGGCAGGATTTCTAGAGGATAAAGTTAAAATAAGCGGATTGTATTTCTTTCATTCCCTTTCACATTTTTGTATTGTGTCAGTCAATCATGGACCTAAGAATAATATGGACCGGGCGTGAGGAACGTCAAAGTGAAGCAAGCTTTGGTTACATGTGTGCAGTATAGGGTGACCATTGTCATCAAAAATTACCCAATAATTAGAGTAAATAAATTGTGAGTGGTACTGATGCCTAGTAGCACTAATATTATTTATATTTTTTTTACAAAACGTAACATCTATTTCAGAGAAGTATTATGAATTTAGACATAATGATCCAGAAGGGCAACTGTGAATCAATCTCATCTTTGAGCGACCTTAGACGTTTTGGGGAACTTGATAAAAGGAATAAAAGAACGAAATTATAGATAACATTTTTATTTTACTGTGTTTTAAGTTAATAAATAACAATACATATAATTTTACTCACAGAAAAACAAACCCTCGAGGCCTTATATTGGTGGTAAAATTAAAAATTACTTTTTTTATAATTTTGCAGATTTATAGATTTATCCGTCTATAGATTATTAGTGTCATCAATAAGTCAACAATATTAAATTCAGAAATTGTTCAAAGTTAAAATCTTTTATTCTGACGTCGGCAAATGATAATAAAATACTTTCACATTTACATATAAGTATAAAATATAAACATTGAATATCTCTATCCATAAAAAAAACTGCATCAAAGTCCTTTGCGTAGTTTTAAAAATCTAAGCATACATAGGGACAGACGGACACAGCGGGAAGCGACTTTGTTTTATACTATGATCTCGAAATTGACGCCACTTGTGTGATCTACACGCCAAAATACCTCGAAAATATCACCCCTGTTTTGCATCCCATAGGCGTTGTTTGTGATGCACCCAAAAATAACGCAAAAGCGACACATAAGTCATATTTTCAAAAAAAATTGTGACAGTCATCTTGAATCCCAACACAAAATTGACGTCAGTTTTACCCCGAAATACTCCGATAACGTCACCCAAGTCGAATTTCCATAAATAATGGTGATGGCCATTTTGAAAACTGAAAATGACTTCATTTTTGTTGATATCCCAAAAAATTCCAAAACGCCAATAAAGTTGACTTTAAATGAAAAGTAATGTCAGCCATCTTGGATTCCAAAATCATCTCACTTCATACATTTATCATCAACACATACATCGATTTTCCAAATTTAGTTCATAAATGATGGAGTTATGACGTAAAAATATGCAAAATGAAATACAACTGGAACTGCTCCTTTTTTTTGAAGTCGAGTAAAAGTATTAATAAGAAACATACCTTTTCTGGGCACGCGAACTTAATCAACCGGCGATATACTCCTTTTGTCATATAAAAATTGCTATTTTTAAAATGTTCGGAACAAACAAATTGATGGTACCCATGATGCATCCTTTCTATTTCTTCTAATAATATCGATCCATTATTTTTTTACTTATAAGCATCACGAATGGAGAACCTTAAAAAAATAAACAAAATAAAATTTTATATTAAAAATAAAGAACAGGAATCTTGAAATCATATTCTGGCAACACCGACAGTCCGACTTAGCGCTGCGCTGACACCGGGTCATTGACTTTTGCGGCGCAAAGAAAATTACAAAATCATATTAGTTTACTTTAAAATTGTAGTTGAAACGTGTGTTTAGGTTACCAACCAATTCGTACATACGAGTAACTGTGGTGTTATGTGTGTAAATAGTATAATTAAACCAAGAAAATATGCGATTGAGTGAAATACTTACATAGTCTCGAAAACAACAAGAAGTTTGTACTTACCTATGATACGTGATACCGTCGGACTTTTTGTGTAGTTTACTACAATTTTTACACTCTTTTACCACACAGCTCGGCATTATTTTATGTTTTTATGCTTATTTTCAACGAGTTTCAAAAGGCACACCAACTTCTTGGTAAGTACAAGTTTGACATTTCGACCGGGGAAAACCTGCATCCATTTGAGTGCCGATGTGTGCGTGAATTTCGTGTCACGACACGTCTGCATACATTGTGATTTGCTTCTCTGCCACATTCTCAAGGTCCTATCCTGATTATTCTTAGATCCATGCAGTCAATTTAATCCACCATAAAATTTTATTCATATTGGTATCTGTAAACGTTAAACGCTGAACATGCATCGACACGAGCATTACGATTTTATGGCGTGTTGGAATCAGAAACGCTCGTAAATGCGCTATACTAGATAGGTTTTAAAGTTCTAGTTAGATGTACCATCATCAAAATGGCTTGCTCCGTGGCGCAGCGGTCTACACGCCAGCCTGCGACACGAGAGTGCCCGGGTTCGATCCCCGGCCAGGTCAAGATGGAAAATGATCTTTTTCAGATTGGCCTGGGTCTTGGATGTGTATCTATATATGTATTTGTTATAAAATATAGTATCGTTGAGTTAGTATCCCATAACACAAGTCTCGAACTTACTTTGGGGCTAGCTCAATCTGTGTGAGTTGTCGGTATATATAAAAAAAAATATTCAACAGTTTCCTAAAAGATCAATAAAATTTTTATTTCCTAACAAATTTCCGGGCTGGCCCAAACTTTTGTGTCAAAATGACGATTTTTAGGGTTCCGTATCTCAAAAGGAAAAAAACGGAACCTTATAGGATCACTTTGTTCGTCTGTCTATCTGTCAAGACCCTTTTTCTCAGAAGCGCGTGGAGGTATCAAGCTGAAATTCATATCCCATCCCTTAGCGCTGTGAATAAATCAAACTTCTAAGCCAACGCAATCAAAACGTCTTATTAGCACAGATAAAGGTAAAATAAAAAATAGTTTTATTAATTTTAAACTCATTATAGATAACTACCTTTCGCCCACGGCTCCGCCCGCGTCAATATCTATCCCTCGGGAATAGTACTTTTTACCGGGATAAAAGGTAGCCTATGTGCTTCTCCGTACTCCAGTGAACTTGTATGCAAAATTTCTGAGGATCGGTTCAGTAGTTACGTCGTGAAAGCGTAACAAACAAACAAAGAAACTCACTTTCGCATTTATAATATTAGTAAGAATAAGTATAGTAAGGATGGCACTGAACCCTTCGTGCGCGAGTCTGACTCGCACTTGACCGGTTTTTTTATAATATCGATAAAAAAAAATATTTGTATATCCTTTAGAGTAACTCACGGAAACCCCGGCCTTTTAAGAGGCTTGCGTGCGAGATCCAACACGTAGAGAACCTTTGGAGAAGTTGATGTAATGTTGGTAAATATTTCATGTGGAATTGATCTGACAGGTGATAAAAGACGTTTCACTTAGCAGACAGCGCTTGTCAATAGTCTAGACCTAGTCTAGACGATGTCTTAGTTTCAGTATCGTTTGATTTTATTTTGACATAATTATCCAGGGAACTGAGTATAATGTTTTCATATTAAGTATATGTATGTAGCAGTGACGTGCACAGACATTTATCATAGGGTAGACATAATTATAAAACTTACCTTACAAACATACCACCTATATACCTTACCTTACTATACGGCTAGTTATCTACAACTCGTTTAATATTATGATAGTCTTTCGATCTTCGACCGCAAAAGTATTCAAAACAAGCGAAAGATAAGAGATATGATTACAACCTGCGAGCCACGTACACGTAAGGTTTAAGATTAAACGTGGATTAAACTTTAGAATAACTAACCATAACTAACCGGTTAGGTACTTGATTTGTTCTTTTGCGTGTTCACAAAACACTTTATATTTCGATTTCGGCATGCAAACACTAAGCGACACAACTTTCACATGAAAATAATTTTGTCACAAATGAAATTTAACTGATAAAGCATTTAATTTTTAAATAAAACTTTAATCTTGGATTGTTAGTAAACACGTTAATCAATGACATTTACATAAGTATGAATAATATCTATAATGACATTGACAGGTGACGTTGACATTAATATCGCGCGCGGCAGCCAATAGAAACCTCGGAGACAGTGTCTCAAATTCACACACACAGCGCCAATTTGCTTTGCATGTGTGAGCCGATGAAAGATGTTTACTTGTACTACTACAAAAGCGATTTCCTATCGGTGTATAATAATTTTCTATGTGTGCGTGAAAAGTCAGACCTTTGAAATTTTGTCTTACGCGGCTTACGCGTATAGATACTGCTTGGCGCGGGCACGCGCGAACCGCGACCGCAGCACCGTACTTGATCAAAATCGACTATAAAGTATTTGCTAGCAGAATTTTGCAGGCGCACCGAATATAATTATTTTTTTGTAAGAAAAAATTTTTTATTTATTTAGCGACTGCAGGGTAGACATTGTCTAATAGTCTATATGGACTGCACGTCACTGGTATGTAGGTATGTGAAGATCTTTGATCCACCATAATATCTGATTCTCCGGACATATTTAGGATTCTTATATTACATTCATCATCATCTATTTTGACAGCTCCGTGGCGCAGTGGTTAACACGCCAGCCTGCGACATGGAGTGCCCGGGTTCGATCCCCGGCCAGGTCAAGATGGAAAATGATCTTTTTCAGATTGGCCTGGGTCTTGGATGTTTATCTAAATATGTATTTGTTATAAAATATAGTATCGTTGAGTTAGTATCCCATAACACAAGTCTCGAACTTACCTTGGGCCTAGCTCAATCTGTGTGATTTGTCCGTATATATTTATTTATTTATTTATTATCTAGTCGTAAGAAGTGCACAGCTGAACAAAGGCCTCCTAGATCCTCAAAGATTATTCGTTCCATGGTTCCATACATCCAGTTTATTTGGCTTATTAAGCACTAACTTTCGCAATGTCAATCCCTCGGGAATAGTACTTTTTCGGGTTAAAGGTAGCCTATGTCCTTCCCCGTACTCCAGAGAACTTGTATGCAAAATTTCAGGATGATCGGTTCAGTAGTTAGGGCGTGAAAGCGTAACAAACAAACAAATAAACTAACTTTCGCATTTATAATATTAGTAAGGATAAGGATAAGGATACGTATGTAATTGTACGTAAAAGCAAAGTCAGTGGGTGCCTATATTAAGACGAGGACTCAAATGTTTGGTACCTTCGCTCGGCAAAGGACTGATCAAGTGCGCGCAAGGGATAGCGCTTGGCGATTAAGCCCGTGAATGATGAGATAGGAGATAGTCTCGAGTCGCTCAAAGAAAAAAACGTAAGCGCCAAATTCGTTATTTCTATTTTATATAAAATCAGACCGGTTAATTGTATTTTCATATTTACATTTTGATGAATTACTAATAACCTATCTTTTAGTCTAAAAATCATTATTTCATTCGTCGCATTTGAGCTACAATAACAAAAACTCTGCGAACGAAGACCATTTTTCAAAAAATATTTCTATCGAGAAAATTTTATCAAAACGTGTTTTCATCTTCAATTTTTGGAGATGAAATAGTCAAAAATCATATTACTTAGATTTGAAACTCCTAATTTAAGTATTTTGCGAGATAAATAAGGTTCAGAACGACCTTATTTACAGTGGTATCGCCTTAAAAAGCTACAAATAAGTTCATTGAGAAGTCGTAAAACGTTTATCAGACATTAAATTATTCTCCAACTACCAGATAACAAACAAAGAAACTCACTTTCGCATTTATAATATTAGTAAGGATTTTAAAGTTGGGAAAGGATAGGTTGGGAAGGGAACGAAGGTATTAGGGTACTATTCACTCAATTTCACTTGGATGAATGGGGGAAAAGCAAGTAGCAGCTCGGGAGGTCGGGTGCGCGTACCCGATGCCATACCTGCTGTTGAGGATGACATCCCTGATCATATTACTTATGTAACTAAACAATCCTTTAATATATTACCATAGTGAGGCTTAATTTTTAAAATAGCACGATACGTAGCTATTTCCATAAATTAGAGTTAGCCTCACTCGGTTAATATATTTATAAGTCTTTCCTATCATGCGGTAGCTGGTTCAAGCCCCAGCCGTATGGAATTTTTTCACCATATCTTATATCTTAATTTATTATGAGAAATACATAGGATATTTCCCAGAAAGAGCTCTAATGATGGTACTGAAGAACCACTGAAATATTAGAGGCTACAAAAAATACTCTTAGAGACAGGGGCGTAGCTACCTCGCTATCAGCCGTATTAATGATACGGGGCCCGGGCTACAGAGCCCCAAACGTGTATTGTTTACCAATATATTCTGCTATTTTTTTTTTTTTATCGTAAATTTGAGTGCGTTTGACCTTCTTCTTGCCTGATGGGAAACAACGATGAGGTCTAGGGTGGTACACGCAAACTCAAATAATGCCTATTCACTCTTGCCTTGAAAATCCCTAAATTGTACGAGTTGGGAAACAGCGAAACAGGAAGGGAATTCCATTCCTTCGCGGTTCGCAAAATGAAGGAGGAGGAAATCTAGAGGTGCGATGAGCAGGAATATCGACCACATATGGATGGAATCCCTGTCCACGCCGTGTCGTCCGAAGATGGAATGGTGCAGGGGGAATTAGATCATGCAGTTCCTGTGCGCACTCACCGAAATGCAGTCTGTAAAAGACACTCAGACTAGCTACTAATCGGCGGTGTTTAAGGCTCTGGAGTCGCTTTTCCGTAAGCATCTCATCATCGACGAGTCTTCTGGCACGTCTGTCGATAGCTTCCAGGGCTTCGAGCTGGTAGGGGGCGGATCCATCCCACAGATGGGAACAATACTCCATACAGGAGCGGACTTGAGCTGTGTAAAGGCTCAATAGCTGGCCTGAAGAAAAATACTGTTGGACCTTGGAGAGGATGCCCAGTTTTTTTGAAGCAGTCTTAGCCCTGGATTCGATATAGCTACCGAAGTTAAGGTTGGAGGATAGGTCAATACCAAGAAGTTCGAGATGATTTGTGACGGGAACAGGAACATTTCGAAAAGTAGGAGCTAAGTTGAATGGGCTCTTCTTTGCGGTGAAAAGGCATGCCTGTGTCTTCGAGGCATTAAATCTTACAAGATTGGCATCGCCCCAATCGGAGACAGCCTGCAGAGTAAGATTGGTGCGATCCACCATTGCCTCTCTAAGATCATCGATTTCTGTTCTTTTTGCCCTTGCACTTGAAAAATATCTTTCCGTAACGGTGCTATCGTCTGCGTACCCAATAATTCCTGGTTTTAACAGATCGTTAATGTGTAGCAAAAAAAGCGTCGCGAAAAAGAACAGATCCTTGAGGTACTCCAACATTAATAGCCAATAGGTTCGATGAGCAGCCGTCAACAACTACTGGAATAGACCGTTCTCTCAGGAAATCTGAAATCCAAGCACAAAGACTGGCGGGGATACCGTAGGTTGGAAGTTTCGCCATAAGACCGTCATGCCAAACCCTGTCATATGCCTTTGAAATGTCAAGTGAGACAGCAAGTGCTTCACCATGTTTTTCAAGGGCCTCACTCCAAAGATGCGTGGCATACACAAGAAGATCCCCAGTAGACCGGCACTGGCGGAATCCGTATTGCCGGTCGCTGAGAAGATCATTATCTTCAAGGTATGCCAGCAGGCGCTTGTTTATAGCACGCTCCATTACCTTGCAGAGAATGGAGGTGATCGCGATTGGGCGATAGTTTGCAGGGTCGGCACGACTACCTTTCTTGGGTACGGGTTGAACGTTGGCGAGTTTCCACGCTTTAGGTACATTCCCAGTCCGAAAAGAAAGACGATATAGGCGAGTCAGGACAGGTGACAATTCGGCTGCGCAATTACGTAAGACAATAGTAGGTATACCGTCGGGACCACTGGCTTTGTTTACGTCTGCTGGGCAAAGGTATTTCCCATTCCTTTATTAACATCGATATTTTGCGCTTCCTTTTCAAAAGTTGTCAATCCTATGCTTCCTAGGCCTACATCGCTTCCTGTTTTTTGGTTTTAACTGCCTCCGTGGTCCAGTGGTTAAGGCGTTTGCCTGTAGACCCGGGGGTCGTGGGTTCGATTCCCACGGGAAGCATACTTCGTTTAGTTGTTTCCAGTTTGGTTAGGACATTGCAGGCTTGAATCACCTCAATGTCTGATTCCGTGCTTCGGAAGGTAAGTTTAGCCGTGAACCACGTCAGAGGCCGAGAGGCGGTCCCGAACAAATCTCTCAAAATGTGCATGGTTGATTGACCGTGTCACCTACTCGAAATGATTATGATCGCTTCCTGGGCAGAGCATGTTTTGACCATCCTTTAGTTTAGAGCATGTTTTGTGATTTGGACGGCCGTAGTAGACCATCAGTGAATTAGCCTTTTAAGATTTCAATATTTTTTACTTTTGTAGCAAGATTGAGGGGCCCCAGACCAAGGATGTAGGGGATAATTGGTCAAGCGAGAATATTTGTCTAACTGATCATATATCAGCTAGAAAAATTAACCATTTTGCCATTTTAGGAGCAGTTAAAAAACGCTTGACCAATTGACAAAATTTTCTCGCTTGACCAATTATCCCCTACATCCTTGGTCTGGGGCCCCTCAATCTTGCTACAAAAGTAAAAAATATTGAAATTTGGTCCATTGGTTAAACCTAAGTATTTTGTCAACTCGTCAAGTCTCTATAAATGGTCATCTCGTCAAATGGTTCATTTTCTAGTTATTCGATATGGGACCCACTAGAGCAAGCTACGCCACTGCTTATAGAAATCTGATCTATTTATCATTTTTATGAAACGTATTTTCTTATTTTCCGTATTTCGCTGTTTGTTCCGCAATCGGAAATTATTTGTTACCATAGATACAGCCATTTCTGTGAATTTGGGCTCATAATATTATGAATAAAATGTCTGTAAATACTTACCTATAATACGGCAGGTGTACCCTTCGGTCTTTTCTGTAGATAACTAAATCACAAACCCGTCCCAGCGTCGACAAATATTTGTGTTCACGAAATTGGCTCAAAACAGCTCACACCAAGCCGATCCCTATATAGGACAATCTGACGATATTGCGTCGCTAATGGCGAACCTTCGTTAATGAATATTGAATCTGCGACACCGTTTTGTTTGTTTTCTCTCAGATATTGGATGTTATGATGCGTGATATTATCAAGGAAACATCAGTTTCATCATTGAGCTCTATGTCATAACCAAAGACTAGCTTAATTTTTAGGGTCCCATACCTCAAAAGAAAAAAAAACCGACCATGTGCGAGTAGGTGATTTATAACAAAATTTAAATTGTTAAAATTATTTTTATTAAATGTCGTAACTAAAAAAATATGTGTTTCGAAAAATTTCCTTTATCTATGCTATAAGACGTTGCTTCGTACCAAATTTTGATTCCCTTGCAAATGTGGAAAACTTACGGTATAAACGGCTGTATCTTTTGATTGCGTTGGCTTAGAAGTTTGATTTTTTTACAGATCCAAGAGACAGTAGAGCTGAGTATTTGATATGAATTATAGCTTGATACCTCCACGTGTTTCTTAGAAAAAGGGTCTTGACAGACAGACAGACGAACAACAACGTTATCCTATAAGGTTTCAGCTTTTCCCTTTGAGGTACGGATCCCTAAAAATCTAAAATTTAACTTCACTAGTTAATTATTTGTAGCATTTTTATTAATTTTCATTATATTACATTTGCTCCATCATGAAAATGATTGATGAAGAAGAAAATTGATCAATCAACTCTACAATTCTCGTAAATTATCAAATACCAAACAATGGAAAGTAATACCAAATAAAAATGAACTTATTACTTTTAGACTTCATAAAATAGTATATTGGAGTTGTATGATACGAGAACAGAAGAGCAAAAAAACAGAAAGATAAAGAAATATTTATTCATAGCCATTAGGCGAGTAGGCGACTAATACTGTTGAAAAGAGTTTTTAAGGCATTTTCTTCTCTGCCGTTGGTAGTCTGTAGCTTTTGAACATAATTATTAAAATAAATATTTCTAAACATCATTTTAAATGTGATTTGACGTGAAAAAGTGCTTGCAAAAACCTATTTTCTAAATGAATGTTTTGATTTTTAATTTTAATTTTGAAATTAAAGTTTCAGACTTTTTTATTTGGTCTGATGTAGGAGTAAAAGAACTAAGGTAACGGCTAATTGGCTTTTGTAAGCCTCTTAGATGCAATGTACCCCATATACCTCCTCAGTAGTTCACTCTCTGTGTCGGTATCAAAAACATAATTACGCGCGGCGACATCTTCAGAAGAAAATCAAACAAATCTAGGAGTAGGAACGTTGCGCGTTTGGTTATATGTGTTCATCGACTTCAATGAATTATAAATCGTTTATTCAGAGCCATAAGTATAAAATTGGCGTGCTGTAGGTATCTAAATTAAAAGCTGCGTTCTGACACGAGCTAAATTACACTGTGTCGCTAACTATATTGAGTTGATATTTGTTTGAATACCTTTGCAGAGGTATTCAAATAATCCTCTGTCTGCTCTGGTCAAGTATGGCTCCGGTAGTACAGAGTGAGTCATGCTCCTGCAGTGGAGACTAAAAAGACCTGATGATGATGATGAACTTTGCAGAGGGCGACTACTGTACATAAGTACTAGTACTTTGCGTACCGTACTCGAGCCCGTCAGGCTGATAAATTATACCTGACGTCATGCAAGACCACTTTATTAAAAGAAAGCATTTTCGGGACAGTCCTAACATATTCAATAAATTGCCTTAACAGCTCATAGAACAATGAATGATATCAAATCTTTCAAGACACACCTCCACAATCTTTTGATCAACAAATGCTACACCGTACATGATTTTTTAAGGGATGACATAGAAAATCTGACTTATTTATTAAGCTCCTTTAGTAAATAGAATTTTATTACAAAATTCATTACTGAATTTATGTAAGTAGTTATATTCATAAATGTTGTAAACCCTAGCGGTAGGACATAGTAAATAAATAAATATATACGGACAAATCAGACACATTGAGCTAGCCCCAAAGTCATCATCATTTCGAGTAGGTGTCACGGTTAATCGACCATGCACACCCTGGTGTCAGACTTCTTCGGAACCGCCTCTCGGCCTCTGACGTGGTTCCTTTAACGACTACCAGATGGCAGCCGGGACCACCGGCTTTACGTGCATTCCGAAGCACGGAATCATCTTTATTATCAGACAATCAGGTGATTCAAGCCTGCAATGTCCTAACCAAACTGGAAACAACTTAACAAAGTATGCTTCCGGTGGGAATCGAACCCACGACCCCCGGGTCAACAGGCAACCGCCTTAACCACTGGACTACGGAGGTTTTCCCAAAGTAAATTCGAGACTTGTGTTATGGGATACTAACTCAACGATACTATATTTTATAACAAATACATATATAGATATACATCCAAGACCCAGACCAATCTGAAAAAGATCATTTTCCATCTTAACCTGCCCGGGGATCGAACCCGGGCTCTCGTGTCGCAGGCTGGCGTGTTGACCGCTGCGCCACGGAGCTAGCCATAGTGCAATAGTGTAACTAATATTTTAATCATGTAACTCCACCTATTGTAATTTAACCTATGATCCACAATAAAGACTAGTGGTTCTACGAGAACAGTAGACCTCGCGAGCCCTTACAACCAACATCAACATTTGCCCTCCAGTGCTCTAAAATATATCTGTTACTGATATGCTAATTGACTTAAGGATGATTTCCTTCAGTTACTATTTCTCAATCCCCGCTGGTCTTAATTAGGTACCAGAGGAAACGGAAATTTAAACCTACATTCATCTTACCAGAAGACCCGACCAGACCCTTTTTTAAGAGAAAACACTAAGCTCGAGAGAATTCAAAATTTGGAATTTATAATATCTATTGCTGTCGAGCCGCGTGCCCAAACAAACCCCGCAGAGTGCGATAAAGATAACTGCAGCTCGGCCGAAAAATACATACCTATAAAAAGTTCACAAAATTAACGCTTCGTAGTCCTCTGATTTCTTCTCCAAAACTTAACCTATTTAATTACTTTTTACATTTAAAATAAGCGTTTCTGTGTTTTCTTTTTCTTATATAATTGCCCAAATTTGTTTCTTGATGTTTGAAAACAACGGAAATTCATACCAATGTTTCATGTTTTTGAAGGTTTATATCTCTTTAAATAATTCAATTATGATTCGTTTTTTAGTACAAAATCATTGCTCTATTGGTACTATCCGGCGAGGAATCAGGGGACTACTCTTGTATGGAAACACGGCCCTTGAGCACCATGTTTAGTATGCTTTTGTACACATTAACTAAGTTCCTCATCAAGATCGGAAATATCGGAATAGCGAACTTGGCATGGGTGAATAGGAGGCAAAGTTTAAGTACCCGGTTTCATAGTTATTACCAATTGGTCAAAATTTTAATAGGACGCTAATTTCAACTACTATGGCAGACAAACATGCGAATTTTACGTAAAGAAGTGGCCGGCACCTACGAGTATAAGGCCCGGATTCTAGTCACAGGATAGCATGTGAATCTTTTTTATTTCAGGATTCTACGTTTATTCAGTGTTTTCAATCATAAAAGTAATTCGCAGTATCATGCTTTAAGCCAAAAAATATTTTTTATATTTTGATATATGTTCCTTAGGGAAAGTTGTTCAATTTCACTCCCTCTCCCACTTCACGTACTTTAACTTCTTTCATTTCAATTTATAATTAACTTTTGTACAACATATAGTCTGTGGGTTTGAGCAATATGGGAGTGAAGTTTATTTCTGTGTAATCTACTCATAAAACCCTTTTATTTGATACTGCACATGATACAATATGTTTATATAAAAAACATTTTTTCCCTGACGTCGGCGACGTCACAGTTACTACGCGCCATTTTCATACTTATCATACCAAAGATTTGTATTTACGACATCATACTGAATGCACTAATAAAAAAAATATACAGAAAATCGATTTCAGACAACTTTTGGGCAAATTGCCGACTATAAACACGTTCAAGTTTATCGTATAAAAAAGTTGTTCAGACAAAAAAGTTGCATCTTAATGAGAATAACAAAAAAGTCTAATGACATTTTTGATTGATTTTTCAAATAGCTGTGCTTTAAGTTTTTTTAAGTTTCGGACACCCATATTTCCGCCATTTTTTAAAATTTCGAAAAACTGGCACGACAAAAAAATTCTATATATTCACCGAACCTGCTTACAAAATTTCATGACAATCGGTTAAGAAATGCGACCTGTAGGCGAGAACAGACAGACAGACAGACAGACTGACAGACAGACGGACAAAAGAATTTTGGGCCAGTGGAAACTGAGACGCTTCGCTCGCTTCGCTCGCTCGGTCAATGATTGATTAAGTATTTAGTCTCTGGCAGCAGCGCGCTGGAACCCGGGGATCGCTATGAAGACAGCATTAATGCTGTAATAAGATTTGGCAAGGTTTTTACTGCGGCTGCCGGCCAGACATCGTCTAGACTGCAGACTAGACTGCACTAAGGTTTTCTGTACAGTGAAATACATTTACCTGTCTCTATATCAAATTTGATATGAAATTGGTATGTTTGTTCAGATCAAAAACTGCTGAGTCGTTGTAGTTATACTTTTTTAATGTTTTTTTTTTAAATCCGACTATTATATATTTCATCGCGATGTTTCTAAAGGTCCCGTAGAGATAGAAAAGAAGATTTTTTCTGTAGGAAATAGGATAGTCTACTATTTTTTATTATTAATATTAACGTGTTAGTCGCATGGATTTGTTTATTCCCTCAAAATAATATCTACATGTCAAAACAGCAGTTTATTGATCTATGTGTATGTGATTTATCTTAGAACCAGTAATTAAATACATACACTAATTATCACGTCAGACAGACAGGGCAGACAGAGCCTAAAGTCATAAGACCGAAAGGCCACGTTTAGCGTGCTGGTGGGCGTAAAGGTGGAAAACGGAGTTTAATAGTGATAGATTGTTACCCGCATCGCCTATTGTCATGATTCTTTAGATTTTCGTCCATTCCCTTGACCGGCGGGCGTCTACGGTCTACGCGGGAAGAGAAGCAGCTGGCACATTCTACGTTTTTTCTTTTCTCCTTGTTTTTCGTTGATGTCATTTAGACGAATGCGCTGTGCAGTTTGTAGCCGCTTCTTCTGCACTCCGCCTTGGAAGCGGCGTAAACTTAGCTCTAAGTAAGTTATTGACGTCAACAATATTAATGTTGTAAATAATAATGTGTAATTTAACGTTTACCAAATGGTATTTAAAATATCTTACTAATGAATAAAATATTTGAGTTTGACTTTGACTCAGAGATAAGCATGGAAGAACACCAGTAATTAAAAGTGTAAAATTTACATTATAAAGCTATCTCAAATCTCAACACACTGTTGTTTATAACCGTAAACGTGTATTCGTTCTATTGACGTCACTCTCGACAAAACATGGCGGTCGGCGTTAAAAGTACGATTAAAAATTTTAAAGTGAAGATATATGCTATGATTTTAAAACTAAATATAATGAATAGTAAAACTCCGTAAATAACAGGATTTCATTATTTATTTTTGATAGTAAAAATTACCTATTGATTCGGTAAGTTGCATTGTAATAGGATTACCTACATGGATATTATGCACCGACGTACCAAGGCGACTTTCTGATGTTTAAGATAGTGTTTGGGGACTGTAATACTCGTATATGGATGGGCACGATGGGCATTTTATTGGTGAACATAAATATACTTAGCGTTAGGAATCGTAAAGGAGTTATTGAAGATTAAACATTTCGAAATTTGTAAAAAAAATTGTACAAAATAGTAGACCAACTGCCTCTGACGGCTACACTCCCCCCCTACCTTTTATATAAGGAACTGAATTTTAAGAATACTTATATAAAAAGCTATATCGTGAAAGTATGATTACTGTAGACATTTTCCCACTGATCGATATCACAGATTACCAAAATCTTTACAAAAAATGTACAGCCGTCAGCCCTCCTTGAGTTGGTTTGTGTCTATATTGTCAACTTATACATCTGTATAAGTTATGCTATACAGATGTATAAGTTGACAATATAGACACAAACCAACTCAAGGTTTCAGATGAAAAGAGTTTAATTATTTCCTTTTAACTTGAAAAGAAATCGCAATAAAGGTCCTGTCGCTCGTAAAAGGGCACAAGCTAGCTAAATTAAATTACTACATAGCACCTACTACGCTACAACCTTACTAATAAAATGCTTTCTTTATCTAACTAGAATTTTATCGCATCTCATAAACTGAGAGCTGGATCGGTATTACTTTTAATGGGGAACTTGTGAAGATAAAGTTTTAAAAAAATATTTCTGATCATGTAAGCTGTATAATCACGAGAGCTCTTTATATAGCAGAAATAAATTTGTTTTTCACGCGTTGAAATAAAAATCTCTCTTCATAAAATAAAATATATTTTTTTATTCAACCAAATTATCTCCAAACAAATAATCTTAAAACATTTAAATATCTGCGAATAATATAAACTATCTTAAATTAAACTACTTAAAAATTAAAGATTAGGTTTTAATTCTTTTATATTTAAGTTTTTTATTTTAGTACGCCGTACTCCGTGTGGTATCCGGCAACCCCGTGTGGTATCCGGCAGAATAGAATAGGATCACTCCAAGTCTTCCCGTGGATGTCGTAGAAGGCGACTTAGGAAATACAAGCTAAACAAAGCTTATTAACATCTCTGAGACCTCTCCAACCCGTCTGGCTAGCGCGGAGAGTGTAGGCCAAGTCCTTTATTTGGCTGCTCTAGTAGTACAGAGAGGGTCGTGCTCCTGTAGTGGAGACTAAAAGGACCTGAAGATGATGACAATAGGTAGGATTATTTATAAGTAGTTTAATTAAAGGAAAATGTATCGAAATCACCTCAGCGACTATGACATTTGCAAAGTCATCCCAATTCTCTTCTTACGATTAATTAAGATCGCATTATAAACAGTCGATAATTTCGAGATACAAAACGACATGACCTCTAAGCCATCTTGGATCGTGCTAGCGGTATTATAATTGCTAATTTTGGCTAACTCCGTGGCGCAGCGGTCAACACGCCAGCCTGCGACACGAGAGTGCCCGAGTTCGATCCCCGGCCAGGTCAAGATGAAAAATGATCTTTTTCAGATTGGCCTGGGTCTTGGATGTATATCTATATATGTATTTGTTATAAAATATAGTATTGGTTGAGTTAGTATCCCATAACACAAGTCTCGAACTTACTTTGGGGCTAGCTCAATCTGTGTGATTTGTCTGTATATATATTTATATGTATTTAATTTTGCAAAATTTGCAATCTATCTGCGACAAATCGATTTGATAACAAGTTTTTAAAGCCTTTAGTGTTTTTAAAGCCAAATGGCATTATATTCGCTATCTGTATGGTATTTTTGAAGTGCAATTTTTAATTGCTAGCAGTAAGAATATTTCCGGTTTGCTCTTTTAAAGGTGATATGGTTAGATGGAAATGGAAGCCAGATGGAAGATGTCCATGACATTTTTTTTATAATTATAATGTAAAAATCCTCTTATTATTATTGATTTGTAGAATTAAAATACAATTATAATTAGGCTGGTCTATACCTTGGCCAAAAGATCGGCATTGCCATATAACGTGGCAATGCTGCCAGCCTTCTGGGCACGCTACCGCGAGGCAACGATCTACCCGGACTATTTTATTTGTAAATATATATTCATTTTTAGTTGTAGCATTAGTTTAGTTATTTTATATTTAAACTAGCTTTTGCCCGCGACTTCGTCCGCGGTAATTTCTGTTATTATGATTAATTTGTATTTTTATTAGTATACATGAATAATTTTCACCCGTTTTCAAAACATTTTTTATTGATGCTTTGCTCCTATTGGTCGCAGCGTGATGTTTTATAGCCTATAGCCTTCCTCAATAAATGGACTATCCAACACAAAAAGAATTTTCCAATTTGAACCAGTAGTTCCTGAGATTAGTGCGTTCAAACAAACAAACAAACAAACAAACTCTTCAGCTTTATAATATTAGAGGAAAGTAACCAAATATGGAATAGTATCCCTAATTTGGAATACCGGCATTACTCGTAAACAAAGAATCCTAAATGCGATAAGTACTGATTGTCCATCTCTTTCTACCTCTATCCACGCGCACCGGACTTGACAAGTTAGTTGTGCGAGCGCTTTGGCCACGGTGGAGATGTTTTGTTTTGTCGCCGTCAGAAAACTTTTACGGGTACGTAATAAAAAATGTATTTTTCGTTACTTATTGTGAATGGTGTTGTTGGTTATTGTTTCTCTACATTAATTAAGTGTTTTTGTGAAAGTATTAGAAGCAACATGTTATCTTAGTTTACTCATTTCAAAAATATTTAATTTATGTTCAATTATTTAAAAATGCCAAATATGGACTATGAATATGGACACCTGGATTTGTGACTTCTGCAAATAATTCAAGTTCTTTTTTCTATTTTATGAAAGTTCCTAATGCCAGTATTATAGTTACATTAAGTTTTGATTGTTTTATGTTGATTTTTTAATTTACGTTATTTTTTTATAGGTTTATGCCTGAGTTTATATACTATTCCATATTTGGGGTACCTATTCCATGATTAGATACCTTTATGTTAATTTTGTTTATGAAAAAATATTATACTTAAAATCAATAAGTATGACAACTGGTTGTTACTTTGTGAAACGCAAATATATAATAAGATAAAATTACTAGTAAAAGGTTTTGATTTCAAATATTTGTTTTTTTTATGCCCATAAAACAAACCGGTATTCCATATTTGGTTACTTTCCTCTAGTATAGATTTTATATATATTTGATGAAATTAGATTAAATAATAATAATTATAATTATCAAACTACATTTTGTATGAACAATAGCAGCTAACTGAACAATCGAGAAATCCTCTTCTAAGAATTATTTCGCCAATATCAAATTACTGAATCTATTATTGTTATACGAAAACATCCTCTCCCTAGGTGACTGGGACCTTTGAGGTCAACAACCCAACCCATACTAATTGTTCAAAATTTCTTGATGAAACCAAATTAGAACCGATGGTAATAAAATATTTGATACTAAGTTATTAATTTAGACATTCAAGTTAGAGAATTTACTTAGTATATTTGCGTTAGAAGTATCGAGTTAATTAATTACTTGGTGGTAACATTAATGAAGGGAAGAAAAGTTTAATATGTACTATCCTAATTAAGTGTTGTAGCTGGTATGACGGGTAAGTAATATAAGATAGAACTACAAAAATATATATTTATAAAAGAAATACTGACGAAATTTATAATTTTGGTCGCTATACTTCTCAATTAAGAATAAAATCGTAAAATATACTGTTTAAATGTTTTCATCATCAACATCATTTCGACTAGGTGACACGGTCAATCGACCATGCACACCCTGGTGTCAGAGTTATTCGGAACTAAAATTATAATGTAATTTTTTTAAATGTTATAAAAAATGACATTATAATAGGACATTAAATGAATACTTTCTAGAATATTTAATCTAACAAACTGTTAGTATACATTTTAAGTGGTACAAAATTTACAAAATCAATTCATCATTACTTAAAATGAACTTTCGATAGATAGATATATCACGCATAGGGTGTGGTTAGGGTCTTTGCTGCTCCACAGACAAGAGGCCAGCCGGCCTATTTACTAAATCAGTGACCAACGTTTTGATAGTCACTTCAAGATACATTGCGGGTTTCCTATGATTGACTATTTTTATTAAAGATATATAAAACGTAATGTACTTTGAAAAGACTATCAAAACGTTGTACACTGAGTTAGCGAATACGCCGGTAGGTCTTATATTTTAATGATAAAAATTAACAGGGGTGTTTGACAGCTCCGTGGCCCAGTGGTTAACACGCCAGCCTGCGACACGGAGTTCCCGGGTTCGATCCCCGGCCAGGTCAAGATGGAAATTGATCTTTTTCAGATTGGCCTGGGTCTTGGATGTTTATCCATATATGTATTTGTTATAAAATATAGTATCGTTGAGTTAGTATCCCATAACACAAGTCTCGAACTTACCATGGGGCTTGCTCAATCTGTGTGATTTGTCTGTATATATATTTATTTATCCTCAGTTGCTTGACCGGTGGTTGCAGATATGGCATTGGATATTCGTGCCCGGACTTGCTTTTCAAACGAGTGTGTAGTATACCAATACCGATCAGCAAATTCCTGTCCTTCCCCAGCTTAAAAATACTTCCGATGGGCAGCAGCGTCTTTTTTTTGGCATGGACGGTGGCCAGAACCCACAGGAGAGAAGAAACCTTTACACAGCTGACGGAGACGGCGACCAATTTTCAAGGAAACCAATGGCTGAGGTTGAGCATGAATTGGTACAAGTTATAAGTATAGTGATTTAATATAAATCAATAATTTATATAAACCTATATATATTTATATATTAAATAAACCTTTTTTTAATACTATTAGTTCATATTATTAATTAATTAATTACTGGCCAAGTATGGCTCTAGTAGTACAGAGAGGGTCGTGCTCCTGTAGTGGAGACTAAAAATACCTGATATAGATAGATATTACTAATTGAATTTTATATTATGACATGACCATAGATTTAAAAAAATGCCTTCAAAGGACATGACAACGTAAGCTTAAAACCACACATTTAATTTAGACGCCATTTTTTTTAAATCTATGTTTATAACTCAAATATATTTTACTAGCAGCCCGCCCTGGCTTCGCTCGGGTAGATATAGTGATTTAACAAAAAAATTAAAATAATTATTTTAATACACGCTTGGCAAACTTTCCGTGCTTAGCGCACTCGATCAAGTTTGCTTTTGATAAACAAACAAAGTTATAACAACAACATACAAATAGTTACACATACAGACACATAAAACACGTAAAATTTATAACACCCTATAATAATGGTTAATGTAATTGGTAATAATTATGGTTTCGGTTAATTTCAATTATATGTTTAGGTACCTACTTAAGTAATAAGAGAAGCTAAATTTCTCATAATCACTTCTCTCGTTGATGTGTCTACCCTCTGCCTACCCTGTGATGACATAGGTGTGATGGATGGATACACTCATTTACACAGAAACCATTAGCCAAATTTTTCGCGTCTATTATCTGTGAAAAAAAAACTCATAGGCACGAAAAGACTTAAAAATCTGGAATTCGCTGATGAAATTGTCCTTTTTGCTTCCACATCAGCAGAACTACAGGACATGCTGTGTGAACAAACTGAACTACCGAAGATCTGAGCAAGGCAACTCTTGGGATTGGACTCAAGGCCCAAGGTAAGAACAACAGCAAGAAAAATAAGAAATGAACTATGTCGATGAGTATATCTATTTGGGCCAGCTAGTTTCCTTCAGTAATAGGCAGGAAAAAAAAATCGCCTTACAGAGGTAGATAAGGCCTGGAGGAGCTACTGGTCCATGAAAGAACTTATGAAGGGAAACTTTCCATTGTCCCCAGATCGTAAACTCATCACCATGTGTATATTGCCCATCCTAACTTACGGCAAAATTGGTCATCGACTGAGGAACAGAATTCCCAAGTCAAGACTTACCAGAGAGAGTGAAGCATCATAGGTGTCACCAGGCTGGATAGAGTTCCAAACACCAGTAGATCACTCTAAAACTGGCATTGTTGATGAGAGGCATAAAGCCGTAAAGTTGAAATGGGATTGGGCTGGTCTTTTTCCGAATTTTTCCGGACCAATGGGCCACTTTAATTAGAAAGTGGACTCCCGATGATGATAACAGGAAACGTGGTAGGCTTAGAAAACGTTTGTGTGATGATATAAAGAAATTTGAATAGAAATGGTCAGGTGTAGCCCAGCAATGGGACAGAATACGTTAGAAAAAAATCTCTGTTGCCGTAAAACCATTTGTCCATCATCAACACCGCAATTGAGAGTTTTGAGTCATAAACTCAATTGCGGTGTTGATTCTCCAAGATAGCAATTGCTACTTATCCTTTGTTATTAGAAGAAAATCCTAGGAAAGAATCATTGAATCCGGGATTGCAATTGATTTTTAGGGTTCCATACTCAAAGGGTAAAAACGGAACCCTAATTTAATATCGCTCCGCTGTCCGTCTGTCTGTCTCTCACCAGGCTGTATCTCATGAACCGTGATAGTTAGACATTTGTAATTTTTACAGATGATGTATTTCTGTTGCCGCTATAACATAATACTAAAATATAAATAAAATTAATATTTAAGGGGGCTCCCATAGAACAGACATAATTATTTGCGGTTTTTTATAGTACGGAACCCTTCATGCGCGAGTCCGACTCACACTTGGCCTGTTTCTTCTTTTCTCCCAGACCAGCTTGGTTTGACTAAACAAACAATCAAAATCATCTGTATGGGAACTATGATACAGCAGTTTTCTTAAATTTCAATTTTAATAATTATTACACTCATGATAACTTTTGAATGGTATGTCCGATTTGAATAATTCAATAAGTAATTTACAGGTACTGATATAGCCTTGAATTCAAAGTAATTTATTTTGATAAGGATTCATACCAAGGTACGAATAATGTGGCTTCGTTTGTATCGGCGTTGCTATTGTATATTTTAACATGAAAAAGTAGTTATTGTGACGTAACTGTAATAGTTAACCATATGCTGCCGCGGACTTTTTTGTAGACATTGATGTCCTCTATAAAACTGTACTACATCACTTTGCTTTATTGTCAATAGTTTCCGCAGCGTACGCGATAGAAGGATTTTTCTTGCTATTTTTTTCACACCTTGGGTTACATTATCGAAGTTTTCATACGGATCCTTAACTTTTTTGAAAATATTCTAGAGCCTATGTTCATCAGGGATAATTTAGGAGTCTAATGGTAAAAGAGTTATTCAAATCGGCCCAGTACTTTCGGAGCCTATTCAATTCAAACAAACAAACAATCAAAACTGTTTTCTTTATAATATTAGTGTAGATAACTCAGGTTTTTAAGTATGTCGTAGATTATAAGTTGACGTCATTTGGAGAAAATGCGCTGTGCAGTTTGTTGTCGCTTTTTCTGCACTCTGCTTTGGAATCGGCGTAAACTTAGATGTAAGTAAGTTAGGTTTATATAAACTTTATTTCTCATTAAAAAAAACAACCTAACCTAACCTAAACCTAAAAAAGTCTAAGTTATTGACGTCACCAAAAATAATATTGTAAATATTAATGTGTAATGAAAAATAACGTTCTCCAATATGGTATTTGAAATATCTTATTAAGTACGACGAATAAAATATTTGGTTTTAAAGCATGAACATCATAAGAAAGAGAAAATAGTATGTTACAAATGTTGGAAGATTTGTTTTTTTCGGATTTGAAGGTCAAGGGTCGTCCTCTGAACAGAGAGACCCGTCGTTAAAAATAATTAGAGCCTCACCTTTATTTAGATATTCAAAGTTTCAAAGGAGTCAATTTCGATTTAGTAAATTTTCAAGCTTATTCAAATGTAGTATTAATTTGTATACAATATGTAAAGAAAACGCTGTCAGATCTTTGAAGGGGTGATAATAAATAAATATATACGGACAAATCACACAGATTGAGCTAGCCCGATAGATTTAAAAAAAAATGCGTCATACTTCTATGGCTAGCCCCAAAGTAAGTTCGAGATTTCTGTTATGGGATACTAACTCAACGATACTATATTTTATAACAAATACATACATATATACATAAACATCTAAGACCCAGGCCAATCTGCAAAAGATCATTTTCCATCTTGACTTGACCGGGGATCAAACTCGGGCACCCTCGTGTCGCAGGCTGGCGTGTTAACCACTGCGCCACGGAGCTGTCTATTCAGCCTGTCAATATGAACAATTTTTCCTATGGAAGCAATGCTGGGTACTCATACATTTTTTGACGTCCCCATACAAATTGACCGGGCGGCCGAATATTTTTGTTTGGAAATGTAAATTTTTTTGACTTCCTAGTTTTGATTTCATAGGAAAAGTTGTTCATATCGATGGGCTGAATTACTCCTTTAAGGATCGGACAGGATTTTCTTTACATATTGTATGCATTGGAAGTTTTTTTTTGTTTGAGGACGACCCTTGCCCTTCAAGGTCAAGGGTCGTCCTCTGAACAGAGATGCCCTTAGTTAAAAATAATTTGAGGCTCACCTTCATTTAAATATTTATAGGAGTCAATTTTATTTTAATTATTGCACTTTAACGAATTTTGAAGCTCATTCAAATGTTTCAAATATGATTTTGTATATATGAAAGTAATTGTTATAATTTCAGTTATTAACCTTATTGAGATAGACCAGTGCCGAAGCCTTTGGAAATGATAAAAAGTATAATAAAATTATAGTAGGATGAAACCCGTTGCAAAAAGAAGAGAATATATCAATAATTAAAGGAAAAAAAACTAGAATTTATTTTTCTTTTGGGCACAATTCCAAGGGTAGTACTTAAAATAACAGTAATAATTGAAAAAAAAAAACTAAAACTAAACCTAACTATAAAAAAACAAGTTAAAACTATAAAGAAAAAGCAAAGCTAACGTAAATACAAATAACTTAAACATAAAAAATGTCTCGCAAATCATTGCCCTGCGGAAGTGTGCCCAAAAGGCTGGCAGCATTGCAACGTTGTATGGCAATGCTTATTCTTAGTGCAAAGAAATTGCCAGCCCTTTGGTCATTGAATACCTTTACTAGTCTATTGCTCACAAATTACGGGTGAACTGAGGTCGGGAAGTGGAAGGGGGTGATCTTTTAAGGGTAAGACGGTTTGTCTCGATTTTCCATTTCCCGACCTCAGACCGCTTGTAATTTATTTTTCCTTTTATTTTTGTTTTATTTTCTTTCTTTTGCATTGAGTTTCATCCTATAATAATTTACTTTGGTTTCAAAAATTATCGGCTCTGGTCTTATTATTGACATCAGTAATTGTTAATCAATATACATCAGTGATTACTTAATGTAAAATAATTCAATTTGTTATAAATATGTGAAAGTGCAGCCCTTTAGGCACGTAGGGACCAATACTGGTCTGAGTTTCTTTCGGCGTATTCTTCTCAGCAGTGGTCGTTTCGAAACGCTAGTAGCTTATCGATTTTGCAAATATTAAAAATAATAATATGACGTTCAGAAAGAGATACATGATATCGAAATTTGAATAAAATTCTATTTCATTTCATTATAAGATCTTTTAAATTATTACAGCTTAGCAAAACAGTAAATATGTTATTTCAATAACGTAAGGTTTTGAAAGATAACAATATTATTTCAATGTTCTTAATCCGAGGGGCTTTTCCAGTCGCGTGATGCGTTGGAGCCTGGGGTCCGTTATTATGACAACATGCTGTGATATGATTTGGCGAATGTTTTTACGGCTGGCTACCTGTATTAAAATAAAATAATTCTAATTATTTTTTGACGTGATAACGTCTTACAAGTATAAATCGATGAACGTCGAAAAAGTGTCACGTTCCGTGTGCATTGTGCAAGTGGGAGCGCAGAATTAGCGATAGAAATTCATCTCACCTATTTCTCTTCTACCCTCAAATGTTTGGTACCATCGCTCGGCAAAGGCGTACGCAGACTGATCAAGTGCGCGCAAGGGATAGCGCTTGGCGGTTTAGCTCGTGAATGATGAGATAGGAGATAGTCTCGAGTCGAAAGAAAAAAACGTAAGCGCCAAATTCGTTATTTCTATTTTATATAAAATCAGACCGGTTAATTGTATTTTCATATTTACATTTTGATGAATTACTAATAACCTATCTTTTAGTCTAAAAATCATTATTTCATTTGTCGCATTTGAGCTACAATAACAAAACTCTGCGAACGAAGACCATTTTTCAAAAAATATTTCTATTATATGTATAATATTCGAAAAATTTTTATCAAAACGTGTTTTCATCTTACACTTTTGGAGATGAAATAGTCAGAAATCATATTACTTAGATTTGAAACTCCTAATTTAAGTATTTTGCGAGATAAATAAGGTTCAGAACGACCTTATTTACAGTGGTATCGCCTTAAATTATGGTCCGTAAACAGACAACCAATTTTATTTTTTTTGTCTTTTGTTGTTAGTTATGTCGGCAATATATATATATCACATACTGTAATTTCAAGACTATATTACGGTGTAATAGATACAGTCCTGTGACAGATGATCTTACAGCAGAGACTTAAGAATTGGCTTTCGTTTTTACTCTTTGGGTACAAAAACTCTAAAATGTAAAAAAATATTTTTTTATGTCCTCTTAATTCGTATTCAATTGTATTTTTATTATTTGTTGTTATCACGGCAATATGTAAATATTCTCCGAAAATTTCGGTTCAATAGATACAGCCCTTTGACAGATAGACGGACGTAAGGCGAAGGCTTAGTAATAAGTAAACAGTTTCTGTAATATGCATTTTATTATAAGTGCATTTTATTACATGAACTTTATCAATTTAGATAAAGTTCATGTAATAAAATGCAATTTATTTGCGATAAATGATATAAAAAAGATGGTACTTAATTAATATCAGTGTATCATACTTAATCAATATTGGCTTGCAAATCAGGTGTCCTACAAGCTATTTAATTATGTTTGTAAAGTTAATTTTGTGTCATTGATGGATTTATAATATTTTAATTTATGTCCACACTTTTATATTTACATAACTTTTCATATTATTTTTCTAAAATCGTTCCACGTCTTTCTTTCAATCTTTTGTTCACTTAAGTTTAATAACATGGGGTCTTACAAAGTAAATATTGTATTACCTTATACTTTAGCAATTTTAATTTGTTTCTGAAGCCACAAAAGGCCCTTACCGCAGACAAGTGGAGGAAACGGGCAACTTTGGAATTTCAAAATATGAAATGAGTTTATAGGCTTAGCTAAAAGTTGTCTATTATGTATTAAGAACTATGCAAAACTACCGCTTACAAGATTTATTGTTAACTAGCTTTTGCCCGCGGCGCCGCCTGCGTAATAGTTGATCCCTCGGGAATAGTACTTTTTCCCGGGATAAAAGGTAGCCAATGTATTCTTCTCCGTACTCCGGAGAACTTGTATGCAAAATTTCATGATGATCGGTTCAATAGTTACGGCGTGAAAGCGTAACAAACAAACTCACTTTCGAATTTTTAATATTAGTAAGGATAAGTCGACGTGACTAAAATTATTATCATCATCTTAGCCGCAAGAAGACCACTGCTTGATATAGTCCTCCCTCGAAGATTGCCAATACTATACATAAAAAAGGTTTTATTTCTATACATATTCTTTGACTATATACTACATTAACATATAGTTATATTTTTTGCTATTATTGGAAACATAAACTATTAGGCACTCAAACTTCATTCACTATCGGTTGGACGCGTCCACATTCACCGCTTTCCTGCGACCTTCGGTCAGACAACGTTAAGATCGTCACTTCAAAATATATTGCGGCTCTCGTATGGTTGACTATTTTTATATAGATATATAAAACGTAATGTATTTTGAAGTGGCTATCAAAACGTTGTACACTAAGTTAGCAAACAGGCCGACTGGTCGATGAGTGTCCAACGCTGCGCGTGCCGGTACGAAGGTGCCATTCGAGAACCTTCAGCACTATCAGCTATCGGTTCTACGCGTTATGTACCCAACTGCCACTTCAAAGAGCTAATCTGGCGTAACCAGTTCCAACTTCTAACAATTTTCTTTTCTCCATCCGAGAAGCTACCTCCAGGCTACAAGCTTCCTTGGGCCATACGTGAGTGCCTTAATCGCCTCCGCACTGAGGTAGATCGATGTCAACACCATCTGGCTAAAATATTTTCGTCCTTGAGAAGATAAAGGCGGTGCTTAGCAATTTGTTTAATTTTTAATGTTTTGTACTAATTATAAACGAATTTTATTTAAATATTTTCTAAACGAAATAATTATATTATTTTCATTTACTTTCCAAAATCTCTTGTGGGTGTACTGCAAATATTTTTGGCGGATAGGCTATACCGCCCGAGCGGCGAAACCCGAGCTGACGTGACCGGAATGTACTCGTATGTACATCCGTTATTCCATACGCATGGAAAAATTTGATATTCGATTAACTTTATGGGCCCAAAATACATATATTTGTGTACTAGCTGTCCCGGCAAACTTCGTTTCGCCGTAAAATTATGTATGTTATATATCATAGTATACAGTATTATATATTATAGTATCAGGTTTTTTTCCCTTGCGGGCTAGACAGAGCCTATGTTTATAAGACCTGAACGCCACGTTTAGCATGTTGGAGCATAAAATTTTGCTATAAGATTAAAACTATCTTCATCTTTTAAGTTGGACCGAATTGATAGTTACGAAGTTTGATCAAAATTGGTTTAGTAGTTTCAGACTTAATCCCGAACACACATCGTGACACGAGATTTATAAAACATCTTTTAAATTTTTTTATGACATATGGCGGCAAACGAGCAAGCGGGTCACCTGATGGTAAGCGATCACATAGCCCATAGACTACTGCAAAACCTGGGGTATGACAAGAGCGTTGCCGGCCTTGTAAGAAAACATAGATTCGTTTTTCGAAGGTTCCAATGTCGTATCGATTCGGGAAACACCGCAGGCAGTTCATTCCACAGTTCAGTCGTACGTGGCAGAAGTTTCTGTTAAAACGTACGGTGGTTGACTGCCAGTTATTTAGGTGGTAGGGATGAAATTTTAATATTATTTTAGTTTTTTTAGACAAAATAACTATGTATATATATAAAGCAAATCGATAAATCAGCCGACGTCCGCAGGTAAATAAGTATTCACAGTAGGTAACAAGTTATACGCCAAGAAATTGTATTTTTTTGCGTCTGCGTTCTCTCACACACAATAACAGCTAACGTGACTGGAATGTACATTTGTCTCAGTTTTAGACTCTGTCTACCCCGTAAGAGATAAGGACGTGATTGGTATGTATGTCTACCTACTTCACGTACACTCTTCAATATACGTCATCTCCCAGTAAAGAGCTTTTCCTCAGGCTCATACAATAACACGAGCTGACGTGACCGAAATACAGATTCGTTATTTCATACGCATCGAAATTTTTTACGTGCGGTCAGTTCTGTGGGCCAGATGTTGAACTTAGTCTTTTGATATTTGGGATATTTCCTCAATACTTTTGCTGGACAGCAATAGTTTTGTTTTTTAGGGTTTCGTATGTAAAGGGAAAAAACGGGACAATTACTAAGCCAGCGCTGTACGTCCTTCCGTCTGACCATGTATTGAACCGTAGGTAATAAGTAGTAAAATTTGTTTTTTAGTTGAAATTTTCACAGAAAGTGCATGTACAGTCTCGGGGCAGAGAAATGTGTGTGTTTGTGTGTACAATTTAAAATCTGTTATTTGAGGGGTCAGTTTTATCTGCCCCCGACTGAACATACTGTACATGCTGCTAAAATAACAATAAAAATAACAGAAATCTAAACCATTCTACCAAAATAATATCACAGCATGAATTTTGTCATAATAGCGGCCATTGGGCTCTGACGTGTCACAGATAAGGACGAAACCGGGAAAAATCGTCGGATTGGGAGAACTGGCTGTCGCAGAGAAACACCGCTCTTCCTGACTGGTGGTGTAATGTGAGCTTTTCTATTTCAAACCGTTCATAAAACGATTTGTTTTCAGGCCTAAAAGTTTATCTTCGCAAATGAAACAAAGAATATTAAATTTTCCATACTCTACGATCTAAAAGCACAAGTTATTAATTCTATCTGCCTGTATTTAAAGGTCATAGGTAAATTAGACTTTATCTTTTAGCCATTAAGTCTATTTTTGAGTGCAATATCATCTGAGCTAGATAGAATATTAAATGAACCTTAATTTTATACTATTGGAGCCACTCTTTGTTTGAATTTGCGTGGGTAAAAGGGAAATTTGCATAAAATGATGATGTTGTCAGGCTGTGGAACAGTAATATAGCTTGACAGTGATTTATTTTCTTTCAGCTTTTATACGCTCATCAAAAAGAATTTATAATGCTCAGACTTTATGTATGTGTGTTAATTAATACACGGTGTTAGGTTAAACACCTCTCACTCACATATTTAAGAGCTATGCTCTTGTCTCGATCTAAAAGTCGAAAACTGGCAGCAGGTGGTACAGGACAGAACGGAATGGAAAAAAATATTATCGGAGGAGGAAAATCACTTTGGGTTGGTGCGCCATCCTAGTTAGTTTTAGGCTCTTGTCTCTCTTGTATGAAAAGAACACACTCAATGAGTATTTTTGGCAGGAAATAATGGAGTGGTTTTCCATTGCCTTCTCCATTTCACACACTAGTGAACAATGCACTAGTGTGCAGGTTGTTTCACGATGTTTCCCTTCACCGAAAGCAGGTAGCGGCCAATGAAAATCATCATCATCATATCAGCCGCAAGAAGTCTACTGCTGGACATAGGCCTCCCCCAAGGATTTCCAATACGACCGGTTGGAAGCGGCCTGCATCCAGCGTCTTCCTGCGACCTTAGTCAGGTCATCCGACCATCTGGTCGGTGGATGTCCGACGCTGCGCTTGCCGGTACGTGGTCGCCATTCGAGAACCCTTCTGCCCCATCGGCCATTGGTTCTACGAACTATGTGCCCCGCCCACTGCCACTTCAAAGAGCTAGTCCGCTGAGCTATGTCGGTGGCCTTTGTCCTCTTACGAATCTCCTCGTTTCTGATTCGATCTCGCAGAGAAACACCGAACATAGCCCTCTCCATAGCTCTTTGGGCGACTTTGAGCTTTCTTATGAGGCCCATAGTAAGAGACCACGTTTCGGACCCGTAAGTCATCACTGGTAACACACATTGATTATAGACTTTTGTCTTGAGGCACTGAGGTATTTTAGACGAGAAGACACTGCGGTGCTTCCCGAACGCTGCCCAGCCGAGTCGGATTCGTCGGAAGACCTCGTCCTCAAAGCTGAAACTTCCAACTTGGATCAACTGACCCAAGTTGTCTACTTGGGTCAGTTGATCCAAGTTGGAAGTTCTGGTCCACAGCTTCAAGGATGGAGCTCCCAAGAGATACCAGCGCAGGCACAACATGGACATTCGACATTATTTTCGTCTTGTCCATGTTCATTTTAAGGCCCACTTGTTGGGAAACTCCATTGAGGTTATTGAGCATGATACTTAAGTCCTCCAGCGTCTCCGCCATAACAACGATGTCATCTGTAAATCGAAGGTGAGTGATATACTCGCCATTGATGTTGATGCCAATTCCTTCCCATTCCAGGAGCTTGAAGGCATCCTCCAGAGCAGCGGTGAATATAATCACCGGACTGGCAATTAAGTGTGACACCCCTGGCCTGATGAAAATGACCATACTTAAATCAGATTGGTCTACAAACTCAGAGGTACAAGTCGGGTCGGGCCGGGGTTTGAACCCTGGACCTTTTGGCTTATAGGTAGCTTTTAGACCACTGGTCCACCACCGCTTCTTAACGGTTAAACACCGTTGTCTTTCAAACCATCAAATCATCTCGTGAAAATGAACAACTTTCCGTATGAGACCAATGCTGGAAATTAAAAAAAAATTTCGACACTTTAATACAAAAGCGATTGACCAGCCCGGCAATTTGTATGAAAATGGCGATATTTTTAAAGTGCCTATTCCAATGGTTGCACAACACGATAGAGAGCCTGAGCTTTATATGGTTTAGAAATTACGAGAATAAGAAGATAATAACGAGTTTCGTTATTATCCGTTATTTAGCCGTGTGTTATCCGGCAGAGTAGAATAGGACCACTCCAGGTCTTCCCGTGGATGTCGTAGAAGGCGACTTAGGAAATACAAGCTAAACAAAGCTTTTAAACATCTGAGAGACCTCTCCAACCCGTCTGGCCAGCGTGGAGAGTGTAGGCCAAGTCCTCTGGCTGCTCTGGCCAAGTATGGCTCTAGTAGTACAGAGAGGGTCGTGCTCCTGTAGTGGAGACTAAAAAGGACCTGATGATGATGATGATGATGAACGAGTTTCTGTTCTGTATGAATTATATTAATTATGTTGCCTTGTAGACACACGTGCTGCGGTCTTATGTTGGTATTCAGATAAAAAATAGTGGTTTAAAAATAAGTGCAGTTTTATAACAAGATGCTCCTCTGGGCCATTCTGAAAATAGTTAACAGATGGTTTACTAAGGCTTACGCTCTCATTTTTCAGTGATCACTGATAAGATTAAAGAAAATTACCGAATCATCATCATCATCATCAGGTCCTTTTTAGTCTCCACTACAGGAGCACGACCCTCTCTGTACTACTAGGGCCATACTTGGCCAGAGCAGCCAGAGGACTTGGCCTAAATTCTCCACGCTGGCCAGACGGGTTGGAGAGGTCTCACAGATGTTTATAAGCTTTGTCTAGCTTGTAATTCCTAAGTCGCCTTCTACGACATCCACGGGAAGACTTGGACTTGGAAATTACCGAATAAGAGGTTTCTATAAAAAACAACGGGTTGCACTCCAGGAGCGCCGGCAGAAGTGAAAACTCCGCGCAATAGAAAGAAAGGGGGATATTACTTCCTCTCCTACTCCGCACCGGCGGTCTCAGGTCACGTGTCCGTCTTACGAATTTTCGATCAAGTCACATGACCTGACGCGACCCATTCCAAAAAGTGCAGAACGCCGCTAAAGAAGTATACACTTCAAAAAATGGTTCTTGATATTTTTCTCCTTTACAAGGTATATAATTCATACCGCAAATCCTCGTTATGTTAAATTAAGCGGAAGTTAAATCTCTATTACGAAATCATCTCATCAATCTCATCAACTTTATATTCATTATTTCCACTGAATGTCATTACATTTTGGCTGACAAATGGGATCGTTTGAAGTGAGTCGTTGTAACGGGCACTGAAATGTCGCTATGATGAAATGTATTTCTTTTACACTAAAATAGAAGTGTATTGTTTTCAAGTTTATGTGAGTGTATTGTTTCCGCCGTGACCATTATTTATTTTATTCAAAACAAAGTTATTGTTCATCACCTGCTAGGAAATCATCGATGTTATATTTATTACTAGCTGTTGCCCGCGGCTCCGCCCGCGTTAATGTCGATTCCACTGGAACAGTAGAATTTACCGGAATAAAAAGTACCCTATGTCTTTCCCCGGGCCTCATACTACCTCCATTCCAAATTTCATCCAAATTGGCGCAATGGTTGAAGCGTGAAAAGGACAGACAGACAGAGTTACTTTCGCATTTATTATATTGGTATGGAAGTATCTGTCATATTAATCATACATACATAGAATCACGTCTTTTTCTCTTGCGGGGTAGACAGAGCGGTCTATAAGACCTTATGGCCACATTTAGAATTTTGGTGGGCGTGAAGATGGGAAACAGAATCAAAATCAATTGTTAGCCGCATCGCCTATTGACATGATTCCACAGATTTTCGCCCATTCCCTCGATCGGCTTTTACGATCTGCGCGGGAAGAGAAGCAGCTCGCACATTCTACGTATTTTCTTTTCTCCCAGTCCAGCATGGAAGCATACATGGATATTAATCATTATATGAAAAGAATGACATCGAAATAGATCTAAAACCTGAGTCTAAAACCTAAGATGATTACTTGTAACCTTTAGCTAAAGCTATTTTGTAGTCTTCATGAATATAAAACTTGTTACAAAATAGAAAAAGCGCGGCCAGCAATTTGTCCACCGGTTTGCACCAAGCGCCGCTAAATTACAGAATGTCCCTCCCACCTGAACTTTGCCGGGTTGAGACTAGTTACTGGAAAATTCAGTTAACAGTTCACGCTTTATCGTTCCAATTGCCAAGTTTAGTTGATTCAGAATTGTTGAGTCTGGGATATTTTTGTACATTTAATAGGAAACGAGTTCTTCCGACGAACTTCGTTTCGCTTTTGTCGTAAATATTATTAATACTTTTAATAGATATTCTGCTTTTCGAAGTGATAAGTAATAAAACCAAAAAACCAAAGATTATTAAAATCGATCCACACGATGTTAAATTATATTATTTTTAGTTATATTATTAAATCTATAGAAAAGGAAAATATGATGACAGAATTTAAAAACTTTTTTGATAAATAAATGTTATTAATCAGATAAAGAATTTTTAGAAGATAGAAATAAGTAGACTATATATTTGCCAAATTATTTTTTATTTTATTGCTGAATTATTATATTCTAATATTGACTAAGAATGCATTATTTTTATTGACATGGAATTTTTTTCAATGTGTAATGTATAATTATATCGCAACACCTTTACTGGGTATTTTTGTGCATGTATGATATTATTATTATATTTTATTGTATGTGTATAATTAGCGATGAATAAATGAATGAATTATACTTACGTGTTCGTACAAACCAGTTTTTTTTTATTTATTTGGATCAACAAACAGTTTCACACTAATTAATATTGTTTTACATTTATAAATAAATAAATGCGAGACCAACACCGCTGACCACAATTTACATCTAGAGTACTTATGTTCAGAGATAAGCGGATACTATACAATTATTGATAGGAACAAGGTTATTTATTTATTTATTTATTACACTTTATTGCACATTCGTACAGTAAGTATGTAGGTTATCTATACATACATAAATTCTTTGATAGTTTTTGTTGTTCAATGATTTATTTGTATCACTCATTAAGTAACCTTTATAGGCACCAATCGGTGTCGCCAATGTTAGCCGTGTGGTTTCCAGCAGAGTAGAATAGGACCTCTTCAAGTCTTCCCGTGAAGGTCGTAAGAGGCGACTTAGGAAATACAAGCTAAACCAAGCTCATAAACATCAATGAGACCTCTCCAACCAGTCTGACCAGCGAGGAGAGTGTAGGGCAAATCCTCTGTCTGCTCTGGTCAAAAAGGGTTCCGGTAGGACAGAGAGGGTCATGCTCCTGCAGTGGAGACTAAAAAGACCTGATGATCATGATGATGAATTGGTGTCGAGAAAATATCTAATTTATTAAAAAGTTTATTGTGTATGTCAAACAGGCGGCACATGGGTGCACGTTTCCCTGCATAAGTGCGGGTTGGTTTTAAATTAAGAAGTAATATAATACGGACTTTGTTTTATATATGATCTTAATGATTTTTTTGTATTTATCTTTGATGTTTCCTTTCTTCTTTTATGAAAGCATCTGGGAAGCTCGTTTCACGCTCAATTAGGTTTTTGAAACTCTTTGATCGTTGTTTGGAAACAGAATTCACGTAGGGTAAAAACATTAGGTATTAATAACAATTACCGGACATTGTTGGTAACTCTGTATATGAAAGAATATTTTTTCCTAAAAAAAACACATTTTAAAATAATAAGTCCGTCATATAGGTTTTCGAAAAATATTATAAATGTATTTTTTCTCTTTTGTTAGAGTAGGTCGCCCGTTTACGCAGAGCCTGATATTTCTTAATAATCAGAACTCCAACGAAAAAATAGGTAAGCTTCAAATATTCTATTCTCTTATTCTTATAACTTGGCTAGCTAGCGTTTATTTCTACGAAATAAAAACCGGTATAAAAAAAGATTGGAAAATCGTGTTAAATAAATTTGTCCATGACGGCGAGCGCTAGTATATTAGGTACAAAGTGTCATTCCCACCTGAACTTAACTGGGTTCCCGACCAGTTACTGCGAAATTCAGTTAACAGTTTATTGCTTTATCGTTTCAGACGTGTTTTCATTTAATTTGAGTTTTTTGAACTATTGATTTGGACTTGTTGCGACTAGACACTAGACTTGTGACAATATTGATTCAAGTTTTTCTCTTGCCCTAGGTGGTTTTTTGTAAAAAATATGTTTGTCATTTTTTTTCATGATTTACTAGCCTTAGACAGTTTGCCTATTGTTCAATATGCATCAGTTATGTGTAGCTCTTTTATATTAGAACATAGCGAAACAGAACGGCTTCAAACCATCCTAGCTAGGGTTACCATTTAGGAATTTGAAAAATCCTGGCAAAAAGCCGGATATTTCCATAAAAATTCGGACTTTTTGGAAACATTAACCTCTTAGTTTAGTTCAGTGCTATAGTAAGCATGGTAGGCAGGTAGACGGTTGCATTGCGGTTGGATGCGGGATGCGGGCGGGGATTGTTCGCCTTTTAAAAATACAAAAATTAAAAAAGTTATTTACTCATATTCCATTAATCCGGACAAATTAAAGGGCCGGACAAAGTCCGGACATGAGTCTAAAAGTCTGGACATGTCCGGACTAATCCGAACGGATGGTAACCCTAATCCTAGCTGTCTTTTCCTTATAAGTACCTATATCGGCTAGTAAGTTTTTGTTACAAAATAAAAAACCTGTTACAAAATCGTAATATAAGCCCATGCATGACAGAAAGCGCAATAAATAATAAAATGACGTTATTATCGACCAGTTTCTGGGAAATTCAATTGATAGTTTGTAATTTTATTGTTCTGCGAATGAAGAGAATTTTATTTTTTACGTAAAATGTCTTTAAAATCGGTACTACACGGGGTGCCATGTCAGAAAATCGGATCGTAACGAATTAGTCTATATTGTCTGATAACTACTTACAAAACTATTAATCGTAGAAACATAATTTTAGTGGCATTCATCATTAGGTCTTTTTAGTCTCCAATGCAGGAGCATGACCCTCTCTGTACTACCGGAGCCATACTTGGTCAGACCAGACAGAGGATTTGGCCTACCCTCTCCTCGCTGGGGCAGGTACTACGGTAGTACAGAGAGAGTCATGCTCCTGCAGTGGAGACTAAAAGACCTGATGATAGAACCGTTTTAAAATTATTACACATGTTTACATATTGCACGTCTTTTTCCCTTGCGGCGTAGACAGAGCTCAGGTCTTTTTTTTATGATATAGGACGGAGAGCGGGTCACCTGATGGTAATTGATCACCGCTGCCCATGGACAACTGCAACACCAGGGTGTGACAGGTACGTTTTCGGCCTTTCAAGGAGTTGGGGGAAGGAAATGGGGAGGGGGAAGGGTGGGCTTTAAGACCTCAAAGCTACATTTAGCACATTGGTGGGCATTCGGTGCAAAACGGCCTCGCTTCTGTATTGTACGTTTCCATACAGCTCGGTTAAACTTTATTTTACGAGATCTCGACATTACCATGGCGAAAGATGATAAGTCACCCCTTCAAGAATCATCATCATCATCATCAGGTCTATTTAGTCTCCACTGCAGGAGCATGAACCTCTTTGCTACCGGATCTATATTTTGCCAGAGCAGACAGAGGATTTGGCCTACACTCGTCTCGCTGGCCAGACGGGTCGGAGAGGTCTCATTGATGTCTATGAGCTTTGTTTAGTTTGAATTATAGAATACAAAAATAAGAAAAAGGGTCAAAAATAAAAAAATGTCACCTACTTTACAAATTTGACTAGCTAATCAATGAATCTGAACGGAAGATACAATTTTTTCTATATTATCCATCCATGCTAATATTATTAATGCGAAAGTAACTTTGTTTGTCTATCTGTTACCACTTCACGCTTCAATTACTAAGCCAATTGCGATGAAATTTGAGATGGAGGTTGTTTGAGGTCCGGCAAGGGACAAAGTGTACCTTTTATCACGGAAAACTCTACTGTTCCCGAGGGACTCGCCCATCCGCGTTGATGTCGAAACCAATGATGATGTCATTGTATCATCATACGAGTATGAGCATTTTTCCGGTAACATCCTTAGCTATATTGACGGTCATGGCAGTAGTATTTACGGCCGGCTGCCTGTCTGTCGCAGGACAAACAGACACCGACAGTTTAAATAAAATCACTTTAATACGGTATTATCGCGTATATTACATTATTTTTACACCTAACGTTTCGAAAACTTTACAGTTTAAATATACCGTAATAATACCGTATTAAAGTGATTTTATTTAAATGCGTAACAATCGCGAAAACATCAGAAACCATTAGACACTGACAGTGTGACGTGCCAAACTCTTTAGTAAGACATCTATATTTCTATATCGATGATTTATTTTATAAGTGAGAGAGCTTTCGGATCTGGCGTACCTAAATACGATTCCGCTTCAATAGATATTTAGGTAGTGTTATTATAAGAAATCGAAAAGCGGTCATTTTTATTAGACGTCTGTCCGAAAAATAGTGCTTTTTAGGTCAACATTTTTTGGGTATTCTCCAAAAATTATGATTGAGGTGTCATTTGATTCGGAATGGAATGTAGAATTTTTTCGAGAAATTTTTCGCAAATATCTCAAAAACTATCTTAGATAATTAAAAAATTAAAAAAGATTCAATAAGAAGAGGAAATTTTCCAATATCCTTACTAATATTATAA